>CM040118.1:330231462-331431462 GCA_022559845.1 Amorphophallus konjac
GTGCCGACAGGAGCGCGACGCTCGGGTGGCGGAGCGTGACACCCGGATTGCAGAGCTGGAGGAGGAGCGTCGACGGGGGGCTGAGGAGCTCCCTCGCGACGTAGTGGATCTGCAGATCGCCCTCGAGCTGTCGAGGAGAGAGGCGATGAGGGAGAGAGAGGAGAGGGAGAGGGATAGGGAGAGCGTGGAGAGAGAGAGGGAGAGGGATAGAGAGAGAGAGAGGGAGGAGCGACAGCGGGATCAGATCGAGAGGAGGGCTCTAGAGGCCCAGCTGCTGGAGCTCTGATTGAGTCTCGGCACGGCGGAGGGGAGGCTTCGGGAGAGCGAGGAGCGGTACTAGAGGGTGAAGGAACGCGGGGCGCGACTTCGTCAGTCTGGTTCTTTTTTCATGGGCAGCTATCTGGTTTCTTAGGCCGAGGAGCGTCGTCGCGCCTTTGAGGCTGGAGTGCCACCGTAGGGCGAGGCGAGCACGGCTTCTCAGGGTTCGCAGAGACCCCCTAGGGATCCCCGTCAGAGGAGGGAGGAGAGAGATGACCAGGAGGGTGATGGTGAGAGTTAGAGAGTTGCTTGTACACGTCACCCTTCTCACTGTATGATGTACTTTCGGCTATTATATGAAATGAAAATGGCTTTCTTGTGTTGTGTGTACTTTTCTCTCTCCCACACTTTCTTCTTTGCACTGAGTTGTCCTTCGAGGCACGCTCCATGAGACCTTACCCTGAACAGTGGGGAACTACGCTTTGCACGGGGGGGGTTCTGTTTCCTTTCTCCTCCTTTTGGGCGCGTCCAGGCGCGAGGACGCGTCTTAGTCCTTGAATTCAAATTTAAAGCGTCGGGTGGCCTTTCTTCTCCCGTGCCTTACCCGCAAACGAGCCCGCCTTCCGCCGAAACTCGCTTGCCCCTTTTTCGTCTTCCTCCTCTTTTGATCGATGGAGTTCGGTGGGCCTGATCATGGTGAAGGTGGAGAGGGACGAGGAATTCCTCGCCCGAGGAGGGACGCGCCAGAGCACGGAACGGCGTCCATGGAGGAGGAAGGGCCGCTTCGGGACCCCGAGGGACCCGAGGGGCCCGATGGCACGGGAGGAGGTGAACACGGCTCGGTGAGTGCTTGGTTTTCCCCCTCTTTGATCCATTTTAAGTTTTGAAGCAAGCCGTGCGAAGGGGGAAAGGGTTCGGCTAGTGTCGCACTTAAATGATGGACGCGTCCTAGACAGGGGACGCGCTATTTTTGACTGATGTGGGACCCCTTTCTTGGTGCAGGACATGGCAAGGACCCTGGGCCTGGCCGATGAGTGGGCGAGTGCGGACGAGCTGAGCCGCGTCAGGAGGGAGAGTCGCGGTAAGGCGAGGCTCGAGGACTGGCCCGTACGTCTCCCTGGACAGCAAGGGGGTGTACTGGTGCAGGACAGTGCCGACTTCCTGCGGCGGCAGAGAGAGAGTTACGCGGGGCTTCCCCAAGCTGGGGACACGCGTGGCATCGGCGGCTTGCGCGCCCAACTGTCAGAGACTAGGCGGCAGCTAGCCGTCACTCAACATGAGCTGTTGCTCCTGGTAAGTTACGTGCCACACTTTTAACTTCAGATTTTGATTTTCACTGACGGCCGTTGTTTATTTTGTTCCAGCGTGCCCAGCAGACAGCGACGGTGGGAGTGGCTGGCGGATCTTCCAGTTCCTCAGCCCCTTTTCTCGAGATTGCCTCCCTCCGGGAGCAACTTGCCGGTGCGGTGGCCCGCGCGACCCAGGCGGAAGAGGAGCGTGACACCTGGGTGACGACTGTAGCGGAGCTGCGGCATCGTGGTGAGGAGAGACCTTCTCTAGACATCCTGGAGTTAAGGGTTCTTCCACAGATGATGAGGAGAGAGGCAGAGAGAGAGAAAGCCGAGAGAAGGTCCGAGCGACAGTGGGATCTGACCGAGAGGAGGGCCTTGGAGGCCCAAGTGAGGGAGCTCCAGCTGGGCCTTCAGGCCGTCGTGCAGAGGCTAGGAGGGATGGAGACGTGCTACGAGAGAGCGCGAGAGTTCAGGGAGCGACTCCGCTAGTCCGGTCGCTTTGCCGCCAGTGGCTTCTTCACCACGCCAGGGGAGGAGCAGCGAGTCACTGCTGCGGAGCAGGCACCCAGAGGCGAGGCAGGTGCTGCTGCACGAGGATCCAGGAGGCTTCTGAGGGACCCGCACCTCAGGGGAGAGGAGGAGAGTGCCCAGAGAGATGAGTGATGGTGAGGATTGGCGAGCTAGTGGACCCGCCACCTCTCTATGATTGTAGTGTTTGTGACAGCTTATGTAGAATTATGAATGGACTGATTTGATTTTCTGCTGTTTATTTGTTCTTTTGTGCGTTCCTTCTTCCCTACACTTCTTCTCCTTTGCACTGTTCCCATGTGATGGGTCTGCCGAGACTCCGCCTCAAGCGGAGAATCGTGTCTTGTGATCATTTTCCATGGGAATCTGCCGTCGAAGTCAAAAAAGACGGCCCTAGTTTCTTTTCCCAACGTTGTGTCAAATTTTGCGGACGTCCTCCAAATCATGATAGGGTATCCCTAGACAACATAGGGGCTATTCGTCCTATTCTTCGTCCAGTCAATCACCCTGTGCGAGCGGTGAAGTGACACATGGGATCGCTTGGCCGGTGCCTCATTGTGAGGGCTATCATTAACAGGTGATGGAGGCAATCTTGGCCCGCACTCCTTCCATTTCTATAAATTCTTGTCCCTTTTATCTTCCCAGGTATATCGAAGACTAACTCGAGGAGCACAAGTTCTCACGGGAGAGGAGGAGTTCAAAATTCTGAGAGTTGGATGGAGGGCGAATCTTCCCATTCCTCGAAGAGAAGCAGATCCAGTGGTAGTAGTTCCAGGAGGCTTTCGGACCTCGAAGGGCACTTCAGTGAAAGGGCTCAATCACAACTCGTAAACTGAGCTTTCCTGCCCTTTTCTCATTCTTTCTTCCTTTCTTCTGACCAAACCTCACCTCCATTCCTTATATGTGTAGGTTGTGATGAAATCACAAATCTTATGGGAGTTGGTAGTAGCAGCGTACAGGGGCCTCCCAGATTTTCAGAAGGGGAGGCTAGACGTGATGGGATTTGGTACCTTCCTTCGGATCGAGCCGATCAAGCCCGACCTGGTTCTGATCCAAGCCTTGTGTGAGAGATGGGACCCAGTGAGCCGGGCATTCCTGATGCCCTGGGGGCACATGGTGCCCAGCTTGGAGGATGTGGTCCGAATTACGAGTCTCAAGGTGGATGGCGAGGCAGTGACCGGAGTCACTTATGCGGATTACCGAGAAGGTGCTCGGAAGCTACTGGGTTTGGACCTAGATGGTCGGAAAAATAGGTCGGTAGCTAGGGCGTCCCTGATGGATGCATTAGGGCTCACCGACACTCGTCGGCGGGACGATGAATCCTCAGAAGAGTTCATGGAAAGGATGGAAATAGGATGTCGTGCCGTGTACTGCACAGATTTCGGCAACTGGGAAAGATGCAACATAGATTTGAGGAGATTTCTCCTCTTCCTTTTGGGGAGATTGGTACTGAGCTCGAAAGGGGACGGTATCCAATGTTGCTTCCTGGAGCTGCTGTCAGACCTTGAAAGAGTAGGGTATTATGCCTGGGGAGCCGCCATGCTGGCACACTTGTTTGCAGGCCTATTCCAAGAAACGGATCGTGAGATGACTGTGAGTGGTTTCACACCATTCATCCAGGTATTTTTTGGTTTTACTTGTTTTGTATTTTTTTTGTGTTTTTGCAAAGTACTGATGACTTGCACCGAGCAGCTGTGGAGCTATTATTACCTCCCTATGGGGAGAGCTCGACATTGGCGACCCGTGATGGTGCCGTTAGCCAGGCGGTGGGAACCCATCATGAGTGCGGCACCCCTAACCTACCAACTGATGGTGCTAAAGCGGGAGCTACAGGAGTTCCCTGCAGCGATGGTAAACTGGAGGCCCTACTCAGACATGGTCGATGCCGACCAGCCGTGGGTTCTAGCAAGTCGTGCCCGGTTCGGACGGGAACTGTGGATGCACTGCCTGAATGAAATTGAGCCGCTTCGGCTACGATTAGTTATGAGGACTTTAGGACTGGCTCAAGAATGGGTGGATTCAGCTGCGCCACCTCGTGTCGGGAGAAAGACGCGGGGACCGGTGACCTGCATTGACTGGCGCGTGCGATTCCCCGAACAGTACGAGGACTGGCAACGGGGTGGCACGATTGTAGAATCACAGGCGCGGGATAGCAAGGACTACTTACGTCTATATAGGATAAAGTACGCAGAACGGTTCTAACCCCGGGGACTTGTGGAGGTAGGTTTCCCCTTTTCTCTTCTCTTCTTTCTCCTTTTCTTGGTTTTCTGGTGAAAATACTGACTTGTAAGGCTGCAGGATGTCCGGGATGCCATGATAGCGAATTTATGAACTCGCTTGGCAGAGATGGAACAACAGTCAGGCGATGCCCGCGGAGCTACGAGCGCCTTGGTAGGTGTACAGTACGTTCCTAATTAAAATCCCAGATTCCAGATGTTGGCTGCTAATTCATGCGGTCGTAGCATGCCCAGATTGGCGCGGCTTCCCCAGCGATGGGAGTGGGTGGTGCCTCTTCCAGCTTGTGGATTCCCACCTCAGAACTTGACTTGCTTCATGAGCAACTTGCTCACGCCACGCAGCGTGCTGCGGAGGCAGAAGGGATGCTCTGTATACAGGTAAAAGTTTCAGTGTTGAGTTCTCTTGGTTTACGCCTTATCGCGTATCTGAGATGGTACTCTTGGCAGGAAAAGGAGACGGAAGAAGCGCTTGCCAAGGCTGCGCAGAAGGAGGCTAGGATAGCAGAACTGGAGAGGGAACTGCAGCGTCATTCTGATGACGACTCCTCTAGGGATGCCGTGGAACTGAGGATCACTCTCCAGTTGGAGAGGGAAGACCGCGAGAGAGAACGTGCAGAGAGAGAAAGAGACGCAGAGAGAGAAAGAGCCAACAGATTGACTGAAAGGGAGGAACGAAGGGCCATGGAGGCCCAACTATTCGAACTCCGAATCAGCCTTGGTCTTGCTGAACAGTGGCTGAGAGATGGTGAGGAGCGCTACCGAAGAGCACGAGAGCGTGGCTTTCGTGTTGGTAGCTTCTCTGCTGCTTCCGTGGATCAACGCCGGGATGTGGGAATAGGAAGGGGAGTACAGAGCGGTAGGAGTACCGCTTTTCGTAGTTGGGTAGCACCTTTAAGAGCATTTTACCCGGAGAGTAGTGGGACGAGTAATGCAGAGAGAGAGGGCAGAACTTGATGTAAATTTTTTTTGGTTTTTGGAATAAAATACAAGGTTCGGTTTGTTTGTTTTTCACCTTTGCTTCAATTGCCTGAATCCCTGCATATATCACTGAAACAAACAAATCAGAATTTCTGTTCTGACTTGGCCCCTTGCTCAATAAGTAAGTGGTCACTGTGACTGTCCTTGATAACTGGTCAAGGGGCCAAGCCTTTATTTTAACAAAGGCAAGGGAAAGAAGTGGTGATGATAAATGTGACAGGCAAGCACACGAATGCAAGCGGTATTAAAGTGAGATGCTGCACGCAAATATAATCATGCAAAATTGATTTGTTTTTTTTTTTATATTTGGCATTTTTTTATTTTATAAAAAGATTTTTTTTTGTTTGCAAATATGTACATTTTCTCTTTTCCATTTTTTTTGTTGCTTTTATCATTTCGATTTTTTTGTTGCTAACGCCCGGTAAGCACCCACATGGCACCTAACCTACGTGAGAACAGGGGTTTCTTACTAACCTCCCAGGTATCCTAAGTGCACATCTAGGTTGATTTGGGCCTCTAGACCCCTCGAATGATGATCCCGCCGGCTAAGACTTACCCTGATGACAATACCGTCATGCCATGCTTAGGCTCCCAGTTGCTTCCGACCACAGGGATTCACCCAAAAGATGTTTGAGGTAAAAGATTTGCCCGACCCGGGTCTGTTTCCTCACAACTCTAGATGGTATATGATGGAACACCCTAGAACCCTAACGACCAACCGTGCGACGCTGACCCGGAATGACGCGGGACGGAACTGACAAATGGACTAAACCTATGATGAAGACCAAGTGCGGCCAGCACTCACACGTGACAAGGCAAGCCGAGTGATCGACCTCCGTACTATTCCTCCGAAGAGAGGCGTCTCTCAACAAGAAACCCAAGTCCACGGTCGTCCCTGTGAGGGAAGCGAGTGGATCAAAGCGGCAAAGGAGCCGACGAGCAACTATAGGAGTCTAGTCCGAGCTCGGTGCTCGACTAGGGCCACGGAATGGGATACTCTCACTCACGATCTCGCGGTGTTGAATGCTAGCTAGGATCCCTACACTCTCACGCGGCATACAAGATCACATACTAGTAAAGCAAAATGCCAAGGGGGGGGGAGCGTCGCACGTACCTCCACGCCTAGGCGTGGGGAAGGAACCCCGGCCGAGACCGACAGCCCCGATACACACAATGAAAGAATAGGTACAAGCCAGCAATGGTGCCCACTCCTCGCAGGGAGACAACAGGCTACAACAATTCCATTCGGGGCAGCCGATACACGGGCTGACGGGCAGCACTCGGTGAAGGGTTGGCCACGAGGAGGGTCCGGATGACGATCGGCAGAATCGCAGCAACGCGTGACTCGGTGGTAAACGTTCCCACGAATGGATCCGGAGTCCGATTGGGGCGCCGTCAGCGAGGGCGCGTAGTTAGGTCGCAGGAGGAAGCCTCGGCCAAAATGCGTGCTCAGATTCCGTCCGTGGAAGCCGTGGCCGCACCTGCAAGTGGGGACAAGGAATCTGCTCCCAGAACTGCGCTGTCGAGCGGGGAAAATGGTAACTCGCTGCTCCGGTAGGCGAACGAGGCCCCGCTTGTGGGAGGACGTCGGGGACGCAGAGCAGCAGGTCCGGACCAAAGAGCTCGATCAGATCTGGTCGTGGTTGGACGCTGTGAACTTTGGAAATCGCCGGTTGTCCTGGCACCGGGTGGACTGGGCAGACCCGCGCGACCTCACGGGAACGGACGCCACGAACAGCTCGGATGTCGGAACGAGACGAGGTTGGCGGCGTTAGAAAGAGGACGACGAGAGGTACAAACCCTGAAGAAATCAGCTCCAAACTCGGCGTTGTCCGTCCTGTGGGATTTTCGCAAGAAGGAGGGTGGATCTGGGCGCGCAGAGAGGGAGGCTCCTGCGCTAGCTCACGAGAAAACTCGCCACGGGTGGTGCCGACCTCGGATCGAGGCGAAACCAAAGCCCACGCGCTGCCGACTCGTAGAAGTATCCACCAAAAAAAAGGAGGGGCTCGGATTCGATCCGCACCAGATGGGGACGCCGCTGCAACTCGGGGCCGAATCTGGAACACGCGAACTCGAACCGGAGACGAAGTAGAAGGGAGGAAGAACCTCGGCGTCGCACCGAGGGGATGGGGAGTCGCACCCCGGGGTTGCTCCCGTCGCAGGAGCAGAGGAGGAAGAGAGGGTCGCCCTCTCCAAAGGGTGGCTGCGCCAATGGCTGCTCAATCAAAATAGTTCATGTATTCATTAATCCTCCAAAGAAAATACATGAGATCTTTTATATGGGCAGGGGGAATGCTAGGTTTGAAACCCTAGCCAAGAGGGAGGGGAGGGGGGTGCGCACAAGGCAAGGGGGAAAAGGGGGGCGCAAGGCTTCCTAGAATCTAGGAGGCAATTGGGGGAAGGGGGCGGCCAAAGGAGGAGGGGTGTGGTCGGATGGGGAAGGGGGGGGGATGCGCACTCCACTCCTACAAAGTAGGAGTGGGGGCGGCTGCCACCTCTTCCTCTTGGAAGAGATGAAGGGGGGCGCCCAAAACCCTAATCCACAAGGGGGGGGGCACAAATCCCAATGGGCCAACCATGTGGGAAGGTGGTCAGCCCAAATGGGCCAAGAAGGGTGGACCACAAGGTGGCCCACTAACCCTCTTGCCTAACTAATAAGCCTAACATCACCTAATGGAAGCCTAATTGGCCCCAATTGGCCTACAAAGGTCCACAATAATAAATAAAGTGTCCACGCAGGGACTAAACCAAGGCCCAGCATGGCCTAAAGCATAAATAACTAAAGATAACTCTGCGCGTCCGCCAAGTGATCACCGAGCCAAAGGGATGCCGGCGAGATCCGTGTACTCCGTCGTGAAGCGTGGCGCGTGTCCTCACCAATTCTCCCCGGGTGGGAAGAACTCGACCCCGTCGAGTAAGGGTCACGGTCGCTCAAGTAGCGCTCCAGCAGGTCCGGGTCGATCCTCTCCAGCTCTCCACGTGTGATCCAGGCGTCGTCTGTCGCAGGGCGCCCTCTCCAACGCACTAGGAAGCGCTGGTAGGCTCCGCTCCTGGTCGTGGTCACCTGCTCATCCAGTATGCAATCTATATGCTCGCGTGTCTGTAATGGGGCTGGAGGAGGTGGACGCTCAGAAGGTGTAATGCTCTCAACAGGAGGGGTAGGCCCAAAAAGCTCACTGGGAATCACCGCGGGATCCCGATATGCCACCAGATCTGAAACATTGAACGTCGAACAGATCCCATAGTCGTCTGGCAGCTCAATCTCATACGCATTCGACCCAATTCGCTTCAAGACTCGAAAGGGTCCGGCACCGCGGTCCTGGAGTTTCTTCACGGCCCCCGAAGGGAACCGTTCAGGTCTAACCCTGATCATGACGTACTCTCCCACTTGGAACTCACGGGTGCGTCGATGCGCGTCAGCTAATTCCTTATAACGTGCGTTGCTGGCCTCGAGGGGGTGATGATGATGTAGACTCCGAACTAGCTGTGTTGACTCATACCTATGTGAATGCAGTGGTGGTCCTGGACATCCAAACACAGACCTAGCATGCCTATGACTCCTACATGATTGGACAACACGGGGAGGGCCAGGACAACCAAAGTTGTATCTATCATGCATGGGTGTCCTACGGAATGTGGTAGACTCATGGGGACTAAATTGCCCAAACTCACTCATGACATTCCCTATATGAGACAAACCCCTATATGATGGTGGACATGAAGAAACATGGGGAAGAGACATGTGTCCCTGGCCTCCTAAGCTCGGGCATCTGGATGCCGGTAAGGTGAGGTGTTGACTAGAAGGCCTAGGTGGTGTATGATAGTGGACCTCCTCGACAAGGTGGGGAAAAGAATATGGTTCGAGAGGCTCACTAGGGAGGGGATCGAAAGGGTCAAAGAAATGATGACCCCTCCCGACAGGTCCCTTCACTATACTTGCCCATGTGCGACATTCGCCCAGGTGCAGATAATCACCTTCAGGCACTCTCATGTATGGGGCAAGAGGCTCATGAGGAAGGCAAGGAAGGCAAGGTTCCTCCCTCGGGACCGTGAAACCATAAGCGGGGACAAAATCAACCTCCACGGGTATGGGAAATAATAAAAGGACCTCGGATGTGATATGTCCTATGGTGTAGACCGAGGTAATAGACCCCAAAGCAGGGAGTGTAAAGCTATGACTATAGGGTTGGTCAGTGGTGAGGACACACGGCGCTATCCTCGACGGAGCACCCGGCACACCGCTACCTCCTTGTGGCTCGGCGACGGCGGCACCTTCTAGTTATCTTTTCATCATGTTTAGGCCATGTTGGGCCTTGGATTAGTCCCTGCGTGGACATTGCTTTCTAGTTGTGGGCCCTTGTAGGCCAATTGGATATTTTTTTATGCTTTGTAGGCTTATTTAGAGGGCAAAGGGTTAGTGGGCCATCTTGTGCTCCACTCCTCCTTGGCCCATGTGGGGACTTGCGCACCCACCCCTAGGGTTAGGGTTTTGGGTGCATCCCACCTCCTCCAAGTGGAGGAGGTAGCAGCCGCCTTCCTTTTTGGGCGCCCCCCTCTCCCTTCCCCTTTTCCCCTCTCCTCCTTTCCCCAACTCCATCCCTTCCTTCTCCCACTTAGATTTCTTTCTTATTTTCTAAGCTTGCTGAATTATGGGCCGCCTTTCTCTCCTTGGAGCTGGGCGCACCCCTCCCCTTCTAGCTAGATTAGGGTTTCCCCATCCCCTATAAGTAGTTCTCACATTGTACCGATTACAGTTTACACATGATTTTGAATACAAGTGAGTATTGTGCAAAGCTTTTTGCGCCCTTCTCTCTCTCTCTCTTTCTTCTCCTGCGACGGGAGAACGGCGGGGTGTGACGCCTCAGCCCTCGGTGGACTCCGGGGTTCCCTCTTATCCTCATCTTCTTCCTCAACGGTTCGTGTGCGTGATTCCAGATTTCTGCCCCGACTTGTAGCAGAGCTCGCGCCCCCTTCTTGGACGAGTTTTGCCACGATCTATTTTCTGGAGATACGTCTGCGGATCAGCTTCGCGTCGGCGCCAGTTTTGCATCAATCGGAGATCGGCACTGCCCGTACCGATTTTCTCCGCCGACCTGCGCCAGCACCACTTTCTCTGCCCGCCCAGCGGGGAGGCCCTGATTGCGAATTTTCCCCAGGCCTCCACGCCGCGTCTTTTGCGCCGGTTTCTTCAGGGTTCGTGGATCTCCGAGTTAACTTTCCAACGCCGCCGACGGCGTTGCGTTTCGACATCGTCACCGTCCGTGGCGGTCGATCTCGTGGGGTTGCGCCAGCGTGTCTGTCCAGTCCGCCCAGCGAACCAGCCCCGACTTTCAGCGACTCCTGCGGCTCGCACCGGCTCGTCTGCCAGCGCCATTTGGCCGAGGGCGATCTCTGCCAGTCAGCTTTCACCCTCAACCGGCCCGGACTTGTTCGGGCACCAGAAGGCCGATTTCCAGATTTTACCGTCGGCGTGCGCAGTTCTGCGCCCACAGAACCTGATCTGTCTTTCAGCAGCGCCCACGGTCACCACCGGCGGATCCAGCGCGCCCCCTTTGGCCGGAGCGTTCCTCCAACAATCAGCGACGCGTCCCCTCTGACGGTGCCTCAAACGGGCGTCGTATCAGCCCGTGAGACCCCTCCTCAGCCCAGGCGCGCGCGACCCCGGTTTCTGCGGCGTTGCACCCGAACCTCCTCGTGGCCGACCCGTCACCGAGTGCGGCCCGTCAACCCGTGTCCGGCAGCCCCGACGTATTGGTTGTTGCCTTTTACCTCCCTGCGAGGAGTGGGCCGTTATTGGGTTGTATTCTATTGATCTCTGGTGTATCGGGGTTGTTGATTCACGGCCGGGGTTCCTTCCCCACGCCTAGGCGTGGAGGTACGCGCTCCGACTCCCCTCCTTTTGCTTGCTCTTTTAGTATGTGATTGATTATGCCGCGTGAGAGAGGGTAGGCGCCTAGCCACTTATTGCCATCACCGTGGATCGTGAGTGAGAGCATCCATCCCTAGCACTAGTCGAGCACCGAGCTAGGACTCGACTCCCCTTGTCTTTGGAGGTCGACTATACGCCTAGACACGTGCGCTTCCCTCCTTGGGACGGCCGAGGTCGGAGTTTCTGTTGAGAGACGTCCCTCATTCTGTGGGATATCACGGTGGTCAGCCACTTGGCGACCCTTGAGCGTGCTACTGCTGGCCTGAGTTAGAGTCTTTTGTGAGTCTTAGTCCGTGTCGGTCCCCGTCCCGCGTCAAATTTGGTATCAGAGCATGGTTACCAACTTGTCCTTACAGGTTGGGTCTTAGGGTCGTGTCTAGGTTTTGGTCGTGTCTTGTTTGAGTCTTGCATCTCTTTGCATTCGTGTCCCTCTAGGTCTTAGGGTGTCAGCCTACCCTCCACTTAGTCTCCTTTGCATGCCCACTCGGGGTGGTGCGGATTATCATCGCCCGGACGCCATGGGTGACCAACACCCACCTCAGGGACGCCCATCTCTAGAGGATCTGATTACCCAACTTATGACCCGTATGGACAGGTCCGACCAGTCCATCAAGGAGTTGACGGAGCATCTAGATGGCCGTCTGAAGATCATTGAGGATCGTGCCAGAGTGTCTGACTTAACCATCCAGGGCCTTGTTGGACGGTTTGGGAGAGTTGATGAAGTGCCCCACCAGGACCCTCCTAGAGCCGATCGTGCCCCTCTAGTTGCTGCCGCTCAAGCCCCTCGGGCTCAGGAGCGACGTCCCCGAGCCCCCGACTTTGATGACTATGGGTCCGAGAATGATTTTGAGGGGAATGGGCGCCAGTACCGTGGTCGTCGACCACATCAGGATGAGGATGATAGGATCCTTAGGACCGTCCGTGCCGATCCACCCACTTTCGAGGGGTCCCTTGACCCAAAAGTCTACATAGACTGGGAGAATAGCATGGATAGGTATTTCGAATGGGTTGAGATGTCTGAGCTTCGGCAAGTCCGATTTGCCAAGATGAAGCTCGTGGGGAGAGCCCAGACCTACTGGAGGAATGTCGAGAGCCTGATGTTGCAGAGGCAGGACCCACCCATAGAAACCTGGATTGACATGCGGCGTAAGCTCCGCGAGAAGTATGTCCCTCCTTCTTACCGCCAGAGGCTCATCGACCGATGGCAGACCCTTAGTCAGGGCGATCGGTCCGTGACCGAGTACATCGCCGAGTTTGACGAGTATTATTTGCGATGTGGAGTTGATGAGGAGAAGGGCATGCCTGTTTCGCGTTTTCGCCGTGGTTTGAGGCCCGAGTATCAGTATGAGCTCTACCGTCGCCAGGTAGACACTTTAGAGCTGGCTTACCAGGTTGCCCTAGAGTTAGAGCAATTTGAGTTGGAGTTTGGTCCCACCTTTCGTCAGGGGATGCCTAGTCAGCGGGGTCTTGACCCTCGCTCCACTTCCACCCAGTATGGTCGATATCCGGCGGCTCGGCCCGCGGAGCCTCTTCGCCAGGACCCCACTGGTCCCAGGCCTCGTCCACCCCTTCCTAGGGACCCGTTTCCTCCACCTCGCCAGCAGCCACCCTACCCCCCCACACGCCCTACACTTCCACCTCCCGCACACCCTGCGCGTTCTCAGCCTTTACTCCCCGCGCCCCGTCATGATGACAAGGGCAAGAGTCCTATGACCGCTGGAGCCTCATCCAGTGCGGGCGCACGTAATAATTGTTACCGGTGTGGCGGATTTGGCCACTTTGCTGATAGATGCCCCACTCGAGAGAGGAAGGCCCTTGTCATGGCAGACCCCACTTCCACTGAGTCCCCCACTGAGCCTATTCCTGTTAGTTATGAGGTAGACCAGGACTTGGTTGAGGAGTTCTTCGATGATCTGCTCGAAGGAGAGCAGGATGGTGCTCAGGGTAGCCACTTTCAGGGTGACCCACAGTTAGGGGTAGTTAGGTGCATCCTAGCCCAGCCCCAGGTGAGTGACGACTGGCGTCGCACCACCATTTTTCACACCTTTTGCAGGCTTGGGGGTAAAGCTTGCAAGGTTGTCATTGATAGCGGGAGTTGCATCAACGCCATATCTACTGGCACTGTTACCCGCCTTGGGTTGACCCCAGTTGACCACCCTGCCCCCTATAGGGTTTCGTGGGTCGATTCTACCTCCATTCCTGTTAGACTCCGTTGCCTGGTGCCCCTTCAGTTCCAGACCTATCAGGATGAAATTTGGTGCGATGTTCTACCTATGGAGGTAGGTAGCATTATTTTAGGGAGGCCGTGGTTGTTTGACATGGATGCCACCCTACAGGGTCGTGCAAACACTTGCACATTTGATCACAACGGCCACAGGATCACCCTCCACCCAGCCCCACCTAGGGACCCTACTGTTAGGGGACCAGCCGGCCCTAGTGCCACGACCACCCCTCCCCAGGGGAAGGTCAGCCCACCACCACCACCACCTCCGGTGTCAGGTTTCCACCCCCTCTCCCACCCTCACCATAGAGGCCCCTCCGACTAGGAGGTTGATGATCATCAGTCCCCGAGAGATGGAGAGAGAGGTTGCTAGTGGTGTCCCTCTTTTAGCTGTGGTTGTCAGGGAGACGGGTGAGGTGGTCCCCAGTCTCGAAGGAGTGACAGACCCTCAGTTAGCTGAGATGTTGCGAGAGTTTGCTGATATTTTCCCGGAGGACCTTCCCGAAGGCCTTCCACCATTGCGTGACATTCAGCATGAGATTGATCTTGTCCCAGGCTCGTCCTTGCCCAATCTTCCACATTATAGGATGAGTCCCGCGGACCACGCTGAGCTACAGAGGCAGGTTGATGAGTTGATGAGTAGGGGTTCCCTTCGGGATAGCAAGAGTCCCTGTGCTGTTCCCGCCCTGCTAGCGCCGAAGAAGGATGGCACATGGCGTATGTGCATCGATAGCCGTGCGATCAATAAAATCACGGTTAAGTATAGGTTTCCCATTCCCCGGCTGGATGACTTGCTTGATATGATGTCGGGAGCCACGATTTTCTCGAAGATCGATCTTAGGAGTGGCTATCACCAGGTAAGGATCAGACCAGGTGATGAGTGGAAGACTGCATTTAAGACCAAGGATGGTCTTTACGAGTGGTTGGTCATGCCCTTCGGGCTGACTAACGCCCCTAGCACCTTCACGCGGTTGATGACACAGGTGTTGCGTCCTATGATTGGAGTGTTCTTGGTCGTCTACTTCGACGACATCTTGATTTATAGCCGCACTAGGGAGTTACACCTAGACCACCTTAGGCAGGTGTGTGTTGTTCTGAGACGGGAGAGCTTGTTTGCCAACCCTAAGAAGTGTAGCTTCATGACTGACCAGGTTTCTTTCTTAGGGTTCATTATGTCCCGTGACGGAGTCTCCGCTGATCCGGAGAAGATCCGTGCCATAGTGGAGTGGCCCGAGCCCCGCTCACTCCACGATGTTAGGAGCTTTCATGGTCTGGCGACATTCTATCGCCGTTTCATTAGGGGGTTCAGTTCTATCACCGCCCCGATCACGGATTGCATCCGTAAGGGCGAGTTTACTTGGACGAAGGCTGCTGCCACAGCCTTCCAGACTATCAAGGATCGCATGACCCAGGCACCCGTTCTTACACTTCCTGACTTTTCTAAGGTGTTTGAGGTTACATGTGATGCCTCAGGTGTAGGCATAGGAGGTGTGCTTAGCCAGGAGTCCCACCCTATAGCCTTTTTCAGTGAGAAACTCAATGATGCCAAACTGCGTTACTCTACTTATGACAAGGAATTCTACGCAGTTGTCCAGGCTTTGCGCTATTGGAGGCACTATCTCCTCCACCAGGAGTTCGTGCTCTTTTCTGACCACGAGGCTTTGAGATTTCTCCACACCCAAAAGAAGTTGAATGCCAGGCATAGTAGATGGGTGGAATATTTGCAGGAGTTTACATTCGTTCTCAAGCACAAGGCAGGTGCTGAGAACAAGGTGGCCGATGCTCTTAGCCGGCGGGTGATGTTGATATCCACCATGAATGTTCAGGTGGTTGGTTTAGAGAAGTTGAAGGAGGCCTACATTGATTGCCCGGACTTCGGTCCCATCTATTCTGCCCTTCAATCAGGACCGTCCCGTGAGTTTAGCGAGTATGTCCTTCAGGATGGTCACTTATTTCGAGGTGATAGGTTGTGCATCCCACGGACTTCAGTTCGTGATTTTCTTACGTGGGAGCTTCATGCAGGAGGTCTTGCCGGCCACTTCGGCCGAAACAAGACCATAGAGGCTGTTGAGCACCGTTTCTGCTGGCCCAGTTTGAAGAGGGATGTGGCCCGCATAGTTGCCCAGTGTCATATTTGTGCCCTAGCGAAGCAGAGGAAACAGAACACTGGCCTTTATACCCCTCTGCCTGTCCCTGATAGTCCTTGGCAGGATATCAGCATGGACTTTGTGCTTGGTTTGCCCCGTACTGCACGGCGGCATGATTCTATTTTTGTTGTGGTTGACCGCTTCTCCAAGATGGCCTTGTTTATTCCTTGTTCCAAGACATCGGATGCCTCTAGAGTTGCCAGGTTGTTCTTCACCCACTGTGTGTCCAGGTTTGGGTTGCCACGTACCATTGTTTCTGATAGGGATGTGTGTTTTACGAGCTATTTTTGGAAAACCCTTTGGCGGATGATGGGCACCCAGTTGAAGTTCTCCACCGCATACCACCCCCAGACTGACGGTCAGACAGAGGTAGTCAATAGAAGTCTAGGGGATCTTCTGAGGTGTCTAGTGCGTGATAGAGTTGGAGATTGGGACCTTGTCTTACCATTAGCAGAGTTTGCATATAATGATTCGGTCAATAGGTCTACAGGGTTGAGTCCATTTGAGATTGTCACTGGTCGAAGACCTAGAAAGCCGATTGATTTGATTCCCTCCCCCATTCAGTCCCGAGTCTCTGAGTCAGCTGAGTCTTTTGCGGAGCATATTAGACAGTTGCATGACCATGTCCGTCGTCATATAGAGGCCAGCAACGCACGTTACAAGGAGTTAGCTGACGCGCACAGACGCACACGTGAGTTCCGCGAGGGAGAGTACGTCATGGTCCGGGTTAGACCGGAACGGTTTCCTTCGGGAGCCGTAAAGAAACTCCAAGACCGCGGTGCAGGACCATTCAGAGTGTTGAGGCGTATTGGGTCGAACGCGTATGAGATCGAGCTACCAGACGACTACGGGATCAGTTCGACGTTCAATGTCTCTGATCTGGTAGCTTATCGGGATCCCGCGGTGATACCCAGTGAGTTATTTGGGCCTGACCCTCCTGTTGTGAGTGATACACCTACTGAGAGTCCACCTCCTCCAGCCCCATTACAAAAATGCGAGCATATAGATTGCATACTGGATGAGCAGGTGACTACTACCAGGAGCGGAGCCTACCAACGCTTCTTAGTGCGTTGGAGAGGGCGCCCCGAGTCGGACAACACCTGGATTACACGTGGAGAGCTGGAGCGGATCGATCCGGACCTGCTGGAGCGGTACCTCAGCGACCGTGACCCTTACTCGACGGGGTCGAGTTCTTCCCACCCGGGGAGAATTGGTGAGGACACACGGCGCTATCCTCGACGGAGCACCCGGCACACCGCTACCTCCTTGTGGCTCGGCGACGGCGGCACCTTCTAGTTATCTTTTCATCATGTTTAGGCCATGTTGGGCCTTGGATTAGTCCCTGCGTGGACATTGCTTTCTAGTTGTGGGCCCTTGTAGGCCAATTGGATATTTTTTTATGCTTTGTAGGCTTATTTAGAGGGCAAAGGGTTAGTGGGCCATCTTGTGCTCCACTCCTCCTTGGCCCATGTGGGGACTTGCGCACCCACCCCTAGGGTTAGGGTTTTGGGCGCATCCCACCTCCTCCAAGTGGAGGAGGTAGCAGCCGCCTTCCTTTTTGGGCGCCCCCCTCTCCCTTCCCCTTTTCCCCTCTCCTCCTTTCCCCAACTCCATCCCTTCCTTCTCCCACTTAGATTTCTTTCTTATTTTCTAAGCTTGCTGAATTATGGGCCGCCTTTCTCTCCTTGGAGCTGGGCGCACCCCTCCCCTTCTAGCTAGATTAGGGTTTCCCCATCCCCTATAAGTAGTTCTCACATTGTACCGATTACAGTTTACACATGATTTTGAATACAAGTGAGTATTGTGCAAAGCTTTTTGCGCCCTTCTCTCTCTCTCTCTTTCTTCTCCTGCGACGGGAGAACGGCGGGGTGTGACGCCTCAGCCCTCGGTGGACTCCGGGGTTCCCTCTTATCCTCATCTTCTTCCTCAACGGTTCGTGTGCGTGATTCCAGATTTCTGCCCCGACTTGTAGCAGAGCTCGCGCCCCCTTCTTGGACGAGTTTTGCCACGATCTATTTTCTGGAGATACGTCTGCGGATCAGCTTCGCGTCGGCGCCGGTTTTGCATCAATCGGAGATCGGCACTGCCCGTACCGATTTTCTCCGCCGACCTGCGCCAGCACCACTTTCTCTGCCCGCCCAGCGGGGAGGCCCTGATTGCGAATTTTCCCCAGGCCTCCACGCCTGCGTCTTTTGCGCCGGTTTCTTCAGGGTTCGTGGATCTCCGAGTTAACTTTCCAACGCCGCCGACGGCGTTGCGTTTCGACATCGTCACCGTCCGTGGCGGTCGATCTCGTGGGGTTGCGCCAGCGTGTCTGTCCAGTCCGCCCAGCGAACCAGCCCCGACTTTCAGCGACTCCTGCGGCTCGCACCGGCGTCGTCTGCCAGCGCCATTTGGCCGAGGGCGATCTCTGCCAGTCAGCTTTCACCCTCAACCGGCCCGGACTTGTTCGGGCACCAGAAGGCCGATTTCCAGATTTTACCGTCGGCGTGCGCAGTTCTGCGCCCACAGAACCTGATCTGTCTTTCAGCAGCGCCCACGGTCACCACCGGCGGATCCAGCGCGCCCCCTTTGGCCGGAGCGTTCCTCCAACAATCAGCGACGCGTCCCCTCTGACGGTGCCTCAAACGGGCGTCGTATCAGCCCGTGAGACCCCTCCTCAGCCCAGGCGCGCGCGACCCCGGTTTCTGCGGCGTTGCACCCGAACCTCCTCGTGGCCGACCCGTCACCGAGTGCGGCCCGTCAACCCGTGTCCGGCAGCCCCGACGTATTGGTTGTTGCCTTTTACCTCCCTGCGAGGAGTGGGCCGTTATTGGGTTGTATTCTATTGATCTCTGGTGTATCGGGGTTGTTGATTCACGGCCGGGGTTCCTTCCCCACGCCTAGGCGTGGAGGTACGCGCTCCGACTCCCCTCCTTTTGCTTGCTCTTTTAGTATGTGATTGATTATGCCGCGTGAGAGAGGGTAGGCGCCTAGCCACTTATTGCCATCACCGTGGATCGTGAGTGAGAGCATCCATCCCTAGCACTAGTCGAGCACCGAGCTAGGACTCGACTCCCCTTGTCTTTGGAGGTCGACTATACGCCTAGACACGTGCGCTTCCCTCCTTGGGACGGCCGAGGTCGGAGTTTCTGTTGAGAGACGTCCCTCATTCTGTGGGATATCACGGTGGTCAGCCACTTGGCGACCCTTGAGCGTGCTACTGCTGGCCTGAGTTAGAGTCTTTTGTGAGTCTTAGTCCGTGTCGGTCCCCGTCCCGCGTCAGTCAGACCCTAAGGTCAACATATAAGTCAACTCCCATTGATAATCTAAACTCCTAAGGAAGTCCTTCACATTTTCAAGAAAGCAGAAGGACCGAA
Source organism: Amorphophallus konjac (assembly GCA_022559845.1). Taxonomy (NCBI): domain Eukaryota; kingdom Viridiplantae; phylum Streptophyta; class Magnoliopsida; order Alismatales; family Araceae; genus Amorphophallus; species Amorphophallus konjac. The sequence goes on from CM040118.1 coordinate 330,250,412, forward strand.
AAGTGGTGTGAAAGGAGTTAAGGGGTATTATTGGGAGGGCTGGTCCCATGGGTGTATAGCAAGGAATGGAGACATCTAGAAGTGGACCCTCCCTTAGCCAGCTAGCTAAAGACTCACCAATGACCAGTTCACCCTCGAAAGGTAAGAATGTCTCTATATGAGGGTCTAAGGGTGAAGCCTCTCTCTCGGGAGGGGAAACGGAGTCCTCTATGATGTGGAGGGGATCACTCCCTAACTCCTCAACCTCAGTTAGGTACTCCTCAATCAACTCCTGTCCAGCCTCGTAACTCACTGGAACAAACCCAGGTGATGACATGGAGGTGGTCGGCGTAACGCCGTCATGGAAGACAAACTCACCGGGAAGGTGAGATGGGTGTAAGGTGCAGGTCCTCCTATCCAGGTCGATGGTCGCACTTCTTTCCTCCAACCAAGTTCGCCCTAAAATGATGCATGGACCAGCAAGTGTGCTGATCTTGCACCAAGCGCCATCGAAATATTTAACGAGGCCAAACCACCGTTGAAACTCGATAAAAGCTAAACCATCACGGAGAACAATCTCCCTAGTCTTAGAGAGTGACTCAATAATGTCTTGTGAGACACAGTTAGATGACACCCTACTGATGAAGTCGATCTCCGTATGCATCCCATTAGGTAGGATGGCAGTGGACATGACAGGGCGCTGGAATGACTCGGTCATCGGTATAGGGATCGGGTCTCCCGACGACTGAGTGGTAGGGGCGACACTTAGGGGTCGTACCATAAGAGCATCGAATCGGGCCAATAGGGATGACTAATCTGACATGTGGGCTCGAGGAACCACCATGGGGTTGGCACGGAGCTGGACATGCAAGACTCAACGAGACAAGGACAAAACTCTAACTAGACACAAACCTAACATTACAATGCAATGGTGGGTTACCTAGATGAACTAAGAGACTCAATGCAACCTAGATAACTCTAAGGCCTCAATTGCACCCTAGACAACCTAAAGACTCGAATGACCTAAGACCCCAATTTGTTAGAACAAACTGGTTCCCTAAGCTCTGATACCAAATTTGACGCGGGACGGAACTGACAAATGGACTAAACCTATGATGAAGACCAAGTGCGGCCAGCACTCACACGTGACAAGGCAAGCCGAGTGATCGACCTCCGTACTATTCCTTCGAAGAGAGGCGTCTCTCAACAAGAAACCCAAGTCCACGGTCGTCCCTGTGAGGGAAGCGAGTGGATCAAAGCGGCAAAGGAGCCGACGAGCAACTATAGGAGTCTAGTCCGAGCTCGGTGCTCGACTAGGGCCACGGAATGGGATACTCTCACTCACGATCTCGCGGTGTTGAATGCTAGCTAGGATCCCTACACTCTCACGCGGCATACAAGATCACATACTAGTAAAGAAAAATGCCAAGGGGGGGGGGAGCGTCGCACGTACCTCCACGCCTAGGCGTGGGGAAGGAACCCCGGCCGAGACCGACAACCCCGATACACACAATGAAAGAATAGGTACAAGCCAGCAATGGTGCCCACTCCTCGCAGGGAGATAACAGGCTACAACAATTCCATTCGGGGCGGCCGATACACGGGCTGACGGGTAGCACTCGGTGAAGGGTTGGCCACGAGGAGGGTCCGGATGACGATCGGCAGAATCGCAGCAACGCGCGACTCGGTGGTAAACGTTCCCACGAATGGATCCGGAGTCCGATTGGGGCGCCGTCAGTGAGGGCGCGTAGTTAGGTCGCAGGAGGAAGCCTCGGCCAAAAGGCGTGCTCAGATTCCGTCCGTGGAAGCCGTGGCCGCACCTGCAAGTGGGGACAAGGAATCTGCTCCCAGAACTGCGCTGTCGAGCGGGGAAAATGGTAACTCGCTGCTCCGGTAGGCGAACGAGGCCCCGCTTGTGGGAGGACGTCGGGGACGCAGAGCAGCAGGTCCGGACCAAAGAGCTCGATCAGATCTGGTCGTGGTTGGACGCTGTGAACTTTGGAAATCGCCGGTTGTCCTGGCACCGGGTGGACTGGGCAGACCCGCGCGACCTCACGGGAACGGACGCCACGAACAGCTCGGACGTCGGAACGAGACGAGGTTGGCGGCGTTGGAAAGAGGACGACGAGAGGTACAAACCCTGAAGAAATCAGCTCCAAACTCGGCGTTGTCCGTCCTGTGGGATTTTCGCAAGAAGGAGGGTGGATCTGGGCGCGCAGAGAGGGAGGCTCCTGCGCTAGCTCACGAGAAAACTCGCCACGGGTGGTGCCGACCTCGGATCGAGGCGAAACCAAAGCCCACGCGCTGCCGACTCGTAGAAGTATCCACCAAAAAAAAGGAGGGGCTCGGATTCGATCCGCACCAGATGGGGACGCCGCTGCAACTCGGGGCCGAATCTGGAACACGCGAACTCGAACCGGAGACGAAGTAGAAGGGAGGAAGAACCTCGGCGTCGCACCGAGGGGATGGGGAGTCGCACCCCGGGGTTGCTCCCGTCGCAGGAGCAGAGGAGGAAGAGAGGGTCACCCTCTCCAAAGGGTGGCTGCGCCAATGGCTGCTCAATCAAAATAGTTCATGTATTCATTAATCCTCCAAAGAAAATACATGAGATCTTTTATATGGGGAGGGGGAATGCTAGGTTTGAAACCCTAGCCAAGAGGGAGGGGAGGGGGGTGCGCACAAGGCAAGGGGGAAAAGGGGGGCGCAAGGCTTCCTAGAATCTAGGAGGCAATTGGGGGAAGGGGGCGGCCAAAGGAGGAGGGGTGTGGTCGGATGGGGAAGGGGGGGGGATGCGCACTCCACTCCTACAAAGTAGGAGTGGGGGCGGCTGCCACCTCTTCCTCTTGGAAGAGATGAAGGGGGGCGCCCAAAACCCTAATCCACAAGGGGGGGGCAAATCCCAATGGGCCAACCATGTGGGAAGGTGGTCAGCCCAAATGGGCCAAGAAGGGTGGACCACAAGGTGGCCCACTAACCCTCTTGCCTAACTAATAAGCCTAACATCACCTAATGGAAGCCTAATTGGCCCCAATTGGCCTACAAAGGTCCACAATAATAAATAAAGTGTCCACGCAGGGACTAAACCAAGGCCCAGCATGGCCTAAAGCATAAATAACTAAAGATAACTCTGCGCGTCCGCCAAGTGATCACCGAGCCAAAGGGATGCCGGCGAGATCCGTGTACTCCGTCGTGAAGCGTGGCGCGTGTCCTCACCACGGAATCAGACGCCGTCGCACCCATAGGTGACGCGCTTGCATTGGCCTAAGCCCGAGGTTAAACAAGAAGACATCAAGGTAGTAAACAGGGGTCTTGACCAGCCAGAAACACAGAGACTCCTTCGCAGCGATAGCTTTTGCTTTTCAAAGTAGGCAACCAAATGTGTATATTAAAATAAGGTCACAGACCCTGGGCAGTTTTACCTTCAGAAACTCCATCGAGCCTTCATCTTTAGAGGAAGAAGGAAGAGCGTGGGGGATAAACCTCTTGAGAGGATCAGCAAAACCGTTAACCCGGCGAGCGAACAAGGGCCCATTAACTCTTTCCTTTCGGACAACTTCGGACCAAATCTCGAGCATTTACATTCCACGGCCCCTTTTGTGGATTCAGACTTTTGCTTTGAGGGGTTCCGTTTATCGCAACAGGCACGGTCACGACCAAGCTTTTCTCTTGATTTTGATTTTGTATTTCTTTTTGTGAGGGAGATAAAGTCGTTTGACGTTTGTGGGCTCCCTTTTCGTATGCCTGCGGGGACACTGCCCTCTTCTCGTGCTCTGATCGATGCTCGAGGAATGGATCCTACTCTTGCCTTTGGGGTTTGAGTTTCTGTTTCTCATGCTCAGCGTTTTAAGGGCGCCGACTGTCTCATTTGGTCGAAGAGAAAAGAATAAAGATTACAGCTTCTGGAGATCTTCTGGGTGACGCTCCACCGTAGGTGATGCTACCGACTTTTTTTGAATAAAATACATAAGTGAGCACATGTTGGCTTCCTTCGAGCGAGCATAGGCCGACGTGGCCGGACAGGGATCTCCGCGGTTCTAGCAAACCAAGACCCGGTGCCTACCAAGCCTTAATGGGCCCTATCCTAACATGAAGGTTAGATGCAGGGACTTAACCACATGGTGACTGCCAGGCACCGGCATTTTGAATTTTCCATATTTTTAGTGATTTTCGGTATTTCTTTATTTTTGATGTTTTTATCTTTTCATCATTTTTTGTTTGTACTAAGGGTAGTATTTCTTAAGATAAAGCCCATTCCAAGGGTGGGATAACTCGGTCCCTTCGGCGTTGACTAGCTTGTAGGCGTTGTCAGGGTACACGGCTTGAATTACAAATGGTCCTTCCCAATTGGGTTGGAGCTTAGAACGCGACCCTCCAGGTTTGACAAAAATTCTTTTTACGACCATCTCACCGACTTTGAATTTTCTCTCAACGACTTTCTTTTGGTAAAAGCGAGCGAGTCTATTTTGATACACACGCGCGTGTTCGGCAGCGGCCAGTCGCTTCTCATCCAAGAGTTCCAACTGGGCGAGGAGTGAATTACGACGATCGTCGAGGGGAAATTCCTCGTCCAATTGTACCCTGAGAGAAGGGATCAGAGTCTCATACGGGACTACCGCTTCCATACCATAAGTAAGGGCAAATGGAGTCTGTCCGGTGGGGGTACGGATTGAAGTGCGATAGGCCCATAGAGCTTCGATAAGCTTTTCTGGCCAGTCTGAAAACTTACTAGACTCGCAGGTTTTTTTGATGATTTTGAGCAATGTTTTATTGGTGGCCTCCGCTTGGCCATTACCTTGTGGGTAATAAGGCGATGAATGATGCAATGCAATTGCGTACCTTTTGCAGAGGTCCTGTAGGTCCTGAGAAATGAACTGTGGCCCATTATCGGTGACGATCGTGCTTGGGATGCCGAATCTGGCGAGGATGTTCTTCATGATGAACTTGCAGACTGTTGACGCCTTGATTTCCGCGTAAGCTTCGGCTTCGGCCCATTTGGTGAAGTATTCCGTTGCAGTAAGGATGAAAGATTTCTGCTTGGTGAGGGAATTGGGATCACCTAGGGGACCAATGATGTCGAATGCCCACATGGAGAAAGGTCACGGGGAGGATATTGGGTGAAGTGAGGAAGATGGTGAATGGATTTTATCGGCGTGAAGTTGACACTTGACACACCTACGGACATACACAGCACAATCCTCTTCCATAGTGGGCCAGTAAAAACCTTGTCGAATGATCTTTTTGGCGAGCATCTGACTATTCACGTGGCCACCGCACACACCCGAGTGCATCTCTTCTACACATTTCTAAATCTCATCGTCACCAAGACATCTTAACAGAATACCAGTAAGGCTCCTCCTATAGAGTAGACCTCCAACCAAAGTATATTTCTGAGCCACCATTCTTATGGCTTTCTTGTCCTCTGTGGTGGCCCCTTCAGGATAAGACTGATCTTGGCAGTATTTGACAATTTCATAGAACCATGGTTTCTCTTCATCAGCCAGTTCTTCTTCGGCCTCTGCCAACATGATTTCCCTCTTCTCAAGGATATCTTCCTGCAGGATCTTCCTTGCTATCCTGTCTTTGATATTTACGTAGAAAGCATCATCGATTGCAGGGGCGTGAAGTTTGTAGATGGAAACGGACTTAAACCATCTTCCTAGAGGGAACCTTAAGGATGATGCCAATGAGGCGAGGGCATCGGCGAGAATATTCTGATGACGAGGGACATGAACAAAGATCAGTTTGGTGAATAGTTTGGCAAAGGCAGCAGTGAGTTCTTGGTATGGCTTGAGTTTGGGATCGCGAGTGCGATATTTAGTGAGCACCTGACGAAGGATGAGTTGACTATCACCTACGACTCGTAACTCAGTGATACGAAAAGAATGAGCGAGTTCTAGGCCAACTAGAAGGGCTTCATATTCAACTATATTGTTGGTGACTGGAAATTTGAGTTGGTATGCCAATGGGAATGTGAGGCCTTCAGGCGACAGGAGGGCGATGTCGATTCCTCTCCCTTGAGAATTCAGAGCTCCATCAAAATATAGCGTCCACATTGGCTCATCTGATTGGTTGATGGACATTAGTTCCTCATCTGGAAACTCTGATTGGACGGGATCGAACTTGGGAAGAGGATGGTGAGCGAGATGCTCGGCTATGGCATAGCCTTTAATCGCCTTTTGCTGGACGTAGACGATGTCAAACTGAGAGAGAAAACTTTGCCAGCGTGCTAATCTATCCGTAAGGACAGATTTCTCCAGAAGGAATTTGATAGGATTCATTCGAGCAATCAAGTGGACCTCGTGAGCCAAGAAGTAGTGCTTCAATTTCTGCACTACCCAAACGAGGGCAGCACAGGTTTTCTCCATGCCGGTGTACTTCTGCTCACAGGGATTGAGAAGTTTGGACAAGTAATAGGTTGCCCGTTCCTTGCCTTCTTCATCAGCTTGTGCGAGGACGGCTCCTACGGAGTCATCCAAGACTGAGACGTAAAGGATCAGAGGTTTTTTCGGTTTGGGTGGAATGAGAACGGGTGGACTAGCCAGATATTCCTTTAACCCTTCAAAAGCTTTCTGACATTTAGAATTCCAGTGGAATTCTACTCCTGGCTTGGTCAACTCGTAGAGAGGTCTACACTTTTGTGAATGTTGGGACACAAACCGACGAATAAACTGCAACCTCCCGATTAAACCTCGGACTTCCCTCAAATTCTTGGGAGGCGGCATATCCCTGATAGCCTTGGCTTTGTCGGGATCTATCTCGATCTCTCTTTTGCTCACAATGAACCCCAGCAATTTACCTGACGACACACCAAACACACACTTCTTCGGGTTCATTTTCAGTTGGAACTCCCTTGACCTCTGCAAGACCTTAGCCAAAACTTCTGGATGTTCCATCCTGGTCCTTGATTTTACCAATAAGTCATCCACATACACTTCCAGATATATGTGCATCATGTCATGAAATATGGCCATCATCGCTCTTTGGTAAGTAGCTCCAACATTCTTTAATCCGAATGGCATGACCACGTAACAATATGTTCCCCAAGGGGTAGTGAATGACGTTTTCTCCTGATCCTCTTCTGCCAAACGAATTTGATTGTATCCTGAAAATCCATCCATGAATGAGAGGGTCTCATAACTTGCCGTGTTATCGATCAATACATCAATGTGAGGCAAGGGAAAATCATCCTTTGGACACGCGCGGTTAAGTTCCCGGAAGTCGATGCAAATCCTGACTTTCCCATCTTTCTTCATAACCGGGATAATGTTCGCCATCCATTGAGGATAAAGAACGACTCTAATGAACCTGGCTTTGTGGAGCTTATCGACCTCTTCTTTCATTTTCAAAGCCATCTGAGGGTGGAAACGCCTTAACCTTTGTTTTACCGAGATGGACCCTGGTTTTAGGGTTAAACGGTGTTCGACCAAGGTTGAATCCAGACCTGGCATATCCTCGTAGCTCCATGCAAACGTGTCCTTATATTCCTTGAGAACCTCAATTAATGCCTCTTCTTCAGAGGGTGGTTGGTTGTCACTTATGAGGATGATCCTAGGGTCTTCCTCAGTTCCCAAGCTGACTTCTTTGGTGGATTCTTCTACGGCGGTTGACGGCTCGTCGAATCTCCTCATTCCACTAGCGTATGCGCCCGCCGCATCCTCATATTCTTCACCCTCATCTTCAGTGGGGCATTCTTCATCCGTGATCTCGTAGACTCCATACCCTTCATCAGATGCATAGTCACCCTCACATTCTATTTCGGGTAGCTGGATGGGATTTTCTAACAACTGGGGGATGGCAAGAAGGGCCTGACACCTGGCGGCCAAATCCAGAAGGAATCGACGAGGGATCTGCCTACCCTTGGATTTCTTCCTAGGTACTACCCTTGGCCTATCATTCCTAAATTGACTGACAATATTTACAGAGGAAGAGGAAGACGAAGAGGATGGTGTAGAATGTACAGGAGAAGACCCCTCAGAGGAGGGGTAGAAAAGGTCGCTCATCGGACCTTGGACGGGTGGTCCGCAAGGCGGTATGCACCCGTGGGAGATGTAGGAGGTTTCCTCAACGAAGATGTGTTGTTGGGGAGTTTAAAAATTGACATTTTTTTTTCGTTTTCATTTTTAATGACAAAGCAGTGAAAAGAGATTGGAGGAGAGAGGAAAGTGGTTATGGCTAGAGGATTGTGAGGCTCATAGAGCAGATCATGGTTGAAGACCTGGCGCGGGTTGAAAAGCCCGCGTAGGTATGTAAGCAAAGAAGGGGACCTGGGAAGATCATCAGACAATTGTCTGGCCCAGGAAGAAGATATCAGCAAAGGCTGAGACGAGTGGATGGAGAGGATGGCGGCTAATGAGCCGTCGACGGCAATGTTGAGGATGGATGAAGATCCGTCGATGACAGAGTCCTTCTGGCGAGGACGATGATAGTTTGGAACCTTGGCAAGAGTGGTAATATTCTCTAGTATTTCGGAGATCAATGGTGGTCCTTCAAGCTGCGGAGACGAGAACATCCTTTCCAGTGCAACGGAAATGTCCCGTATGTCGAACCATTTGTCCCACTCGCATTCCGGATCTTTGATCTTACCTCTTTTGGTGATCCTCGGACATTTTTCAGCCAAATATACAGCATGTGATCCCCCATATGCTTCTCGTGGGTGATCCCCCATCTGAACAACGGGCCCTCTGTTGAAGTGGTTTGATAGAGTCCACGTGAGGGGCTTCCAATCTGCCTTGAACGGTCCTTTGAAGCCTAGGCCAAACCTGCGGTTCGGCCTAATTTCCTTTGGCGGTTTGAGCATACCCTGTAACTGTGCGCCCAGACCTTTTCCTTGTTGATAGCCGATGTTCCTCATAATCTCCCAACCTTTGGAGTGAAAAGGGAGACATGATGTTGTGGTTGCCCTGACCGGCTCCTTTGGTGCTAGTGGAACATGAGATGGATCACGTACGTCCAGCAGTGACAATATGGGCCGATGAGACGGCCAAACAGAAGGTAGAGAGGTGTTGAGAGCATCCACTGTGTGAAGGACAGGTGTACTGACCACTTTAATAATTCTCCCATTGTAAGGAAACTTCAGGCACTGATGGTTGGTGGAAGGCACAGCGTCCATAGCTTCGATGTAAGGGCGACCTAGTATAGCCTTGAATGTGGGGTCCATGTCGAGGACATGGAATTCTGTGGAAATTGACATGGGGCCTAGTTCTGCCTTCAGAATAATCATCCCCTGCGGCGGCCTTTTGCTATTGTCATAAGCCGTGACCGTGATCGAGGAAGGTTTTATTTGTTCCTCGTTGACCCCACACAACTGAAGAGTGCTCATGGAGATCACATTTATGGATGCACCCGTGTCCATAAGACACGGGTTTATGGATATCCCATTAATTTTTATTGAAATGCACAATGCATATTTCCGAGCTTCCTTGGGAGCGAGCTCGTAGTTGTGAAACATGATGGCTGGTTGTGTGTCTGTTGGGGTCAGGACGGTCGAAATCTTCTCCACGGGGAGGTCTTCATTAACCATGACCTTTTGAAGATATTCCATCAAGGCCGCCTGGTGGGATGTGGATCTTTGAAGTAGCTCTAGGATGGAGATCCGGGCAGGTGTCTTGTCCAAGTGTTTCAATAGATCATACTATGTTCCAGGGATAGCTCTTTCTGGTTGTTCTGCATCATCCTTCTCTGGCTGAGATTGCTCGGGATTTTGACTGTTGTGGGGGAAAACCTTGTGGAAAATCCTTCCACTCCGGAGCACCATTGCCTGCGGCTTTTGTACCTCTGTGGGGGTAGCAGTGAGTTTTAACAGGGGTTTGAGGGGTAGTAGTGGAGGAATGGTTGATGAAGTAGGGGTGATGACGGGAGCAGGGATTCTGATGAGGGGTTTGTTAGGTGGCGGCATGGTGGAGGTAGAGGGGATATTGCGCGGATTATGAAGGATAAGGGGTCTAGAAGGTGGCGGTGGAGACGAAGTAGGAGTGGGTAGGGCTTGAGGTGGGCAATGATTTTGAGGTGGGTGATGGTTAATGAGTGGTTTTGAAGGCATTAGTGGTGATACGGTGGAGAAAGACGGGGTTATGTATGGTTGACGGATGATAAGGGGTTTAGAAGGCGTAGGGGTAAATGTGGTAGAGGTGGATGGTAAAGTGGGGGAGTGAGAGAAGATGAGAGGGTGTGAAGGCGTAGTGGAGAGTGTCGGTTGATAGGAGGTCGGGGTGCGGATGAGAGGGCGTAATGGTAGTGGAAATGGTGATGGTGATACTGACGCGGGTTGATGAGAGAGAGGTGCTACCCGGGCAAGGTGAGGGGGTTGCATGACGATAGGGTTGGAGGTAGAAAGAATGGAGGTACTTTCCTGGTGCCACACCTGCTCTCTCCCGACTTCCGGGAAGGAGGAGATGGGGTTAACCTGATGATTGGGCTGTTGGTGCTCCGGTAATGGATTCTGGATTATGCCCATGTCGGGCTGTTGTTGTGGGGCCTGCTGAGCCTGCTGTTGTTGTTGTGGTTGCTGTTGTAACTGTTGCTGTGGCCTATGAGGAGGTCTCCTAGCCTTGAGAGCCGCGACGTATCGTCTCATCTCATCCCAATTTATTTGATGTTCATCATTCATATCATGGATGTAATCTTTGAAATGGAAGCAGTAATCTACTGTGTGTCCCGGCTGCCTGTGGTAGACGCAGTATTTGGAGGTATCAACATTGGGTGGCCACGCGGGCCTTTCTCTGGGTAGGGCGAGTTGGTTTGATGCCATGAGGGCATTAAAAATGTCTGCTAAGGTTTTCGGCAATGGTGGATAGTAGGCTCTCTTGGGACCGAGCGGCCTCCTTTGTTGCTGTTGGGGACCATAGTTCCCCGGGGGTGGAACTTGATTGTACTGAAGTGGTGGTTGTTGTTGCTGAGGTTGTGGTTGTTGTTGCTGGGGTTGGCGTAATGGAGGCATATTATCCTGGGGTGGATTATTTTGGGGTGGAGGACGAAGAGGGAAAGGACCCGGTTGAAGGGGAAGTCGGGGCATTTGTGGAGGCCTTGGGTTGACTGCATAGTTGGCATTGTTGACCGCACTGACTTGCTCATTTGTCACGACCCCTTCTGTGGCTCCGCCCGGGACACCAGCGCCTGTCTTTCTGACCACTTTGGGCTTCGGCGACTCAAACATGTTCATGATGGAGGAGTCTTTTAGCTGGGTTTGGATGTATCAGGCCCTTTCATAGAGTTCCTCCATTGTAGTAAGTTTATTCATGGCCAGGACGTGTCTGAACTGTGGGGTTGTATTAGACACAATCATCTTCACTTGTTCGGGCTCGGAGAGGGTATCCCTTATTCTTTCCGCCAGAGACCTCCATCTATCAGCATATCGGACAAAATCCTCGTCGGGTTTCATCTTTTCGGCCACTAGGTCGGTAATGGAGAGTGAGGGACCGACCCTATCCCTATATTTCTGCAAGAACCTTCTCTGGGCTATTTCAAAATTCTCGGCCTCGCGGGGCTCCAAGGAATAGAACCACTCAAGCGCGGGACCATCCAATGATCTCCGAAAGAGGTATGCCAGGGACCTCTGATCGTTTTGCCAATAGGAGGATTCATACATGAAATCCTTGAGGTGAATGAAGGGGTTGCCGGTACCATTGTATCTGCGGTACGTGGGCATTTCGGAGGGAGGAAGATGAATGACGAGAAGGATTGGCAAAGTAACCTCCAGGGTGGCTTTCACGTCCACCATTCTTCTTAGATTTTGAAACTGCTCGTCCATGCGATTGAACCTATTGAGGAGCGATTGGGCGAGCTCCTCTGGAGGTGAAGGTGGCACTTGCCACTGGGGGAGAAACTGTCTCCCGGAGACTTGAGGGGGAAACCCCGAATGAGAGGGAGCTGTCGGACCGCCGACAGTTGGCCCTGGCTGAATCGGTGTGTGGGGAACAACGGGAGTCTGAGATTGTGACGGGAACTGGAATGAGGGTGGTTGTTGGCTCGCTTGTCCTTGAAGCGAGGGAGACTGGATGGCTTGCGCCAATGAGGGAGATGGAATGGCCTGCACGGACTCTTGGAGAGGTGCGATGGCCGGAGTTGATTCCTGGGGTGTGGGGGAAACAGATTTCCCCTTTAGAATGGCCTGGAAGGCCCGGAGCTGTTCAGAGGTAAGCTCCGTGTTGGCGAGGACGCCCAGTAAGGAAGTGATATCCTGTGGTGGGGACGTGTCCCCGGCAATAACCTGCACCTCATGCGAGGGGTCATGAGAAGGACCCGAGTCCATAGCATAGACTCGCGGGTCGGCTAACAAACCACGGCTAGGGTGGTTCTCCTCAAAAGACTCGTGAGACATGCTCACAGTTTTTCCAGAACGTAAAAACATACACTTGCAAGTAGGTAGCAGAGATTATCAAACAAGTGGATGCCTTTACGCCCTTTTTTTGCGTTTTGATGTTGATGATTTTTTTTTGTGTTTTTAACGAGATCCGAAGTTCACACAAAATGGGGACCCTAGTTTATTTTTGTTTCACCGCCGTGTCAGCTAGGGTCTCTCGTCTCACCACGAATGAAATGTCTAACTCCGGGGAACTTCAATGGTACAACCAGCCCAGTGAACGAAGAGGAGATTCTTCGATGTCGGGGACTTACGGAGGTCCCAGTGTAGGAGATTCTAGTCCGTTGAGAGGAATTCCCAAACGGAGAGTCCTTCCTTCACCGGGAAAGGGTGATCCTCAAAAAATGAAAAAAAGATAGAAAAGAGGAATGGATGTATGCAATGGAATGCTGACAGATATATAGAGTAAGAAAATAACAGAAATAACAGACATATAATAAACAAACAACCAATCACAACTGATAGTGCTGCCGTGAGCACAATGGGGGCGCGCGCGGGCGCCAAGGTGGAGAGGCACGGGTGGTGCCGAACTTGCAAGGGTAGCCGAAAGGAAGCAGTAGAGGTCCCACCGTGATCACCAATCTGTGAGCGACGTCACGCGGTTCGGGGAAGAGCGGAGAAGACGCGGAGCGCGCGCGGGCTCCTCTTTCTTTTGGTGTTTGTTTGTTTGCTGCAACACAGAAATAAGAGAAAAGAGAGAAGGGGCCACCACGGGAGATTGCTCCGGCGGGACGAGCGGGACAAGTGTGATATAGCAAGATATGGGGGTTAAACGGCCATAGCGGGAAGTGACTCGCTGCAGCCTCGGGGGGATGGGAATGGTGCAGAAATTAAATAACAAGAATTGAAACGGCCATTGGGGAAGTGACTCGCCGCGGCCTCGAGAATATGAGCTGATAATAAGATGACAGAATATAAAGAGAATACAAAGAGCGATAATTTAAACGGCCATTGGGGAAGTGACTCGCCGCGGCCTCGAGAACATAAACAGATAAGAATATAACGTATAAGAACGTGAATTTAAACGGCCATTGGGGAAGTGACTCCCCGCGGCCTCGAGAATATGAGCAGAATATAACAGAATATAAAGAGAATATAAGAACGGAAATTTAAACGGCCATTGGGGAAGTGACTCGCCGCGGCCTCGAGAACATGAATAGATAAGAATATAACATATAAGAACGGAAATTTAAACGGCCATTGGGGAAGTGACTCGCCGCGGCCTCGAGAACAATATGTGATCGCCAGGGGCCAAAAGACCCCAAAAATAAGAAGGTGATCGCGCCTACCTCAAGAGCGAGAGATGGCGGGTTGCTTCTTCCTCCCCCTTCGGCCGGCCGACGGAGAGGGCTTTCCTCGGCTACACTTGCAAAACAACGACAAACAAATGACAAGTGGATTAGAAAGATGGAGGTGTAGTATTCAAATCCTTGCGATAAAAATAACGAAATGATGGCAAGACACGCACCTGGTTGGTGTTATCTTTTAAACCCCTCTCAGACTCGAGTAGGAGGAAAATGAGATGATGGATGTAAGAAGTGTATAAGAAAAGGCGCCCTTATGAAGGGGGATAGGGGATGCAAGATGATGAATGCAAAAGGAACTACGAAGAAAAGGAAAGAATTGGCTTATTGAATGTGCCGATGGTGAAATCCGGCGGAGCTCCGGCAGCGTGGGGACGACGTGGAAGCGCGGTGGATGAAGACGACCTTCCTCTCGCGAGCGTGGGCACCCGAGAAGCCGGCAGAACCTCCACTTACAAAAGAACCCACGGGTTAGAAAATGACTCCGTAGCCTCTGGGCTCCGGCAGCCTATCGGATCACTTCGAAGCTCCTCCAGAACTGAGGGGGTGGGCCTCTATTTATAGAGCTCCGGAGGGTGGAGGCGTCCAAGACCCTGGACACCTCCATCAGGGCCGAAATAATATTTTATTGTATTTTTATTTATTTTTTTGGAATACTTTTGTGGAGGCGTCCAGGGCTCCGGACGCCTCAAACAGGTCCACCGAAAACCGACGACGGCCGCACGCGGTTTGGCACAACGCGTGGTTTTGTGAGCGGCGCCTCGTGATTCAGAAATGGGCGCGTCCAGCTGACTGGACGTCTCCATAATTTAGATTTTTTCACACACGACAAACCGTCGTTCGGTGGGCGACGCCCGTGAGAGAGTTGATGGAGGCGTCCAGGGGCATGGACGCCTCCAAAAATATATTATTTTTTTCTTTTTCTTTTGTCTTTTATGCCAAGGCTGGCATTTTAATTTTTTATATTTGTTTTTATGGAGGCGTCCAGGGGCCTGGACGCCTTCATTAATATATATATATATTTTTATTTATTTTCTAATTTTTATGCCAACTGGTATTTTACACACACACATTTTTTATTTTTGTTTTTATGGAGGCGTCCAGGGGCCTGGACGCCTCCATTAATATATATTTTTTATTTAGTTTTGGGCCCTGAGAAAATAATAAAAAAAATTAAAAAGATGGGGGCGTCCAGGGGCCTGGACGCCCCCATTAAGACCCACCCGGGTCCTAGTCAGCGGCCGCCCGGCAGACATCCTTCTTGGTTCCGGAACCTCCTGATGCGTTCGACTGGTGTTGATGCCGTCCGAATGCCGTGACGAGACGATTCCGAATGCCAAAAAAGGTAGAAGAAGACCCAAGAAAAGGAAGCACTCGAGTGATTCGAAATGCGTAAGCCGTTGCGGGGCGTTGTATAGTAATATGAGACTTTCTCAGGAGACGTCAAGAATGGCGTGTCTACAGCAGGATGGAGTGTTGGGGAAAAGTGCTGACTAGTGCGCCGCATGAGTACCCTGTTCCTGTGAAGGAAGCCGAGTCAGGCGTCGGTGTTGGACCTGGATGAGGTTGTTGAGGATGTCGCCTGACGGAGGTCGAGGACGTGTTGGTCAGAGTCGGTGGCTTGGCGCCCGACTTGTGTTCCCAATCGTGTCCTCGGTTGAGATCGTGCTTTGAGGATGTGGTCTCTGGCAGGCTATGGGTCCCGGTTGACGGCTATGAGTGGCTGATGAGCCTAAACGTGTGACCGACCACAACAGTGTCTGTTGGTTCTACGGTCTTGTCGGATTGTGGCGGTGAGATGGTTATTGCTTAGGGACCCATGAGCACTATTCAGGTGGTGTCCCGTGGCTCTGTGGTAAGGGCGGAATCGGTATTGGCGGGTGTCCACTTGCATTGATCGAAGGATTTGATGAGACCAGATGGATGAGTGACGCCTGTGGGCGGAGGCCTTTTGTGAGATGGGCGTCGGAGGATGGTCCTTGATAGGACGTTGGTGTCGCAATTGTTATCCCTGGTTTGGTGACCAGCGTGGGATGGTTCCCCTGTAAGTCTGAGTCCAGTGAGGTGATGACTGAAGACACCAGGATCCATCATTCGGTTTCGTTGTGCTCCCCGAGAGGGTCGAGTTGGAGCGATGTTCGAGCTCGGATGCAGTGTCCGAGAGGAGTGCTGCTCGAGATGCGGCTTCAGTCTGTGTGTGTGAGTCGACGGATGGCTTGCCGAGGTTTGGAATGTTTCCTTTGGACCCGGTCGAGGACCAGGAAAGAAGGAAGAAGCTGAGCAAGCGGAGGTTTCCCGTTGACTAGCAGTTAGTGACCAGTGGATGGTCTTTTCAGAGACAAAAGATGCTGGTTGTTGGGGCTCGAGCGTGGCGAGAGCCGTGTGCCAGCGAGACCTTTGGTGGTCGTTTCTGTTATGTGCCTTTCCGGATGGGATCTGGGCTTTGTCGAAGTTTATCTTCTGACGAGAGTTGGCATAGTGTTATGTCCGGCTTTCGGCTTGCCATGTGTGTGGTGTTTCTTGGTGCTGAGCCGATGTTCTAGTTGCGATCTGTTGAGATGGCTGCCTGAGTCGGTGGAGGCTCTGTGTTGGTTGCTCCCTTGAGGAGGGTGTGCGACCTGTCAGCTGGCTGCGAAGCTGATGTGCGATTTGTCTGCCGACCATTGGATGAATCGGTAGCTGTTGTTCGTGTCGAGGGTTGTGATTCCTCGGTGAGCGAGATTGTGGTTGCGGTGCCATGGTTGATTCTCGCATTGTCTGAGGTGATGCCGGACTGTGTCCTTTGGTATATGCCTGCTATGCTGGCCAGTGTGCTCGGCCCGAGGAGCGAGGTGTTGTTCGTGATTGTAAGTCTGGATGTGTCCCTCAGGATCGGTGTTTTGTGAGAATCGAAGTTTTCTGTGCTGGGGCTCTGACAGCGTTGTCAGTTCGTTCAGTGTTCTTCCCCTGTGACTTCGTGCTTGGTCCTGAATTTCGAGGACGAAATTCTTTTAAGGGGGGAGGGCTGTAATGCCCCGGATTTTTCGGATATTTTTCGGATCATTGTAGTGGGTCTCGGAGTGTATTTTGTGCTTTACACGTGTTTTTTTCCCTGATGTGCCTTCGGAACTCTTTGCAGGGCAAACCGTGGCGTTCTACGACTCCGGGACAGTACCACTGCGTTGTGTTCCTTCCGAGGATCGCGGAGGTAATTTTTTGTAATTTTCTGAATTTATCGAATTTTCGGGTTTTCCTATATATACTAACCCTTTTCTCTCTCCCCCTCTCATTTCTCTCTTCCCTCCCTCTCTCTTCTCTCACGCCCTCTTTCTCCCCTCTCTTCTCCGGCGGCCGACGGAGCGAGGCGGGGGTGAGGTGGAGGTGGCGCGGGCGAGGATGCGGGCGAGGACAGGTGAGGATCGAGGCGGAGGAGGCGCGTGGAAGCTCGGTGGCGCGATCGCGAGCCGGTGAGGGTTTCGTGGCGTTTTCTTCGTGGATCGGCGTCCACGACGCGTCGTTTCTTCGGTGGAGGTAGGGAGATGGACCCTCATCCCGTGTACTTCCTTTCCCGCGAGTTTCGTAGGCCGTGGTGAGCCGAGCGGGCTAAACGGTGCGTTTTGGGCAAAATGCATGTTTTTGGGGTGTGAGCCGGATCTCCCATTTTATGGTGTTTTTGGGCGATCCAGGGGTTTAGATGCATGCCTAGGGGCTTGGGGAAGGTTTCCCCTTTTGTTTCCCCTTCACCTGGGGGTGAACGGGACGTGGAATGGTTTTTCCCGCGGTTTCCACTATTTTCGGGCACGGACTGAGAACGCGCTAGCCTTGGGTAGCGCGTTCTTGAAGGTCGCGCTGCCCCGACAGGGCGCGTTCATCGGAGAAGATGAACAGTAAGGCGGTTTGGGTCACGCCTTACGGCCCCAGCGCGTTCTGGTTGTCACGCTATAGGATCATAGCGCGACCTGGCCTGGTCGCGCTATGGTCATGTAGCGCGTTCGTGTTGAACGCGCTAGGCACGTATAGCACGTTCTGGCGGAACGCGCTATGCACGTGTAGCGCGTTCTTGGAGGGACCAGCCGGGCTGCCCGGGGGGGGGGGGGGGTTTGCGGCTGATCGTGCTCCCCTTGGGCCGTGTGTGCCTTGGACACCCAGTGGAGTTCTGTGACCGTATTTTGGGGTGTGTGGAGGTTCCGTTTACCTCGTTTTACGTGCCCATGCGCTTAAGGGTCCGGGTGACCTTTTAGCGTCCGTTCGCATTGTGTTGGTCTCCGGTCGACCCGGTTGGGACCCAGTGGTCGACCTCCGGCCTTGTGAGTATCCTGGACACCCCATGGGTTCCGTGTCCTTGTTTTTGGGGTGTCGGGAGGGACCGTGTTACCTCGATTCGTGTGCCCATCAGTGTGGTGGGTCCGGGTGACCCCATGTATTCCGAGCTTTCGTGTTACGCTTGATCGAGTCACCGTGTGTCGGTGTGTGTGCGGTGGGATCTCCCCCGCATATCGTGGGTTCCTTTGGAAGGCGATTCCCGTGTGGGCCATGTGTTTGGCCTTGGACTGCGAGTCCAGTTGTCCGGCCTGGGGCTGGAGGTTCCCCGCTTGTTTCAAGATGGGAAATCATCGTGGCGGCTTGCGTGCTGCCTTGGGAATCATGCTTTTGTGTTTTTTTTCGTGTGGCCCGTGTGAGTGGCCTTAGTCCCTTGCGTTCCCTTCCCGAGGGAGTGGTCTTGGCGACTCGTGTGTTGTCTCGGTACTCGTGCTACCGTGGTTTTAGACCTAGAGATTGGACTAGATTGATGGCCTTGTGCTGTTGCGTGCAACGGTCTTGACCCCGAGCCTTGTGACTCAAGGACCGTTGGCTGTAGTGCATTTAGAGGACTGTCCAGAGTCTAGTGGCTTAGTGCCACTTGAGTTTTCTCGACTCTAGCGCACGGTGCGTGTGCGGTCGTGGGCTGTGAGTCCCGTTTCTTCTCCGACTGTGGTCACCGTGCGACGGGGCCGGTACGTGGGGTGGTCCCCGTACGTCGTCGGATTCGGACGTTGTTTTTCGTTGAGTTGAGAGTCTACTCCCTCCACTAGTCTTAGCCTACCAGTACGCGTGTGCTGGTCGCACCAGGGAGTGGTGTACGGGCTTACCCTGAGGACGGTTAGACTGGTTTCCGTCAGGCCCCTCGTCGTAGCCAGAGTCCGACTGCGGGGGAAAACCAGTCAGAGGGCCAGACCTAGGATGCGTGGTCTGTGTGTGCACACGTGGTTGGGGACAGTGGACGCACGTCGACGGGCGTGACCCCAACTAGTCACTTGTTTGTGGTTACTTGTACGGTGTTCGCGCCTCGGGTAGGACCTACCACGTTAGGGGGTTCACCTGTGGTGCGGTGTAAGACGTCAGGGGACGCTACCGGCTGTGCTTCTAGTGGGTGGTACTCCTGTCGAGTACGGAGTGACAGACCGTCAATTTCTGTGTCTTGACCTTCGGGTTTTCAGTCGTGTTGACCGTTGAGTTTCGGTTGGTTCGCCGTGATGCGTGTGTTGGTTTTCGCGTCATGAAATTAGTGCTAGTGGCTTTACCGAGGTTGGGTCTTGTTGTGCGGTACCCGCGATCGGATGGTCGGGGTTGCACCTTGGACAGCGTGTCCAGGTTGACAGTCCAGGGGACAGGCCTTTACGATGTGATTGCCGTGTGTTCTTACTTCGGTAGGTGGTACTAGCGTGGTTTGGTAGCTTCGACTGCGTGATCGAGGTCTGCCTTCTGGCAGTAGGAGTAGCTGTAGTGTCGAGTTTTTTTGACCGGCCACCGGTTTGCGGTTCCTGCTGTAGTTGTAGCTCTCCTTTCCGCTACCGCCGTTGTTTCCGGTTGGGGTTCTGCGGGATCCCTGCTGAGTCTCTGTTCTGGAGACTCATTCCCTGCTTTTCAGGTGTAGCGGTTCTTCCTCGAGGTTCGAGGGTGCAGAGCGGAGGTTCTCAGTTGCCAACTTGCCGGACCGAGTGTTCACTTGGCATGTGGTACGCTTTACTGCTTTAGACTGTACTTTCTGTTGGACTGGACTCTGTTGTAGTTGTTTATTTATTTCTGTTATGTTGTCCTACTTTCTTTCCTATTTCTTTGAGCCTCCACACTCCTTTTAGCCCTTCCGAGCCCTCCCGGCTCGTGGGCGGCGGTGCGAGTCTCGGGTTATCGGGCCTTCCCGGTAATCGGATTCTCGGGTCGTTACACAATCTGTCCCAGACTGAAGGCCAGAGCGATCTTGGAAGCCGTTCAGCGGCCAACCTTGGAGGAATTCGATCACGCTTCCTTCTACAAAATTCTTCTTTGTCTAGTCCTCCATCAGTAGCAGAAGGAATGATGCCAATCGCCCGCCCGAGCTATTTGTTCTGAATTTCTTTGCCGGAGTGTGCAGTCTGCCCCCTGCAGGTCCAGGTTCGACCTGTCTTCACTTCTCTGGCCACCATTCTCCTCTCCGACCTCGGATTGTGGCCCCGTCAATTTCTGCTCGAAGCTACTCCGACCACGATCGCGTCACCGCCAATTCGTTCGATTTGGAGTTCGGGAGCGACCGCAGTGCCTTCTGCAATCCACTGTATCAGTTCTACATCAGTCAGAGGTAGAGTGTTGCTATCCTGCTCCAGTCGCCGGTCCGATCAGCCCCGAGTTCCAGAGCTTCCCAAAAAATTTAAGCATCATCCTCGGCCAGCTGGGGAACTTTTGGCACCGGTTTCATCAAATTTGGAGCTCGGTTGAGTCCGTGGCAGCATCTTCATCGACAACCTATTCAGCAAAACTGAAGAGTGGCAGAACCGGCGAAGCTTGGAGAGTCGGCGTTCTCTTCATAATTTCCCCACCCCGCTTGGCCGGCTGAAGGCCCCTCCCTGCGTGAAGGTAATCTTGGTTGTAATAAGTCTAATGCCCACCCCAAGAGCCCCCCTCCTGCGAGAGGTGTAGTTCATGTAATAATATTTTTGCAGATTTGAAGCGACACTGACGCGGCTTGCGGGCGCAAACCCTTGCCTCCCCGCTCGCCCCCGTCTTCGGCCGGAGTTGGCGTCTTCACGCCAGCTAGGTGAGCCTCGGTCCCCCTTTCCTTGCTGGTCAATATCACTTGTTTAGCTTAGTATTCTTGCTTTGCTGCGTCGGACGGAGAGCGAGGGCCCGGCCCAAATTGCCGAACACGTGAGTGTCCATCGCGGGCGAGTTATAGCGAGCCATTTCAACCCACACCCATGGCGTGACGGCCGCCCGTGAGTGGGCATCCCTGGCCCAATTGGGGTTCTCCCCAAGCTTGCCAAGCACCGGAGCATCATTGTCCCACCCCGGACCCTCTCCATTATCGTTTAGTTGCCCACGGGCACAAGTGTGCACCAAGCGAGTGAGGCGCTCGAGTGGTATCATCGCCAATTTGCTTGCTTGCAACCTTAGGTCCAAGGGTCATATTATCTTGTGGTCATCACCCCAAGGTGGTGTCACATCAAGTGGTATCAGAGCAAGTTCACAACTTGTCTCTATCAAGTTGGTCCTAGGACGCTCATATGCATTTAGAGTCTTCGGTTGCATCTCTTTATCCACTAGCATGGCTACTTCATGTAAGTCACATCTATCTCACTCGGCCCTCCGCAAAGGTCCGATTGACACCCCTTTGGACAAAGTCCTATTTGAGGACCATATCTTTAACGGATACCACCCTAGTGTATATTTAGAGTGGGAGGAAAACATGGACAAATACTTTAAAAGGAATCCAATGACTGAACCCATGAAAATCTACCTTGCCAAGAGTCGACTTGTGTACCATGCCGAGGATAGGTGGAAGTTCATTGAACAATTTAGGAGGGTTATGAGGCTAGAGCCTATTAACACATAGGAGAACATGAGAGCCAAACTTAGGAAAGTCTACACTCCCCGACCTCCTCTCTCCTACCCGGGTTACCAAAACTCGAGGAGCACTCCCACTCCTCCAACCCCACCCGTCCAAACCCTTACCACTAGAACCCAAGTGTCCAAGGCCTCCACCTCCCCACCTAACCCCATGAGGGCCCCCACACCCCAACCAAACCCCCCTTCCCTAACCTACACTAGTCAAGCCCCTTTAGCCCCTACTTCCACCCCAAACGATCCCAAGGACAAGAGAGCCCTAACCGACCCAATTCCCTCCATGGTGACCACCACTTATCCAACCCTCACCATTAAAAACTAAGTGGACACCGCGTCCACCCCTCCACCTAGGCCCATAATGGCCACCACCCCCAAACCCAAAACCCCTCACCAAACCCGTACCCCACAAGCCCCCTTGACCACCACCACAAACCCACCATCGCCCCCCAAAAGGGACACATCTCCCAAAACAAATCAACCCAAACCCCTCACCCAACCCACCTTCCACTTCCTACACCAATCTTTCCCCAACCTAGGCCTCCTCTACTTCCCCTTCCTATCCCAACCCAAGCCCATGCTTGTTCACCACCCCGGGTGTGTCATACGCTAGCTATCACCAAACCACCCACCATAGATCCCCCTACTCCATTAGCAATAGAAGTACCCAAGTGGAGAAGGATGCCCATCCGAATCCACCTCCTAACATAGAGGAAATCCAAAGGCCAAACAACTCACACACCTCTAGCCTAGCTCCTCTAGAGACACCCAACCTCACCATAGATAAGTCCATACTCCAATGGCTCAAGAAAGGTCTCACCATTCCTAGTTCACAACCATGCCACCTACTCATGGGATATCAATCCCAAATCATTCCCATTCAACCACATGTCACTTATCAAACTTGATGCGGGACGGGACCACGGATACGACAAGCTCGCGATCGTCCCTTAACGAGGGAAGCGTCGGACGTGCACGGTTGAGAAACCGGCAAGAGCTAGGGTGGTCGGCTCGCACTTTCGTGCCCGGATCGGGTCACGGGACGGTCTCGCTCACTCTCTCGCAGCAGCGGTGATATGAAATTATAGCAAACTAGGTCCTAAAACATGCTCTCTAGCAGTGGCATAAACAAGCATATATGAAATAAGCGAAATGCCAAGTGTAGGAGCGAAGACGATACCTCCACGCGCTCGGCGTGGGGACGACGGGCCCGGCCGAACTCGTGCTCCCGGGACAGTTAATACATGAATATTACAGCAATAGAAATATGCCCACTCCACGCAGGGAGGTAAATGGCGACACAATGGGGCCCGGGAGGACCGAATACGGGTTGACGGGCGGCTTTCCGCGTAGTTTCGGCAGCACCCGAACTAGTGACGGTGGGGCCCACGTGCTGTCCGGAGGGGCCGTGTGGGACCCGGTGTCACCACTGTGGTGGGGACACTGGAGGAGGCGATCCCCGGGCTGGCGGCACGCTGGAACGTCGCCCGGAGGTCGGGCGGCTCCGATCGGCACCCGTCGGATTTGCTGTCCACGGGCTGGTTGCTGCTGTTTTGCAGCGCGCGCTCCGGCGAGAATGGGCACTGCGATCACCCTCGATGTCAGATCGACACGAGACTGGCGCCGTTGGAAAGCTACCTTTAAGTTCTTCAACCTAGGCCTAAAGATCTGGCCTAGATCTGCTCGGATCTTGACTTATGGAATTTTCAATCTTCTGTTGTACAGTAACCGAAGACTCAAGCCTGCAGAGGACTTGACTATTGATTGCCTTTGACCGTGATGTGGATGTCCGAATTCGAAGAGGTGTTCTTCATCAAAGTTGTTAGAAATTGAGATGGGAAGATGGCAAAATTGGTTTGGACATGTTTAGAGGTGTCTATGATTTTCTGTGATTTGTTCAGTGGACAAAGTTTGGATCTAGGATCTTGCTGAAAGTACTGTAGCTCCGGTAGAACATGAATTTTGAAAAATAGGTAGAAGGATGATAAAAATTTAAGAAAACTTGTGGTGGTAGGGGACGATGGACAGAACACACAGTTAAATTGGGAGTTCTAAAGAAAATCAAAAGGGTGGTCGAAGGAGGAGAACTCAAAGCTACTGTCACTGTAGATAGTGACAGAACAGATCTGAGATTAAGAGTTGAACGAAATGGGAAGAATATGAAACGGTGGCTTTTCAACCTGGATGTTTTTTGTGGAGAAAGGGATAGAAGATAGGAACCAATCCTCAAAGTTTCAAATCGATCTTAACTCGTGGCTGGCTTCAGGAATTCACGAACTACACCTCTGTCCAGCAGGACAGAAAACCGAAGATGATCCCGTGGCGGCTCGAAGGCGGCACGAACGGCGACGGCGGCGGCACCAATGAAGATCAGAGGTTGAGAGGGGGAGATAGAAGATTGATACACTCTAGAACTTGAGGTTTGAGGAGAAGAACACCAGGGGAGAGAGGGAGAGAGGGCACACCCTTCTTGCTTCAAGCAATTTTCACATAATTTCTTCATTAATCTCTAATGACACTATACATAGGCTTATATAAAAAATGGCAAGGGGTGGGGGGCTGATAATTTCGTGGGAAATATGTCATTTTCATCCCCCATGTGGTCAAAACTCAAAATAAATAAATTACATATGAATGGGGCACTCCTTTGACTAGGTAGGTAAGGTAGGTGGCCTACCTTTGAAATTTTAACCCCTTTGTCTCCCATGTAGTCAATTAGCATTCAAACCTTCTAGATGGCCACCTAGGATGGTTGACCATCCCCACATGGATGAGGTGGACCAATGGGGAAGGGGAGGGGCCCCCCTAGCTGGACCTACTACACATTTGCACAAAAACCCACACAATCCAAGGGAATGACGCAAATGCTTACAAAGCCGTACAATTGCGCTTATACTTTCCCATGGATATAAAAATAAACTAAAGGACACAAATGCAAAATAAAATGTACATGCTCGGCGTTGATTCCCATCAACTCTCCCCGGGTGGGAGGAACTCGACCCCGTCGAGTAGGGGTAAGGATGCTCGAATACTCCGGCGGATTCGTCACTGTGCCAAGTAACGCGGGTACGCTCCACTCCAAGTGACCGTCACCTGCTCATTCCATATATACTTGATATGCATAAACTGCTGTGGGCTAAAGGTGGACACTCCGAGTGGGGTACTCTCAAAAGGGAAGGAAGCAGCTCGAAGACTCACTAGGAATCACCGCTGAGTCCCAATAGGTGACTGATCCGGGTATAGATGTAGAATCGACCCAATACTCATCAAGTGAGTCCACTTGCCTCTTACTCATAAGAGAACGACAACGAGCTTGCACAAGACGCATGCAGACAAACAAACGACACACAAACCATGCAAACAAATCACTCAAAACCAAACCACACAAAGAAAAAGCACACTGTTAGTCCGACCCGTTCCTGGGTGACGGCGGACCAGGACACCCGAATATGTGCCATGCATATACTAGATGTACACGATGGTTGATGGAAGGGAGGACTCCTAGACACCCTAAGATGTACCACTCATGCATTGGTGACCGATGGGATTTGGGTGAAGAAGGGGTAGGAGATCCAAAACTACCCTCGTCATCATCCCTAGATGTAGAGACGGCTTGCCGAATAGACCGAGGGGTATGGGTGGAATAGTGAACTCCTTGGAAGAGGTGGAGGGAATGTGATAGCTCGGGAGCTTCACTAGTAGAGGGGTCAAAAGGGTCAAAGAAGGTATGACCCCGGGAGATGGGTTCCTCCATGGCACGGTCCTAATCGTGAAATTCTTGAAGGTGTGAATGGTCACCTTCATCCGCCATAGTGAACGGGACGATGGTCATGTGAAGAAAATAAACTTCCTCCCTTGGGCAAAAGAGAATGAAGTCAGACTCGGCCGGCATCGGGAGGAGTCGAAGAATCTCCGTGGTGACACACCCCACGGTACACACGGAGGTAATGGATCCTAAGGCCGGATGGGTGAAGCTAAGACTAGCGGGTTGGTCAAAGCCTCGGGCCAAAAGATGCATCAACTCCCATTGTGAATCTAATCCCATAATAAGGTCATCCAAAGTATCGACATGGTGACTAGACCGAAAAGTTGTGTGGTAGGAGTTGACGGACACCAAAGGTAGGGTAGGGTCCATAGACGGGTAAGGGAGTGGGACCAAGCCATCCTTGAGCCAACTAAGAAACGGCTCGGCTATGTATAATGTACCCGTTAGAAATACGGGTGGCTCGGGATGAGGTGGCTCCAAGCGCGAATCCGAAGGTGGAGTGGGCCGCTGGGGCTGGGTGGCTGGACATACGGGGTCCCTAAGGGTGATCTTACCGGGTAGGTATGGTGGGCATAAGGTGCAAGTCCTCTTGTCCCAGTCAAGATTGGCCCTTCTCTCTCCTAACCACTTTTGCCCTAAAATGATGCATGAACCAGCAAGTGTGCCGATCCTGCACCATGCACCATCGGTGTAGAGAACAGAGCCGATCCTCTTATAGAACTCAACACAAGCAAAATCACCATCGCGGACAATCTCGCCTGTCTTGGAGAGAGACTCCACGATGTCAAGAGAAACCCAATTATCCGACTCCCTATCGGTGAAATGGAGTTCCGTTGTGGACCCGTTGGGTAGAGCGGCTTTCATAATGAGAGGGGCAAAACCAAAGGCTCGGTCCATGAGGACATTCATTTTGGCCACAAAAGTTGACCACTCGGACGTATGGTCTTCGGGATCGGCCATGGGTAGTGGACATGGACATGCATACACACGGTGACAAGACACTAGACCGACTATGCAAGTTTGGAATGCATGCACACTAAGGACCCTAGACGTAAACCAAGACTCGGTACGTGGTGGAGATAACCGATCCGAAGATCACTCGCACAAGTGTGCGGCCTTCCCGATAGGCATGGCCTAACGTTCGGACAACACCTTTTGATATACCGAGTAAAGGGATGCAATGCGAAAAGACACTCTTTTTTGTGTTTTAAAACAATGATGATCCTAGACTCGACTTAAACCGACTAATGACTCGATGTAAATGACACTCTTTTTTTTTGACACCCTAGACTCAAACCTGGCTCTGATACCAAATTGATGCGGGACGAGACCACGGACACGACAAGCTCGTGATCGTCCCTTAACGAGGGAAGCGTCGGACGTGCACGGTTGAGAAACCGGCAAGAGCTAGGGTGGTCGGCTCGCACTTTCGTGCCCGGATCGGGTCACGGGACGGTCTCGCTCACTCTCTCGCAGTAGCGGTGATATGAAATTATAGCAAGCTAGGTCCTAAAACATGCTCTCTAGCAGTGGTATAAACAAACATATATGAAATAAGCGAAATGCCAAGTGTAGGAGCGAAGACGATACCTCCACGCGCTCGGCGTGGGGACGACGGGCCCGGCCGAACTCGTGCTCCCGGGACAGTTAATACATGAATATTACAGCAATGGAAATATGCCCACTCCACGCAGGGAGGTAAAGGGCGACACAACGGGGCCCGGGAGGACCGAATACGGGTTGACGGGCGGCTTTCCGCGTAGCTTCGGCAGCACCCGAACTAGTGATGGTGGGGCCCACGTGCTGTCCGGAGGGGCCATGTGGGACCCGATGTCACCACTGTGGTGGGGACACTGGAGGAGGCGATCCCCGGGCTGGCGGCACGCTGGAACGTCACCCGGAGGTCGGGCGGCTCCGATCGGCACCCGTCGGATTTGCTGTCCACGGGCTGGTTGCTGCTGTTTTGCAGAGTGCGCTCCGGCGAGAATGGGCGCTGCGAGCAGCCTCGATGTCGGATCGACACGAGACTGACGCCGTTGGAAAGCTACCTTGAAGTTCTTCAACCTAGGCCTAAAGATCTGGCCTGGATCTGCTCGGATCTTGACTTATGGAATTTTCAATCTTCTGTTGTACAGTAACCGAAGACTCAGGCCTGCAGAGGACTTGACTGTTGATTGCCTTTGACCGTGATGTGGATGTCCGAATTCGAAGAGGTGTTCTTCATCAAAGTTGTTAGAAATTGAGATGGAAGATGGAAAAATTAGTTTGGACATGTTTAGAGGTGTCTATGATTTTCTGTGATTTGTTCAGTGGACAAAGGTCAGATCTGGGATCTTGCTGAAAGTACTGTAGCTCTGGTAGAACATGAATTTTGAAAAATAGGTAGAAGGATGATAAAAATTTAAGAAAACTTGTGGTGGTAGGGGACGATGGACAGAACACACAGTTAAATTGGGAGTTCTAAAGAAAATCAAAAGGGTGGTCGAAGGAGGAGAACTCAAAGCTACTGTCACTGTAGACAGTGACAGAACAGATCTGAGATTAAGAGTTGAACGAAATGGGAAGAATATGAAACGGTGGCTTTTGAACCTGGATTTTTTTGTGGAGAAAGGGATAGAAGATAGGAACCAACCCTCAAAGTTTCAAATCGATCTGAACTCGTGGCTGGCTTCAGGAATTCACGAACTACACCTCTATCCAGCAGGATAGAAAACCGAAGATGATCCCGTGGCGGCTCGAAGGCGGCACGAACGGCGGCGGCGGCGGCACCAATGAAGATCAGAGGTTGAGAGGGGGAGATAGAAGATTGATACACTCTAGAACTTGAGGTTTGAGGAGAAGAACACCAGGGGAGAGAGGGAGAGAGGGCACACCCTTCTTGCTTCAAGCAATTTTCACATAATTTCTTCATTAATCTCTAATGACACTATACATAGGCTTATATAGAAAATGGCAAGGGGTGGGGGGCTGATAATTTCATGGGAAATATGTCATTTTCATCCCCCATGTGGTCAAAACTCAAAATAAATAAATTACATATGAATGGGGCACTCCTTTGACTAGGTAGGTAAGGTAGGTGGCCTACCTTTGAAATTTTAACCCCTTTGTCTCCCATGTGGTCAATTAGCATTCAAACCTTCTAGATGGCCACCTAGGATGGTTGACCAGCCCCACATGGATGAGGTGGACCAATGGGGAAGGGGAGGGACCCCCCTAGCTGGACCTACTACACATTTGCACAAAAACCCACACAATCCAAGGGAATGACGCATTGGCTTACAAAGCCGTACAATTGCGCTTATACTTTCCCATGGATATAAAAATAAACTAAAGGACACAAATGCAAAATAAAATGTACATGCTCGGCGTCGATTCCCATCAAAACTTTCTATTGTGTGGAAGATTTGGGAGACTTAGTGAACTACCTACATTGGCAAATTCACTTGACCAATATACTAGCCCTGAGGCTGTCCGAAACTAACACCATTAGCCTAGCATATCCCTCCATTGGCTCCATCACTTCCATCTACACTAATGGCCAAGTTACTAGTGAGATCATCCTCCTTCTTCCCATGGAGGAATAACCTATCCTAGTCCACTCCCCAACCATTAAGATCCCAAGTGCTTTGATCGGTCAACGCATTAGCAACCTTGGCCCAATTATTGAGGAGGATGACTCACCATTCGAGGACCTTGAGAGCATAGAGTACCCCTACCAAGGTGACCCTTACCATGATCCCTTTGACCCTTTTCTATGGGAGCCTAGATCTCAATGTAACCCACTCACCTTATTCACCACCCACCTTACCCTACCCTTACCACCCATGATAACCCAAAACCTTCCCTTCCTAGAATTGGGTTACACCAAAGAAGCCTTAACCATAGGCAACATACACAATGGGATTGATAGATGGCCCCACTCCATGATGTCTCCCTTCTTAGATCCCTTTGACTCATACGAATGGAAGCTTAAGGGCCACCCCACACCTATGCACATAGAAGTCATCACTAGGATTGAAATGCATGTGCTTAGGCATACCACCCCACTTGACATGATTGGAAAGTCGGGTCCATTCATTCATATCACCCACATGTCAAGAAGAAAACATGAGTGGTCAATATTTGGTTGTAATGGTCCACCATCATTCATCATAAATCTCAAGCATGTTAGGTTCATGGATGTCCGGGTCCCCCAGCACTCATCACACTCACACATGAAAGGGACACCTATGGATGCCCCGGTCCTCCCAAGACATTCAAAGTCTTCATAACATCAATGCATGATAGGTCTACATGTGGTTGCCCTGGACCACCTTTGCATACCACACACTACTCACTCACACCGCATCTTAGTACATGGCATATGCATCAAAACATGCATCAAGCAAAAAGCGGTGAGAATTACAAAAAGCGGGTAAAAACTCGTGAGTGCCACTTGAAATTCCACGTTGGCGACTTGATGATGATGATGATTTTGGAGTGGCTCTACTCTAGGGTCACCTCCAATTTGAGGGCACGAGGACTTGGACCTTGCCAAGTTCCGAGTGGCCTTGGCACCCGGCTTGCGGGTTGAACTTACCAATGGGTTTTGGGATTCATCCCACTTCCCACGTGGCGGATCCGGCACCCTCTAAGGGTACCGCGGTGGATCCTAGTGAGTGTCTTGAGCCTACACCTATCCTTGTGAGAGACACCCTCGGAGTGCCACCATAAACTAGCCCGAGAGCCCGACGTCAGCACATGGCGGCAATACTAAGCAAAGCAAGATCTCTTCGCCAGCCTAAGGGTGTGTCCGAGCCACTTTGTCGAGTGGAAGCACCATTCCTCGGCTATGGACATGGGTCGAGTTTGGAGAACAAGGTTCGCCCGGAACTGCGTTTGGGATGCTACTTCCCCGGTGGACCCATACTCGACAGGGTCGAGTTTTCCCCACCCCGGGAGTATGATGGGGACATCCCTTGCCCCTCCACATTTTCTGAAGCTCGGATTGATCGTCGGTGTACGCCATTATGTTCCTCATGTGTTTGTGAGTTGAGTCATGTAATTTTCTTATTTTTATTTGAGTCTTAAACATGTAATTTTCCCTTTATTGAGTCATGTACCTAGGTTAGAAAGTCATTTTCCTAAGTCTTGAAGTCATTATGTTGGTTTGATAGGTTAATGGGCCCAATTCATTGGGCTAGGCCCAGGGGCGCCCCTCCCTTGGACTGTTTGGTCATTAGTTAGTTTGTCAGGGTCAGTTTGGTCTTAGGAAAAGTGTGGGGTCTATAAATAGCCCCAACCCTCTCTCATTTGTAACAATTATGCTTGAATATTGAATCCAGAAAATTTCCACACCTTCTAGTTCCCTCTCAATATCTCCCTCTCTCTCTCTCTCTTACTATCACTCTCTCTAAGTGGGTTGTGCCCCCTCTCTCTCTCCTCCCCACCCCAATTTCGAAATTCATTCTATCTCCTCCCCATTCACCCCTCATTAAGGCCCCTTCCCCTTCCCCATGCACTCATTCAATTCCCCCCCAACCCCTAGGTGGAAACCCCTTCTCCTAGGCACCTTTCCACTCTCCCAAGCAACCCTCCCTCTCCCCAAGACTGAAAGAGCCCTTCCCTAGGCCAAATTTTAAATTTCCCTCTCCCTTGGGCTGTGCCCTTTCATCTCCCCACCTCCCTAACCACCCAAGGTCGCACCCCCCTTCCCCATCCACCAAATAACCCCTTGTTCATGCCCTTCCCCACACCCTCTCCTCCACCTATTCTGTCCCTATTGCAGGTTTCAGAAAAGTAGTGATTTGCAGTAGCAGCCACGACTTCCCCTGAAGGCTCCCGGTGGCATATCTTATATTGTTGGAATCGTCTCCAAGTCTTCTTTTTAACGGTGGTACTCCTGCCTGCATCCAAGTTCGGAGCTGTCCGGAGGAACGTCATCTTCAACGACTGCACAATCTGTCCCAGACTGAAGGCCAGAGCGATCTTGGAAGCCGTTCAGCAGCCAACCTTGGAGGAATTCGATCACGCTTCCTTCTACAAAATTCTTCTTTGTCTAGTCCTCCATCAGTAGCAGAAGGAACGATGCCAATAGCCCGCCCGAGCTATTTGTTCTGAATTTCTTCGCCGGAGTGTGCAGTCTGCCCCCTGCAGGTCCAGGTTCGACCTATCTTCACTTCTCCGGCCACCATTCTCCTCTCTGACCTCGGATTATGGCCGCGTCAATTTCTTCTCGAAGCTACGCCGACCACGATCGCGTCACCGCCAGTTTCGTTCGATTTGGAGTTCGGGAGCGACCGCAGTGTCTTCTGCAATCCACTGTATCATTTCTGCATCAGTCAGAGGCAGAGTGTTGCTGTCCTGCTCCAGTCGCCGGTCCGATCAGCCCCGAGTTCCAGAGCTTCCCAAAAAATTCAAGCATCATCCTCGGCCAGCTGGGGAACTTTTGGCACCAGTTTCATCAAATTTGGAGCTCGGTTGAGTCCGTGGTGGCATCTTCATCGACAACCTGTTCAGCAAAACTGAAGAGTGGCAGAACCGGCGAAGCTTGGAGAGTCGGCGTTCTCTTCATAATTTTCCCACCCCGCTTGGCCGGCTGAAGGCCCCTCCCTGCGTGGAGGTAATCTTGGTTGTAATAAGTCTAACCCCCACCCCAAGAGCCCCCCTCCTGCGAGAGGTGTAGTTCATGTAATAATATTTTCGCAGATTTGAAGCGACACCGACGCGGCTTGCGGGCGCAAACCCTTGCCTCCCCGCTCGCCCCCGTCTTCGGCCGGAGTTGGCGTCTTCACGCCGGCTAGGTGAGCCTCGGTCCCCCTTTCCTTGCTGGTCAATATCACTTGCTTAGCTTAGTATTCTTGCTTTGCTGCGTCGGACGGAGAGCGAGGGCCCGGCCCAAATTGCCGAACACGTGAGTGTCCATCGCGGGCGAGTTGTGAGCGAGCCATTTCAACCCACACCCATGGTGTGATGGCCGCCCGTGAGTGGGCATCCCTGGCCCAATTGGGGTTCTCCCCAAGCTTGCCAAGCACCGGAGCATCATTGTCCCACCCCGGACCCTCTTCATTATCGTTTAGTTGCCCACGGGCACAAGTGTGCACCAAGCGAGTGAGCCGCTCGAGTGGTATCATCGCCAATTTGCTTGCTTGCAACCTTAGGTCCAAGGGTCATATTGTCTTGTGGTCATCACCCCAAGGTGGTGTCACATCACTAGTGGTAGACTGCGATCTCATGACCGCTGTGTACATACCGACCGTGACCACGCCTGGTCGACAGACATTTGAGAATTGGGTCAATTGAACCTGAGAATAGGCCGACAGACATTTGAGGCCTAGCTTGAGGGACACCTTAGACGTGGTCTCCTACGTGACTACGACCATACGGACGTGGTGGTTATACTAACCGCGACCATAAATCAGTCCAGAAAATGTGGGAACGGAGGAAAATAGCCTCCAAGGCTTAGTGAGCCGGGAAATGATCAAAAATGGGCTCGAAATATGATCAAGGAAGACTCCAAAATATCGGGTAATTCGGGACATCATGAAAAATGAATAAGAGAGATTCAATTTGCTAAAAATGGGTGTCAACAGATGCCCCTCCTTGATGTATGCTTTGTAAGGGACCGAGCAGAAGCGACGCGGAGACGAAATGGAATGGAGCTGGAGCAAAAGCGAGAATGACGTGAAATGGAGATGAAGCAGAGATGGAGCGGAGAGAACTGAAAAGTGGGCATCAAGGTAAAAGACACTCGTCACTACCAACAAGCAATAGGAATTCTCTTGAAAATGTCGAACTAACCACAAGAAATAGTTGACACAAATGAGACATGTCTGGAGAACTAACTAACTAAGAAAAGAAAAACACGATCAACCTTATTAGGGGATACAATCCAGAGCCAATGAGGGGATCAGAAAGTAAAGAATGATTGCGATAAAATCCAGACAAGAATCACGCTGGCCAACCAGACCGAGCGAATAGATTAGAGAAAACGTTCAAACTCAGAGTGGAATGAGAATCTCTTATTCAAGAGAATTAAGTGTAATTAACCATTGTTGAGGAGAGACCTTGAGGAATCACGAGGTGTGAATGCTCAAAAATGACATTGATGCATACTGGGCTGAATTAAAGAAATCATAAAAAAGAATGCAAAGAAAAGAGAAAATAGAAAGTACTCACGGATAATATTGCTAGACTGAATAAGCTAGGGTCAAGAGTCTTCTTGCAACCACGGCGTGCGAGACAGAGTCCATCGTCCCCCACCCAATTCAACCTAACGGCCTATCCAACGATTAACCGCATGCCCCTAGATCATCATCATTTTTGGTAAAGGGGAACATCAGATCCCATAACATACGGAGAACCAGCCGGTCCTTGAGATGATATAATAGCGTATAATACCCTATAGTAATGCAACAAAGCGAAGGAATCGAAAGCCATACCTGACTTACCTGTGCAGGCGAAAGGGCATTTTTAGATTTTTTTTTATTTTCAAATTTTTATGGATTTTCAAATAAGACAACCACAAGAGGATGAACAAGACTAAAGCATAACATCATATAATACTACGTCACATCATGGACAGAACATCATAAAAAAACAAACAACAAACGTGATGGGACTATAAAACACGGCGGGACAGCAAACATGACATGAAGGGATAGCAAACGCGACGGGACGACAACAAAACATGACATGGTGGGACAACAAATACGGTGGGACGAGAAACATATGGCAGAAACAACCAAAAGAAACGACAAATGTGCCTCAACCGAAACCCAAGATCAGACAAAGCAGCACCGCCAGGCTCATAGTCATAAGGCAAAGCCTTCTCATAGAGACATAAGGAAACAAGGCTAAAAAAGGACATGAGCTTCAGAACGGGCGATGATTGAGGAAGAAATGAACAGATTGAAGGATGTGAACGGGAGGCAGAGCGAGAGATATAGTGCAAGGAAGGCTTCAACACTTGCAACTTGCACACTTAACAAACAAATTATATCTGTTCTCAGCCAAAAAATGAAAAATGCATGGAAAGGAGAACAAAGGACACATATTTTTGGATTTTTCTTTTTTGGATTTTCTCATCTTTTCTTTTCTTTTTTTTAACCAAGCTATCTGCAGCATACACAGACGGGCTCAAACTACTAGCTAGGGGTCGTCGGTCCTTCCTCTCGCATTAAAGACTTCCCTGAGCAGGGTGTGCATTTGAGGGTGGCTCACCACAACCAACCGTCTCTAAAGAATGGTGCCCCTACTAAGGCCATACCCGAGATACAACTTAACCTAAGAGAGAGAAATAGAAGAGAATTGAAGATAAGCCTTATGCAAGATAGGAGACATCAAGATTTGACTTCCTTCTAGGGCACTATCCTTCAAAGATATAGTTTGTTGCACCAAGACTTTGTGTCTTTGATTTTGGACCCATTTATTAGGCACGCATACGACCGGGCTCATGACATCCCGCGGGGAATTGTACTACCACTCTTATCATGCCTTTGATTTATAATTTTTCATTCATTTACTTTGGTTTAATAATAGCCCTTACTGGCTGGATTTCTCATGAAAGCTCATTTTGAAGGGTTATTAAGACTGCCCCTATTTGAGACCTCTCTTGTATTAGGGAGCGCCTAGGTTGGAGGTCTTACCCTGGCTACCTCTTGCCCCTACACTCGGCCGAGAAAAGAAAAGAAAAGGCTTCTGTGCATGCCCAAAGTATGGTCAAAGCAGTAACGATGTTGCATCATAGGAATCGACTATAGCTTGCCGTGTAGTGTGTGGAAAACCATGCTCAAAGGCACCCTTAACGATCAGGGAAAGAATTCAAACTCCCAGCGTGGAGCTATCACTAGCCTAAGGATGCTGTAGAAGCGAACTAAACTTTCAACTTAACCTAGCTAAGACTTCTAAACCACTTAAACGCATTAAGGAAACATCATAATAATCATGCGCATGGATAAATAGAAATATCAGAAATGATAACATACTCTTATGCAAAAATGAAGATATCTTGTGACCCCATGGAGTGGAAGTTGTATCTGGAAGCGATGTTGCTAAGAAAGCTTTGCATTCCTTGCCTAACAGGACCAAGATAGAAAAGATAGCAAAGGTTGGAAGATTCCTTGACACGAAAGAGCGGCAGACACAACCAAATTGGACGAAGAAGGATCAATAGAAAAGAGGTGAGCGCTATAACTCCCTTGTGAAGGCACAGAGACCCTGATAACAAGGAACGGTCTACAGAAGAACCAGAGCTTAACGGGAATCAAGGCGGACTAAAGCCTCGAAAACAGTAAGAGAAAGGGTGAAGATCCCGAATGGGAGGTAAAGAAGGAATAGAAAAATAATGATTGAATTGTAAAAGTGAGAACAAAGAATAATCATCCAACAGAATTGGAGGAGAATCAGGAGAATTGGCAGAACCCGAGCATTTTGGAGGGAGAAAAGAAGAATCAGATGAAGATGTAAAGCGGGGATAAAAAAGGATATCCAGAGGTTCCGGATGAAAAGAAGAAGAACTAGCAGGCTATTGGAATTTAGAATTAAGAAAACAACCCGAAAAATCTGGATGATGAGATGAACAAGATGGGGATTTGAAATCAGAGGAACGAGGGAGATTTGATAATTGCCAGTGATGAGGGTGTAGCAAAGAGGAAGGACTAGAAAGATCCAGAAGCTCTGGATGAGGAGGAGAGGAAGAATCGGAAGATGACCCAAGAAGGGGGGAGAAAATTATGGACATAGGATTGGAAAAGGGAAGATAAACCACCCAAGGGTGGGAACCGAGCAAAATAAAGGATGAATGAAAATGAGGGGAAAGAGAAAGAGAAGTGACCCTCTGAGTGCACAACGGATGGCCTTTGAACTTGCGCCTCCATCTTTTCTTAGCAGAAATATCCTTGTAATGGACCTGCTTGCCTTGGGATCGGACTGTCGGGTCTTTCGACTTGTGAGATCTTCTTAAATAACGGGCTCACTTGACAGACTGCCTAGCCTATTTTTGAACATGCAGCCTTGTCGAGGCAGTTGCCCCTTGGCACTCGTTGCTAATAGTATCTGGACATTCTTGAACAGGTAACTCCTTAGAATGAAAAACATGAATCCATGGAGTTTTATCACTTGGTGTGAGAAGCATGAGGTTCGGTAACTCCACTCGATAGTCAGGCATGGAGCATAATTCCCTTGATAGAGGAAGACAGGATCGAGGGAAAGTAATGCGCGGCATTGACATGGCCGGCTTACTGACAAACCGGGAGGGATTACAGAAAACTTGCAGAATGTCCTTAGAAAACCTCGAAGATACGACAAACTGCCCCCTAAACATAGAATCCATAACTTCTTTGGCAGCCATATGGGTTAACACAATCCAGGTAGAGAACTGAAGTCCCGCGATCAATGACACCCAAGAGGGGGGTGAATTGGGTCTTCACCAAATTTAAGGAAAACTTTTAGCTTTTTACAAAATAGGTGGTAAACAATAATTAGAAATTGAAAACTAATTAACCAATTCTCTCAAACTCACCATTCTCATACGACCATACAACGAAAGCAATCAAACCACACAAATAACACACAAATACACAGCGGTTTTTAAGGTGGTTCGGATGCAACGACGACAATCCTACGTCCACCCCTCACCAAACCCGGTGAGGCTTCACTCGGGGATAAATCCCCAAACGGAGACGACGCTCCAACCACACACGTAGGACGACGCCTGCCCACATACACGGGGACGCGCCCCAAAACACACACACACACACACACGGAGATGAGGTCTTCAACATGATCCAACAAACGGATCAACAAGACACACACACACACGCTGCGAAAAGTGCAGCAAATCACACACTAAAACAACTGGATCTAAGTAGATCCACACACACACATGTAGATCTAGGAAGATCTATGCACACACGAATGGAACACAATGACCACACACGACCACGGATCCACAACGATCCACGCACACACGAATGTTTCCAGATTGTGAAGAACACAAATATAAAACCCAAAACATAACAACAATGAGGCACAATTTAGAAGACTCCTGATTTGGCTTCCCTTGAGTGTATGATATAGAGCTTGGAACGATGCTTCCTGCTTCATTTGAATGGCTTCAGATTAAGCTTGAATGGGCTTGGAGTGGATGTAGAGTTGCTGCACGGAGTACTGTTCACGGCTACAGTACTCTTCCTTCTTCACTTGGATAACCTCCCTTTGATCTCTTCTTTAAACTCTTGCTTGCTTCTTGATAGCCTCCCCCTTGATCTCTCTTTGTTGGTTCCTTGATTCTTCACTTCATAGATGCTTGTTGGCTTGAGAAGTACCTTGAATAGCTTGTAGATGGATGAAGAACTTGCTGCACGAGGTATTGTTCACGGAGCTACAGTACCTCTTCTTCCTCCTTGGACAGCCTCCCCTTAGATCCCCCTTGAAGCCCTCTTGGTTGGTTAGGGTTATGGCTTCAATGAGATGTTTTTATATCTCTTAAATGGTCCAAAGACAAGCCCTAGACTAGATCCACAAATCATGGTGGATTGGGTGTCTTTAGGATTAAACAAATGGGTGAAAAGACCACTCCTCGAGCTTGAAACAAAAGTCAACAAAAGGGGGCCTCGGGGCTGGCGGTCGACTGGTGGAGGGCTGGCGGTCGACTACTAGGGGCCATCCTATAGCTGTGTGGCTGCTGGGAAAATAGGTCGACCGCTAGCTCCTGGCGGTCGACCACCAGGTTCACAGATTCCCAGATTTCAGTTCTGTTATTTTAGGTCGACCGCCAAGGGTCCACAGGTCGACCGCCAATCTCCAATCCTACAAAAGTCAAGTGTTAGCTCACTTGAAGCTATCCATCTGTTCGATGATTGAAATGGGCTTGTGTTATAGTTAATTACAAGTTGGTTTATACTCGAATTAACACAAGGAAGGATTCATTAACACAAATTTGACATGGGGTGAAATTGATGGTTTAAAACATGAAGCTTCAACAAGGTGAGTATCTTACCAAAGTCTCTTGACAGTAAATGATATATATCACCTGTTTTGAATTGCAGAGGAGCATGGTGCTTATTCACACGTTTGGTTTACCAGGTGGCTACCATGAGTTTGATCCTGCAAGTAAAATAGTCAGGGTTAATACCATGCTTGTTCATATTAAAGAGGTTATAAAAACTCTTGCCTCTTGCAAACCCAACATAAACAACAAGTTGAATGAACACAATCATCAAGAACATGTGTAATCAACCACAGGTTTAGTTATCATCATTAAAGCACATATTAAGTTTAGTTATCATCAAAATCATAACTTAACAAACACAACAGTCATCAAAACCATAACTCAACAATCTCCCCCTTTTTGATGATGACAAACTTATTGATGATGACAAACTTAATGATGATATACAATGGAATGGCACAGATGTTCTTCTTAGTTCTTCTCCCCGTGTCACACACAATCATCAAATTCTCTCCCCCTTTGACATAATCAAAAAGTGGGAAAATGCAGCACTTTCTCCCCCTGTGACATGATCAACAATATCAACAAGCTGGAAGAATCCAAATGAGGAAGAACAAACTTATCTCCCTTTGAAGTATCAAAAACCCATCTTATTAAAGCAGAAGAAGCAAGGGCAAATCATGGAGGAGCAAATCACACGATTCCAATCAGATGAGATCAATTGGTGATTAGTTTCACAATCAGATGGAAGAACAAGATTATACATGCAAATGATGCCGTATGAGATGTACACTCAAACAGATACATATATATACATGCAACACAGCTCCCCCAGACTTGTTTAAGAGAGGATAGGTATAAGAAGGGTGCAAGAGAGTCATGGCAACCGAAATGCACATGTGTAGCACATGGGAGGTTGTGCAATCATATAGGAGATTCATGTAATTGCTAATGCAGTCAATCAACTTTCTGAATACATATTAAATCAAATTTCCAGATGTGTAAGTGAGTAACATGAAAAACGATAATTGCAATATGGATATTCAGATTTTCAGATCAACACAAGGAGACATTTTACAGACTGCACTTCAATTTTGAGAACAGCGTATTGGAGGCTACGCTCTACCACAATGAGTTTTCACCATCATTTTTTTTAACTCAACCAGTATCACATGATAGGCAGAATTTTTCAAGAGTGATCAGGTTCAAAATGATTCCTTTTTACGCGAGTAGACGTATGGAGCTCATGCCAGAATCCCCGGTTACTTAGAATACTGAACCATCTCACTTCATTTTGAACAGAGGTACTAGTCCACACTTTTCAGATATGAACCACATCACGTCTCAGGTGACATGTGCCCAGTTTACTCAGTGAGACCAAGCATTGCTCTGCCGTTCATTTACCTTAGAGAT
Source organism: Amorphophallus konjac (assembly GCA_022559845.1). Lineage (NCBI taxonomy): Eukaryota > Viridiplantae > Streptophyta > Magnoliopsida > Alismatales > Araceae > Amorphophallus > Amorphophallus konjac. Next base: position 330,289,996 of record CM040118.1, read on the forward strand.
TTTTCAATAAAGATAGGTAGGCAGCTTTTTCCTCAACTGTCTCTTCTACAAACATGCAGCAAGTTGAACATCTCGAGAGTGTTGAAAAGAAATTCATATATCCTTATCTTTAACACTCATTTTCACATTTTGTGCATGAAGTGTGCGAATTTGATTTAGCATGTATACCGAAAATATCATGAACACATAACAAGGAGCTCCCCCTAAATAGATGCACTTATGAAATATAAACTCCCCAGAGTGTACGACAAGAAACACTCCAATAATGACTCAAATGCAGCATTATTTATCAAGAGGACATAAGGCCATAGAAGTGCCAAGGAATGAGGGTGAATAGCATATAATATCAAGCAAGTACATGGGGAATGTATGCAACATGCAATGCAAATATGCAACTGATACCAATCAAAAGGATACCAATTGAATGAACTGAATGTGGCTAATGCATGAGTTCTAGTGCAATGCAATCTTTGATCATATAATAATGAGATGTAACATGCCAAGACAGAATGCAGTGTGGTGTAAAACTTCTGGTGCAAAATGAGTGAGCTAACTGCACTTAATGTATGAATTCTAATGCATGCAGTCTATTCTTATATGAGAATGGAATGTAAGATGAAAAAAGACACTACATACAAGAGAGTAAATCAGATTGGAAAGATGAGCATGGGACAAATTCCATCACAAGTGACTTATATACAAAGGGAAGCCATTTATTGTCAAAAGTCGTTAAGAGCAGATTTTCAAGGGTTTTGAAAACATTTACAAGCCATTCAGGAGTTGACATTTCCATTGCAGAACTCTTCACTTCAACAAGGATCAATTTTAGAAATTTTGAAGGAATTCATCATGAGCATGTTGCATGTTCCAATTGGAGTTCACTCAGTCAATACTCATTTCAACTTGTTTAGCTAGCAAGACCCCCTTTGACAAAGACATGAATCTCAGAAAAAAAATTAGTGAAAGTGCAATGTTTCTCTTATGACATGGGGCTAGCTGACAACGAGTAAATAAAAGCATCAGAAAAATTCTTTCAAGGTCAAATAATCAATTTCTTCCAGTTCTGGTACAAGGCGAAGAACTTTGGTCCAAAGACCAACTCACGCATAGTGAGAGTTTTCAGGTGAAGATAATCCACTTTTTCACTACTCAGTATTTGATATACCAGATACTTAATTAAGCTTAAATGTTCTCAAGCAATCAGATTGAAGATATGTTCAAAGGTCAACATAAAGTTCAAGATTTTCAGTTTCAATTAACCAATAAGCAAGTTAGTCACGGCAGAATGGAGGAGCAATCATTTCAGGTATGTAGAAATAATACCTGTCATCAGAATAACATCACAAAGTCCCATAGACTAATGCATGAATTTCCATTTCCATAGCAAGAGGGTGAATTACCTTAATTCAGAAGATAATGCCGTAGGCCTTCAAGCACAAAAATCACCAACCTCACGAAGGTTAGTATCTTAGATTTATGTTTCATTACCTTGGCCTTGAGAATCCATTTCTTCCAAGCCTTTCACCTGCAATCCAAAGAAGAGTGAAACTCAGTTTACTCATGAGAGTAATTTAAAATCTCCTTGCATAGTCCCTGTAAAATCTTCACAAAAGGCATTATTAGTAGCTCAGATATGATTACATCCACATGTACTTGAACCACTAAGAAGTCTTTTACCTGATTTGCCTTGTGAGAGGTGGTTGGTCAACCTTACCTATTGAACCCATTCTTGATCAAAAGATGCGGGCTTTTCATATCATGCCTTGTGTACTTGCTTCAACATGTACAAGACTTTCACCACCTTGTACTTGAGTCGATCCTGGAGGTTGTTCTACACAAAGTAGCCCTTCTTCTTGTAGCAACTTGAGAGGGTTCTCATCATTTTCATCCTTACAAGGTATTCTTCCAGTTGATTTAAGCTCGGTCATGACTAGCCCATCATCATTTGAATTTTGTGCGTGTAATCTGTATCCAAAGACATAAAGATTTAAGTTATCAATTTCGATTCAAATTTATTGACAATGGCATGACAAATTATTTTAACAACCAACATCCCCTAGACAGCTCTAGATGCAATGCATGACTCATGCATGAACCTAAATATTAAACCCATAAAATGAATGTGGTTGCTCCCCCTTAGTGTGTGCATAAATGCAAGATGTTCAGTTACCATCCAATGCCATATGCAGCATGTAACTAATCGACTTATAGTACCGGGCGGAGAACTTAGATCCGAAGATCACCTCACGCGTAGTGATAGCTTTCAGACAGGCGAAACCTGCCCTTCCACATGTCACCATTTGATATACTATATAGTCAAGGGTGGTGAAGGTAGGAGGATTGCTATGCATTATGACATGAATTCACAGTATTTGACTTATGCATGACAGAGTATGAAAGTGTATGCAAACTCAATATGTGTAGTGAAATCATGATCATGAGAAACTTCAAGCTCTCCTACAACAAAATGCTATATGACAAGTGATATATGCACAAATATGTAAACAACTATGAATAGAATGCATGTATGGACATATGCAAGACTACATGACTAACAGATTCAAAAAGAATCAAAGCCTTATACAGTCACTGGTGAGAGTAGGAGAGATATCACATGAGCTTCTAAATTTTAGTTTTTGATTCTTCTTCCAACCTAAGTTATGCCACTGGGCCCGAGTGCCTTACCTTCTTGACGAAGATAGATTTCATGCTTTATATTCCCAAGGCACACCTGCAAGACAGATTTCTCATTTTCCATTCTTAGGTACCCAAATTCTTTTGAGTCCTTGTGGGTTAGCAGCAACATTTGCACATGGTTTCCACTTTTTGACAGTATTCAAATTATCATTTTTTATCAAGGGATAACCATGCATCGACTTACAATCATGTTTAGTATGCCCAAATTCACCACAATGGAGACAACACACAGAAGACATTTTCCCATCTGGTCTCTTTGCATGAACATAAGATTTCTCAAATTCATTTCTCCCAAATGAAACCTTTTTTGCATTTTTGAATTCATTCATTTTCTTGCATGCTCTCAAGTCATCATTCTTCATAATGAAACAATCATGCATGGCATGTCCAAATTTACCACAGTAAAAACATGAGAGTTTCTTCCAAGGTGGTTGTGTGTGTGTGGCAGAAATTTGTTCAACAAGCATGGAAGTGCTAGCAGCATTTTTGGATTCTCGATGCAAGTTGATTTTCTTTGTGGATGCATGTGTGTGTGCAACATGATTTCTCTTTTTCAGATTTTCATTTGATTTTTTTATTATCTGTGAAGAAGATTATTTTGGGGACCCATTTGATGTGCTGGCTATGTTTGAACTGTACACAAAAGATGTATAAACTTTATTTTCAAACTTCTTTTTCTTCACATGATTAAAACCCAGCCCTTCCCTTTGAAAATTCACTTTCATTCCAAGCAATTTGTCTAGGTTGTTTTGACCATTTACAAATCTAGACAATGAAGCATTCAAGTCAGAGATTTCTTTTTCAAGTGTAGAAATGTGCAATTCATAGAAGGCCATCTTATTTTCACAAGAGTTAACTTGATCATGTAAAGTAGCATTGATGGTTTTATGATTTTGAATTTCTTGAAATAATTCATCCACTCTTTCAATTTCATGAATATTCACAGATTTTCCTTTTTCAAAAGAAAGTAGTTTTTCAGAAATGGCTGTGTTCAATTCCTTCAGCTTCTCATTTTCTTCTTTCATAGATGCAATGATTTCTTCATGCCTTTGAATATCAATCAAGAAGAATTCGTTTTCAGATTTGAGTTGAAGGCATTTATCACAAGAAGAGGTTTCATGAATGGATTTTTCAAGATGTTTTAAACTACCTTCTGGCAAAGAATTTTGAATCAATAGAGAACTATTTTCCTTTTTAAGTTCTTCTAATTCAAAACACTTATCACATGGAGCATTCTCAATGGTGAATTTTTCAGACTTCTTTTTCAATTTTCTATTTTCAGATTTCACTGTCTTATACTTATCAAGCAACTCTTCATAAGCATTCATTATCTCTTCATAAGTGAAATCATCTTCATTATCAGATTCAGAATTTACCTTCGAGGATGATCCACTTGGTGAGCTTGATCCACTTGATTGATCACTCCTTTGTTCACTCGTGCCTGCCACAAGATAGCTATCTTCATGCTCTTTCTTGAAGCTGGCTAAGCCATCCAATATTTCCTTTGCGGAGCTGCAAAAAGAAACAAATGGGAAATGATTAGAATTGACTGCAGCTGAGAATAACTTTAAGACTAAACAATTTTGATCATGTTCAAGCTTTTGATTTCCAGTCCATACATTTTTGTCTTTATGTAATTCATGAGGACCATATGAGATAAGCTTCCATAGCTTAGGGTTGTATGAATTGACTAGACTACACATTCTACCTAACCACAAATCAAAATTGCAACCATCAAATACAGGTGGAGAGTTCAAGGTGTAAATCATGGTAGTCATTGATCTGGATCACTCTTAGATCGTTAGATCTATGAAAAATAGAGCCTTAGCTCTGATACCAATTGAAGTCCCGTGATCAATGACACCCAAGAGGGGGGTGAATTGGGTGTTCACCAATTTTAAGAAAAACTTTTAGCTTTTTACAAAATATGTGGTAAACAATAATTAGCAATTGAAAACTAATTAACCAATTCTCTCAAACTTACCGTTCCCACACGACCATACAACGAAAGCAATCAAACCACACAAATAACACACAAATGCACAACGATTTTTAAGGTGGTTCGGATGCAACGACGGCAATCCTACGTCCACCCCTCACCAAACCCGGTGAGGCTTCACTCGGGGATAAATCCCCAAACGGAGATGACGCTCCAACCATACACGCAGGACGACGCCTGCCCACATACACGGGGACGCGCCTCAAAACACACACACACACACACGGAGATGAGGTCTCCAACACGATCCAACAAACGGATCAACAAGACACACACACATGCTGCGACAAGTGCAGCAAACCACACACTAAAACAACTGGATCTAAGTAGATCCACACACATACACACGTAGATCTAGGAAGATCTACGTACACACGAATGGAACACAATGACCACACACGACCACGGATCCACAACGATCCACACACACACGAATGTTTCCAGATTGTGAAGAACACAAATATAAAACCCAAAACGTAACAACAATGAGGCACAGTTTAGAAGCCTCCTGATTTGGCTTCCCTTGAGTGTATGATATAGAGCTTGGAACGATGCTTCCTGCTTCACTTGAATGGCTTCAGATTAAGCTTGAATGGGCTTGGAGTGGATGTAGAGTTGCTGCACGGAGTACTGTTCACGGCTACAGTACTCTTCCTTCTTCACTTGGATAACCTCCCTTTGATCTCTTCTTTAAACTCTTGCTTGCTTCTTGATAGCCTCCCACTTGATCTCTCTTTGTTGGTTCCTTGATTCTTCACTTCATAGATACTTGTTGGCTTGAGAAGTACCTTGAATAGCTTGTAGATGGATGAAGAACTTGTTGCACGAGGTACTGTTCACGGAGCTACAGTACCTCTTCTTCCTCCTTGGACAGCCTCCCCTTAGATCTCCCTTGAAGCCCTCTTGGTTGGTTAGGGTTATGGCTTCAATGAGATGTTTTTATATCTCTTAAATGGTCCAAAGATAAGCCCCAGACCATATCCACAAATCATGGTGGATTGGGTGTCTTTAGGATTAAACAAATGGGTGGAAAGACCACTCCTCGAGCTTGAAACAAAAGTCAACAAAAGGGGGCCTCGGGGCTGGCGGTCGACCGGTGGAGGGCTGGCGGTCGACCGCTAGGGGCCATCCTGTAGCTGTGTGGCTACTGGGAAAATAGGTCGACCGCTAGCTCCTGGCGGTCGACCGCCAGGTTCACAGATTCCCAGATTTCAGTTCTGTTATTTTAGGTCGACCGCCAAGGGTCCACAGGTCGACCGCCAATCTCCAATCCTGCAAAAGTCAAGTGTTAGCTCACTTGAAGCTATCCATTTGTTCGATGATTGAAATGGGCTTGTGTTATAGTTAATTACAAGTTGGTTTATACTCGAATTAACACATGGAAGGATTCATTAACACAAATTTGACATGGGGTGAAATTGATGGTTTAAAACATGAAGCTTCAACAAGGTGAGTATCTTACCAAAGTCTCTTGACAGTAAATGATATATATCACCTGTTTTGAATTGCAGAGGAGCAGGGTGCTTATTCACACGTTTGGTTTACCAGGTGGCTACCATGAGTTTGATCCTGCAAGCAAAATAGTCAGGGTTAATACCATGCTTGTTCATATTAAAGAGGTTATGAAACCTCTTGCATCTTGCAAACCCAACATAAACAACAAGATGAATGAATACAATCATCAAGAACATGTGTAATCAACCACATGTTTAGTTATCACCATTAAAGCACATATTAAGTTTAGTTATCATCAAAACCATAACTTAACAAACACAATAGTCATCAAAACCATAACTCAACAAGAACCCTTCTTGACCAATCATCTGAATAGCAATAGAGCGAGAAGTGATAAGAGCATCAATGGTAGACCGTCTAGAGAGCAATGTGATTGCCACCGGTCTCGCTTGAGAAGGAACTGACATCAGTGCGAGAGAACTCTTCTTTGTATCCATCTTCAGAAGTACGTGCACATCATCCCCAAAACAGCCAGAGACCAGGATGCGTATGGGCATGCGATAAATAAAATCATGAATCTTGAAATGTATCATCGGCATCAAACTGTTTTAACTCGGCTCATTCTCTCCTTGGGGGCCAGACCCAAGGGGCACCAAAGGCAGCGCACACCCGCTCCATGGGGTGGAAGTAGATGGAGAAGTGGAGATAGTAGGCGAGATTTCTGGCAGTGGAGGTATAGTGGCAATGGCAGGCTTGGACGTAGGTGGAGGTAAAGGCGTAGCTTGCTCAGACTCAGGTGGTGAGGGTGATGGCGGAGAAGGTGAGGATGAAGATGGCGAAGACGATGGAGGTAGCGGGTTAGAGGATTCTGGGTGAGTGGAAATAGTGGGTAAGTTAATGGATGGCAATGCGGGCGATGAGGATGGAGATGGCTTTGCGGATGAGGGAGACCAACTGTGACATATTGACACAACGCGTCGAGCAACGTTGGGAACGGGAGTGGGGGTGATTGGAGTAGGGGAAGTGGAGGCGCAAGCCTGAGCCGAGGTTTGGGTAGGTGGAGGTTGTGGAGACGGCGTAGGAGGTGGCAAAGGTGATGGCAGTAGAGCAGGTGATGAAGTAGGTGACAGGATGGATGATGGAGCAGGCGATAGGGTAGAGAACGGAGTGGGTGCAGCACTAGATGGGGAGTCACAAGGGTGCCCCGGGTCTTGCAACGCTGGAGACGGCTGCCTGGGTGGCGCCTACTGTAGCTACTGCTTGCTGCAGAGATATAAAACAATCTTGCGAATGGCTGGCCAATCGATCCTCTTCTTAGCCTCTAGATCAAAAATATAATCCCGGAACTCAGGGCAATCCTCAACCAAATGCCCCTGCTGATGATGATATACACAAAATTGGAGCTGATTCCCGACCACGGATCGGAAAGACTTGACTGGAGACAGTTGCAACGCGTGAGTGGCCATCAAAGTGCTGAAGACATCGGAGAGGGACTTCGGCAACGGAGGGTAATGAGCCCGCTTCAGGCAAGATGGATGCTGATGGGCATGGGATGGAAGAGAGGGTTGTGACAAAGGTTGAGAGGGTAAGAGTGCGTGGTGACTAGCTGAGGGAGTTGGTGATGGTGCATGATGAGCAGGAAGGGTAGGTATGTAGTGGACAACATCCACTTGCTCAGGATTTGACGTTCCCTTGATAGGGGTTTGAGACGGAGACACATGTGGATATGGAGAAGCGGAAGGCTGGCTAGGGATAGCAGATGGCTGACTGTGGATGGCAAAAGGTAGGCTTGTGGAGGATTGATACGTGGAGGAGGGCTGACTTATGGGGAATTGGTAGGAGGCGGAAGGCTGACTCATGGAGGATGAGTAAGGATTAGATGTGGATGGCCGACTCATGGAAGATTGGTGAGAAGTATATGTGGATGTAGAGGGCTGAGGGGACTTAGAGTCAAAGGAATATTGGAGTTGTTGGCGAATGAAGCGGGTTCGACTATAGAGTTGTTGCCAAGAGGTAATGCCATTCAGAGCTAAGATGAAACGGTATTCGGGCGTTGCATTAGAAATGAGTATCTTAATTTGCTCCTTCTCTAGAATATGTCCCAGGACTTGCGCGGCCATATGACGCCAGCGTTCAGTAGAGATAGAGAACTCCTTGTTGGGCCTCATCTTCTCTTGGGCCAAATCTACAATAGAGAACCAAGGTCCAACCTGGTCTTGATACTGCAGAATGAACTTTTTTTGAAGAATCTGAAAGTTAGTCTTGCAGCAAAGAGAAAAACCAATCCCGAGCTGGGTCTTCTAATGATAGATCGAATAAGTAAGCCATCAAGCACCGGTCGTGCTGAAACTGAGCCAACTCATAAATGAACTCCTTCAAGTGCACATAAGGGTCACCGATTCCACCATAACGGCGATATGCGGGAATTTACGAAGGTAGTGGCCGGAGATCTCGGAATGCAAATGGAACACTTAAAGAAGGTTTGGGATTGATCTGCCGCTGAAGCTCATCAAGCTGGCGCTGAGCTTGAGAAATCATCTCCTAAGTAGGGAGAGATTGAGAATAATGTGGGCCAGCTTGAGCAAAGGGTTGTGAACTTGGACTAGGAATATGATAGTGGGTCGGATAGGAGGATCCGGACTGAGAAGAAGAAGGGCCCATGGACTTGGATTGGACATTAGAATATGGACCAATTGGGCTAGCAGAATGGGAAGAAGGCCCGTTGAGATGATTTGCAAGCAATTTTTGGGCCTGAACAGGGTCCATTTGGCGAACAAGATATGATATGTGGGCCATGGGATTTGCTTGTTCATCGGAAGGGTCAGAGGGACAACGGGAAGAAGGACCCACGTGAAAGGAAGATTCCATACGTGAGTAGGAAGCTTGGGAAGAGGATTCATGGGATTATAACGGTGCTCCATGAGAGAGGCAGCGACTTACCCAAAATACAAAAAAATCAATGTAAAATACAACCAGGGAAGAAGGTGTGAAGGACGAGGAGGGCAAACCCACAGGGTAGAATGCGATTCCAGATAGACTGCTACTAACAGATAGCGGTCAGATGGTGACCATGACATGGTTCTGAGAACCGGCCTGACAGACAGACTTATGCGCAGAAAACCAATGCAAAAATGCAATTAGGAACAATGGAACCAGGCTATAAAACACGACAAAGAGCTAAAACTAAACGAATCTATCAACAAAAGACTATATGAAGGATGAGGGAATGCAACACAAACATCACGAACGGGCTTATCAAAAACCCAAACTTCACAAACAATGCGATGTGAGAGATTTCACCCAGATCAAACAAGTTAATATGATACAAGATTTTTCACAAGTTTTAGTGGACCTTTTAATGTTTTAATTAAACATAATTCCCTCAAGATAGGAATCCTAAAGGGAAAGGGGCCCAAACTCCAGGTTGACCTAGGGTTAACTCTCTCACATGGATGCAAATGTAAAACATAGGGGTGGAAAGGTACAACCGGCTCGACGTCCGTGTGGAAATCCATGGCTTATAGAGACTTACGGAGATCCCAGATAAGATCACCTAGTCGACTTCGAGGAATACGAAGCCGAGAGGATCACTTACCAAGGTAGAGATGCAACTAAGATATGCAATGGATGGCCCTATGCACACCAGAGTGCATGCAAATCTAGCCTAGAAACTAGCAAATGAATATAAGATGAACATGCGCACAAACATGATAGGATGGATGCAAATAATATGAGAGAATGAAGAAAATATAATGGATAGAAGTGCAGCAACATAAACAGCCAAAATCAGAAGCCACGAACCAGATCAAACAAGCAAGAGAGTGGCATACCTGGGGGCTGCCCCTGGATTTCCAGAGACTAAACGCGGTCCCCTCAGGGCTGCATTCTGTAGGAGGCGGTCTCTAGGGAGACCACTACCTGATAACAGAATCGGAAACAACAGAACAATAGGAAAACCTGACAATATGCAATCTAAACACTGCAACACACACACAACAACGACAGGAAAGCAAGAGTGGCGTGATGAGCACTAGATGTTCCACCGTGATCGCCAAAAATAGAGGTGTAGGCACTAAATCCACCCCCGAACGAAAATGATAAGCATAGGCAATCACATAACATGAAAAGGGGAGGGGCGATGAGGAGATAGAAGAGTACCGTGATCTCCACCAAGGATATCAGTGCAGAAGACTAAGAAGAAGGTGATAACGGCGCTGCGTACCTTGGAAATCAAGAGAATGAGGACGTGGTCAAAGCACGACCGCTACAATAAGATCGCGGACCTATGAGCCACCGCATTCAACACGGGATGTAGGAACTTTGTGGTTCAGATCCTCCTTGCCTTCCCGCGAGCTATAAAGCAGGGGCCTCACGTCTACACCTACTTATCCTACGAAATAAAGCAATAAAGAGGGAAAAAATCCCATTAGAAATATGAAGCGTGCAACATCAATCCCATATGGGCATAAACATGAAAATTGAGAGAAGAACGCATCGGGGAGGGTTTTTAACCCCTGTAGAAGGGAATAAAAATAGGTGTGTGTATATATGATTATTGAAGAGTGTAAAAATGTAGAGAACAGAAGTAGAAAACATGCATGTGCAAGCATGAGATGTGGTAGCAAAAAGTAGTGCAGAAACATAAGAAACAACAAATAGAAAGAACCCTAGAAGAAGAAGGACGAAGGCATGAGGCTTCCCTGGTGATTGGGGGTCGAAGAGGAGAATTGGCAGCGTAGCATGCCCCATATCGAGAATGATGTGACACAACCTTGGGGTGATAGTCACAAGACTAATGCTTCCTCGGACCTAAGTATGCAAGCACAACCACAAGGCTAAGAAGCCTACGTAAGCGGACCTTCGTATGGCGCACACACTCAACCCGGGGGTAACTCGGGGATGCCGAGTCGAGGAAGTGGGACAAGACCCTTGCTGGTAGAGGGCCAGCAACATCCAAGGTAAACATCCCCTTGGGGAACGGATATCCAACTCAATGAGTCGGCAATGGCCAAAGGGCGCGGGTCACTCACTCACACCCATGGTGGTCACACAAAGACGGTGGAGCCTTAGGATCGGGCGCTCTCTCCCTAACCGACGGCGCAATTGGAGAATATTAAATGAACAAGCATAAATGAGAGCAAGGGACGAGTTCTCACCTATCCGGTTTGAAGAAACAGACTCCGATCGGAGACGGGGGCGAGCGGGGAGGCGAGGGGAAGCACCCGCACGCCGCGTCGACGAAGCTTCAAACCTGCGAGTGTAATTATTACATGAACTACCCCCATGCAAGGGGGGGGGGATCTTTGGTGGGGATTGTGTGGTTACAACCAAAACTACCTCAACGCAGGGAGGGGCCTTCAGCCGGCCAAGCGGGGTGGGGAAATTAAGCTAAGAAATGATAATCTTCGATCTTCGTCGGTGCTGCCAACCCTCTGTGCCTGTGGACAGACGGTTGATGAAGTTGACGCTGCGGCCAGTCCAGATTTTTGTTGAAGACGAAACCAGTGGGAAACTCTTCGTAGCTGGACCGGGACGACACCAGAATTTTCTTGATTTCTTTGATTGCCGGTGCAGGTCGGGGCAGAGTCTCGAACCAAGGTGCAGTTCTTCTGTTCGGACTGCTTCAGATTCTCAATAGCAGGAATAAGATGTCGCCACGAGCGCTCCAGAGCTTCAATTTGAGAACGTCTGGTACCGATGGAATTGTTGAGGAGCCCTCTTCGAAACGTGGGTCACGGGAATGCCAGACGATGTCGGAGTAGGCCGGAAGATCTCAAACAAGGAGAAGGGGTCGGAGCAGACTGATAGAAAACAGAACCGCGCGCCAGGAGGAAGAAAATGAGAACTTTTGCTTCCAGGCGCCAATCGGAGCTTCGTTTCTTGATTCTGAAAGTAGACTGGTCGAAGAAGATTTTTTCAGAAGAACTCTTGCTCATATTTCCACTAGGATCGCCGCAGTGGAGCTTCCCATCAGGTTCAGGTGCTCTGCCAGGGAAGCTTCGCGCAGTCGGGGGAGAAATGCTCTCCCGGGTAGCACATTGCTCGGACGATGACGAAACCACCGCCGTTACGAAGAAGACAGGCAGACGCTTCCGTGAGTACCTCTTGGGCCTTCAGATTCGCTGGGATGTGGTCGGAGTTGCTGCTACAAGTTGCTGGTCCACCTGCAACTTCTGGATTGCGAACTGCACCTTTGATGTAGCTTCCGATGATCAAGAAAGAAGAAGAAGAAGTAGATATATGGTGAAGGGGGAGATGATGAGTGATGGGAGGGGAGTGTGAGGGAGGTATTGAGGGAGGTTAGAGGTGGTGGGGAAGCTGGAGAAGGTGGGGGGAAGGGCGAAGCTGCTTGGAGGTTCTATCAATGGAGGTGGGAGAGGTGATGGAGAAGAGTAAGGAAGAATGGTGGAGATGAGAGAGAGGGGGGGGCGACCCTAACCAAGGGGGAGGGGTCTTGGGCGCCCTAGGGGTGGGAGGGAAGGGGAATTTTGAATTCAAAATGGTCTAGGGAGGTGGAGGGTTGCATGGGGGAGAGGGAAAAGTGTTTGGGGAAGTGGGTAGGGTAGTTGGGGGTTGGAGGGTGGCTTAGTGATTGGGGATGCTCCCTTGGGACTATAGGGTGGAGTAATGGGATGTGTGGGGAGTTGTAGAGGACTTAATGGAGGTAAGTGGTAGAGGGGAGGTGGTTGGGAGGGGAGGAGAGAGAGGGTTGGGCGCCATCCTCTTGGAGGGAGAGAGAGAGAGGAGAAGGGGGGGTAGGTGGGATTCACTCCCTAGGGCTTCTCACCCAAATAATGGATTCACTCTACTAAGAAGATTTGAACTCTCAAATGGCAATTTTTTCATTAATTGATTGATTCAAATGTGGGGAAATGACGTTCTATATATAGGCAACCCACATTTTACAAAAAGCTCTTGATACTTGACACATTGACAAATAACCAACAAGGTAGGGGCGCCCATGGGCCAAGTCCACTAGGTTGGGCCCAATAGCTAGTCTAAATTAGCCTAAAGAGACTCAAACTTAGGGAAATAAACCAAAGACCTAGATACATGACTCTAATAAAAGGGAAATTACAACGATATGACTCAATAAAAATAAAGAAATACAACATAGGACTCATAATAAATGGCTAGACCATGACGTACGCCTCCGGGGTGACGAGAAGGGCCGAGAGTGCCAGGACGGATGGTGATGACCCCATCATACTCCCGGGGTGCGGAGAACTCGACTCCATCGAGTAAGAGTCCTTCTCTCTTCGAAAAGGTGCAGAAGTGGTACCGCTCACATGTCTTCCGAAAGAAGCCGATTCTTCTACCTAGCGAGGTAGTGCCCGTACACCTTGCTCCGAGTGATGATTTCCTGTTCATCCAATATTCTCTCAAGTTACTTACGTCGGGCTTCTCTGGGCTGACGGTGCTCTCATGGGGAGGGGTGGGTGCTCTCTCAAGGGAGGAAGGGGGCTTGAAATCCTCACTTGGTGCCATCGTGGGTCCCTTGTGTGGCACAAGGCCTTCCACATTGAAACTGAAGTTAACTCCGTATCCCTCGAGGAGGCCTAACTTATGAGTAATGGGGCTAGTGCACCTCAAAATCTGGAAGGGGCTAATCCCACAAAACCTCAATCCTGAGTTATCTCTATGTGAGAGCCTCTCATTCCTCACCATCTCGGAATCACCCATTTGGATTTCTTGGTGACGCCATTGAGTCGGCCTGCCTTTTATAAATTTCATGGCTCTTGTCGATGTGCTTGCAAGGCTGTCATGCAATTTGTGAATGCTGACCTTCTAGTGGTTATGGGTGGACCTGGACAACCATATGTAGACCAGTCATGCCATGATGCCATATGGACCTTGATGAGCCTTAGTGGGCCGGGGCAATCAAATGTGGCCCTATCATGCATGGACTCTCTAACAAAGGTTGGAGGGTCGGGGCATCCATAGGTGATCCGGTCATGTATGCGGGTGACAAATGCCGGGGGACCCGGACATCCAAGAATACACCTATCATGCTTAAGACTCATGATGAGTGAAGGTGGACCATTACATCCGAATTTGGACCACTCATGCTTTCTACTTGACATGTGGGTGGTATGAATGAATGGCCCCAACATAATGTTCATGCCAATTGGTGTAGTAAGCCTAGACACATGCATGTTTTTCTCAAAGGTGACTTCCATGTGTATAGGTGTGGGACAACCTTTGAACTCCCATTGGAAAGGATCGAATGGATCTAAGAAGGTGGTCATCATGGGGTGGGTCACAACCTTATTACCTAGGGATATGTGGCTCAAGGTCATGGCTCTCAAGGTGTAACCCGGGTCTAGGATGGGGTGGATTGGGTTAAACATGGTGGGTTGGTATAGGGAAAGGTGGGTGGTGAGTAAGGTGGGTGGATTATGTGGGATTCTAGGCTCCCATAGGAAGGGATCAAATGGGTCATGGGAAGGGCTACCTAGAGGGAGGGAGTCCATGTCCTTAAGAACCTCACATAGTGGTAAGTCATCCTCCTCTATTGGAATGATTGGGCCGGTGTATTGAGTGGATGGGTTGGCCAATGTTTTTGAGATCTCAATGGTAGGGGAGTGGATCGAGATAGGTTTTTCCACCATGGGGAGAAGGAAAAGGAGGTCACTAGTGTAGCAACCAATGGTGCAGACCGAGGTGATAGACCCATCACAAGGGTGGATGAGACTAAGGTTTGTTGGGTGGGCCGTCCCTAGGGTTAACAAGCAAGTCAACTCTAGCTGCCATTCTAGGCCTTTAAGGAGGTCATCAAAACCCTCTACTTCGTAGTAGGATTGGATTGTTGTGTGAGGAGTGTGGATGGGCACTAGATGGTGGTCTTGCTTCATGGGTAGATAGGTATGGGTCATGATTTCTCTAATCAAGCTCTCCCTTAGCCACCTAACAAGGGACTCTTCTAAGATGAATTCGGCCTTATCTAGAGGGGGTGGTGTAGGGTGAAGATCCTCGTGCGAGGCTTCCTCTTCAATTTGGACATGGGTGCTCTCCATGGAGGGGATAGGTTCCCGAGGGGTATTTGTCTTCATGTGGCAAAGCGGGTGGACTACTTCTTCTAAAGCTAATGTAGTGGGAAGGTTCTTTGATGGTGGGGTGATGATGACCGGAGTATGGTGCACCCAGGGTGGTGAACAAGGGCGGGATTCCCGCGGGTGGGAGAATACAAGGTTGTTGAATTAAAGGTTCCCGGGAGGTGTGGCGGATGAACTAGGCAAGTTCGACGTGTCGGGTCGATGTCGGCATTCCTTTCATTTAACCATTTCTTACCTAGGATTATACATGGACCCGCCATTGTTCCTAGTTGACACCAAGCCCCATCCAAATACTTAGTTTTCCCGAACCATTTATGGAATTCAATAAAGACTTGGTCTCCATTGTGCACAATTTGTCCAGTCCTACAAAGAGAGGTAATGATATCGGGGGACACCCAATTTTCATATTCTAGGTCAATGAAATTAATTTCTACGGGCTCTCCATTAGGTAAGCATGCATGGGATATGATTGGGAGAGGGGCCATGTGACCCAAGACTCAATGTTAACAATGGTGGGTTGACAATGCATGGTTCGGACAAGAATGCAAGCATGCCCTAGGACTTGACTTGTAGAGACAAGTCAATGACTTGCTCTGATACCAATTTGATGTGACACCACCTTGGGGTGATAGTCACAAGACCAATGCTTCCTCTGACCTAAGTATGCAAGCACAACCACAAGGCTAAGAAGCCTACGTAAGCGGACCTTCGTATGGCGCACACACTCAACCCGGGGGTAACTCGGGGATGTCGAGTTGATGAAGTGGGACAAGACCCTTGCTGGTAGAGGGCCAGCAACATCCAAGGTAAACCTCCCCTTGGGGAACGGATATCCAACTCAATGAGTCGGCAATGGCCAAAGGGCACGGGTCACTCACTCACACCCACGGTGGTCACACAAAGACGGTGGAGCCTTAGGATCGGGCGCTCTCTCCCTAACCGACGGCGCAATTGGAGAATGTTAAATGAACAAGCATAAATGAGAGCAAGGGACGAGTTCTCACCTATCCGGTTTGAAGAAACTGACTCCGGTCGGAGACGGGGGCGAGCGGGGAGGCGAGGGGAAGCACCCGCACTCCGCGTCGACGAAGCTTCAAACCTGCGAGTGTAATTATTACATGAACTACCCCCATGCAAGGGGGGGGGGAATCTTGGGTGGGGATTGTGTGGTTACAACCAAAACTACCTCCACGCAGGGAGGGGCCTTCAGCCGGCCAAGCGGGGTGGGGAAATTAAGCTAAGAAATGATAATCTTCGATCTTCGTCGGTGCTGCCAACCCTCTGTGCCTGTGGACAGACGGTTGATGAAGTTGACACTGCGGCCAGTCCAGATTTTTGTTGAAGACGAAACCAGTGGGAAACTCTTCGTAGCTGGACCGGGACGACACCAGAATTTTCTTGATTTCTTTGATTGCCGGTGCAGGTCGGGGCAGAGTCTCGAACCGAGGTGCAGTTCTTCTTTTTGGACTGCTTCAGATTCTCAATAGCAGGAATAAGATGTCGCCACGAGCGCTCCAGAGCTTCAATTTGAGAACGTCTGGTACCGATGGAATCGTTGAGGAGCCCTCTTCGAAACGTGGGTCACGGGAATGCCAGACGATGTCGGAGTAGGCCAGAAGATCTCAAACAAGAAGAATGGGTCAGAGCAGAGTGATAGGAAACAGAACCACGCGCCAGGAGGAAGAAAATGAGAACTCTTACTTCCAAGCGCCAATCGGAGCTTCGCTTCTTGATTCTGAAAGTAGACTAGTCGAAGAAGATTTTTTCAGAAGAACTCTTGCTCATATTTCCACTAGGATCGCCGCAGTGGAGCTTCCCATCAGGTTCAGGTGCTCTGCCAGAGAAGCTTCGCGCAGTCGGGGGAGAAATGCTCTCCCGGGTAGCACATTGCTCGGACGATGACGAAACCACCGCCGTTACGAAGAAGATAGGCAGACGCTTCCGTGAGTACCTCTTGGGCCTTCAGATTCGCTGGGATGTGGTCGGAGTTGCTGCTACAAGTTGCTGGTCCACCTGCAACTTTTGGATTGTGAACTGCACCTTTGATGTAGCTTCCGATGATCAAGAAAGAAGAAGAAGAAGTAGATATATGGTGAAGGGGGAGATGATGAGTGATGGGAGGGGAGTGTGAGGGAGGTTAGAGGTGGTGGGGAAGCTGGAGAAGGGGGGGGGAGGGCGAAGCTGCTTGGAGGTTCTATCAATGGAGGTGGGAGAGGTGATGGAGGAGAGCAAGGAAGAATGGTGGAGATAGGAGAAAGGCGGGGGGCGACCCTAACCAAGGGGGAGGGGTCTTGGGC
Organism: Amorphophallus konjac; assembly: GCA_022559845.1. Lineage (NCBI taxonomy): Eukaryota > Viridiplantae > Streptophyta > Magnoliopsida > Alismatales > Araceae > Amorphophallus > Amorphophallus konjac. The sequence continues at coordinate 330,307,500 of CM040118.1, forward strand.
GCGCTAGGGCTGGGAGAGAAGAGGAATTTTGAATTCAAAATGGTCTAGGGAGGTGGAGGGTTGCATGGGGGAGAGGGAAAAGTGCTTGGGGAAGTGGGTAGGGTAGTTGGGGGTTGGAGGGTGGCTTAGTGATTGGGGATGCTCCCTTGGGACTAGAGGGTGGAGTAATGGGATGTGTGGGGAGTTGTAGAGGACTTAATGGAGGTAGGTGGTAGAGGGGAGGAGAGAGAGGGTTGGGCGCCCTCCTCTTGGAGGGAGAGAGAGAGAGGAGAAGGGGGGGTAGGTGGGATTCACTCCCTAGGGCTTCTTACCCAAATAATGGATTCACTCCACTAAGAAGATTTGAACTCTCAAATGGCAATTTTTTCATTGATTGATTGATTCAAATGGGGGAAATGGGGTCCTATATATAGCCAACCCACATTTTACAAAAAGCCCTTGACACATTGACAAATAACCAACAAGGTAGGGGCGCCCATGGGCCAAGTCCACTGGGTTGGGCCCAATAGCTAGTCTAAATTAGCCTAAAGAGACTCAAACTTAGGGAAATAAACTAAAGACCTAGATACATGACTCTAATAAAAGGGAAATTACAACGATATGACTCAATAAAAATAAAGAAATACAACATAGGACTCATAATAAATGGCTAGACCATGACATACGCCTCTGGGGTGACGAGAAGGGCCGAGAGTGCCAGGACGGATGGTGATGACCCCATCAGAGAACACCCTCCTCTCACGCTCATGGCCATGGGAGGCTATTTATAGACCCTAGAAGCCCTAACTCGGAGTTGGAGGATAAATCCCAGAAATATAAGATTTTGATTGATAAATCTATGGGATATTGGTAGGATAATGCCCCTAGAAGGGATATGAACTGATTTGGCATGAAATCCTCAGAGTAGATGGCTGGAAATAGGACTCTAAGGCATCCGCGGTCGGAGAAATCGAAGTCCGGGATGAACAGGACTCTGCACTGAGATCGTGGTTAGTCGCCTGACCGCTACCTGGAGAACGCGGTCATGCACAAATCGTGTCCTGCCTAGAGAAGAAAATCAAACATTGAGTCGACGCACAAGCGGCCAATGGGTCGACTCTCCCAGCCCCAGCCAGAGGAGAACGTGGTCTGGTGGCAGACCGTGATCTCATGATGGCAGTCTACATACCGACCGCAACCACGCCTGGTCGACAGACATTTGAGAATTAGGTCGACTGAGCCCGAGAATAGGTCGATAGACATTTGAGGCCTAACTTGAGGGACACCATAGACGCGGTCTCATACGTTACCGCAACCATACGGACATGGTGGTTAGACTAACTGCGACCATAAATCAGTCCAAAAAATGAGAGAATGGAGGAAAATTGCCTCCAAGACTTAGTGAGTCGGGAAATGATCAAAAATGGGCTCAAAATATGATCAAGGAAGACTCCAAAACAACGGGTAATTCGGGACATCATGAAAAATGAATAAGAGAAAGACTCAATTTGTAGGTTAAAAACGAGTGTCAACAAATAGCTCTATAGATAATATCCTACTAAGGAAGTCCAGACAATTTGATAAGCATATCAATTGCCTCATCTATTGGCGGTATAGCTTTTTTCTGTAATTGGAGCATCTCCCTTATCAAGGTCAACCTTTCATGACTTAGGCCCACCAACTTGTCAATTGAATCCTCGTTACCCTGGGAAGTCCACTTTCTCTTTCTATTAATATTACTAGATGAAGGAATGGTCTTGCATATAGAGAGAGCGGCCCCGATTGTCTCAACATTCGGAGCTTCCCTTTGTAATGGTTGCTGATTATTTTCTAGAGTGTTGGTGTCATTAAGCATACTATTAATATTGAAATCCAACCCTGATTATTTCTCCATAGTCTGCTGCTCCTCATCACCAGGGTCACTGCGTGTGTCAAGATAAGATGGACCTTTATTGCATACATCGTCATCCCCTCTTGACATGCAAGTGGAGCAAATAAGCTCCATTTGATTGAAAACTAAGAAAGACTTTCTTTGAATTGATTTGTACTCTTTATTGGTTTGAAAATTAAACTCACATGTTATTCATTTGAAGAAAGTTGAATTGAACAATTAACTATGCAATACGTATATTAAATACCGCTATGAGATCATCCCAAGTTTCTTCTGTGCTTAAGACTTACATTTTTTTGTCATCATCCCAACTCCATCCTGATTGGTTCTTTATAGTCACAATTACATAGTACTTTTTATTTAGATTTTTAAATCAATTTTTTAAATTCTCTATTGAATATCCTAACTTGGTCAACTCATTGAATTTTTTTAATGTTTGTCTCTATGTCTCCTTTGTGAAATTTCCATTTGCAAAACTATCATTGCTCACCTTATGTTCTATCTAGAGATCTACGAAACACAAATCTACCTTGTTGCTCTAGTTTGCCACCCTATTTTTCCCATCTTTAGATACACGCATACCTTTTTACAAGAACATAATTAATCATTAGGAAAGGAGAAGTGTGGCCAATGCAAATACAATGCATAATTGTGAATAAAATTCTAGGCTAACACACAAAAATGGTTAATTACATGCATTGGTATTTTACTATAAAAAATAGAATGCATATATGATTGTTAATGAAGATAATATGAAGCACCAAATCACTTGAAAAATGCATAAGATAATATTCTAATAATACTAACAATAACATGGACTATGACATCCCCTAAACAAAATTATTAGCATGGCCTAAACAAAATTTTCACATTTAGCATGTTATACATCACACTAAGATTCATAAATAACCTTCCACAAGAGCATCATAGACATCTATATGAGAGGTAAATCATACCTGGTATGGTGGTATGAGATTACCTTATACGGGGAAGGAGCAGTCCACACACCGGAAGGGAAGGAGCAATGAAGGGGAAGGAGATGCCAACATGAAGGAGCAGTCCGCAACATTGGGGGAAGGAGCAGCCTGCAAACTTCTTACAAAATATGATTAGTAGTAACAAACACACACACACATAGACAACGAAGGGGAACACAATGTGGGGGGGCTCGTCTCTGGACGACAGAGGGAATAGGGGAGAGAGGTCGATCTGGGGTCTAGGGTTTGCTCACGGAAGGAGAGAAGACGACCGAGATAGGGGAGAGGGGAGAGAGGTCTGATGAAGATGTCGGACGGCTAGAGGAAGAGATGAGGCTTGCCGAAGTATATTCATGAGAGAGGATGAGGCTTGCCAAAGACGATCACGAGAGAAGAGGATGAGGCCTCACGGAGGCTACTAGAGATGATCAAAGGTGATGCGTAGTAGAGGGGAGAGCTCCGCCGAAGAGCACGAGGGGTTAATCGCAAGAGGGGGGAGAAATAGTGCGATTGAGCGAGGGCACGAGCTGGAGACGATCGCTAGAGGAGATCAAGCTTCACAAGGAGCCGGTTGGAGATGATCAGAAGTGATGCGTAGCAAAAGGGATAGCTCCACTGGCGTTGATCAAGAGGCGATGCGTAGCAGAAGGGAGACATCCAGCAGAGAGCACGGCAAGGTAATCACGAGAGGGGAGAAACATTACGATCGAGTGAGGGCACGAGCCAGAGCCAGTGGCAAGAGGAGATCAACCTTCCCAGGGAGTCGACCAGAGATGAGCGAAGGTGACACTGTAGTAGAGGGAAGTGCTCCACTGCAGAGCACACGAGGGCACTTGCAAGAGAGGGGAGAGAATAGTGTGATCGATGAAGGCACGAGCGAGGGGTCATTGGTGAGGGAAAATGGGGATGGGGATGGGGATAACTCATTCCAAGTTTTTCTTGGAATGAGTTATCCTCATGTTTAACCCCATTTTTGGGGTTACTCTCATTTTCTCTATTCTAAGATAACTCTGAAAATTTTTGGCCTACCAAATGGGGAATGGGATTTATTTGAGGTTAACCCACCCCCAACCCATACCAAATGGCCCCTTAAGTATTCTGACTAAGTAAATGGTCTTGACTAATATGAAAAGGAATATGGCTGATGATCTATTAAAACTATCCTTACACTATCTCGGTCATCTTCTCTACCTTGCAACCTTCCTTCCATCACTGTCTTGGATCTTACTTTGGATTCCACTCATCTAACCGCTACGAGCTCTCTAAGTTTTCATTATCACAGTTGAGTCTGACTAGGACACGCCTCCTGTCACGCCCCGAGATAAAAGTACAATGGAAGATAATCGAGAACGTGAACAGCTGGCTAGTACGCCACAAGCGAGCAATAAAATTAGAGCGCTAACACATTCACACATAAAAGGGAATGCACACGATAATATACTCAAAACTTAACTTTATTGAATATATAATATTCATGTACAATGATAATCGACTCTTTTTAATAGACTCAAATAAAGAGAAAATTACATAGACTCGACTTGACTCATAACTCTACTAGGACTTCTCTCGATCTTTAATCACTCTCGGACTCATCACTTGAGTAGTCCAAATCCCCGCTAGAATTTCCTGAAAAGATTGGAAAAATAGGGAATGAGCACACTTGTCCAGTAGGTATCTTCGTATCAACATGCAATGTTTAAGTAATTAGCAATTTAGCTCTAGAAAAGAAGAATAAATACATGGGAACAAAACCAAAGTAACAATGCAAGTAACAAGACATGACTATGAAGATATGAGATGTTATGTAGCGCCTGAGAAAATTTTGGGATTAAAAATATAAATATAATAATTATTAAGCATCTAAAAGGCTATTTAAATGAATTATGGGTAATTAAATCTAATTATTTAGGCCTTACACTAATCCAAGAGGATTAGGCCCATCTAGCAAACCCAATTGGCCCAAAAAGGTTGTTTTGGACCTTAGCCCATGTTCTAGAACCTTAAAATCGGTGTAATCACGGAATTAAAGGGATACTTACTCTTTGGAAAATAAACAAATGGATAATAGTGTGGATAATATTAAAAGAGTTTGATTCATTTCAAATTCGGCACTCATAAGGGAAAACGGTCTATCGCGAGACCGCCAGGCACAGGTAAACGGTCCAGAGCTAGACCGCTAAGGCACTACAGTTCCGTGAGTATGAGAAAACGTGAAAAGATTATATTTTTGAGATCCAATTCACATAGGATCGACTCTATCTACTAATTAGATAAGTCTAGAAGGTTAGTAGATCGAATTGGAAACATGATTGGGACTCTAGAATCGTTCTAATCCTCAAAACCCTAGTTAAACTTATAAATAGGTCCCAGATTTGACATGTGCGACCCCTACTTTGGCTCGCATGGAACTAAGGTAAAAATGAAGAATTAGAGGTAAGTTTCTTCTAAGAACTTGTTTATTATAGTTAGAACTAACTACCCTCCGAATTTCGTTCTAGGAGATCAAGTGGACAAGGAGATAGAAGCCTATAAAGTTGCTGATCCTACATCAAAAACTCAAGAATTAGTGCGTCTGACCCAGATTGATCAAGGAATTCGAAGCCCTAAACGAGGTAATTAGATAAAGGTTATTTAGAGTTATTTGTTCCTAATAGTACCCTATTCTTACCCTCAAAATTTCACGTCTTTAGGTAAAGGGAATCAAGAGATACAAGGGCGTGAAGTTGCTGATTTAGTTCAGGATGAGCAGAGAACTAGGGTTGACTTACAGCCTTAAATTCATAGTTTAAAGCCCAAAACCAAGGTAGGTTATCTCATGAATGGCTCAAACTTTATGTCAGGATAAAAGCCCTCTTGTTACCTCTCCTTTGGATATTCCTTCCAACGGACTAGGAAATCTTGTTTCAAGGCCTCCGTAAGACTCCGTGAGCCTGAGATTCCCTCCAGGACGCCGAGCTGGTTGTACCATTAAAACCCATTTTCTAGAAAGTACTTTTACCGGTGTTTTATGCATTCTGGAACTTAGCGGCCATATGGTTGACCGCTAGAGTCTGCTAGCGGCCATTCACTAGACTGCTAACGGATCCTAAACGGTTCTCCATTAGACCGCCTGATGGGGACATCAGAGCAAGAGCACTGACATTTTAATTTACATTTATGTCCTTTAGTTTATTTTTATATCCTTGGGAAAGTATATGTGTAATTGTAAGGCTTTATAAGCCAATGTGTCATTCCCTAGGATTCTTTGGGTTTATGTACAAAATGTCAGTAGGTCCAGCAAGGGGGCCCTCACTCCTCCCTCATTGGTCCAAGTGGCACCATTTAAGTCCATGTGGGGCTGGTCAAAGTCCTAGGTGGCCTTCTAGATGCTTGGACTTTCAAAGGGAGACAATTAGACCAAAAAGTCCAAGATGCTTACCATATAGTCAAGGGGGCGCCCCCCCCCCCCCCCCTTAATACTAGTTTAATGTGGTTCCAAACCACATGGGATAAAAAGATTTGAACTCCCTCTTTTACCCCTCCCAATTCTAGATCTAGGGTTATTTTGAGTCTTTTTTCATTTCATACAAATAGATATAATTCACATTTTATTAGAATTAATGATAGAAATTTTATGAAATTGGTTGAATCTCATTGAAGGGTGCGCCCCTCTCCCCTCACTCCCCCCTCTTGCAGATGGATTTCTGCTGAATCTTGGGTGTGAAGCCCTTCTATCTTCTCCTTAGCCCCTCTGGATTCTACTTCTGCCGCCGCCGCCATCGCACCGCCATCGCGCCGCCGTCTTCATCACCGGAATTCTATCTACATCAGGACAGAGCCCTACTCCGTTATTTTTAGCTCTCCATCAGGAGCTCAGATCGTAACCAAACTTGGAGGGTGAGTCGTCGACGTCCACCCCAACCTCCACAAAACAAATCCCGTCATTTACCTTTCGTTTGCTATTTTTCCATTTTCATGTATTTCCACCTTCCAATTCTATCTTCTGTTCAGATCCTATCACAGCAACCCTGAGTTTCCCCTCTTCGACCCACTTCTTCTTATTTGTTTGAGTCCCCAATTTTATTGGGCGTTCTGTCCATCGAGCACCTCTTCCACAAATTTTCTTGTGAATTTAGGTTCCCATTTATATTTTCAAAAAAATCACTTTCAGATCCCAACTCAGTCTGTCTGCCTCTGTCTAGATCCGACCACCCATCAGTATAAAATACCTTTTCCCACCTAAACCTCCACCAAATCTGTCACAAAAATTATCCCCATTTTCCTTGTTTCCACCTCTACAACTTTCATGAATAAGTTAACTTCCAGATCTGAACTTTGATCCACAGTCAACGTTAGTTCTCAGGAAAAATCACTTATGTCCTGAGATTTTGGGTCCTGTCCAACAGCAGCTTGTAAAATCGATCAAGGCCAGATCCAAGAAATTCAAAATTCTTTCTCTGGCCATAGATCGAGGTATTTTGAAAGAGCTTTCCAACGGTACCTCTTGTGCGTCGATCCGACGTTGGGAGTGATTGTAGCAGCAGATCTCGCCGGGTCACGCGTTGTAAAACAGCAGCTTCAGATCCTTGGGCAGCATGGTCAACCAGTGAAGACCGGAGCCGACTCACCTTCCGCGAGGCGAACCGACGTGCCGCCATCCCAGGGAGTGCCTTTCCAGGAGCCAACGTCACAGCGGTACCACTCCGGGCCCACTCGGACCCGTCGATGAGCACGTGGGCCCCACGTTCGTGAATACGCGTGCCGTTGAAGCTACATCAAAACGCTACCCGTCAACCCAAGTTCGGTCCTCCCGGGCCCCATTTGTAGCCCGTTACCTCCCTACGTGGAGTGGACAGTAGAAACTACTTCTGTAATTATTGTAATAATTATTTAACCGGGAGTTATTGTCTTGGCCGGGATCGTCTTCCCCACGCCTGGAGTGTGGAGGTAAATGTTGTGTAGTGGACAGCGGATCTAGAGGGGAGGGGTGAATAGATCTGCCCCTCTTTTCGCAATGCAACCCTCTTTAAAGCTAAATGATGAAATAAGCAGCGGAATATAACTAGCTTGACGAAGAACACAAATGATTTACTTGGCAAGATGATTACGCAATATAGATATTGAACCTAAGCATGCATCTAACACATATCAATCGCATAATCAAACCATATCACAAAGGATTTTAAGGTGGTTCGGACTGAATCTCCAGTCCTACGTCCACCCCTCACCAAATCCGGTGAGGCTCCACTAGTGCCACGTACTGAACCGAAAATCAGAAAGACCACCGATTGCCTTCCTACTAACCACCGGTAGGGACGTCAACACCGCAGATCGGATAACCTCCGATTGCCTTCCTACTAACCACCGGTAGGGACGATTCTCAACTTCCAAGTGTTTGAGTGAAATAGAAAAAGAACAACTTATGAAAAACACTCAAACAAGATATAGAATATGCTTAAGAGAAAAGATCTTGTCTGAGATTTGCTGGAGCTTGAATCTCTTGAGGATTCGATGAAGAGCTTCTTCCCGGAGTAGCTTGATTTCCTTCTTAGAATACGCTCCTTCTAGCTTCCTTTGATCACCCTTCTTGCCCTTGAGTGCTTCTAGCTTTGTTGGAGATTGCTTGGCTTCAGATCTGAGCTTGAATCACCTTGGATGGATGAAGAGCTTCCTCCCGAAACACTGTTCACGGAGGTGCTACAGTACCTCGAAAATGGCCTCCCTTGATCTCCCTTGAAGCCTTGAAGTGATAGGGTTTCCAACCCCTCATGTGTTGGTTTTATAGACCTTGAATGGTCCTTGGACACCCCCCAGACCAGATCCACAAATCATGGGAGATTATGTGAGTTTTGATTAAACAAATCCATGGAAAGGGGCTGGCCACGAGGTGGATTTCGAAGTCAAACATGGCTGCATCGGGGCTGGCGGTCGACCTGTGGCTTCTGGTGGTCGACCTCCACTGAGAATCGATGTAGAGGATTAGTCCCTGGAATTTCCGGTCGACCGCTAATGGCTGGCGGTCGATCGCTACTGAAAGACACACATTCTGGCGGATGCTGGCTGGGGCGGTCGACCGCCCCTGTGCTGGCGGTCGACCGCCAGCTGGGCTGATTCCGGGCTTGCCCGGTTCGGTCCGTTATCTGCTTCAACTCCGTCGTTCAACTCCATTAACAGCCCGTGCATGTTTGTGGCATCACCCTTGATAGTCTAGAAGGTATCAACTGAGTCTTTAACCTTGGATTCTCTTGGCTATACTTCTTTGTGCATTGACCTTGGATGAGTGACGAGCCGAATATGAAATGTCGACTTTTGTTTGTAAGAGAGATGAGATTTGCATCCTTGCTTGGGCGCGATCAATGAGCTTTCACTTTGGCCATTGCCACTTGATTCCTTATCTATTCATTGGCATATCTGTCATGAATAAAAACATCACGTATGTCAATCACATGAGAGTGGAAGATATCAATGACTAATAGTGTTTAGCCATTATCAAAATCAAGTATACCACAGAACTCATATGACTATAGAATGATGTCGAATGACCCAAGTGACCACAGAATGACTCAAATGACCTCAGGGACACAACATTCTCCCCCTTTTTGATGATGGCAACACTGTGAGTCATTATGTGATAGAAATATCTAAAATGGCACAAGTTATAACAAATGCAACATATGCAGCGCAAGATCCATGATAGTAATAGCATGTGAAGGCAATTATGATATGAATGCATGTGAAGGCAATTATGATATGAATGCTATGCAATTATGCAAACCTCATCACATACACATATGAGATGCAAAGTGAACAATGGATTCTCCCCTTGGACTCTCCCCGTACACCATCCACACATCCCCCATGACAACTCACAAATCACATAAGCTCTCCCCTTTGACAATGCGATAACACATATAGCTCTTACAAAGGACTCACACAAAGAATTCTCCCCCTTTGTCAACAGCAAAAAAGAGTGATAATAGTAAAATATCTGTGAGACCAGAGCTGAATGGAGTTAAGAGCAAGCCATTATATGCAAACCTGAAACAGACCGTGAGCAATATATATGGTTCAAAGCTAATGAAATCTGAATTCATCAACAGAGTTCAAAAAGTAGCTACATCCAAGATGTAATAGAGATGAACCAAAGGTGCATATCATGGCAATGTTTAACCGTCCCTTGTCTTATATATCTATATTCAGTAACTACAAAGGGAATAACACAAAAAATGAGTATTGAGGCTAAACAATCATGACTAAAGCATAGAATTTTATGAGTTCAACAAATTTGATTTTCAATATCTTTTGAATTTGAAGGCACATGACTCATATTTTACGAGCAATCAAGTCTAGTACATGCCTCCAAGCTGTAAGAATACACGTTATTTAGACGCCAATATTCCTAGGTATTTGGTAAGACTGACTATGATGCTTCAAAATGAACAGAGATAGCAAAGTCACGTCATGACATATCCAAACTCATTTCATTGATGAGAAGATATGTTTCTCAGCAATTATGCCATTGCTCTGCCTAGAGTCCAGATGAATTAAGACAGAGATAACAGAGGCACATCATGACATATCATTTGTCACTTGATTTGATGACGTGACATATTTCTCCGTGCAACACTATCATTGCTTTGTAAATTGATTTTCAAGAATTCCAGCTCATCAAGATGTTTAGAAACAATACTAAGCTTTAGAGTATCACCAAGATTGTCATAAAGTCTGGATTTTCAGATTTCAGGGTAGTCATTCAAGACATAACATGCAGTCTTTAGTGAAAGTCTATTAAAACTACAGAACATAGATGATTTCAAAGAAGATATATCAGAACTACAAGGAAATCATTAAATCTGAACCATTTTCATTGAATGGACAATCATTAGGGCATATAATAGAAAGTTCTTACACCATATGTCCGTCTATCTCATGAACTCAAACCAGACTATAAGCCACTGAAGTGCAGTTTGCAAGAGGTTAAGAGAATCAACAAAACTCCCCCTAAGGATATGCAATGGATGCGCGAAGGAGTTATGTTTGCAATCAAGTGGAATGACAAAGGAGGTTGACCTAGTCACTCATGAAGGTGGCAGAAATGAAATGTATGACCCAACCCATGGTTGTACACTTATTAAATGTCACAGAATGAATATGAAATATATGCATGAATGCTGCAAAAGGACAACTCCCCCGTACTATATGGCCTATATGCGACATTGACACATGGTACTTGGCGGAGGTGAAACCTCACGCATATTGAGTGCTTCGAGACAAGCATAACCTGCCCTTCCATACATCAACATTTGATATACCATGACCATGCAAGAATGATGCGACACAAACCATGCAATGCATTGGGAACATAGATTCAACTTGATTATGCAACTACATGCAATGCGACACCATATGCAAAAAGACATATTGACATATAAATAATGCATGAATACCAACGTGCAAAATACACAATTAATTGAACATGATCATCATTTCAAATTCTTATTGGCCTGAGGTCGGCAAAGACCAAGCTCCCTTCTGAGTGTTGAAAACCTGTCATTACACAAGGGCTTGGTGAAAATATCAGCAATTTGATTTAGAGTATCAACAAAATACAATTCAAAATTTTTCTTACTGACCTCGTCTCTAATGAAGTGATGCCTAATCTCAATATGCTTAGTCCTAGAGTGCTGGACTGGATTTTTTGCAAGGTTGATAGCACTAGTGTTATCACACAGAATCGGGACACAACCAAGATCCACCAAGTAGTCTTGGAGTTGGTGTTTAATCCACAACACTTGGGTGCCACAGCTCCCCGCAGCAACATATTCTGCCTCCACGGTTGAGAGGGCAACTGAGTGTTGTTTCTTAGAGGCCCAAGAAACTAAACACCCGCCTAGAAACTGGCAATAGTCACTAGTACTCTTACGATCCAGCTTGCATCCAACGTAATCCGCATCAGAATAAGATATAAGAGATAAATTACATGATGACGGATACCACAATCCCAAATCTTGAGTGCCGATAAGATATCGAAGGATACGTTTGACGGCAGTCAAATGAGATTCTCTAGGACTAGCTTGAAATCTAGCACAAAGGCATACACTAAATTGGATATCTGGTCGGGATGCAGTTAAATAAAGTAAAGAACTAATCACACCTCTATAGACCTTTGCATCCACTAATTTACCATTTTCATCCGAATCCAGTGATGTTGTGGTGCTCATAGGAGTTGCAATGATTTTACTGTTTGCCATGTCAAATCTTTTCAGCAGCTCCTTGATGTATTTAGATTGATTTATGAAGCACCCATCTTCTCCTTGGTTGACCTGCAAACCGAGAAAGAATTGAAGTTCTCCCATTAGGCTCATCTCAAATTCGCTAGTCATGAGGTTAGCAAATTCCTCACACATTTCAGATTTTGTAGAACCAAACACAATGTCATCAACATAAATTTGAACAATCAAGATGTTCTTACCTTGCTTCTTAGTGAAAAGTGTTTGATCTACCTTACCTCGTGTGTACCCTTTTTCAATGAGGAACGAGCTTAGTCTCTCATACCAAGCTCTTGGTGCTTGCTTAAGTCCATAAAGAGCACTGTCTAGCTTGTATACAAAATCTACATTATTAGAATTCTCAAAGCCAGGGGGCTGCTCAACATAGACTTCTTCTTTGATCAAGCCATTCAATAAAGTACTTTTGACATCCATTTGATACAACTTTATTCTAAGGGAGCATGCAAAGGCAAGTAAAATTCTGATGGCTTCGAGTCTAGCAACTGGGGCATAAGATTCATCAAAATCTACCCCAAACTCTTGATTATACCCTTGAGCCACCAATCTAGCTTTGTTTCTTATTATCTTGCCATCCTCACTTAGTTTGTTCCTAATGACGCATTTAGTGCCTATGACAGACTGTGATGAAGGTCTAGGAACAAGATGCCAGACTTTATTCCTTTCAAACTGGTTTAACTCGTCTTACATTGAACTTATCCAGTTTTCATCTTTTAATGCTTCATCAATGTTTTTGGGTTCAAGCTGAGAGACAAGAGCAAGTTGATCTAGTTCTTCCACAATTCTAAAATGTGACATTGTTCAAGGTGGGTCATTCAAGCTGCCAATGATATTTTCCAAGGGATGATCCTTAAGAATTCTAATGTTTGTAGAATTGTTACCTTCCCCTGGAACTTGATCCCTTGCATTGCTTGATTCAGCTAGGTCACCATCTTCTTTTATTTCTTCTTGTGGAGGATCACTCTTGTCCTTCATGTTTAGGAATTCCCCATCTTCATCGTTTTTCCTGCAATAGTTATCATTGTTAGAATCATGATATTCATCAAAGGAAACATGGGGTGATTCTTCCACAGTTTGACTTTTGATATTGTATATTATATAAGCCCTAGATCTATCAGAATATCCAAGGAATATACCTTCATCACTCTTGGGCTCGAATTTATCTAAGTCTCTTTTGTCATTGTTGTGGATGAAGCATTTTGACCCAAACACTTTCATATGTGAGAGAGAGGGCTTTTTACCTTTCAACAACTCATAAGGAGTCTTTTTGGTGTGTGGCCTTATCATAGAGCGGTTGATAATGTAACATGCCGAGTTTACCGCTTCAGCCCAAAACCTCCTTGGAAGTTGCCGTTCAGCAAGCATGGTTCTTGCCATCTCTACAAGTGTTCGGTTTCTCCTTTCAACTACACCATTTTGCTCCGGCGTTCTTGGTGAAGAGAATCGGTGTGAAATGCCTTCAGCCCTGCAAAGATTATAGAAATCAATATTTTCAAATTCACCACCATGATCAGATTGAATCTTGGAGATCTTGAACACACCGTCCTGCTTTATCTTCATGTAGAGCGCCTGAAACTCATCAAAAGCATCATTTTTATGTGTGAGAAAGAAAACCCATGTGAACCTAGAGAAGTCATCCACCAAGACATATCCATATTTTCTACCACTTAAACTAGCAGTTCTGGTTGGACCAAACAAGTCCATATGAATTAACTCGAGTGGTTTGGATGATGTATTTTCAGATCTTCCCTTGAAAGATTTTCTTGTTTGTTTACCTAGGGCACATGCATCACACAACTTATTTTCTTGTTTAAATGATAATTCATGCAACCCTTTCACCATTGAATGCTTTAACAATTTATGTAAGACATTGTAGCTAGCATGTCCTAGTCTACGATGTCATAACCAAGCAATTTCAGATTTTGGTGTAGCAAGACAAAGATTTAAATGAGCAGGATCATCTAAGTGAATCATGTAAACATTGTTGACTCTCTTACCAGAAAATTTTATCTTGTCATATTTTGGTTCAAGAATTCAGCATTCATGAGAGTCAAACAACACTTTATGACCTTTATCACACAATTGACTTATGCTAAGTAGGTTATATTTCAAACCTTCAACTAGTAACACATTTCTAATGGAGTTGGAGAGGTTCTTACCTACATTACCTGTTCCAATGATTTTTCTTTTGTTATTCCCTCCAAACGTAACGTATCCTCCTTCCTTTTCCTCCAAGAGACAAAATTTTATTTTATCTCCAGTCATGTGTCTTGAACAGTCGCTATCAAGATACCACATGTTATGCATGGCTGCAAGACATTCCTGCACAAACAATTAAGCAATTGTATTTGGAACCCAACCAATTTTGGGTCCCATCAAACTCTTAAGATTTTCAAAACATGAAACCATTTCTTTTGGAATCCAAACCTGGTGCGGACACCAGGGCGATCACTTGACACGTCGGCGAACCGACGGTGCCATACGCGGAGCACCAAGTTGACTACATCGACTTCCCTTCAAATTGGGGACACTTTGGCTTCTATTTGGACTCTTTTAGCATTAAATTGGGCTTGTAATATCACATTATATGTGGGTTTTCATATTGGGTTGGTTGTAAGACTCTAAATGGGCCAACTGGTTAAGGCCCTTAAGACTTCATTAAGAAAGGGAGAGGCCTTGGTCCATTTGGATGGATCCATAGGCCATATATGGGCTCTTCATACATGGGCCAACTAGAGGAGAATGGTCTTAAGCCATATTGGCTGGTTGGGCTTGCTTAAGCCAAGGCCTCCAAGTGGCCCATTCATAGCCCAATAAGGGGGGCGCCCCCTTCCTTGTTGTATTAGGCTAGCAACTTTGAATTTTCTTCTTCCCCTCTCCATTTACCACATGGGAGGCTAGAAAGGCTGCTGGTCATATTCAAATGGCTGCCACCTCCCTCCTTTTTACAAGAAATTCAAAGTTTGGTGAACACCCATGTCCCCTTGCCCCCCCCTTTCACTTTCACCACTTGGCAAGTTGTAATGGGCTCCCTCCCCTCCCCCCTTATGGTATCCCACGCATCCCCCCAGCCCTCTATAGCTCTTGTAATGCCTATTTAAAGGCTTGTACGTTGTATATGTAAAGGCTAATGATATTTTGTTGAAAGAAAATTGTTAAGAGAGTGATTCTCCCTCTTTCTCTTGCTCTTTCCCTTGGTGTGAATTTCCCAGAAATCTGGTCGTGGACTCAACCTTCTCTTCCCATCCCCCTCTTATCATGTTGTTCCCTCCGATTTATCCTTGATACTACTACAAGATTGCAAGAATTCAGCGCTGGTTTGATGCCGTTTGGAGTTCGGGAGCACCAGCGGTGATTTTTCTCGTGGCGGCGCGCAGATCTGTCCCAGAGTGCAGTCCAGATCTGAGGGTGACTGTGTTTTGGTTTATGCAGCCCAACCACGACGTGATCAGGAGCTGGTGTCTGAAGATCAATTAACGTATTGCAAGTCATCTTCACGTTGCCTCTAGTTTCGTTGCATTTCAAGGTCTGTGCTGTCCGTGGCGTCAATTCTCGTGAGGTCGCGCAAGAAGATCTGAACAGACTCAGTCCAGATCCAGAGGCCACTTCCCACATCTGTCCTGCCTCATCCAGCCAATATCTGAGAGAGAGGTCTTCATAGGATTTGTTCCTATGGACGTCACCAACAACCTCCCACAGACGGATTTCCATTTCGACATCGGCAACCCTTTTTCCACCATTTATTTGTCTATCTGTGCAGTTCTGTGAACACCAAATTAGACGCTGAAAGAAATCATTGCTGCACCCAGATCTGAAAGGATCTGAATGCGCCCTCTGGAGTGAAGAAACTATGTCCAGTCACCGTCATTCTCCAACAAACGGCACCCCAATCAGACGTTGTGGCTAGGAGTTATAGTCATCGGAAGATCGCTGCACAGGGTGCCCGGTGTGGACAGAACCAAGTCGACTCGCCCTCGGCGCGCTCGTTCGGCTCCAGCTCGCCTTCCTCGGCTCCGTTGCTTGCTGCCCGTCAACCCGGGACCCAGCAACCCCCAAACATCATTTTGTAACCCTTTACCTCCCTGTGTGGAGTGGGTTTCCAGATCTGAAATTGTAAAATTAAATCATTTGTATATCGGGGTTGTTCGGAAAACGGCCGGGAATTCTTCCCCACGCCTAGACGTGGAGGTACGTGCTCATTCCATTCTCACATTGCTAATTTAGTATACATTCTATATTGCTGCGTTTGTGAGATTAGGGCCGTTAGCTTGTATCTAAATCACCGTGCTAGTGAGTTGAGAGTGCCCGTTCCGTAGCTTCGATCGAGCACCGAACGCGGATTAGCACCCTAGGCGACGGTGGTTTCTTAATCGCCGCGATCCCCACGTTTCCCTCCCAAGGGACGATCGTCGGGCTCAAGAGAGTCATTGTGGAGAGACATCTCCACCCGGAGAATACCACGGTGGTCAGCCGCCCGGCTTGCCTTAGTGTGCTAGTGCTGGCCGCACATCGAGTTGGTCGTACGTCTTAGCCCGAGTCGGTCATCCGTCCCGCATCAATTTGGTATCAGAGCGAGTTTGAGTCTAGGGTGTCAAAAAAAAAGGGTCATGTACGTCTAGTCATTAATCATTGTCTAAGTCGTGTTTAGGGTCATCATTGTTTTAAAACAAACAAAAAAGTGTCTTTTTGCATTTGCATCCCTTTACTCGGTATATCAAAAGGTGTTGTCCGAACGTTAGGCTACGCCTATCGGGAAGGCCACACACTTGCGCGAGTGATCTTCGGATCGCTTATCTCCGCCACGTACCGAGTCTTGGTTGTGTCTAGGCTATCATCGAGTCACATTCCAACTTTGCATTACTTAGGGTCGTGTCTAGTGTTTTGTCCAAATGGCCTTGCATATCCATTCCTAGGGGACCCAACCCCATCTTGGCCACCATGGCCATATCCCGAGCCTATAGTCTAGATGAAGTGGGCGCAATGTTCCAAGCCATGCTGGGAAAAGTGTAAAGGTTTAGTACAAGCCTAGATCGGTTTAGTACTAGCCTAGATCGGTATATCGGGGTAGATTGGTTGTTCCCGGAACCACCCCAAGGACCCCTTCACCATGAGAAGGACATTCCTTCCTCACCCATGAGAGCTCCAATGTCATCACTCTCTATTTCCGAACTTGATTCGGAACTATCCCATTTGGAGCCACCAAGGCCCGAGCCACCCGTGTTTCTTACGGGAACACTTTACATAGCCGAGCCACTTCTTAGATGGCTCAAGGAAGGCTCGGTCCCACATCCCTTTCCATCCATGGACCCCACCTTACCTCTAGTGTCAAGCAACTCATTTCACACCACCTTCCGATCTCGTCACTATGTGGACACATTGGACGACCTTCTTAAAGGGTTAGACCGGCAGTTGACCTTTACACATCTATTGGCTCGAGACTTTGACCAACCCGCTAGTCTTAGCTTCACCCATCCGGCCTTAGGGTCCATTATCTCCGAGAGCACCGTGGGTTGTATCACCACGGAGGTCCTCTTACTCCTCCCCTTACCGGACGAGCCCGAATTCATACCCTTTTGTCCAAGGGAGGAATCATACTTCTTGCCTACGATCCCCGTCCCACCCGTTACAATTCAAGAAGGTGACTACCCACATCTTCAAACCTTCTACATGTGGGACCGTGACTTGTGGGAACCCACCACAAGGGGTCATACCTTCTTTGACCCTTTTGACCCCTCCACTAGTGAAGCTCCCGAGCTATCACATTCTCTCCACCTCTTCCAAGGAGTTCACTATTCCACCCATACCCCTCGGTCTATTCGGCAAGCCGTCTCTACATCTAGGGATGATGACGAAGGTAGTTTTGGATCTCCTAGTCCTTCCCCACCCAAATCCCATAGGTCGCCAATGCATGATTGGTACATCTTAGGGTGTCTAGGAATCGTCCATTCCGTCAAGCATCGAGTACATCTAGTATATGCATGGCACATATTCGGGTGCCCTGGTCCACCATTGCATATGCATGGTCTACATCACCATAGGTTTGTCTAAGTTCAAGTGTGTGTGTTTGTTTCTATGGTTTGTTTTCTTTCATATGGTTTGCATTAAGTCGTGTCAATAAAAGGCCAGTCAAGCACATATAAGGAGGTAGCTGATGCATACTACATATTCGTGGATTCAAAGGGAGAGTACGTCTAGGTCATTTTCATACCTGATTGGTTTCCTCCCGGAGACCGAAAGCCACTCTAAGTCCACGATCCCCACCCTTTCCGGGTCAAGAAACAAGTGGGTCCGAATGCGTACGATATTGAACTACCGGGTAACTATGGTGACCGTTCGACGTTCCATGTTTCAGATCTGGTAGCATATTGGAACCTGCGGTGATCCCTAGTGAGCTTTGGGCTTTCTCCTTCTATTGTGAGTGATACACCACCCGAGAGTCCACCTCTTCCAGCCTCAACGCATGCGTATAGATTGTATACTGGATGAGCAGGTGATCACCACAAGGAATGGCGCATATCCACACGTCCTAGTGCGTTGGCGAGGATGCCCCACGATGACCAACACCTTGATCACATGCGGAGAATGCAAGTTTCGGGACCCTTACTCGACGGGGTCGAGTTCCTCCCACCCGGGGAGAATTGGTGCGGACACCAGGGCGATCACTTGACACGTCGGCGAACCGACGGTGCCATACGCGGAGCACCAAGTTGACTACATCGACTTCCCTTCAAATTGGGGACACTTTGGCTTCTATTTGGACTCTTTTAGCATTAAATTGGGCTTGTAATGTCACATTATATGTGGGTTTTCATATTGGGTTGGTTGTAAGGCTCTAAATGGGCCAACTGGTTAAGGCCCTTAAGACTTCATTAAGAAAGGGAGAGGCCTTGGTCCATTTGGATGGATCCATAGGCCATATATGGGCTCTTCATACATGGGCCAACTAGAGGAGAATGGCCTTAAGCCATATTGGCTGGTTGGGCTTGCTTAAGCCAAGGCCTCCAAGTGGCCCATTCATAGCCCAATAAGGGGGGCGCCCCCTTCCTTGTTGTATTAGGCTAGCAACTTTGAATTTTCTTCTTCCCCTCTCCATTTACCACATGGGAGGCTAGAAAGGCTGCTGGTCATAGTCAAATGGCTGCCACCTCCCTCCTTTTTACAAGAAATTCAAAGTTTGGTGAACACCCATGTCCCCTTGCCCCCCCCTTTCACTTTCACCACTTGGCAAGTTGTAATGGGCTCCCTCCCCTCCCCCCTTATGGTATCCCACGCATCCCCCCAGCCCTCTATAGCTCTTGTAATGCCTATTTAAAGGCTTGTACGTTGTATATGTAAAGGCTAATGATATTTTGTTGAAAGAAAATTGTTAAGAGAGTGATTCTCCCTCTTTCTCTTGCCCTTTCCCTTGGTGTGAATTTCCCAGAAATCTGGTCGTGGACTCGACCTTCTCTTCCCATCCCCCTCTTATCATCTTGTTCCCTCCAATTTATCCTTGATACTACTACAAGATTTCAAGAATTCAGCGCTGGTTTGATGCCGTTTGGAGTTCGGGAGCACCGGCGGTGATTTTTCTCGTGGCGGCGCGCAGATCTGTCCCAGAGTGCAGTCCAGATCTGAGGGTGACTGTGTTTCGGTTTATGAAGCCCAACCACGACGTGATCAGGAGCTGGTGTCTGAAGATCAATTAACGTATTGCAAGTCATCTTCACGTTCCCTCTGGTTTCGTTGCATTTCAAGGTCTGTGCTGTCCGTGGCGTCAATTCTCGTGAGGTCGCGCAAGAAGATCTGAACAGACTCAGTCCAGATCCAGAGGCCACTTCCCACATCTGTCCTGCCTCATCCAGCCAATATCTGAGAGAGAGGTCTTCAGAGGATTTGTTCCTATGGATGTCACCAACAACCTCCCATAGACGAAATTCCATTTCGACATCGGCAACCCTTTTTCCACCATTTATTTGTCTATCTGTGCAGTTCTGTGAACACCAAATCAGACGCTGAAAGAAATCATTGCTGCACCCAGATCTGAAAGGATTTGAATGCGCCCTCTGGAGTGAAGAAACTATGTCCAGTCACCGTCATTCTCCAACAAACAGCACCCCAATCAGACGTTGTGGCTAGGAGTTATAGTCGTCGGAAGATCGCTGCACAGGGTGCCCGGTGTGGACAGAACCAAGTCGACTCGCCCTCGGCGCGCTCGTTCGGCTCCAGCTCGCCTTCCTCGGCTCCGTTGCTTGCTGCCCGTCAACCTGGGACCCAGCAACCCCCAAACATCATTTTGTAACCCTTTACCTCCCTGTGTGGAGTGGGTTTCCAGATCTGAAATTGTAAAATTAAATCATTTGTATATCGGGGTTGTTTGGAAAACGGCCGGGAATTCTTCCCCACGCCTAGACGTGGAGGTACGCGCTCATTCCATTCTCACATTGCTAATTTAGTATACATTCTATATTGCTGCGTTTGTGAGATTAGGGCCGTTAGCTTGTATCTAAATCACCGTGCTAGTGAGTTGAGAGTGCCCGTTCCGTAGCTCCGATCGAGCACCGAACGCGGATTAGCACCCTAGGCGACGGTGGTTTCTTAATCGCCGCGATCCCCACGTTTCCCTCGCAAGGGACGATCGTCGGGCTCAAGAGAGTCACTGTGGAGAGACGTCTCCACCCGGAGAATACCACGGTGGTCAGCCGCCCGGCTTGCCTTAGTGTGCTAGTGCAGGCCGCACATCGAGTCGGTCGTACGTCTTAGCCCGAGTCGGTCATCCGTCCCGCATCAAAACCTTTCTAACATTCATGTTTTGTTTGCTTAAAGCAGGGATTTTTTTTTCTTTTCAGCCTTGATATTTCCTTTTTGTTTAGAGGCTCTTTGTTGGATTTTGTGAAAGTTTGATGAAGTTGGCTTCTTAACCCATTATGGCCATTAGTTATTTTTGGGTTGAAAGTGATTGTTCTGCCACCTAGGAGATTGAAAGTTATAAGATTGATGAACACATGAATCACAATTTCTTCGAAAGTATGGTGGTGTTGGCCTATATGAATGAGCAATCCAGTTTTGGTGATATCTGGAAAATTAAGCATGCAATGGCCAAGGAAGTGTTGACCTATGCTGCGGGGAAGGTCGACCTTTCTTAAGTTTTTGGACAGACTTTTTGGGAATGTTGGTGACTATCTCTTCAATCTTCTCTTTCCCTTTCTCCTTTTGTTTTTGCTGGTTTTGTGTGGGAGTTGTGCTTGAGGTGGAAGCTTCGGAAGATGAAACAAATGTGACAGTTTTGAGCCCAATTGGCCTTTTGTTTGTTGGTTCAAAACCCAACCCTTCCTTGTTGAAGTTCATTCTGGTATCTAGCAAAGCATCTAGGTTTTCTCTTCCATCCACAAACTTTTCTAAAGATTGTTGTTTATCCTTCAACTATTTTGGTAGGTTTTCAATATTTTGAAGAAGTTGAATGTTGACTTGTTTGACAGCTTCATACTGTTCATTGCTTAATTTACTATATTTTTCATAACTTTGCATTTTGAGCTTCATGCTATCAATCTCATTTCTCAAATCCTCATTTTCAGTTTCCAAGTCAGCCGTTTCTTTTCTTCCTTCCTCCAAATCCTCAATCATTTTCTTAAGATCTTCAATTTCAGTCTCAAGTAGAGCATTCTTATCATTCATATTATGATCATGCACAAATGAGTTAATTTTTTTTTCAATGATTTATTCTCCTTTTTGTACATTTCATATTTTTCCATGAGTTGTATATATGCATCCTCCCAATCATCAATTGTATAATCTTCAAATGGAGAATTTACCTCAGTTTCTTCATCACCTTTGGCCATAAGGTAGAAATCTTCTTTTTCTTTATCCGAGGAGCTGGTTCCATCATCACTTTCCTCTTCATCGCTCCATGTGGACACCATGGCCTTCTTCTTCTTCTTGCCCTTCCATTTGTCAGCTTTTCTGAATATGTCGGGACAATCATTCTTGAAATGCCCTGGTTTGTTGCAAGAATAACAAATAATTTTGTCAGATTTTTTAGAGTTTTCAGAATTAGATTTGAAACCATTTCTTACCTTTGACCTTCCTCTCATGAAGCTCTTACCTTCCTTTCTCAGGAATTTTTTAAACTTACGTGTGAGCATGGCTACGCCATCCTCTTCTCGCTCACTTGCCGAATCCTCACCTTCATCAGAAGTGCCATGACCGTTGGGTCCTACTTTAAGAGCTAGGGACTTCTTCTTAGGTGCCTCAGCCTCTTTGATGGGGGCATCTCTCGCCCCATATATTTTCAAAGCCCCGGTTGCCCGCCAGCATGGTTCCATTACATCCGTCACATTTTTCTAAGTCAATTCATGTAACTTTCATATTTTCTTTGAGTCATAATTATGTAATTTTCTTTTTATTTGAGTCTTGTACCTAGGTTAATGAGTCATTTACCTAGGTTAAGTGTCATTATGTTGATAGATTAGTTTATGGGCCCAATTCATTGGGCTTGGCCCAAGGGCACCCCCCCTTCCCTTGGTTATTTGTCATTGTGTTAAGAGTCAAGGTCTTTTGTAGAAATGTGGGTTGCCTATATATAGGACCCCATTTCCTCCATTTAAACTAATGACTCAATGAATGAAAAACTTGCCATTTTGAGAGTTTACACTTCTTATCTAGTGGAGAGATTCCATTTTTTGGGTGAGAGACCCTAGGGGAGAGATTCCCCACCCATCCCTCTCTTAATCTCTCTTTTTCACTCCCCTTTCTCTCCCCTCCACACCTAATTTCGAAAATTTTCTCTCTCCTCCCTTCTCAACCACCACTCTCCCACCTACCCCCATTAAAGACCACTCCCCTTCCCCACACATCCCATTACTCCACCCCCTAGTCCCAAGAGAGCTTCCACCAATCCTAGCTCCACCTCCCAACCCCCAACTACCCCACCCACTTCCCCAAGCACCCTTCCCACTACCCGAAGCAGCCCTCCACCTTCCCAAGGCACCTCTTCCCATCCCCAAGACCACCATTGACCACCCCACATTAAAAGAAATTCAAACTCACATGCCCTCCACCCACTTGTGCCCCCCACCTTCCTCCTTCTCCCTCCAAGCCCAAATTCGTAGCTTCTCCTCCCACCACCTGTTAGACCCCCTTCCAGACCCTATTCTTCCCCTCCCACACCTTGGAACACCCCCTCCTAGACCCCCTCACAGCCAGGGTTCTCCCCACACTCATCCACCTCCATTTCCCCTCCCATATACCCCATTTCCCCCCACCATCTTCAACCTCCAGTTTTCAGTTCACTGGCAGCAGAAGAGTAGCAGCTTGCAGAGGCGACCCCGACCACATCCTAGAGAATCTGAAGGCCCAAGAGGTATCCACGAAAGCGTTTACCTGTCTTCTTCGCAACGGCGGTGGTCTCGTCCCCTTCCGAGCTCCGAGCTGACCGGGAGATCTGTTCTCCTACAACTGCGCAGAGCTGCCCCTGCTGAGCACCTGAGCCATAGTAGAAGCTCTGCCACGACGAACCTTGGAAGATTCAGGCCACAAGTTCTTCTGCAAAGTTGTTCCTCTTCCTGTCTACTTTCAGAATCAAGAAGTGGAATTTCTATCGACGTCCGTGGGCCATAGTTATCATTTTTCTCCCTCGGGTACGTGGCTCAGCTTCCCACAGCCTGCACCGACCTGTCATCAGTGTTCAGAGTTCCCTGGTCTTCTCCGGCATCGTTTGGCTTCCCCGTTAGTTTTTCTATGAAGAGGACTCGTCCACGATTCCAAAAACTCCAGCGGTGCTTAATTCTGAGTTCGGGAGCTGACGGGGCATCCTCTGCAACCTGTTGTTGGCCGCCAGAAGCTGCCAGTCCTAGAATCTGCCTCCCTGCTCGGGCCTCCACCCAGACTAGCGTCTGTGCCAGAAGAAATCAACAAAATTTGGACTACTTCCCTGGCCTCCTACAAAGATTTTCCAGGTGGTTTCATCCCCAACAAAATTCGACATCAGTCGCAGCAACCATTTCTTCGATCATCTGTCAGCACCCACAGAATGTGGACAGAACCGGCGACCTCCCATCTTTGGTGTTCCTCTCTCAAGTTCCCCTCCCCGCTTGGCCGGCTGAAGGCCCCTCCCTATGTGGAGGTAGTTTTAGTTGTAATATCACTTAACCCCCACCCCAAGATCCCCCTCCTGTGAGAGGTGTAGTATTGTAATCATTTGGGCAGGTCAAGCTACCCCGACCTGGCGTGTGGGGATCCACCCGCCTCCCCGCTCGCCCTCGTCTCCGAGCGGGACCGGTTTCTTCAAACCGGTCGAGTAAGTGCTCCAAACTTTACTCTAATTTGTGCTTGTTCTTTCAATATTAGTTCATAAACTCCGCTGGCCGTGAATGAGAGCCCGATCCTTAAGCTCCTTTGCTATAAGTGATCACCGTGGGAAAAGAGTGGAACCCGTGCCCTCGGCACGACGTCGGCTCCCTTGAATTGGGCTGCCATTACCCTTGGGAATCAACTTAGGCCTTGCTGGCCCTCTACCAGCAAGGGCCCAGTCCACACAACCTCCACTTGGCATTGCCAAGTTACCCCGGGTCTTGGTGAGCATCGGGTGAGCGGTCGCCGACATCGGTCCGTTTGATTGCGATTGTGCTTGTTTGTTTAAGTCCTAGGTTGTGTCACATCAATTGGTATCTGAGCAAGTTTTAGACTTGTCTCTACTAAGTCTAGTCCTTGGGCACATTTGCATTCATCAACATGGCTACCTCTCTTTGGTCACATTCATCCCACTCGACCCCCCGTAAGGGACCGATCAACCCTCCATTTGACATAATCTCTTTTGAGGATCTCCTCTTCGATGGATCATGCTATAGTGCCTACCTAAAGTGGGAGGTCACCATGGAAAAACACTTTGAGAGAACTATGGTTTATGGACCCGCAAGAGTCCGCGTTGCCATGGGGCAATTTCGGGGTCAAGCCAAGCAAAAATGGAGGAACATAGTGGGCTTAAGGGACGTTAGGAAACAAGAACCCATTTCCTCATGGGATGATATGAAGAAAGAACTTAGAAAATTCTACATCCCCAAATATTCCCACCCCTTCTACTCTAACACCCCTAGCCCGAGGTGCACTACCACTCCTCCATCCCCATCCGACCAACTTGATATCACCTTTAGGCCTCCTCCCCCACCACTCCCAACAAATCACTTCTCAACCATCATAACTACACTTCGCGACCAAGTCCTCTCCTTTAAGGCCCAAATAAACTAAGCATCCACCTCTACACCAAATCCCCTAAGGGTCCCCGCACTCTAACCAAAACCCCCTTCCACAATCCCTCACCAAACCCATACCCCACATCTCCCCTTGGTCCCCACCACTACCCCTCCATCATCCCCAAAAAGAGGTACCCCCCTCAAAACCCATCAACCCAAATCTCGTCACCCAACCCACCTTCCACTTCCAACCCCAATCCTACCCCAACCTAGGCCTCCACTACTTCCACTCCCAAACCCCACCCTACCAATCCAAGTTTCCCTTTACCCTCCACCCGGGGAGCACCACACACCAACCCTCATCACCCCAAAAGACCCTCTCACCTCCTTGGTAGAAGAACTCATACTCGATTCAATAGTTGAGAACACTCTAAACCCACTCCCCACCTTGGAGGAAACCCAAGTCCAAGTTGAAAAAGAAACATCACACGATGGTCTTCCCCTTACATCACCCTCTCTAGTTGGGACCAAGCTCATCTTAGGAGAACCCCTTGTTAGTTGGCTAAAGGAGAGCCCAATAAGAGAGATCATGGACCATAATTTCCCACCCATGAAGGAAAACCATCCCATAGTGCCCATCTCCTCTTATCACACCATAATCCAAAACTCCTACCAAGTGGAAACCTTAGAGGACCTTCTCAAGGGCATAGCATGGCAATTAGAGATGACTAGCATGTTGACCCCTATGGTCGAACAACCTAGGAGCCTTAGCCTCCTACACCTATGCATAGGGTCTATCACCTCGGTTTGCACCATTGGTTGCTAGACTAGCGACCTCCTTCTATTCCTCCCTACACCCGATGATCCCAACCTTCTCCTCGATTTAGAGCTTCTTATCTCGGGTAGAAAGCCAAGCCCTCCACTCATGGCCGACCCACTTGCCAAGAACATTGGCCCAACTATCATTGAGAAGGATGACTTAGCACCTTTTGAGGATCTTGAGGACATGGAGTTCCTCCCCCTAGGTAACCCATTTTATGATCCATATGATCCATTCCAATGGGAGTCAAGAGACTCGTGTGACCCAAACACTTTATCCACCACTCACCTTTCCCTACACCAACTCACCATGTTTGACCCAATCCACTCCATCCTAGACCTGGGTTACATATTGGGAGCCATGACCTTGGGCCACATATCCCTAGGTAATGAGGTTGTGCTCCACCCCATGATGACCACATTCTTAGATCCGTTCGATCCTTTCCAATGGGAGTTCAAAGGTTGTCCCACACCTATACACATGGAAGTCACCCTTAGGAAAAATATGCATGTGTCTAGGCTTACCACACCACTTGGCATAAACACCATGAGGGGTCCATTCATTCATACCACCCACATGTCAAGTAGAAAGTATGAGTGGCCCATATTCAGATGTATTGGTCCACCTTCATTTATCATGGGTCTTAAGCATGTCAAAAGCATCTACAGATGTCCGGGTCCCCCTACATTCATCACCACTTTGCATGATAGGTTCACCTACGGGTGCCCCGGCCCACCTAGGCCCACCAAAGTCTACATGACAACATTGCATGATAAGTCCACATATGGTTGCCCCGGCCCTCCAAATTCCATCAAAATCTTCTTGGCATCAAAGCATGATTGGTCTACTTTTGGTTGTCCATGTCCACCCATCACCCCTAGAATGTCAGCATTCACAAAATTACATGAAAACCTTAGCAAGCACATAAGCAAAAAGAATGAGACTCATAAAAGGCAAGCCAACTCACATCGACGGCACCAAGAATTCCACGTGGGTAACTTTGTGATGGTGAGGACGAGGAGGCTCCCCCCGAGAGCCATCTCTAAGTTGAGGCATCATGGGGCTGGTCCCTTCCGGGTTTTGAGATGCCTTGGCACTAATGTCTATGAGTTAGATCTTCCCGAAGAGTATGGAGTAAGTCCCACATTCAATGTAGCTGACCTAGTGCCATATAAGGGGCCCCCGGTGGTACCCAGTGAGAATATTGAGCCTATTCCTCCTGTTGAGAGAGCACCCACCCGAGAGGAGAGACCACCAGCCAAGAGAGCCTAGCGTGAGCGCATTGAATGAATATTGGGTGAACAGGTCACTACCACCAGGAGCAAGGTATACGAGCACTATCTCGGTAGGTGGATGGATCGGTCTCGTTCGGAAGACTTGTGGGCGATACCACTTCTACACCCTCCGAGGAGGGAAGGACTCTTACTCGACGGAGTCGAGTTCTCCGCACCCCGAGAGTATGATGGGGGCATCTCTCGCCCCATATATTTTTAAAGCCCCGGTTGCCCGCCAGCATGGTTCCATTACATCCGTCACATTTTTCTAAGTCAATTCATGTAACTTTCATATTTTCTTTGAGTCATAATTATGTAATTTTCCTTTTATTTGAGTCTTGTACCTAGGTTAATGAGTCATTTACCTAGGTTAAGTGTCATTATGTTGATGGATTAGTTTATGGGCCCAATTCATTGGGCTTGGCCCAAGGGCACCCCCCTTCCCTTGGTTATTTGTCATTGTGTTAAGAGTCAAGGTCTTTTGTAGAAATGTGGGTTGCCTATATATATGACCCCATTTCCTCCATTTGAACTAATGAATCAATGAATGAAAAACATACCATTTTGAGAGTTTACACTTCTTATCTAGTAGAGAGATTCCATTTTTTGGGTGAGAGACCCTAGGGGAGAGATTCCCCACCCATCCCTCTCTTAATCTCTCTTTTTCACTCCCCTTTCTCTCTCCTCCACACCCAATTTCGAAAAATTTCTCTCTCCTCCCTTCTCAACCACCACTCTCCCACCTACCCCCATTAAAGACCACTCCCCTTCCCCACACATCCCATTACTCCACCCCCTAGTCCCAAGAGAGCTTCCACCAATCCTAGCTCCACCTCCCAACCCCCAACTACCCCACCCACTTCCCCAAGCACCCTTCCCACTACCCGAAGCAGCCCTCCACCTTCCCAAGGCACCTCTTCCCATCCCCAAGACCACCATTGACCACCCCACATTAAAGGAAATTCAAACTCACATGCCCTCCACCCACTTGTGCCCCCCACCTTCCTCCTTCTCCCTCCAAGCCCAAATTCGTAGCTCCTCCTCCCACCACCTGTTAGACCCCCTTCCAGACCCTATTCTTCCCCTCCCACACCTTGGAACACCCCCTCCTAGACCCCCTCACAGCCAGGGTTCTCCCCACACTCATCCACCTCTATTTCCCCTCCCATATACCCCATTTCCCCCCACCATCTTCAACCTCCAGTTTTCAGTTCATTGGCAGAAAAAGAGTAGCAGATTGCAGAGGCGACCCCGACCACATCCCAAAGAATCTGAAGGCCTAAGAGGTATCCACGGAAGCGTCTACCTGTCTTCTTCGCAACGGCAGTGGTCTCGTCCCATTCCAAGCTCTGAGCTGACCGGGAGATCCATTTTCCTACAACTGCGCTGAGCTGCCCCTGCTGAGCACCTGAGCCATAGTAGAAGCTCTGCCACGACGAACCTTGGAAGATTCAGGCCACAAGTTCTTCTGCAAAGTTGTTCCTCTTCCTGTCTACTTTCAGAATCAAGAAGTGGAACTTCTATCGACGTCTGTGGGCCATAGTTATCATTTTTCTCCATCGGGTACGTGGTTCAGCTTCCCACAGCCTGCACCGACCTGTCATCAGTGTTCAGAGTTCCCTGGTCTTCTCCGGCATCGTTTGGCTTCCCCGTCAGTTTTTCTACGAAGATGACTCGTCCAAAATTCCAAAAACTCCAGCGGTGCTTGATTCTGAGTTTGGGAGGTGACGGGGCATCCTCTGCAACCTGCTGTTGGCCGCCAGAAGCTGCCAGTCCAAGAATCTGCCTCCCTGCTCGGGCCTCCACCCAGACCAGCGTCTACGCCGAAGAAATCAACAAAATTTGGACGACTTCCCTGGCTTCCTACGAAGATTTTTCAGGTGGTTTCATCCCCAACAAAATTCGGCATCAGTCTCAGCAACCATTTCTTCGATCAACTGTCAGCACCCACAGAATGTGGATAGAATCGGCGACCTCCCATCTTCGGTGTTCCTCTCTCAAGTTCCCCTCCCCGCTTGGCCGGCTGAAGGCCCCTCCCTATGTGGAGGTAGTTTTAGTTGTAATATCACTTACCCCCCACCCCAAGATCTCCCTCCTGCGAGAGGTGTAGTATTGTAATCATTTGGGCAGGTCAAGCTACCTCGACGCGGCATGTGGGGATCGACCCGCCTACCCGCTCGCCCTCGTCTCCGAGCGGGACCGGTTTCTTCAAACCGGTCGAGTAAGTGCTCCAAACTTTGCTCTAATTTATGCTTGTTCTTTCAATATTAGTTCATAAACTCCGCTGGCCGTGAATGAGAGCCCGATCCTTAAGCTCCTTTGCTATAAGTGATCACCGTGGGAAAAGAGTGGAACCCGTGCCCTCGGCACGACGTCGGCTCCCTTGAATTGGGCTGCCATTACCCTTGGGAATCAACTTAGGCCTTGCTGGCCCTCTACCAGCAAGGGCCCAGCCCACACAACCGCCACTTGGCATTGCCAAGTTACCTCGGGTCTTGGTGAGCATCGGGTGAGCGGTCGCCGACATATGTCCATTTGATTGCGATTGTGCTTGTTTGTTTAAGTCCTAGGTTGTGTCACATCACTCTTTGTTCTTGAGGTTGATCTCATAGGTCATCAATGACCCAATGAGTTCATCTACCTTGGTAGTTGCGAGATCTCTCAATTCTTCAACCACGGTAGCCTTTGTGTGCCATGCTGGAGTTAACGATCTGAGAATTTTCCTTACAATTTCTTGCTCTGAATATTTCTTTCCCAAATCAGTTAAACTATTAGTAAGCACAGTCAATCGAACATACATATCTTGAATTGATTCATCAGGCTTCATGCGGAACATTTCATATTCAGAAAGTAAAATGTTAGCTTTTGGTTCTCGTACCTGAGAGGTTCCTTCGTAGATTACCTCTAGCTTGTCCCACATTAGTTTTGCAGATGCGCAGGTAGCCACTCTTGAGAATTCAACTGGATGGAGTGAGCATTGCATGATGTGTTTGGCACTCCAGTTGACAGTGGATTGCCTTATCTGTTCTTTGATCCACAAGTCCTCATTATCCGTAAGCTCATACGGACCTTTGCTGATCACTCGCCAAAGTTCATAGTCTTGGGCACGAATGAACACCTGCATACGATGTTTCCAATAGGGATAATTAGATCCAGTGAAATAAGGAGGCCTATTCACAGAATGTCCTTCAGGTAAATAACCCTTAGACGCTGATCCACCATTTCCCTCAAGGTCGTTGGACCCCATAATGAGAGATTAGGCTCTGATACCACTTGTTGTGTAGTGGACAGCGGATCTAGAGGAGAGGGGTGAATAGATCTGTCCCTCTTTTTGCAATGCAACCCTCTTTAAAGCTAGATGATGAAATAAGCAGCGGAATATAACTAGCTTGACGAAGAACACAAATGATTTGCTTGGCAAGATGATTACACAATATAGATATTGAACCTAAGCATGCATCTAACACATATCAATCGCACAATCAAACCACAACACAAAGGATTTTAAGGTGGTTCGGACTGAATCTCCAGTCCTACGTCCACCCCTCATCAAATCCGGTGAGGCTCCACTAGTGCCACGCACTGAACCACAAATCGGAAAGACCACCGATTGCCTTCCTACTAACCACCGGTAGGGACGTCAACACCGCAGATCGGACAACCTCCGATTGCCTTCCTACTAACCACCGGTAGGGACAATTCTCAACTTCCAAGTGTTTGAGTGAAATAGAAAAAGAACAACTTATGAAAAACACTCAAACAAGATATAGAATATGCTTAAGAGAAAAGATATTGTCTGAGATTTACTGGAGCTTGAATCTCTTAAGGATTCGATGAAGAGCTTCTTCCTGGAGTAGCTTGATTTCCTTCTTGGAATACGCTCCTTCTAGCTTCCTTTGATCACCCTTCTTGCCCTTGAGTGCTTCTAGCTTTGTTGGAGATTGCTTGACTTCAGATCTGAGCTTGAATCACCTTGGATGGATGAAGAGCTTCCTCCCGAAACACTGTTCACGGAGGTGCTACAGTACCTCGAAAATGGCCTCCCTTGATCTCCCTTGAAGCCTTGAAGCCTTGAAGTGATAGGGTTTCCAACCCCTCATGTGTTGGTTTTATAGACCTTGAATGGTCCTTGGACACCCCCCAGACCAGATCCACAAATCATGAGAGATTAGGTGAGTTTTGATTAAACAAATCCATGGAAAGGGGCTGGCCACGAGGTGGATTTCGAAGTCAAACATGGCTGCATCGGGGCTGGCGGTCAACCTGTGGCTTCTGGTGGTCTACCTCCACTGAGAATCGCTGTATAGGATTAGTCCCTGGAATTTCCGGTCGATCGCTAATGGCTGGCGGTCGACCGCTACTGAAAGACACACATTCTGGCGGATGCTGGCTGGGGCGGTCGACCGCCCCTATGCTGGCGGTCGACCGCCAGCTGGGCTGATTCCGGGCTTGCCCGGGTCGGTCCGTTATCTGCTTCAGCTCCGTCGTTCAACTCCATTAGCAGCCCGTGCATGTTTGTGGCATCACCCTTGATAGTCTAGAAGGTATCAACTGAGTCTTTAACCTTGGATTCTCTTGGCTATACTTCTTTGTGCATTGACCTTGGATGAGTGACGAGCCGAATATGAAATGTCGACTTTTGCTTGTAAGAGAGATGAGATTTGCATCCTTGCTTGGGCGCAATCAATGAGCTTTCACTTTGGCCATTGCCACTTGATTCCTTATATATTCATTAGCATATCTGTCATGAATAAAAATATCACGTATGTCAATCACATGAGAGTGGAATATATCAATGACTAATAGTGTTTAGCCATATCAAAACCAAGAATACCACAGAACTCATATGACTATAGAATGATGTCAAATGACCCAAGTGACCATAGAATGACTCAAATGACCTCAGGGACACAACAGTAAACTCGCTCCCACTCTTTATCACATTTTGCTTAGTTCGTATTCATTCGTATATGCCACTACGAGTGTTAGGTATCTAGCCCGATATATTTTTTTATCACTGCTGCGAGAGAGCGAGAGCGATCCGTCTCGTGACTCAATCCGAGTTAACGCGGAAAAGTCGATACCAGAGACTCACGGCCGATTTCTCAACCGCGCCCGGTCCCACGTCTTCCCTCGCTTAGGGGCGATCGCGAGCTAGAGTCCCAGGTCGTGTGTCTGTCCCGCATCAATTTGGTATCAGAGCGTCCGGTTGAGTCTAGGGTAGAAAAAAAAAGAGTCGTTTAAGTCGGTCTAAGTGTCACATTTGCACACCATTAATCGGTATATCAAAAGGTGTTGTCCGAACGTTAGGCTACGCCTATCGAGAAAGCCGCACACTTGTGCGAGTGATCTTCGGATCGATTAACTCCGCCACGTACCGAGTCTTGGTTTAAGTCTAGGGTCCTTAGTGTGCAATAGTTAGTGCATTCCAACTTTACATTTGCATCGCACTCTAAGTCGTGTCTAGGTGCTTGCATTAGTTGGCATAACATTTTGCTTATAAAATAAAAACAAAAAAAATGGCCTTGCATATCCATTCCTAGGGATCCAATCCCATCTTTTGGGCACCTATGGCCAACCCATGCCGACCCGTCCAAGGCGATAGGTCTGTGTCCGAGTACATTCGGGACTATGATAAGTACCGGTTGGAATATGGAGTTGGAGAGGAGAGCACCATGATTGCCTTTCAGTTCCGGAGAGGTTTGCGGCTCCACTTCCAAATTGAATGTCTTAGCCACATCACGTTCTCTCTGGCGCAGTCTTATAAGGTCGCTCTAGAGGTCGAACCATTTGAGTCTCAATTTTCTCGGTATGTTGCCCTTCGGTAAGCATCTACCTCCCAGATGAGTCCCGATCTGATCGGATCGCCTACACCACGGCCTTCCCCACCTCAGTCGGGGAACCCCTTCCCTAGAGCTCCATTGCCATCTACTGCCGATCTTTACTCGGAACCATCTCATTTGGAGCCACTTCATTCCGAAACACCCGTATTTTTAACGAGTACGCCTTTCATAGCCGAACCACTTTTTAGCGGGCTCAAACATGGCTTGGTCCCGCCTTCATATCCATCCATGGTCCCCACCCTACCACTAGTACCTGTCAACTCCTACCACACTACCTTTCGGTCTAGTCACCATGTTGATACATTGGATGACCTTATTGTGGGATTAGACTGGCAATGAAAGTTGACGTACTCATTGGCCCGAGGCTTTGACCAACCCGCTAGTCTTAGCTTCACCCATCCGGCCTTAGGGTCAATTACCTCCGTGTGCACCGTGAGTTGTGTCACCACAGAGATTCTCTTATTCCTCTTCATGTCAGCCGAGCCCGACTTCATACCCTTTTTCCCGAGGGAGGAATCTTATTTTCTACACATGATCGTCGTCCCACCGATCATAATGTACGATGGTGACTATGAATTTCAAACTTGGGACCATGTCATGTTGGAACCTATCTCTCGGGGTCATACCTTCTTTGACCCTTTTGACCCCTTCACTAGTGGACCTCTCGAGCTACCATATATACTTCACTTCTTCGAGGGAGTCCACTACCACACCCCTACCCCACGGGTCGGGTCATCTATACCCACCAAGCCCATTCTCGATACACCTATACCCGGTTCTCCTAGCCCTCTCAAGTCTCCCAAATCCAAAGGGCCATCCATGCATGACTGGGTCATACTTGGACATCTAGGTGTTCCCCATGCCACCAACCACCAGTTGCATAACATGCATGCATGGCACATATTCGGGTGTCCTGGTCCACCGTCACCCATGTACGGGTCGAACTAACATTAGGTTTGTTTAGGGTCTTTGTGAGTCTTTATTTCGTTTGTCTGTCGTGTGTTTGTTCATACGTTGAGTCGAGTCGGTCTTTGTACGCTCGCGTTGTTAGTCCCTTTCGAGTGTGAGACTTGTCGGACTTTGGGATCGGTTCTACTTCACATATCGGATGTAGTCACATAAGGGACAAGCGGTGATTCCTAGTGAGTCTTCGAGCCGTCTTCCCTCCTTTGAGAGTGACCCCACCCTGGAGTGTCCACCTCTAGCCTCCTCCCAGTAGCGTGTTGTGCCCCTGTGATTTTGATGGTAGCAAACACTATGAGTTATCTGAACATTTGTGACATGATTTTGATCTCCATGATTTTGATGATAGCATATCATGAATCTGTGTCTGAATGATTGTTCTGCTTTGGGCATATGAACTGTACAGGGTAGTTCATGCATACAGCAAGTCCATACACTCTCTGCTGTAATCTTCATGCATATGCCAAGTCTACACATTGCAGCCTAGTCTGAACATCGTCAGCATAGAAAGTCTATACACTTCATTACAGCATGCACACACAAGTCTACACAGTGCTCTTCATTCATGTGCACAGTTCGTGCATCAAGTCTGTACATTGTCTTTGCATAAGGCCACACAAAGTCTGTACATGCAATAGTCTTGCATACTTAAAGTCTGTACAACGTTTGCCTAAGTCTATACAACCATCAGTTGTTAATTGAACAAGTCTATACATCGTGTGCTTCAAGCATTTCCAAGTCTGCACATTGGTGTCGTCTGCACACATGTCATAGCAAGTCTGTACATTGCCCTGCTTCAGGCACGCTAAGTCTATACAGACCTTATCTTCACCTACGTTCAGAACACTAAGTCTATACATCATGTGCATATCGCTGCTAAGTCTGTACATTGGCCAAGTCTGTACAGAGTCTTATTGCACTGGTCATCAAGTTTGTACATCGGTTGGCTTGTGCATGCATCGTCTGGCAAAGTTTATACATCGGTTGGCTTGTGCATGCATCGTATGGCAAAGTCTGTACATCGGTTGGCTTGTGCATGCATCGTCTGGCAAAGTCTATACATCGCTTGCATCGTTAAGTCTATACATTGTCGCATGCATCGTTTAGCAAGTCTGTACATCGCTCACTTGCATGTTCATCAAGTCTATACATTGTCTGGCCATTACACACGAAGTCTGTACTGCGGTTGCCGTCATGCCTAGAAAGTCTGTACATCGTGTGTTGCTGAAAGTCTGTACAGTGTCTCACATATGCAAAGTCTATACATCGCTGCATCACTCACATTCAAAGTCCATACATTGCCCTGTAGCTTGCATAGCTCAAGTCTGTACATCATCCAGTCATGTGAACATTGCATTCGGCAAGTCTGTACATTCTGCACATGAAGTCTATACATTGATTGCCTGCTCATGCATCACTCCTTTGGCAAGTCCATAAATCGTGTAAGTCTATACATCGGCTTGTTCATGCATTCATCTCAAAGTCTGTACATCGGTGCGTCTTCTTAGCATCTCTGTGCTTCAAGCTTTCCAAAGTCTATACATTGTTATCGTTCAGCGTCTCATATGCATATTTGAGTTGAAGTCTGTATAGCCCAAGTCTGTACATCCACCGTCTCATTTGAGCATCGTTCGTTCAGCAAGTCTGTACATCCGACCGTCTCATTCAGCGTCTCACGCATTTATCAAGTCTATACACTCTTCACTGTAAAGTCTGTACATCGCCGTGTTCATGCTTCAAAGTCTGTACAACGTCCTTCGCATGCACGTGTCCGTCTTACCCATCGTCTCATGCATCGTCTCATGCATTCACTTAAAGTCTACACATTGTCTGCCGTGCACACTAAGTCCATACATTCGTTGCTGGCATGTCTATACATCGCCGCTTGTTTGTGCATCGACCAAGCCTGTACAGCATGTGTCTGCATCAATTCATAAGTCTACACATTGTCTGCTGCACAAACACTAAGTCTACACATTGTGGCATGCACGAACAAACAAGTCTGTACACACTTCAGCACTTAAAGTCTGAACGTTCTTCAGCAGAGTCTGTACACACTTCAACACTTAAAGTCTGAACATCCTTCAGTGAAGACTGTACACACTTCAGTGCATATGTGCATCTCCTTCAAGACAAAGTCTGTACATTCTTTAATTCTAAGTCTATACATTCTATCTTTCATACTAAGTCTGTACACGACGGTCTTGTGTTACCCAGCAAGTCTATACATCTCTCTGATATTTTCTTATGACTGTGTGACAGGTATATCCTTCGAGAAGAAAATGTTTGGGCACGTGATCTGAGGTTGGCACCTGGCACGTGATCCGAGGTGTACTCTGGACAAAGAGGGCACAAGCCCTACACACGCCCTAGCCGCTGCTGCTATAAATGCGAAGCTTCTTCCTCAGAAGAAGACTGATCGTGAAAAGGAGATTGAGATCGAGATAGAGCAGAGATCAAGGAAGAGTGATCGAAGTAGAGAGGAAAAGAGCAGAAGTAGCAGAAGAAAGAAAAGAAGAAGAAGAGAGAAGCTAGGAGCCAGAGTGAGAGAGCGAAAGAAGAAAAAGAAAAAGAGAAAGAGAGATAGAGAGCTCGTGAAGAAGAAGAGAAGCTTCATTGTCTTCACTGGACCTTGGATCAGATCCAATCCAGTTTGCTCCTACGAGAGCTACCTTGTGCATTTCATTTTCCAGCTTTCAGTTGCTGCATTTTTTGTTTCTCTTTTTAACTGTTCACAGTTGTTCTTCCGATCCTCTGGTTTGAGGTCGGGTTCCCTCCGATTTGGAGGAAGAGAGACTTGCGTCTCTGGTTGCCTGTGACTGGGTGTCACTGGTGGTTCCCCTCCGGTTTGGAGGAAGGGAGGTCCGAGACCTCTGGGTTGCAAGTGGCTGGTGTTCACTTGTGGTCTGAGGTTCCTTATGTGTTCTTTTCATTGCTGCGCTCATTAGATGCTTGCTTAGGATCGTGTGAGGGCTACTTGAATTGTTGTCTTGCTTTGATCCTTCTA
This sequence comes from Amorphophallus konjac, assembly GCA_022559845.1. Lineage (NCBI taxonomy): Eukaryota > Viridiplantae > Streptophyta > Magnoliopsida > Alismatales > Araceae > Amorphophallus > Amorphophallus konjac. Next base: position 330,344,686 of record CM040118.1, read on the forward strand.
AGTATTCTCAGTATATTTCTGCAACAGCTTTTTAATTCCGCATATCTGTGCATTAGAGATTTAATTAGGCTATATTTGAAGAGGGATACATTCAACCCCCCTCTGTATCCGGGCCTTGCACCCTATCAATTGGTATCAGAGCGGGTCTCTGACTGTTCAGATCCAACGATTTGCAGAGGATCCTGTCATCTATGGTGCATTTCTGAACTTACCCTCTGGTGCATTGATATGTATGCCGATTTATTCAATGGGTTCTCCACCGGTTTTCAATGGGCCTGATTTTAACTCATGGGTTAGCAGTCTCTATAACTATGTGAAATTGATGGATCCGGATATGTGGAAGTTAATCTCACACGGTCCTCACAGACTACCAAAGAAAGAGTCCAAATGGATTGACAGTCACAGATCAAGACATGGAGAGAATCAGAGAGTTTTGAATCTAATGAAAGAAGCTACTGACAAGGCTCTACATTCTTGTTTTTATGACTGCAGGTCCGCTAAGGACATTCTGGATAAGCTGAAGCTAGCTCAGAGGAGAAATGAGGACTGCTGCCTGATGGCTAACAAGAGCAACCATGGCAGTGATCAAGATGAATTCGAAGATGCTGAAGAGGTAACCAATCCTTTCTCTAGTTACACTTTAGACGACTGGGAAGATGCCTATGCCAATCTGTTAGAATCCTATGAAAAACTAGAGAAGAAGAATAAAAAACTGATAAAGAAGCTAAAGAAACATGTGGATGCTAAATCTCGAGGTGAAAACCCTGAAATTCTGAAAACTGAAAATGACATATTTAGAAGACAGTTAACAGATTTTGATTCTATTAGTTCAGATTTAGATCATTTGAAATATGAAAAATAAACTCTTATGAAACAAATTGGATTACACAAAAAGGAGAATCAAGAGCTTGTTTGTGAAATTGCTGAACTAAAGGAAAGACTTAGCTTAACTGATGATGATCAGGCTCATAACAATGATGTTATTCAAAATGAAGAACTGGTGAGAAACTTAGAGCTTGTCAACTCTGAATTGGAAAACATGAAATCTGAAAATGAAATACTCAAAAACCAGCTCAAGGAATTTGAACACAAATCAATAAATCTTGAAAAAGAAAATAGACTGATTTCTGAGAAATTGGAAGCTAAAAAAGTAACGAATCTAGAGCTTCAGAAAAACTTCAACAAACCTCAATCTGAGAAACAACAAGAAATGTTTTATGAATGTCAGTTTTCCTTAGATGATTGGATGCTTGATGATGAACTCCTAGAGCAAAATAATAAATTAAAAGAGGAAATCAACAAGCTGAAACATCTGAACACCACATTGTCAGATAGGTTATTGACAATTGAAAAAGGCAAGTGTGTGAGCATGGATAACTCTGATAGGTTGGTGGACGCTGAACAAGAAATTGAGAGTCTAAAAACCATCAACCTAATGTTGAGTGTAAATGTCACTTGCTGTGAAGAAAATATAGCTAACTATGAGCTTACAATCACCTCCCTTCAACAAGAAGTTGATGGTCTTTACAAGTCCCTATCTGAAGCTGAAAATGAAATGAAATAAAAATAGGAAGTTGAAAAACTCAAAAGTCTGAATGATGCCTTGCATCAACAAGTCATTTCCTGTGAAACAGACCTGTCCAAATATGAAGCTAATACTGTTATCTTAAATTCTGAGATTCAAGATTTAAAAAATTCTCTATCAAAATTTGTCAAAGGAAAGGACAATCTGGATAAGCTTCTTGGAAATAATGTTAGTTTTCAGAGAGAGGGACTGGGTTACAGTCCGACAAACAAAAGGAGTAATGGGAATAAAACGTCTACTGTGCTTGTAAAAGCCTCTAATCAGAACACAACCTCTGCTCCTTCTGTTTTTCAATTCACTACACAAAAGTTCACTGTCAATTCCAAATCTACAGAACAAATTCAAAAACTGAAAAAGAATAAAAATTCACTGAAAAAGGACAAAGATGTCTATGTTAGTACAAAGAAAGCTGCACACAAGACACATGATATCTCACACACTCATATTCAAAAGGGGTCATGTTATTATTGTGGGAAAGTAGGTCACATAATGGAAGATTGCAGATTGTTAAAGGATGAGCATGCTAGTGGAACATTACATTCTAGAAATTTTTCTGATAGAAACCATGCTACTAGGAAGCCTGATGCTTCATGTTATTATTGTGGTAAGTATGGTCATCTCATGAATGAATGCTTTATCATGAAAGAAGATAATAAATTGCATGCCAGGTCTTCCATGCATCTTCATGGTCCATATGGAACTAAACACAAGTCTAGTCAGCACATTGTGTGCTTTAACTGCAATAAGCCTGGGCACAAGGCTGCTGAGTGTTGGTTTGGATCCACTTGGGGTAAAAATGGTTTTCATAGAAGAAATTCTTTTGCTTGCTCTCACTGTGGGAAGAATGGCCATACAGTCAAGAACTGTTGGCATGTTCAGAAGAACTATGTTAACCCCTATGTTGTCAAATTACCTGTAAAACTATTTGCAAAATTTTCATGCTATAACTGTGGTAAGCAAGGTCACAAATCTGCTGAATGTTGGCTGATTAAGAATAAGAATCAAATTGCTCATGCATACAATAGAAAATCTTATGATCATGTTTATAAATCTCATACTGCTGTTACTATGCATCATAAGAACCAGAAACCAATCACATCATGTAGATATTATGGAAACTATGGTCAATCTATGGACAATTGCTACCTGATGGTTCATGATGACCATGTTGCTAAGAATTTGTTTAGAACACCTGTCAGGGCTAACGTAGGACCCAAAGTTGCTTGGGTCCCTGCAGGATCAAAATGATCAAAAACTTTGTAGGTGTGCCTTGGACTGAGGAATAAAGAGGGGTAAATTAAACCAAGGCACCCAAGTTGATAAAGCCCCTTTCAGGTAGATTCTCTGCACTTCCTGTTCTTACATTTACTGCATAGCATGTTAAATCTATTTTTGCACATTCTTTAATGTTCAGCATTGTCAGATTTGAATTTTCTGAACTCTCCTCATACATGATTTGCATATTAATGATTGTCTAAAATTACATATGCATACATATAGTGAATGCATTGCATTTCCTTACATTGAAAAATCTAAAAAGAAATGACTCATTGCATCTAGACAGGGGGAGCATTCCTGGTTGATCACTTCTTCACCTCTTGAACTCCTTCTATCTAGCAATATGATCCATTCTCTTGGCAATTGTGTGGTTCACTTGAATTCTCTGCTGTCTATACTTGTGTAGCTGTTCTGTCTGTATTCCAGACTCAGCTATTGATTCTGCCTGCTGTGAATTCAATTGCTAGCTTGTTCCTATCATTCACATTTCTTCATATCTTGTCAAGTCTGGTCCAAGCTAATCTGACTGAGTTTTAGTTCTTAATGCTGGCTTCTGATTACTCTCTGCTATTCTCTCAATAAAAATGCTTTGTTGACTCCACTGATTTCCTGACAATGTCAATGATTCATCTGAATGAGGAAAGATTTTAGTCAGTGCACCCTAGACATAAATCAGACATATTCTGAAAAGAAGAATCTTCTATTATACTGGCTTAAGAATGTCTAATGAATCAAATTGATTTAAGACTAATGTATTTATTAGGTTTTGATGTAAAAGACCTGAAAATATCTGAATCATCATGCTTAATAAATCTTAACCAATTGTCTCATGAACTTCATGCAAAACCTTCTGAAAACTGAAAATTTAAAAGACATGGCTATCCTTGGTCAAGATACATGTAGAAGGTATTGTTCTTAAACATTTCAGTGTACTGAGCATTGTTTGAAAAATCTGAAAATATTTAAAAATTTTAAAGCAAGAGCAATGACTTTGGTCACAGAGAAACTGGGTTCTCTATCAAAGAAATATAGTAAGCCCATGTCATGAAGTGCCATAGTTACCTCTCTTATAAAAATGATTGAAAATCTGGCAGAGCAAAGGCATGGTTATGTTGAGTAACTGGGGATTCTGACCTCTCATCAAGGTGTCTCCTCATGTAAAAAGATACTCCATTGCTAACTCTGTTCTCCTTGAGAGGCAATATGGTTGTCACACTGAGTAACTAGGTCACTTCACCTAAGACGTGTTGTGCCTCACGTAAAAAGATGTTGACTGAACCAAACTTGCTCAGGAAAAATGAGTGCTGTTCAATAGAAAAATCTGAAAAACTAAAGACAAGTTCAGTCACATTTATCTCTATTTAATCTCAATATTATCTTGTGTAACTTCCATAGGAGTCATTGAATTTAAATGAGTAAGATGGAAGGAGGTTAAACATGAATATCAAATGAGTTGTTGGTTCATCTTTATTAAAAGGTGTTTCAGATATGAGTATTGAATTTTCTTGATAAACTTTGAATACATCACTCTTAAATCATGATGGTAAGTTTAAAATCATTCATAATCTATTATAATTGAAGAATCTGAAATTCGTTTACAAAGATTTATGAATTTGGTGTGCTAATGAAAATCTTGCTTCCTCATTTATTCATTGTGCTTACAGATTGTGGTAATCCTTGAGTGTCTATGTGCTTTTGCTGATAGATGCTTATCTCCTCTTGACATACCTCAACTCCTTTCTGGCTTTAAGGGGGAGATTAACCTGCTTGTCATTTCTTGGCTATCCTTCACATGTTGTGCATGATTTGATCTGGCTGGTATAGGAGAGCATTCTGCTGCATCATTGACTTGTTTTGTGCTTCATTGTTTAATTGCCTCTGTGTCTTTCATGTCTAAATGACTGAGTCAAAGGGGGAGTATTTTCTTTATTCATATCATGTATGCTTGTATATCTCATCTCAAACTATTTTTCTTTTTGATGAAGTCAAAGGGGGAGAATAGTTTGACATGAGTCAGTGTGACTCATAGTGTTGCCATCATCAAAAAGGGGGAGATTGTTGTGCCCCTGTGATTTTGATGGTAGCAAACACTATGAGTTATCTGAACATCTGTGACATGATTTTGATCTCCATGATTTTGATGATAGCATATCATGAATCTGTGTCTGAATGATTGTTCTGCTTTGGGCATATGAACTGTACAGGGTAGTTCATGCATACAACAAGTCCATACACTCTCTGCTGTAATCTTCATGCATATGCCAAGTCTACACATTGCAGCCTAGTCTGAACATCGTCAGCATAGAAAGTCTATACACTTCATTGCAGCATGCACACACAAGTCTACACAGTGCTCTTCATTCATGTGCACAGTTCGTGCATCAAGTCTGTACATTGTCTTTGCATAAGGCCACACAAAGTCTGTACATGCAATAGTCTTGCATACTTAAAGTCTGTACAACGTTTGCCTAAGTCTATACAACCATCAGTTGTTAATTGAACAATTCTATACATCGTGTGCTTCAAGCATTTCCAAGTCTGCACATTGGTGTCGTCTGCACACATGTCATAGCAAGTCTGTACATTGGTGGCAAGTCTGTACATTGCCCTACTTCAGGCATGCTAAGTCTATACAGACCTTATCTTCACCTACGTTCAGAACACTAAGTCTATACATCATGTGCATCTCGCTGCTGAGTCTGTACATTGGCCATGCATTCATCTCAAAGTCTGTACATCGGTGCGTCTTCTTAGCATCTCTGTGCTTCAAGCTTTCCAAAGTCTATACATTGTTATCGTTTAGCGTCTCATATGCATATTTGAGTTGAAGTCTGTACAGCCCAAGTCTGTACATCCACCGTCTCATTTGGGCATCGTTCGTTTAGCAAGTCTGTACATCCGACCGTCTCATTCAGCGTCTCATGCATTTATCAAGTCTATACACTCTTCACTGTAAAGTCTGTACAGCGCCGTGTTCATGCTTCAAAGTCTGTACAACGTCCTTCGCATGCACGTGTCCGTCTTACCCATCGTCTCATGCATCGTCTCATGCATTCACTTAAAGTCTACACATTGTCTGCCATGCACACTAAGTCCATACATTCGTTGCTGGCATGTCTATACATCGCCGCTTGTTTATGCATCGACCAAGCCTGTACAGCCTGTGTCTGCATCAGTTCATAAGTCTACACATTGTCTGCTGCACAAACACTAAGTCTACTCATTGTGGCATGCACAAACAAACAAGTCTGTACACACTTCAGCACTTAAAGTCTGAACGTTCTTCAGCAGAGTCTGTACACACTTCAGCACTTAAAGTCTGAACATCCTTCAGTGAAGACTGTACACACTTCAGTGCATATGTGCATCTCCTTCATGACAAAGTCTGTACATTCTTTATTTCTAAGTCTATACATTCTATCTTTCATACTAAGTCTATACACGGCGGTCTTGTGTTACCCAGCAAGTCTGTACATCTCTCTGATATTTTCTTATGACTGTGTGACAGGTATATCCTTCGAGAAGAAAATGTTTAGGCACGTGATCCGAGGTTGGCACCTGGCACGTGATCCGAGGTGTACTCTGGACAAAGAGGGCACAAGCCCTACACACGCCCTAGCCGCTGCTGCTATAAATGCGAAGCTTCTTCCTCAGAAGAAGACTGATCGTGAAAAGGAGATTGAGATTGAGATAGAGCAGAGATCAAGGAAGAGTGATCGAAGTAGAGAGGAAAAGAGCAGAAGTAGCAGAAGAAAGAAAAGAAGAAGAAGAGAGAAGCTAGGAGCCAGAGTGAGAGAGCAGAAGAAGAAAAAGAAAAAGAGAAAGAGAGATAGAGAGCTCGTGAAGAAGAAGAGAAGCTTCATTGTCTTCACTGGACCTTGGATCAGATCCAATCCAGTTTGCTCCTGCGAGAGCTACCTTGTGCATTTCATTTTCCAGCTTTCAGTTGCTGCGTTGTTTGTTTCTCTTTTTAACTGTTCACAGTTGTTCTTCCGATCCTCTGGTTTGAGGTCGGGTTCCCTCCGGTTTGGAGGAAGAGAGACTTGCGTCTCTGGTTGCCTGTGACTGGGTGTCACTGGTGGTTCCCCTCCGGTTTGGAGGAAGGGAGGTCCGAGACCTCTGGGTTGCAAGTGGCTGGTGTTCACTTGTGGTCTGAGTTTCCTTATGTGTTCTTTTCATTGTTGCGCTCATTAGATGCTTGCTTAGGATCGTGTGAGGGCTACTTGAATTGTTGTCTTGCTTTGATCCTTCTAAGTACTCTCAGTATATTTCTGCAACATCTTTTTAATTCCACATATCTGTGCATTAGAGATTTAATTAGGCTATATTTGAAGAGGGATACATTTACCCCCCCTCTATATCCGGGCCTTGCACCCTATCATAGCGTGTGCATATCGAATCCATACGGGATGAGCAGGTGTCGATTACTTGGAGTGGAGCGTACTCCACGCTTCCAGGTTCGGTGACGGATCCACCAGAGCTACTCGAGCAGCCGCACCCCTTACTCGACGGGGTCGAGTTCTTCCCACCCGGGGAGAATTGATGGGAACATCAGAGTAAGAGCACTGACATTTTAATTTGCATTTGTGTCCTTTAGTTTATTTTTATATCCTTGAGAAAGTATATGTGCAATTGTAAGGCTTTATAAGCCAATGTGTCATTCCCTAGGATTCTTTAGGTTTATGTGCAAAATGTCAGTAGGTCCAGCAAGGGGGCCCTCACTCCTCTCTCATTGGTCCAAGTGGCACCATTTGGGTCCATGTGGGGCTGGTCAAAGTCCTAGGTGGCATTCTAGATGCTTGGACTTTCAAAGGGAGACAATTGGGCCAAAAAGTCCAAGATGCTTACCATATAGTCAAGGCCCCCCCCTTAATACTAGTTTAATGTGGTTCCAAACCACATTGGGATAAAAAGATTTAAACTCCCTCTTTTACCCCTCCAAATTCTAGATCTAGGGTTATTTTCAGTCTTTTTTCATTTCATACAAATAGATGTAATTCACATTTTATTAGAATTAATGATAGAAATTTTGTGAAATTGGTTGAATCTCCTTGAAGGGTGCGCCCCTCTCCCCTCTCTCCCCCCTTTTACAGATAGATTTCTATTGAATCTTGGGTGTGAAGCCCTTCTATCTTCTCCTTAGCCCCTCTGGATTGTACTTCTGTCGCCGCCGCCATCGCACCGCCATCGCGCCGCCATCTTCATCGCTGGAATTCTATCTACATCAGGATGGAGCCCTACTCCGCAATTTTTAGCTCTCCATCAGGAGCTCAGATCGCAACCAAACTTGGAGGGTGAGTCATCCACGTCCACCCCAGCCTCCACAAAAAAATCCCATCATTTACCTTTCGTTTGCTATTTTTTCCATTTTCGTGTATTTCCACCTTCCAGTTCTGTCTTCTGTTCAGATCATGTCACAGCAACCCTGAGTTTCCCCTCTTCGACCTACTTCTTCTTATTTGTTTGAGTCTCCAATTTTATTGGGAGTTCTGTCCATCTTGTACCTCTTCCACAAATTTTCTTGTGAATTTAGGATCCCGTTTATATTTTTTAAAAAATAACTTTCAGATCCCAACACAGTGTGTCTGCCTCTGTCAAGATCCGACCACCCAGCAGTATAAAATATCTTTCCCAACCCAAAACTCCACCAAATCTGTCACAAAAATTATCCACATTTTCCTTGTTTCCACCTCTACAACTTTCATGAAGAAGTTAACTTCCAGATCTGAACTTTGATCCACGGTCAACGTCAGTTCTCAGGAAAAATCACTTCTGTCCTGATATTTCGGGTCCTGTCCAACAGCAGCTTGTAAAATCGATCAAGGCCAGATCCAAGAAATTTAAAATTCTTTCTCTGGCCATATATCGAGGCATTTTGAAAGAGCTTTCCAATGGAACCTCTTGTACATCGATCCGACGTCGGGAGTGATCACAGCAGCAGATCTCGTCGGGTCGCGCGCTGTAAAATAACAGCTTCAGATCCGTGGGCAGCAAGGTCAACCAGTGAAGACCGGAGCCGACTCGCCTTCCGTGAGGCGAACCGGCATGCCGCCGTCCCAGGGAGCGCCTCTCCAGGAGCCAACGTCACAGAGGTACCACTCTGGGCCCACTCGGATCCGCCGATGAGCACGTGGGCCCCACGTTCGTGAATACGCGTGCCGCTGAAGCTACATCAAAATGCTGCCCATCAACCTAAGTTCGGTCCTCTCGGGCCCCATTTGTAGCCCGTTATCTCCCTGCGTGGAGTGGGCAGTAGAAACCATTTCTATAATTATTGTAATAATTGTTTAATTGGGAGTTACTGTCTTGGCCGAGATCGTCTTCCCCAAGCCCGGAGTGTGGAGGTAAACTCGCTCCCACTCTTTATCGCAGTTTGCTTAGTTCGTATTCATTCGTATATATTGCTGCGAGTGTTAGGTATCTAGCCCGATATATTTTTTTATCACTGCTGCGAGAGAGCGAGAGCGATCCGTCCCGTGACTCAATCCGAGTTAACGCGAAAAAGCTGATACCCGAGACTCACGGTCGATTTCTCAACCGCGCCCGGTCCCACGTCTTCCCTCGCTTAGGGGCGATCGCGAGCTAGAGTCCCAGGTCGCGTGTTCGTCCTGCATCACCGCCAGACTCCAGATGTCCTGTTTTCAAAATATCGAACTCTGTCTTATGAAACGGTCCAGCACATGACCGCTTGACTTTCTAAACGGTCCAGTAATAGATCGCTTGGATTCTGATTTTATCTAACCAAAGGTTTGACCGTTGGGGTTGGTTTTATGGAGTTCATGAATAATCTTGGAAATATATGGACTCTAAAACTATGTTAATAAATCAATGATAAAAATATGAAAAATAAGGAATGTACTGTTATGCTACCGATTTTTCTTCATAGCATAACCTAGTTATTAATTCATTCTTTGAAATCTCTTGTTCTTAATTGACGCATTCTTATATTTTTGGTTACCTTATCATGGAACTTTTGTTTGAACTTGTACATTATTGGCCACATTATTGTTATAAACGTGCAAGTAGCTTGATTTAGACTTGAAGATGCAGTTCGAGCACTGATTGTGTTCAAGGGCTCTATGCTAGTATCCTCGGCTGATTGTCGAAAACATACTGTAAACCATGGGGTATGATGCTACTGGCATCGCATTGCGCTGGGAGTACTTTCTCTATAAATAAGTGAAATATCCACGGGAAATCCACATAAATTCATGAAGTACTTGCTATTAAGCGAATAATACTTTCTTGCTTGTTACATGACTTTCTAGTGCATAACCTTCATGGTTATGAAAAGTACATTTTTGTTACATTCTTATTCATGAAAAGGCCAAATTGACATTCTTGTTATATACTTGATTAATCATAGTCTCATATCTCAAGTTTGATCATATCTTATTACTTTGGCTTTATTCGCATGATTCATCGTATCTGCATGTTTTATCTTATTCTCTAGAGCAAAAATGTTAATTATTTAAACTTGCCTTCATGTTGATACGAAGATACATACTAGGCAAGTGTGCTCATTACCCTACTTTCCAATCTTTTTCAGAAAATTCTAGTGAGTCGGATTCAGATTACTCAAGTGATGGATCCGAGAGCGATTGAAGGATAACGACTCGAGAGAAGCCTTAGTTATCAATGTCTAGTCGAGTCATGATGCAATTTTTATTTTTATTGAGTCTAGTGACAAAGAGGGTCAAGAATTTATGGACTTTGGGAATTATCTTATGAAGGAATAAAGTTAAAGGTGGTGAATTACATTGTGTAATTACTCTTATGTGTGATTGTCTTGCGCTCTGATTATATTGCTTGCTTGAGACGTACTAGCTGACTGTTCATGTTCCCGTTTGTTTTCGCTGCATAATCTCGGGGCGTGACAGTGAAAGTGGTATCAGAGCACTAGGACTAGAAGTCCTAGGAAAATGTCATGTCATAGGTTAAGTCTAAAGTTTAAGGATCCATACCTATGAACTAGGAAAGAAATTCCCAACCTATGAGAGGAATTGGGTAGAACCTGGGATGAGGTAGTAGTTAGAATTATTTCTAAGTATGAACCTCACTCATTCCATTAGAATTAACAAATTCATTATTCTTCTCAGGTACCTTACTCTCATTATAATGGCTCATCGCGTTGATTGGGAAGGTATGCAACATACCGTTGCAGGTCTTACCCAAGCATTGCAAAACATGGCCCAAGCCGGCGCTAGGGCGGGCACTAGTGATCTATATCGCAATTTTTAGAGTTTAAACCCTCCGTGATTTTATGGTTATTCTAATCCAGATGAAGCTGAGAACTGGATCGATGAAATGAACCGTATATTCAAGGTCATGCAATGTGCCGACCAAGAAAAGGTTCGTCTAGCTACGTTCCAATTAAATAAAGATGCCCGTACATGGTGGAAGTCAGTTCCTGCACTGCCAGCAGATGCACCACATACTTGGGAAGGTTTCCTTACACTTTTCCGAGCAAGATACTTCTCCGAGCATGTTAAGGAGAGGAAGGCTATGGAATTTGCTTCGTTACGCCAAGGCATGATGACCATAGCAGAGTATGAACTCTAATTTTCTAGGCTGGCGCCATATGCTCCTCACTTGGTTAGCACCGACTTGTTAAAAGCTAACCGATTTATGGATGGATTGAGGCCCGACTATATCCAACAACTTGGGACTCAGAATATCCGTACATATGCATAGATGGTCCAACAAGCGCATCTTTGCGAAAGGACCTCCGAAAAGGTCGAAAAATTGAAAGGAAAGGGAGAGGAGCCGAGCCGAAGGTCTGATCGGCATGATAAGAAGAAGTTTAGTATTACAGAACCTTACAAATCCCGTGATAGCAAGAAAAGATCCCGTAATGGGAGTGGTAGTGGCTACCATAAGAATAAGAAAGTCAAGGAAGAAGACAAACAAGTCGCCACGGCTTGTACCTTTTGTGAGAAGTTCGGTCATTCGGCCGAAGAATGCTGGAAGCGTCTTGGCGCTTGTCTACGTTGTGGCAGCCGGGAGCACCGCATGCGGAATTGCCCCATTATGAAGGAACAATCTTCCGGTGGCGGACGTAAGCGTCAGGCTCATCTCAATGCTATCATGGAAGAAGAAGAAGTGCCCAAGAATGATGGGCTAATGGAAGGTACTATCTAAATCTATTCTCATCCTGCATTCGTATTATTTGATATTGGTGCTTCTCATTCCTTTATATCTACTGCTTTTGCCAAAACCTTACCTATTTCATCAGAACCTTTACCTTCGGACCTAGCAATCACTACACCATTAGGTCCCGGAACCAAACTTACAACCTATTACCCCGATAGTGAGATAATGGTAGAAGGTCATAGTCTTCTTGCAAACCTCGTATGCCTTGACATGGAGAGCTACGATGCGATTTTAGGTGTAGACTAGCTTGTAGACCACGATGCCTACATAAATTGCCGCAATCGAATTATCTCTTTTCGGAAACCTGGTCTTCCAAGGTTTTCCTTCCTTGGCATCAAATATAGGAAGCACCCTACCATTATTTCATCTCTTCATGCTTGCAAACTTATTTCGCAAGGATGTGAAGCTTCCCTTGCTTCCGTAATCATCACCGAGTCAAAGGAGATTATCTTAGAATATATTCCCATCGTGAATGAATTTTTCGATGTGTTCCCATCATATTTACCCGGGTTACCACCCGAAAGGGAAGCAAACTTCTCCATTGAACTCATTCCCGGAGCAGCACATGTTTCAATAGCTCCCTACAGGATGTCCCCCACAGAACTCAAAGAATTAAAGAGATAACTTCAGGAGTTATTAGACAAGGGTTTCATTCGACCTAGTACATCCCCATGGGGTGCGCCAGTTTTATTCGTCAAGAAGAAGGATGGATCTCTTAGGCTATGTATAGACTACCGACGACTGAATCAACTCACAATTAAGAATAAATATCCGTTGCCGCGTATCGATGAACTCTTTGATTAGATTTCTGGAGCAGAATATTTCTCTAAGATAGATCTCAGGTCAGGTTACCATCAGCTCAAGATCAAAGATGAAGACATATACAAAACTACTTTTCAAAGCAGATATGGCCACTATGAATTCATGGTAATGCCGTTCGGGTTAACCAATACCTCGGCAACATTTATGCAACTCATGAATAATGTCTTTAGGCCCTATCTTGACCAATTTGTGGTTATCTTTATAGATGATATTCTTATTTACTCCAAAACAAGGGAGGATCATGAAGAGCACTTAAGAATAGCCTTGCAAATGCTAAGAGAGCACAAACTCTATGCAAAGCTTAGTAAGTGTGAGTTCTGGCTAAAGGAGGTCTCTTTCCTTAGCCATATTATTTCAAAGGAAGGTATCGCTGTCGACCCTTCTAAAATTGAAGCTGTTAAGAATTGGAGCCGGCCGACGACTGTGCCTGAAATCAGAAGTTTTCTAGGTCTGGCTGGTTATTACAGAAGATTTATTAAAGATTTTTCAAAGATCGCTGTTCCTTTGACTAGACTTACAAGAAAGGAGAATCCTTTTGTATGGTCGAAGGATTACGAGGAGAGTTTTCAAACTCTTAAAGAACACCTTATCACTGCACCAATATTAACGCTACCCACTGAAGGTGGTGGATTCGAAGTCTATACGGATGCGTCTGGCATTGGCCTAGGGTGCATCCTTATGATAAATGGAAAGTGATTTGTTATTCATCAAGACAATTAAAGCGTCATGAAGACAATTACCCTATGCATGATCTAGAATTAGCTACAGTTATTTTCGCATTGAAGATTTGGCGACATTACCTTTGTGGGGAGAAATTCACCATCATATCCGACCGAGATCCTCGATTCACATTACAATTCTGGAAGGGTTTACAATATTCATTAGGAACCCGACTTAATTTTAGCACTGCATTCTATCCACAAACTGATGGTCAAACTGAAAGGACAAATCAAGTGGTGGAAGATATGCTCAGGGCATGTGCTATTGACTTTGGAGGAAGTTGGCATGATCACTTGCTTCTAGTGAAATTTTCATACAACAATAGCTATCAAGCTAGTATACATATGGCACCATTCGAGGCTTTATATGGAAGAAGCCATGCGCAAAAGATTTCCAGAATTATTTGAATGTAAGTACACTCTCCATAAATCTATGTATTGAATTTGGGGATAAATTCTTTTTTTAGTGGGGGAGGGTGTAACGCCCGAGAAAATTCTGGGATTAAAAATATAAATATAATAATTATTAAGCATATAAACGGCTATTTAAATGAATTATGGGTAATTAAATCTAAGTATTTAGGCCTTACACTAATCCAAGAGGATTAGGCCCATCTAGCAAACCCAATTGGCCCAAAAAGGTTGTTTTGGACCTTAGCCCATGTTCTAGAACCTTAAAATAGGTGTAATCACGGAATTAAAGGGATACTTACTCTTTGGAAAATAAACAAATGGATAATAGTGGGGATAATATTAAAAGAGTTTGATTCATTTCAAATTCGGCGCTCATAAGGGAAAACGGTCTATCGCGAGACCGACAGGCGATGGTAAACGGTCTAGAGCTAGACCGCTAAGGCATTGCAGTTCCGTGAGTATGAGAAAATGTGAAAAGATTGGATTTTTGACATCCAATTCACATAGGATCAACTCTATCTACAAATTAGATAAGTCTAGAAGGTTAGTAGATCGAATTGGAAACATGATTGGGACTCTAGAATCGTTCTAATCCTCAAAACCCTAGCTAAACCTATAAATAGGTCCCATATTTGACATGTGCGACCCCTACTTTGGCTCGTGTGGAACTAAGGTAAAGAGGAAGAATTAGAGGTAAGTTTCTTCTAGGAACTTATTTATTATAGTTAGAACTAACTACCCTCCGAATTTCGTTCTAGGAGATCAAGTGGACAAGGAGATAGAAGCCTACAAAGTTGCTGATCCTACATCAAAAACTCAGGAATTAGTGCGTCCGACCCAGATTGATCAAGGAATTCGAAGCCCTAAATGAGGTAATTAGATAGAGGTTCATTGGAGTTATTTGTTCCTAATAGTACCCTCTTCTTACCCTCAAAATTTAACGTCTTTAGGTCAAGGGAATCATGAGATATAAGGGTGTGAAGTTACTGATTTAGTTCAGGACGAGCAGAGAACTAGAGTTGACTTACAGCCTTAAATTTGAAGTTTAAAGCCCAAAACCAAGGTAGGTTATCTCATGAATGGCTCAAACTTTATGTCAGGGATAAAAGTCCTCTTGTTACATTCGATTTCACGCATTATATTCAGAGAATTTCATGTTTTCATTAGGACTATGCATCTAGTTAGTCTTCATGCATAATTCTTAGCCTTAATAAAGTAAAAATAGGATTTTCTTGTTGTTTACATAAACCTATACATATTGTTGGCCTATATTCATTCTATCATGGTTATGGAAGTTTATATATGTTGATTTCCATGCATGATATGCATTAGTTTAGCATTTAATTTTATTATCCTGTGAACTCGGATTAATACAGGAGGAAACAGTATTCTTGTAGACCGCCAGGAAGTCTAGCGATCGCCCGATAGACCGCTAGCCACTGTGAAACGGTCGCCTACTAGACCGTTTGGGATTTTTGATTTCTGTATTTAAGTTAACCTGAAACTTAATGCAGAATGGCCATAATTATTGTATGATAAGCCTAGTTAAGTAGGCTTTATCCTTGTTTTAAGTACCGGTTTCTTATACTTAGTTAAATTCTTGGTTCATTATAATAGATTTCATGTTTTATGCACATTGGTATCATTTGAACCTATGTTAATTTCATAACAAAAAAAATCATATACTTTTATAATTAACTTAAATTTATATGATTTATGGACTAGTCATGATTTAATCGTTGTTTTATCACGATTCTCTCTCTTCTAAGAGTCATTTCTTAAGTACATGGCACATATCTCGGTATGTTGTCATTAGTTGTACTTTTTTTGCACATTAAGTACATAATCTTGGACATGATGACCTCTTCTTTGGATATTCTTTCCAACGGACTAGGAAATCTTGTTTCAAGGCCTCCGTAAGACTCCATGAGCCTGGGATTCCCTCCAGGACGCCGAGCTGGTTGTACCATTAAAACCCATTTTCTAGAAAGCACTTTTACCGGTGTTTTATGCATTCTGGAACTTAGCGGCCATCTGGTTGACCGCCAGAGTCTGCTAGCGGCCATTCACTAGACCGCTAACGGATCCTAAACGGTTCTCCATTAGACCGCCAGGCTCCAAATGTCCTGTTTTCAAAATATCGAACTCTGTCTTATGAAACAGTCCAGCACATGACCGCTTGACTTTCTAAACGGTCCAGTAATAGACTGCTTGGATTCTGATTTTATCTAACCCAAGGTTTGACATTTGGGGTTGGTTTTATGGAGTTCATGAATAATCTTGGAAATATCTGGACTTTAAAACTATGTTAATAAATTAATGATAAAAATATGGAAAATAAGGAATGTACCGTTATGCTGTAGATTTTTCTTCATAGCATAACCTAGCTATTAATTCATTCTTTGAAATCTCTTATTCTTAATTGAAGCATTCTTATATTTTTGGTTACCTTATCATGGAACTTTTGTTGAACTTATACATTATTGGCCACATTATTGTTATAAACGTGGAAGTAGCTTGATTTATACTTGAAGATGCAGTTCGAGCACTGATTGTGTTCAAGGACTCTATGCTAGTCCCCTCGGCTGATTATCAGAAACATACTGTAAACTATGGGGTCAGATACTACTGGCGTCGCATTGCGCTGTGAGTACTTTCTCCATAAATAAGTGAAATATCTACGGGAAATCCACATAAATTCACGAAGTACTTGCTATTAAGTGAATAGTACTTTCTTGTTTGTTATATGACTTTCTAGTGCATAGCCTTCAAGGTTATGAAAAGTACATTCTTGTTACATTCTTGTTCATGAAAAGGCCAAATTGACATTTTTGTTATATACTTGATTAATCATAGTCTCATATCTCAAGTTTGATCATATCTTGTTACTTTGGCTTTATTCGCATGATTCATCGTATCTGCATGTTTTATCTTATTCTCTAGAGTAAAAATATTAATTATTTAAACTTGCCTTCATGTTGACACGAAGATACCTACTGGGCAAGTGTGCTCATTACCCTACTTTCCAATCTTTTTCAAGAAATTCTAGTGAGTCGGATTCAGATTACTCAAGTGATGGATCCGAGAGCGATTGAAGGATAACGACTCGAGAGAAGTCTTGGTTATCAATGTCTAGTCGAGTCATGCTGTAATTTTTATTTTTATTGAGTCTAGTGACAAAGTAGGTCAAGAATGTATGTACTTTGGGAATTATCTTATGAAGGAATAAAGTTAAAGGTTTGGTGAATTACATTGTGCAATTACTCTTATGTGTGATTGTCTTGCGCTCTTATCATATTGCTTGCTTGAGACGTACTAGCCGACTGTTCACGTTCCCATTTGTTTCTGCTGCATAATCTCGGGACGTGACATGTTAGATACAGATTAAGAAGATATTCATTCTAGAATGTATAGTGTCCTTTCATATAACAAGAATGTACTAGCATGTAGTGAGAATGTACTTTTCGTAACCATGAAGGTCATGCACTAGCAAGTCATGTAATCAATAATGTATATTTCATGTAGAGCCTCATGGTTTTCACTCGTCTATAAAAATAAGTACTCCCAACGCAATGCGACGCCAGTATCATCGTACCCCATGGTTTTCAGCACGTTTTCGACAATCAGCCAAGAGGGCTAGCATGTAGCCCTTGGACACAATCAGTGCCCGAACTGTATCTTCAAGTTATAAATAGAGCTACTTCTACAAGAAATATCAATAAAGTAGGCCAATAATGTACAATTCAACAATAAGCTTATGATACTCAATACCAAGGCATGAATGCTTCAATTATGAACATGGGAATTCAAGGACTGATTTAAAACAAGGTCATACCACGGAAAGAATTCGACAGTATAACGGTATATTCCTTAATTTTCATAATTTATTAGATAGCTTCAGAATAAGGTGTTAAGTTCTAGAAAGTCAATAGATCATCTAGGATCATAGAAAAATCAACCCTTGGGTCAAACCCTGGGTTAAGAACAACTGAGACAGAAATGGTCATTCTAGGACCATTTATTGAAATAGTAGTCATATATGGACCATTTATATACTTTAGCGGTCGGTACAGGACCATTTATTGACTCAATGAACGAGCTGGAACTATGCGGTCATGGTAGGGCCACTAGGCGTCTTTGGCAGTCAAGTAAATGACCGCTACTAGACTCTTGCGGTCTCCAGAGGGCCACTAGTGACCAGAATACAAGAAACACCGATAAAAGTGCTTTCTGATATGTGAATGGATGAACGGGTGATCTAGAGGGTGGGGGGGGTGAATAGATCAACCCCAATTTCAAATTCTACAGCAGTTAATAACAATGCAGAATTAAAAGAAACTACTGTGAACAGAACCACTAAAAATAGTTTGAATTAACAACAAGGGAATCTGCTATGAATAGCTGTCAATCACTGAAAACTCCAAAACCAATAGATCAATCAACTCATTATAGTACGTGACGGAGGTTTGATTAGAAAATCTCCTCACGCATAGGTCAATTTTCCAGATAGACGTAATCTATCCTTCTGACTGAGCCATTTTTATATACCACTGAGTTACTGATCACAGATCAGATATAGGATGGTAAATCTACTGAATGATTCAAGACAATGTCAACTTAAGATGAATTAGCACAGATAATTCAGAAGACATTCAAACAACCAAGTTGGGTACTCGGGCGTAAGCAACAGATGAATATATTGAAAGCATTAACGACTTGCAGTAGACGATCCTAGGCATTCATCTAGTTGCATTAAAGAAAGATGTGCAATCACACAAAAGACAGATCAATTTTTAAGGTGGTTCGATCTCGAGGTTGAGATCTACGTCCACCCCTTACTCAACTAAGTAAGGCTTCCGCTGCCAAACAGCTTGAACTCTGCTGATCCACAGCTTCTGGGATGAAATCCCTACAAACAGCTGTGATGACCCAGACTCTGGATATCGGGTAAACCTGATACCACTTGGAATCTGCGAGGCCTCCCAAGAGCGGAAAAGCTCCAAAGGGATAGAAAGGTGTGTGAGAGTATATTGAACTTCCAGATATAACAGTAATCAATTAAATTTCAATGATCAGGATTACTAAAGTAGCAGAAATAAAATTACATTTTCTATAACAAATTAAAACTAACAGAGTCCAGTTCAAAGAAAGACAAGTACAACCCAGCAGGAAGGAAAACATACCCTCAAGTCCGGGGAAGCCCGACACTAGCAACACTGGCAACAGAACTACCGCACAGTGGAACTCACAGCACGAGGACGCACAGCTCCACCTGAAAAGTCAGGGGTGAGCCTCCTGTCACTGGCTCAGTAGGGATCCCGCAGAACCCTACCTCGAAACACAAAGTAACAACAGTGCTACACTAAAGCAAAGTAGTAACAAAGAAGGAGCAGGAACGACAGTAAAGAGGAAAATAGCCATACCACGGAAACACGACAGCCGAAGGAATATCGGCCCTCTAACTACTCCAGACAACAACAGAAAGGTGAACCCCGATCTCACAAAGTCGGGTGTTACCGATCCTTCGTCAAGTCACGAAACCCTATCGTGAAAAGCCTACCTAAATAGGTAAAGACTACCAAAGACCTACACAGTCAAAGGCAAGAACATACACGAGCTCACCGTCATGTACGCTACACTAGACTATGTTGGATTTTGTGTCTTCCCTAAGTGTTTTGATGATGAGCAACACTATGTTAATTGTTGTTGATATTTTTGATCAGATATCTTGCACTTGAGTTATCCATGGTTTTATATGAAAAAGCTGCTAAGAGGTAACACTTCGTGTGTTCGTACAAGTTCGGTCTTCGTGCTGTTTTCCTTAAACCTCATGTCATTCTTACTTCGCATTTTCACCTCGTGTCGAGTTGATTCAGCACGTGTTGTCCTCGCGATTGTTTTTCACCTCGTACTGTTCTAATCTTACTTCGTGTCGTTGTCAGTCCGTGTCTTTCTTATGTTGAAATCACACTTCGTGTTGATTTCTGTTCTCGACTTCGTGTCGTTTCACCTCTTGTCATTTTGAGTTCGTGTCAAATCACTGTTCTGTCTTCGTGTTATTTTACAACTTCGTGTCAATTCTTGTATTTCATCTTCGTGTTGTTTTACAACTTCGTGTCAATTCTTGTATTTCACTTCGTGTTGTTTTCTCTTCTCATGTCTTCGTGTCGTTTTCCTGAAGCTGCTCTAAAAGTTCTGATGAACTTCGAGTAGTTTTCCTGTCGACCTCGTGTCGCTCCTACTTAGTAACCACACTTCGTGATGGTTACTGTTGTCCATGTTTTTATGTTGTGTTTACATCTTCGTGTTCATCTGTCTTCGTGTTGGTTTCTATTTTTCGTCCTTAAGTTATGGTCAGCCCGTGTTATTTTCATCTCGTGCTATTCTTACTGGCTTCGTGTCGCTTTCTGTGTAGTGTGTGTTTGTCACCACTATACTTCGTGTCGTTGTTTTTCACTTCGTGTCAAACTTCACTTCGTGTTGTCTTCACTTCGTGTCAAACTTCACTTCGTGTTGTTTTCACTTCGAGTCGTTTCTTTATATTCTGTCTTCGTGTTGGTTTCTCGCTTTAGACTTCGTGTCATTTTCACCTTGACCACACATCGTGTTGCCTTCCGTAGACCTCGTGTCTTGAATATTTGCAACCACTTCGTGTCGGTTTCTGTCGTTAGCCCGTGTTGTCCTCGTGTTGTTTTTGCTTTCGTGACCTCGTGTCTCTTTTGGCTTATAACCTCACCTCGTGTCATTTCCTTCTGTGTGTCTGACCTGTTACAGAGTATCTCGTGTCGTTCTTGTGTCATTTCGAGTAATAGTCACGTCGTGTTGTTACTATATACCTCATGCAGTTTTGGTTTTTGTGGCCATGCAGCGTATTAATGGATTTAATCTCATTACAGGTCCGAGGAAGAACATTCCACACTCCTGGGCTGCACGTGATCCGAGACAAGAGGAACCAATCTGATAAAGGCACGTGGCAGGAAGATTCTGGATCGAGCGTGGGAGGCACACGCGTTCTGTGCCCTATCCACCTGCTGTTACTGCTATAAATAGAATCCTTCATCCTCAGATGAAGGTGATCGAAGAAGAGTGGCATAGAAGGAAAAAGCAAGAAAATAGAGAGCCCTTCGATCCAGGAAAAGAAAAGAAAGAAGAAAGAATAGCAGAGAGAAAAAGAGAGAGAGCAGAAGAGTGATCAGAAGAGTTGTTCTGACTTGCGGATCAAATCCGAAGTCTATTGCTCTGTACTGAGCTACATTGTTTCCATTTTCTGGCATTTGATTTCCTTCGATCGTATTTTTCATTTATTATTCTTACCTTTCTTCAACTGTTCTTGTTTGTGTTTCCGATCCTCTGGACTGAGGTCGGGGTCCTCCTGTGAGATCAGGAGGAGGGAGAGTCAATCTCCAGTCTGCAAGCAGCAGGTGGGCTGCTTGTAGGTTCCCTCCGGGTTGGGAGGAAGAGGGGTCTTCGACCTCTGGTTCACTAGTAGCAGGGCTGCTACTAGTGGGGTTCCCTCTTGGTAAAGAGGAAGAGAGACGAGAGTCTCTGGGTTCTAGTGACTGCTGGTCGCTAGAGGTTCCCTCCTGGTAGGAGGAAGAGGAGAGGTTGTTCTCCTGGGAAGCTGTGTATCAGCAGTTGTTTGGCAAGCTGTGTTGCCCAGCCTTTAGTGAAGCCACACTCAGTTTGAGTGTGGGGTGGATGTAGGTCTGAAGGACCGAACCACCTTAAAATCCTCTGAGTCCTTGTGCGATCGATTGTGGTAACATTGTGGTATGCCTTCTATTTGCTTGAGCTATTAACTGCATTGCATCATTTTCGATAGTCGGAGCTCGAGGTTATTTGCGTTTAGCGATATACTCTGCAGTATTTTTTAATTCTACGAAAAACAGTGATCTATTCATCCCCTCCCCTTCTAGATCACTTCATATTGTACTTATCAGTTGGTATCAGAGCGGGTTTTTCCCAGAATGTGGTCCAACGGCCAGGGAAACGGATCCACTGGTCCTCGCAGTTTCATAGCTGATGGGCAGTCTATCACCCGTCCCCCCTTCTTTGATGGTAATAATTACTTATTCTGGAAGAACAGGATGGAAGTCTTTATCAGGGCCCAAAGCCACAAGCTATGGAAAGTTATTACAGATGGTCCATACACCCTTCCACCGAATGAAGATATGTGGACAGAAGATCAGGTCAAACTCTCCACACTGAATTGGACAGCTCTTAACATCATACAGTGCGCCGTCCACCCGGAAGAGTATTCGAGGATCTCAGCGTGCAAGACTGCAAAGAACATGTGGGATGATTTGCAGTTAATTCATGAGGGCACATCTCAGGTGAAGGCTACCAAGATCAACATACTTACAACTCAATATGAGTTATTTAAGATGAAGCCAGAGGAGCCGATCACAGAAATGTATGCCAGATTATCTGTGATCATCAACAGTCTGAAGGGCCTTGGAAAGGATATTCAACAAGAAGACATAGTCAGGAAGATCCTTAGGTCTCTAACTCCCGTCTGGGAAACCAAGGTGACTGTAATAGAGGAATCAAGAAATTTATCCATCATGACAGTAACCCAGCTGATTGGATCCCTCATGACCCATGAAATGAATTTCAAACATGGAAACGATGGGCATGACAGAAAGGGAAAGAATGTTGCTCTGAAGGTCTCACGACATGCTAAGAAGAACAACAGCAGCAGCAGCAGCAGTGATGATAGCAGCGAAGGCTCTGATGGATTCTCAGACCTGGACAAGGACGAGCGAGCTATGCTTACCAGGCAATTCAGAAAGTTCCTGAGAACTAAAGGAAAATTCTACAGGAGGAAGAAATTTAATGCTGCAATGAAGTCTCCTGAGCGAGGATTTGAGAAGAACCGGTCTGCTAAGAAGATCACTTGCTATCATTGTCAGAAACCCGGTCACATGAAAAGTGAATGTCCAGAGCTACAAGCTAAGGCTCCAGGACACCAGAAGAAGATGGTGCACAAGAAGAAGAAGGCCATGCTGTGCACATGGAGCGATGAGGAGGAGGACCCAGAAGCCACTTCGTCCAGTGAAAATGAAGAAAAGATCTGCCTCATGGCCGACCATGAGAAAGAGGTAACAAACTTATTTGAGAATTTTACCTTGGATGATTGGGAGGACGCCTATGGCGACCTGTTAAGTAAATATAATTGTTTAAACAAGGAGCACAGAATGCTTAGACGTAAGTTTCATTCTCTGTCTGAAGAACACTCTTCTATTGTCACTGATAGCATGAAAACCAAGGAGATGGCCATTGAGCTAGACCAGGTTAAAGGTGAGATTGAGAGGTTGAGAATGGAAAGAGAGGAGAGTCTAGCTAGAATGGATGAGCTGAAGTGTAAAGCTGAAGAGTGTAAAAGAGAGATTAGACTGATGGCTGAAAAATATGAGGCAGTTAGAAAAGTTAATCAGGAACTCCAGGACAAATGCAATGAATTTCAGAAGGAGATTGAGGACAAAGAAAAAGTGCTTGAGAAGTTTACAGAGGGGAGAAACAACCTGAATGTCCTTCTGGGGTCGAGGGTAAACTTCAATAGGGAGGGATTAGGATACAATCCTACTAGTAAAAAACCCTTTGAATTTAAGACTACCACGTTCTGCCCCGCCAAAGGCAAAGAGAAACTGGAAACACCATCCAGTTCCAAATCTGTCTCTACAATGAAGTTTTCGACCGGAAAATTCATTCAATCCACTGGTCAGCAACCTAAGTCGGGAAATCCTGAAACAAGAACTGCTCATGTGCAACAGGTGGGGAACAAAGGTTCTCACAGAACCAGTCCTATTGATGTCACAAAAAGGGTGAAAAGTTTTGTTAAGAAAGCTCATCATGCTAATTATCAAGTAGAACATGGCAACGTTCACCAGGTTCAGCACAAATTTTATTGGAGTAAAAATGCTTACATGAATTATGCTCAACACACACGCGTACCCTCTAAGAGGCCAACCAACAATGTCTTTGTTCAGAAACAGCATAGTTCAAATAGGAATAAGCTTACTCAACACCCACCAAGAAACGACAAAAGGGAAGAATCAACCCACATAAAACCACTGAAGAGAACTATAAAACAAATGTGGATTCCCAAGTGTTTTTTGCATAATCTGAAAACTGGTTCTGGACCCAATTTGAATTGGGTCCCACATTACTCTGTCTGAATTTTTTGCAGGTCAGCCTGGCAGCTGAGCATAACAAGTGGTATCTTGACAGCGGCTGTAGCAGGCACATGACAGGTGACCGGTCCAAATTTAGCAAACTAAAAATGAAGTCTGGGGGCTTGGTCAAATTCGGAGGAAATAACAGAGGTAGAATAATTGGAATTGGTACGATTGGTAAGTCCTCCACTAACTCCATTGAAGATGTGTATCTTGTAGAAGGACTTCAGCACAACTTGGTAAGTATAAGTCAACTTTGTGACAAAGGACACAAGGTACTCTTTGACCACAACTCGTGCACTATTTTTGAGCTGAACTCTGATAACATCATGTTCAAAGGTCATAGAGTAAATAATGTGTACATTTTTGATCTAGATGATAATTCTGAAACAAACTTGTGTCTGTCTGCTAATTCTGAACAGGTTGCTTTTGACTGGCATAGGCGTCTAGGCCACGCTAGTGTGTCTACTTTGAATAAACTGTCTAATTATAACCTAGTCAGAGGTTTGCCCAAAATAAAATTCCAGTTAGGGTCCAAGCTCTGTGATGCTTGTGCTCAAGGTAAACAGACTCGTGCAGTTTTTAAGTTGAGAACTGAAGGTCTCTCATCTAAACCACTACAGCACTTGCACATGGATCTCTTTGGTCCTACTCGAATACAAAGCCTGTCAGGTAAGAGATATGGTCTAGTCATAGTTGATGACTTCACTAGATTTTCTTGGTTGTTCTGTTTAGTAAATAAAAATGATGCTTTTGTTCACTTTGAAGAACTTTTTAATAAAATCAAACTGCAAGGTGAACATAATATCATTACAATTCAGTCTGACCATGGAGGAGAGTTTGAAAACTCTTCATTCTCTGAATTTTGCTCAAGAGAGGAAGTGACTCACAGATTTTCTTCTCCCAGAACACCGGAGCAAAATGGAATTGTTGAGAGAAGAAACAGGTCAATAATTGAAATGGCCAGGACTATGCTGATTGAGAGTGGACTTCCAAGGAGATTTTGGGCAGAAGCTGCAAATACAGCATGCTACATTTTAAATCGAGCCTTGGTAAGACCTACTCATAAGAAAACTCCTTATGAACTCCTCAAGGGTAAGCTGCCAAACATTTCTTACTTTAAAATCTTTGATTCCAAATGTTTCATCCACAATAATGGTAAGAATGGTTTGGATAAGTTTGAAGCAAGAAGCTCTCCTGGAATTTTTCTCGGATATTCAGAAACCTCTAGGGCTTACAGAGTCTTCAATAAAGATGAGCAAACTGTTGAAGAAACACCTCATGTAGTGTTTGATGAGAATGTTCTATCTGACAAAAAGATAAATGATGACAGGGAGTCACCTGATGAGGGAGATTTCTTGGAGAAAATTGAAGAAGAAGAGATGCAGCAAACTGCTCAACCAGAAAACTTACAACAAGAAGGAGCAACTGAGGTAGGTGAACCCTCAGGTGAGGTAATATTTCACAAAGATCATCCTAGTGAAAATGTCATAGGTAATTTGCATGATCCCACTAGGACAAGGTCTCATTTTAGAACTGTCCAAGAATAGGACTTAGCTGCTTTGACATCTCAGGTAGAACCCAAGACTGTGGAAGAGGCTTTAAAGCATGATTCTTGGGTATCCTCCATGGGTGAGGAATTAAATCAATTTGAGAAAAATAATGTATGGAAACTAGTTCGTAGACCTGAAAACACTCATGTCATTGGCACTAAATGGGTTTTCAAAAATAAGATTGATGAAAATGGTGCTATCTCTAGAAACAAAGCAAGACTTGTAGCTCAAGGCTACAGTCAGGAATTTGGTGTGGATTTTGATGAATCCTATGCACCAGTAGCTAGGATGGAAGCTATAAGAATTCTGTTTGCATTTGCATGCTCTAGAAACATTCGGCTACAGCAAATGGATGTCAAAAGCGCATTTTTAAATGGGCTATTGAAGGAAGAAGTATATGTTGAACAACCTCCTGGGTTTAATTTCTCTGTTCAGCCTAACATGGTTTTTAGGTTGAATAAAGCCCTCTATGGATTGAAGCAGGCTCCCTGAGCCTGGTATGAGAGACTTTCTGAGTTCCTTGTGAGCAAGGGCTACACTCGAGGTAAGGTTGACCAAACCCTATTCACCAAAAGTCTCGGAAAGGAGTTAATTGTGGTCCAGGTATATGTTGATGATATCATTTTCGGATCTAACAATTCAAAATTATGTAAAGATTTTTCTGAGTCTATGTCCCAAGAATTTGAAATGAGTCTAGTTGGTGAACTAAAATATTTTCTTGGACTGCAGGTCAAACAAATGGAGGATGGTTGTTTCATAAATCAAACCAAGTATACTCTGGAGATGCTGAAAAGGTTTGGAATGACCAACCTCAAGACAATCTCAACACCCATGGGTACTAGCTCCTCACTGGATTCAGACGAAAAAGGTAAAGAGGTGGATGCTAAACTATATAGAGGTATGATCGGTTCACTCCTCTACTTAACTGCATCCAGGCCCGACATTCAATTTAGTGTAGGGATGTGTGCCAGATACCAGGCTAGGCCTACTGAATTGCATCTGGCAGCTGTAAAGAGAATCTTTAGATACTTATCTACCACACATGATCTAGGTCTCTGGTATCCTGCATCATGTAAGTTAGATCTCATTGCATACACTGATGCAGATTATGCAGGATGTAAATTGGACAGGAAGAGTACTAGTGGTCACTGTGAATATCTAGAAGGATGCTTAGTCTCTTGGGGATCCAAGAAGCAACACTCTGTGGCTCTTTCTACTGCTGAAGCTGAATATGTAGCAGCGGGGAGCTGTGGCACACAGGTTATATGGATAAAACACCAGCTTCTGGACTACTCGGTTGAGCTAGGTTGTACTCCTATCTTTTGTGACAATACTAGTGCAATAAATATTGCAAAGAATCCTGTACTTCATTCCCGAACTAAACACATTGAAATCAGGCATCATTTTATTCGAGATGAAGTAGCTAAGAGAACTTTTGAGTTGATCCATGTTGGCACTAACTCACAAATTGCAGATATCTTCACTAAGCCACTAGATACTGAAAAATTTAGCACTTTGCGCAGAGAACTAGGTATTTACAGAATTTCATGATTGAACATTTGATTTCTGAATACCATGTCATGTGTTATTGTGCTTATCATATTCATTGTCTGTTGCTGAAGAAATAACTTCATTATGAGTGTTTGGTGACTCACTCCGTTTTGATTGAACAGTCTGTTCAAACTTCATGGTGTTCTCTTTGAAGTGTTTTGAGGGTTGTCTTGGTTAAGTCTGTGTTGGGGTCAAGGTCTCAGGGGGAGCTAGATTTATAATAGGTGCTTTGGTCTTTGGCCTAATTTGAACATACTCCGAATGACATCTTGCTGACTGTCACGCCCCGAGCGCGGAAGATACCCGGAGATGCGCGACGTGTCTATATCAATCATGTCAATCAGAGTGGTCGTGTACTCGACACAAAGACAGAGATGCGCAAAATAGCAAGATAACCCAATCCTTTATTTCATAATGGATAGACTATTACAAATCCAATACTCTGTTTAACAAAAAGGAAAAGAATACATATTTGACTCAAGAAACTATAGAAAAGACTAGACGACACTTGTAGAAGCTCTATCACTTTCACTCTTGACCATTCCCATCCGATTGACTTCCATCGTCGTCGGACTTACCTGAAAAGTAGAAAGGGACAAACGGAATGAGCGAACGCTCAGTAGGAAATTATATCTCAAGTACTAGCAAGGGGTTTAAATAATTACATTTTCATGAATGCAATAAAGCTATGCATGCTCGCGTGAAAACGACAAGATAGAGAGAATGTAATATCAAAGAAATAAGATGAACTTAATCATGAACTTCCAACAAGATGACAAGTATATTCAAGGTATTCAAGCAAGCACGTTTAACAAGTCATGTCAAGAACTTTGGCTATCATGTATCAAGCAAGTAAATTACCTTTTTTTTTTCGGGCCACGCATTTCATGTAAAGTCAAGTACGATTCAAGTACAAGATGTGTGTGGAATGTCCAATCAAGCAAGTCAAGTACTCGGTATAATGCCAGATACCTTATCATTTTAACTCCCATGGGCACAAGTACTTTCGGGTGCTCCTCCCAGGACCAGATCGGGCCCTATATGCGCAGGCATTTATCATGTGTTTTGACATCCACTCTTGTTTATATAGCCAATATAGAATTTCAATAATCAAGCTTGTAGACACGTATGACAACTTTGATAGAATAGAGTCCAAAATATGACAAAGGACATAGACTGGCGATAATAACGGTATAATCACGATGTCGATAAAACTAGGTAGAATATGGTTCCCTTAACTTAGGTACCATGACAAATCAATATGGACATTCTTTATATAGAATTTAGGTCCACATGAACATAAGATCAAGCAAGATACCCTCATTCTTATCATAGAATTGAGGTTTACAAGAATGACATGATATGGCATGATATCATCATCCCATTAAGAATTTCTTATGATATACTCTTTGTATAATCATAAGGGCCGGTATACCATGTTTCTTTAGATTGACATGGCAAGGATCGTGTAACGGGTTTTTAGGGTACAACCAGCTCAGTCGGCCTTGAGGGAATCCAAGGCTACGAGGAGTCTTACGGAGGTCTCTATGACTAACTCGCTAGTCCAAAGGAACGGAATGTCCAATGGAGAGCTTGTATGTCAATGAGAGTTGAGTGTGATCGATAAATCAACATGAAACGTGGGACTATACTCACGGAGTGGAGAATAGTGCCGATATATATATATATATGTATAATATGAAACCATCGGTAATAGAACCAGGATAAAATCAGTTTACAGTAAAATAACGACTTAAGTAAAGTCGTTTATTGAATAATTAACGCCTAACAGAAGGGCGTTTACATATATTGCCAATTTGTAGAATTTCCATTATTTCATTAATTTATCAAAAACACGCCTTTCCTCGGGGCGTTTCTTCAAAGTTGACGACTGCAGAGGCAGGCGTCTCATCATTTACATATTCGACAGGATATAATTATTCTCAGAAATTTATCAAAAACGCGCCCTTGGAAGGGGCGTTACTTTCTAATTCCATTTTACAGAATATGTGAATTTCAGGATTTTAACAGATACACGCCCTAGGAAGGGGCGTTTCTTTTCAGATTCACGCCTTGTACTGGGGCGTTAGAATATGGAAAACGACTTTGTCCAAGTCGTTAATTTCAAGGGATTTACGCTATTTTAATAAATAATATTTCGAGAGACAGGAGACATGTCATGGCAGTAAAATTTAACAGGAATTCACAGAGTCATGCAAGATATTAAAAATCAATATTTCATATGTATTGTAATTTTTAAACAGGATCAATTATTAATCACATGCGATTCTTATGAAATTAACGCCTGCGTAGAGGGCGTCAAATATTAAATTGACGACCACTAGCATGGTCGTTTCTTTTAAATTAGCGCCCTAATCAAGGGCGTTTCTTTCAAAATTTTGCAGAAAACGTAATAAAACCTTATAAACAGTCTGCATGCCATGCTCATATACGTATGTATAGATATCTTGCATTAATTCTTATTTGGGCTACAATAACTTGAGAAAATCCTACCTTAACAATGGATTTGAAGGTGACAGTCACGTGAAGACGTTGATAAGGATAAACTGAATCAGCAGTAGGCAGAGAACCTTTGTTCTTTGGTCGATCCCTAGAGTTTTCCTACAGAGGAATATGAAGAGATATTAGAAATTTCTTCATAAGCTTGGCTGAAGATGGAAGTTTAGAAGAACTTACCCTTGTTCTTCACGATGTCTAGGCTTCCTCAACCTGTAAGAAGAAAAGAGAGTGAAGAATCATTAGTTCTTCGTGTAGGCAAAGCAGAGATCAAAGGAATAGTTTGTTCTTCACGTACCTAGCAGCAGACGTTCGATCAAATGGGTTTTAGGGTTCGATCGAACATGTTATTTATAGGATTTTGAAGTCCTAACAAGAGTAGTGTTTGATTGAGGGTAATATATCCTTAATAGAGTCCTTACTCTAATAGACACTTACTAGATTAGGTTAATCTTTCCTTGGATAAGTTCTGGGTTCGATCGGTTCTCGAACTGAATTAACGACTTTGGTCAGGGCGTCTATTCTTTAATTGACGCCTTACTTTAGGGCGTTTCTTAAAAAGCGCCTTGACAAAGGGCGTTTCGTGTTTTAAAACACGCCCAAGATAGGGGCGTTTCTTTTACTTACCCATTTGGTCGTATGAGAACTGACGACCGCATATGTGGGCGTCCTTTCTTTAGTCACGCCATTGATAGAGGCGTTTCTTTATAAATTAACGCCTTAATAAGAGGCGTTATTTTTAATTTTGCTTTACTTCGTCCAATTAACCCTATTCCTTTTATATATTACTTCTGTAATATATATGTTTTAATTCATTTCAATTATTCATTTATTAGGGTTGCTACACCCTCCCCCACTTAAAAAGAATTTGGTCCCCAAATTCAATATATATATAATTATACACGCGGAGAGTGTAGGACATATACCTCTTAGAATAACTCGGGAAATCGTTTCTTCATAGATTCCTCGGTCTCCCATGTCGCTTCGCGTTCAGGATTCTTATTCCATTGCACCTTGAGCATGGGAATAACCTTATTCCTTAGAGCTCGTATTTCTCGATCTAATATCTTCAAGGGCCTCTGTTCATATGTGAGATCTTTCTGGATCACCAGATCTCCATACTCAATAATATGTGACGGATCGTGCACATACTTCTTCAACATAGATATGTGAAATACATTGTGTACCTCGGACAACTGAGGAGGCAACGCGATGCGATAAGCAACCTCGCCAACTCTTTCGAGTACCTCAAATGGTCCGATGAATCTTGGCGTAAGCTTGCCCTTAACACCAAATCTTCGTATGCCACGTCCAGGGGATATTTTGAGAAATACATGATCTCCGATTTGGAATTCAAGATCTCTTCTTCTTGTATCTGCATAAGTCTTTTGTCTGGTCTGAGCAACTTGTAATCTTTCCCTGATTACTTGTATCTTCTCGGTTGTATCCCTTACCATGTCTGGACCTAATAGTTGTTTTTCTCCAACTTCGTTCCAACATATGGGAGATCGGCAACTCCTTCCGTATAAGGCTTCGAAAGGTGCCATTTGGATACTAGCTTGGTAGCTATTATTATATGCAAATTCAACTAAAGGTAAGTGGTCATGCCAGCTTCCTCCAAAGTCAATAATGCATGCTCTCAGCATATCTTCAACAACTTGATTAGTTCGCTCGGTCTGACCATCCGTTTGTGGGTGAAAAGCAGTACTAAAGTTGAGCCTTGTCCCCAACGAATGTTGTAATCCCTTCCAAAAATGAGAAGTAAAACGGGGATCTCTATCAGACACGATTGAGACAGGAATTCCATGTATCCTGACTATTTCTTTAATGTATAGTGCAGCTAGCACATCAATTGACCATCGGCTTTTGATTGGCAAGAAATGTGCCGATTTAGTCAATCGGTCAATGATAACCCAGATTCCATCATGTCCTCCTTTAGATTTAGACAAACCCATGATGAAGTCCATACCAATATCCTCCCATTTCCACTTAGGAATATCTAGAGGATGTAGTTTTCCCGCAGGCTTTTGGTGTTCCGCCTTGACCTGTTGGCATGTGAGACAGCGTGATACATAGTCCGCTATTTCTCTTTTCATATTAGGCCACCAAAAGTTCCTCTTTACATCTTGGTACATTTTGGTTGATCCTGGATGAATAGTGTACCTGGATCGGTGAGCTTCATCTAAGATCTTCTTCTTTAATTCCGGACAATCGGGTATACAAGTTCTATCTTTGAACGATAATCTTCCATCAGAAGTTAGTTGAAAATCAGATTGTCCTTCTAATCTGCCTTTGATTTCTACTAACATAGGATCATCATCCTGAAGTGTTTGTATTTCAGATAATAAGTCTGACTGTATGCTTACATGAGATAATGTGATAAATTTGGATTCCGTGTCCAAGCTTATATTGAGCTCGGAGAATTGTTCAAGTAACCTCCATTCTTGTATCATACAATTTGCTATCCTTGCTCTCGGCTTTCGACTAAGGGCATCAGCCACATAATTACCCTTTCCGGGATGGTATTGTATACTGAAGTCGAAGTCCTTGAGATATTCTAGCCAGTGTCTTTGTCTCATGTTCAGCTCCTTTTGTGAAAATAGATATTTGAGACTTTTGTGATCGGAGTATACAGTGAACTGTACCCCATAGAGATAGTGTCTCCATATCTTTAGGGCAAATACTACCGCGGCCAGTTCCAAGTCATGGACGGGGTAATTCTCCTCATGCTTCTTCAGTTGACGAGAAGAGTATGCTATGACCTTCCCATGTTGCATTAGAACACATCCGAGGCCAATGCCAGAAGCATCAGTGTAGACCTCGAATTTCTCTCCTTCAATTGGTAGGGCTAAGACCGGAGCTGTGGTGAGATGATCCTTGAGAGTTTGAAAACTGCTTTCACATTCCTCACTCCATTCATATCGGATCTCCTTACGAGTTAATCTTGTAAGTGGTACGGCGATCTTAGAGAAATCTTTGATAAATCGCCGATAATAGCCTGCAAGACCTAAGAAACTTCTGATCTCGCTTGCATTAGTGGGTCTCTCCCAGTTTCTCACAGCTTCAACTTTTGACGGATCCACAGATAAACCGTCCTTGGATATGACATGTCCGAGAAAAGCCACTTCTTCAAGCCAGAACTCGCATTTGCTGAGTTTAGCATATAATTGATTTGTCCTCAAGACTTGCAATGCAATCCTCAAATGCTCTTCATGTTCTTCCTTAGTCTTAGAATATATCAATATATCATCAATGAAGACTACTATGAATTGATCCAAGTAAGGCCTGAATATGCTATTCATTAACTGCATAAAGGCAGCAGGGGCATTTGTTAGTCCAAAAGGCATAACAACAAATTCGTAATGGCCATACCTGCTTCTGAATGCAGTCTTGTGAATGTCATCATCCTTGATCCTTAATTGATGATATCCCGACCTGAGATCAATCTTGGAGAAATATTTGGATCCTGAAATCTGATCAAATAACTCATCGATTCTCGGCAGTGGATACTTGTTCTTGATAGTAAGATGATTCAACTGTCGATAGTCGATACACAATCTCATGGACCCATCCTTCTTCTTTACAAATAAGACTGGTGCTCCCCACGGGGAAGTACTTGGTCTAATAAACCCTTTTCGGATTAGTTCCATCAACTGCTCCTTCAACTCCTTGAGTTCAGCAGGGGACATTCTATATGGTGCCTTGGAAACAGGACCGGCACCAGGGACTAAGTCAATGGTGAAGGCCACTTCTCTTTGCGGGGGTAATCCTGGCAATTCTTCCGGAAATACGTCTGGAAATTCTCGCACTACCTGAATGTCTTCTATCTCGGTTTCCTTAGCTTCTTTAATAGTGACAAAAGCAAGGAAGGATACACATCCTTTCTTGACGAGCTTGCTTGCTCGAAGAGCCGAGATAAGAGGGGATTTGCTTCGACTCTTAGGACTAGTATAAGTCAGTTCCGGAAATTCCTTGAAAACAATCTTGCTATCACGGCAATCAACCGTTGCCTGGTATTTGGATAACCAATCTACCCCTAGTATAACATCATATTCTTTTAGATCTAAGCAGATAAGATCAATAGGAAAATTCTTTCCTCGAACCAATACCTCACAATTTTGGTAATGATGTGTGATATCCGTCTCGTTTCCGAGAGGAGTAGACAACACTATTTTCATCCATTCTGGTTCTAGAGGTAATGGATCAGCAAACTTCTTGGAAATAATGGAATGCGATGCACCCGTATCAAATAAAACATGTGCATATTTAGAACAAATTTTTAATGTACCTTCCACCAATCCGCCTTCTTCTTCTGGTTCGGTCCCTTGGATTGCATGAAGACGAGCATTCTTTGTCACTGGACGTTTACCCTCACCGGCTTGGTCATTCATTAATGGACAATCGGGAATCCGATGTTCACGACTCCCACAACGGAGACATGCTCCTAGTTTCCTCCAGCATTCTTCTGTTTTGTGACCAGCCTTGTCACAATGCTTGCATACTACGTTTGAAGGGGTAGTGGTGATAGAGAAAGGCTTGGATTTCTTGTACTTCTGATCTTGAGAGGAAGAACCTCCATTATTGGGCCTCTTCTTAAAGTTGGGTTTAAAAGAACCCGAACTTGTGACTTGCTCCTTTTTGTCTTTCCCACGGATCCTATCAGATAGTTCCGGGGCATCTTCAAGCAACTGAGCTCGGCGCACTATTTCAGTATAAACTTGAATATCCATAGGCGCCAGTTGAGTAATGTAGTGGGGCCTAAGCCCATTAAGAAATCTACGGGCTTTCATCTTTTCCGTGCTAATCAAATGCTTAGCATATCTAGACAGTCTAGAGAACTGTGCTTCATAATCAGCCACCGATAAAGATCTTTGCTTTAATGCGGCAAATTCGGCGGCCTTCTTTTCCTGGACCCTATCAGAGAAATATTTGGCGTTGAAATATTCAATGAATTCACCCCATGTAACTTGAGTTGGGTCAATAGTAGCTTCAATCGACTCCCACCAGCATCTAGCATCCTTTTCTAACTGGAAAGTAGCTAATAAGACTTTGTCCTGATCCGTGCATTGCATAACACGGAATATACGTTCAATCTCCCGAACCCAATGCTCGGCATCGTCTGGATCGGTCGATCCCATGAACTTCGGGGGATTCATATTCTTGAATGCTTGGTGTAAGCTTCCAGCTCGTGGAGCACCACCTTGTGCTACCTGTTGTAGCACTTGGGTCATCCCTTGAAGGGTACGCTGCATGTTGCGCCATTGAGCACGTTCGGCAGCCATTATCCTACAATTACGATAGCTACGTTAGTATTATATCACTATGATCTTATAAAGGACTCATTGATTATTTAACCCTTGGTTCTACCCACTCTCACTTGGTTAAAGGTTTTGAAACCTATCCTTGGACTTGGGTTTCCTAGGAATTGAATACCTTAGGCTCTGATACCACAAAGACTGTCACGCCCCGAGCGCGGAAGATACCCGGAGATGCGCGACGTGTCTATATCAATCATGTCAATCAGAGTGGTCGTGTACTCGACACAAAGACAGAGATGCGCAAAATAGCAAGATAACCCAATCCTTTATTTCATAATGGATAGACTATTACAAATCCAATACTCTGTTTAACAAAAAGGAAAAGAATACATATTTGACTCAAGAAACTATAGAAAAGACTAGACGACACTTGTAGAAGCTCTATCACTTTCACTCTTGACCATTCCCATCCGATTGACTTCCATCGTCGTCGGACTTACCTGAAAAGTAGAAAGGGACAAACGGAATGAGCGAACGCTCAGTAGGAAATTATATCTCAAGTACTAGCAAGGGGTTTAAATAATTACATTTTCATGAATGCAATAAAGCTATGCATGCTCGCGTGAAAACGACAAGATAAGGAGAATGTAATATCAAAGAAATAAGATGAACTTAATCATGAACTTCCAACAAGATGACAAGTATATTCAAGGTATTCAAGCAAGCACGTTTAACAAGTCATGTCAAGAACTTTGGCTATCATGTATCAAGCAAGTAAATTACCTTTTTTTTTTCGGGCCACGCATTTCATGTAAAGTCAAGTACGATTCAAGTACAAGATGTGTGTGGAATGTCCAATCAAGCAAGTCAAGTACTCGGTATAATGCCAGATACCTTATCATTTTAACTCCCATGGGCACAAGTACTTTCGGGTGCTCCTCCCAGGACCAGATCGGGCCCTATATGCGCAGGCATTTATCATGTGTTTTGACATCCACTCTTGTTTATATAGCCAATATAGAATTTCAATAATCAAGCTTGTAGACACGTATGACAACTTTGATAGAATAGAGTCCAAAATATGACAAAGGACATAGACTGGCGATAATAACGGTATAATCACGATGTCGATAAAACTAGGTAGAATATGGTTCCCTTAACTTAGGTACCATGACAAATCAATATGGACATTCTTTATATAGAATTTAGGTCCACATGAACATAAGATCAAGCAAGATACCCTCATTCTTATCATAGAATTGAGGTTTACAAGAATGACATGATATGGCATGATATCATCATCCCATTAAGAATTTCTTATGATATACTCTTTGTATAATCATAAGGGCCGGTATACCATGTTTCTTTAGATTGACATGGCAAGGATCGTGTAACGGGTTTTTAGGGTACAACCAGCTCAGTCGGCCTTGAGGGAATCCAAGGCTACGAGGAGTCTTACGGAGGTCTCTATGACTAACTCGCTAGTCCAAAGGAACAGAATGTCCAATGGAGAGCTTGTATGTCAATGAGAGTTGAGTGTGATCGATAAATCAACATGAAACGTGGGACTATACTCACGGAGTGGAGAATAGTGCCGATATATATATATATATGTATAATATGAAACCATCGGTAATAGAACCAGGATAAAATCAGTTTACAGTAAAATAACGACTTAAGTAAAGTCGTTTATTGAATAATTAACGCCTAACAGAAGGGCGTTTACATATATTGCCAATTTGCAGAATTTCCATTATTTCATTAATTTATCAAAAACACGCCTTTCCTCGGGGCGTTTCTTCAAAGTTGACGACTGCAGAGGCAGGCGTCTCATCATTTACATATTCGACAGGATATAATTATTCTCAGAAATTTATCAAAAACGCGCCCTTGGAAGGGGCGTTACTTTCTAATTCCATTTTACAGAATATGTGAATTTCAGGATTTTAACAGATACACGCCCTAGGAAGGGGCGTTTCTTTTCAGATTCACGCCTTGTACTGGGGCGTTAGAATATGGAAAACGACTTTGTCCAAGTCGTTAATTTCAAGGGATTTACGCTATTTTAATAAATAATATTTCGAGAGACAGGAGACATGTCATGGCAGTAAAATTTAACAGGAATTCACAGAGTCATGCAAGATATTAAAAATCAATATTTCATATGTATTGTAATTTTTAAACAGGATCAATTATTAATCACATGCGATTCTTATGAAATTAACGCCTGCGTAGAGGGCGTCAAATATTAAATTGACGACCACTAGCATGGTCGTTTCTTTTAAATTAGCGCCCTAATCAAGGGCGTTTCTTTCAAAATTTTGCAGAAAACGTAATAAAACCTTATAAACAGTCTGCATGCCATGCTCATATACGTATGTATAGATATCTTGCATTAATTCTTATTTGGGCTACAATAACTTGAGAAAATCCTACCTTAACAATGGATTTGAAGGTGACAGTCATGTGAAGACGTTGATAAGGATAAACTGAATCAGCAGTAGGCAGAGAACCTTTGTTCTTTGGTCGATCCCTAGAGTTTTCCTACAGAGGAATATGAAGAGATATTAGAAATTTCTTCATAAGCTTGGCTGAAGATGGAAGTTTAGAAGAACTTACCCTTGTTCTTCACGATGTCTAGGCTTCCTCAACCTGTAAGAAGAAAAGAGAGTGAAGAATCATTAGTTCTTCGTGTAGGCAAAGCAGAGATCAAAGGAATAGTTTGTTCTTCACGTACCTAGCAGCAGACGTTCGATCAAATGGGTTTTAGGGTTCGATCGAACATGTTATTTATAGGATTTTGAAGTCCTAACAAGAGTAGTGTTTGATTGAGGGTAATATATCCTTAATAGAGTCCTTACTCTAATAGACACTTACTAGATTAGGTTAATCTTTCCTTGGATAAGTTCTGGGTTCGATCGGTTCTCGAACTGAATTAACGACTTTGGTCAGGGCGTCTATTCTTTAATTGACGCCTTACTTTAGGGCGTTTCTTAAAAAGCGCCTTGACAAAGGGCGTTTCGTGTTTTAAAACACGCCCAAGATAGGGGCGTTTCTTTTACTTACCCATTTGGTCGTATGAGAACTGACGACCGCATATGTGGGCGTCCTTTCTTTAGTCACGCCATTGATAGAGGCGTTTCTTTATAAATTAACGCCTTAATAAGAGGCGTTATTTTTAATTTTGCTTTACTTCGTCCAATTAACCCTATTCCTTTTATATATTACTTCTGTAATATATATGTTTTAATTCATTTCAATTATTCATTTATTAGGGTTGCTACACTGACATCAAAAGAGAATCAGGTTGATTAGGTGTATACAAGAAAGTGTTGGATGCTTTATCCTTTAAGACTGTTCATCTAATTTCTTGTTGGAATTTCAGCTGTTAGTCCCACTGAGATCAAAATCTGTATTCAAAGATTACCTTCCTACACGGTAACTGTCTTCTGATCTAGCCAGTACAGCATACCTACTTAGTCAATGTTGAGTCCGAAATGAGGTATTTTGTGCTCTAGTCTGAATCACCTTGGATCTGGTGTATTGTTCTCAAACGGACTCAAGCTTAATTAACAAGGTGTTAAGAGCAGGTTAATAAAAACAAAAATTTCATAAAATTGTTGTCAACCTTGTTAACTGCTCATTGAGAAACTGGGATTTTCATCAATGAAGTGAAAAAAAAAAACATCCCATGTCATGAGATGGCAGTACTTATCTGGTTTCTTATTAATTGTCTTGATCATATGGAGCTATGGTACATATCTGGTTAGTAACTGGGGTGTCTGGCCTCTGATAAAGGTGTCATCTTAATGTCAACACCAGTTAGAATACTATCTCTGTCTTCTTGTCAGAAGGGGTAATGTGGTCCTACCACCGAGTAACTGGGGTTTCATGCCTCTAAACAAGGTGTCTCCCTAATGTCAAAGGTGTACTTGACAGACTTACCTTTGATCTTGACTATCTTTAAAGATCTTGCTCACTTGAAGTATAGCTCTTGATTTGTTTGTTCTCAATACCACAGGTCTTTGTCTTCAGACTGTCTTACTTTATATTCTCTCAGTAAAGACTTACTTTGATAAAACTGGTATCTTGTAACTCACTTGCTTAGAATCTGGTTCTGTGTATGGAGCGAATCCTTATTCACAATTTTTGCACAGTCTGACTAACTGATCTACAAAAATCCTCACATAAAATCAATGACTTTCTTGAATGACTAAACATCTCAATAACCTCCATTTATCTGCCTTACTCTGTCCTGTTTTTCTCTCTATAGTCAGCAATTTTCCTTTCTCTGTATCTTCAGATTTGCCCCTAGTTTTTGATGATGTCAAAGGGGGAGAGAATTGTGTGGTTTCGGTTTCAGAGTTTTTGTGGCATGCCATTGTGTTGAGGGGGAGTTAGTTATCAAGTCTGAGGTAATCTGTTGCTGTGTTCAGGGGGAGTGTTCTGGTGTCATCAGAGGAAGCAAGGAAGCTAGTGCGTTGAAAGTCTGCTTTAATTTGTCTGCATTAAATCTCTTGAAATGATCTTTTTTGAACTTATCTCTTATACTTAATATAGTGTTGCCATCATCAAAAAGGGGGAGATTGTTGGATTTTGTGTCTTCCCTAAGTGTTTTGATGATGAGCAACACTATGTTAATTGTTGTTGATATTTTTGATCAGATATCTTGCACTTGAGTTATCCATGGTTTTATATGAAAAAGTTGCTAAGAGGTAACACTTCGTGTGTTCGTACAAGTTCGGTCTTCGTGCTGTTTTCCTTAAACCTCATGTCATTCTTACTTCGCGTTTTCACCTCGTGTCGAGTTGATTCAGCACGTGTTGTCCTCGCGATTGTTTTTCACCTCGTACTGTTCTAATCTTACTTCGTGTCGTTGTTAGTCCGTGTCTTTCTTATGTTGAAATCACACTTCGTGTTGATTTCTGTTCTCGACTTCGTGTCGTTTCACCTCTTGTCATTTTGAGTTCGTGTCAAATCATTGTTCTGTCTTCGTGTTGTTTTACAACTTCGTGTTAATTCTTGTATTTCATCTTCGTGTTGTTTTACAACTTCGTGTCAATTCTTGTATTTCACTTCGTGTTGTTTTCTCTTCTCATGTCTTCGTGTCGTTTTCCCGAAGCTGCTCTAAAAGTTTTGATGAACTTCGAGTAGTTTTCCTGTCGACCTCGTGTCGCTCCTACTTAGTAACCACACTTCGTGACGGTTACTGTTGTCCATGTTTTTGTGTTGTGTTTACATCTTCGTGTTCATCTGTCTTCGTGTCGGTTTCTATTTTTCGTCCTTAAGTTGTGGTCAGCCCGTGTTGTTTTCATCTCATGCTGTTCTTACTGGCTTCGTGTCGCTTTCTGTGTAGTGTGTGTTTGTCACCACTATACTTCATGTCGTTGTTTTTCACTTCGTGTCAAACGTCACTTCGTGTTGTCTTCACTTCGTGTCAAACTTCACTTCGTGTTGTTTTCACTTCGAGTCGTTTCTTTATATTCTATGTTCGTGTTGGTTTCTCGCTTTAGACTTCGTGTCGTTTTCGCCTTGACCACACATCGTGTTGCCTTCCGTAGACCTCGTGTCTTGAATATTTGCAACCACTTCGTGTCGGTTTCTGTCGTTAGCCCGTGTTGTCCTCGTGTTGTTTTTGCTTTCGTGACCTCGTGTCTCTTTTGGCTTATAACCTCACCTCGTGTCATTTCCTTCTGTGTGTCTGACCTGTTACAGAGTATCTCGTGTCGTTCTTGTGTCATTTCGAGTAATAGTCACGTCGTGTTGTTACTATATACCTCATGCAGTTTTGGTTTTTGTGGCCATGCAGCGTATTAATGGATTTAATCTCATTACAGGTCCGAGGAAGAACATTCCACACTCCTGGGCTGCACGTGATCCGAGACAAAAGGAACCAATCTGATAAAGGCACGTGGCAGGAAGATTCTGGATCGAGCGTGGGAGGCACACGCGTTCTGTGCCCTATCCACCTGCTGTTACTGCTATAAATAGAATCCTTCGTCCTCAGATGAAGGTGATCGAAGAAGAGTGGCATAGAAGGAAAAAGCAAGAAAATAGAGAGCCCTTCGATCCAGGAAAAGAAAAGAAAGAAGAAAGAATAGCAGAGAGAAAAAGAGAGAGAGCAGAAGAGTGATCAGAAGAGTTGTTCTGACTTGCGGATCAAATCCGAAGTCTATTGCTCTGTACTGAGCTACATTGTTTCCATTTTCTGGCATTTGATTTCCTTCGATCGTATTTTTCGTTTATTATTCTTACCTTTCTTCAACTGTTCTTGTTTGTGTTTCCGATCCTCTGGACTGAGGTCGGGGTCCTCCTGTGAGATCAGGAGGAGGGAGAGTCAATCTCCAGTCTGCAAGCAGCAGGTGGGCTGCTTGTAGGTTCCCTCCGGGTTGGGAGGAAGAGGGGTCTTCGACCTCTGGTTCACTAGTAGCAGGGCTGCTACTAGTGGGGTTCCCTCTTGGTAAAGAGGAAGAGAGACGAGAGTCTCTGGGTTCTAGTGACTGCTGGTCGCTAGAGGTTCCCTCCTGGTAGGAGGAAGAGGAGAGGTTGTTCTCCTGGGAAGCTGTGTATCAGCAGTTGTTTGGCAAGCTGTGTTGCCCAGCCTTTAGTGAAGCCACACTCGGTTTGAGTGTGGGGTGGATGTAGGTCTGAAGGACCGAACCACCTTAAAATCCTCTGAGTCCTTGTGTGATCGATTGTGGTAACATTGTGGTATGCCTTCTATTTGCTTGAGCTATTAACTGCATTGCATCATTTTCGATAGTCGGAGCTCGAGGTTATTTGCGTTTAGCGATATACTCTGCAGTATTTTTTAATTCTACGAAAAACAGTGATCTATTCATCCCCTCCCCTTCTAGATCACTTCATATTGTACTTATCAGACTAGACCTCGAGTGAAGCCACACACAGGCTACTCGAAAATCGGTCACGAAAACACAAGTCACAAGTTACAAGAGTCATGCGTCAAGTGACAGAAGCACCTCCTCACTAGAAGAACTGCCAGATGCGTCCACTGACATCTTACACTGCGCCTCAGGAATCTCATACTCGTCTGGATCAGCGGTAACTGAGACACTCACCAAGAACGAAGTACAAGGAACAACAGTACCAAGTACAACTGTAACGAGTGACTAGTCAGGGTCACGCCCGTCGGCGCTCGTCCAACTTTCCCTAACCACGTGTGCACACACAAGCCCAATGCCTTGAGCCAGGTCTCAAGCTAGTTTCCCCCCCCCCAGTAGGACGCTACCGCAAAGCAAGGGGGCCCACAGAAACTAGCCTAAAAATCATCTGTCGGGAACTGCCCCGCCACCACTCCTCGGTGGGCCGACACACAGCAAAGTGTCGTTAGGCTACGACTAGTGGAGGCTCACTAGACACAGAGACTCCAAAATAGCGAACATCGAAGTACAAATAGGGTAAGCACACCTGTCGCACGTACTACGGAGCATAATGTAGCATACAACTGTAACCAGACTCAAGACAGTCAACTAGACCTGCTGACAACGATCCTTGAGTCACAAGACTCGGGTCAAGATCGTCGCACCTCACAGCAATACGCTATTAATCAGCCTAGTCCCTAAGCCAAAATCATGGTAAAACACATCAACGATGATGAGTCTTCGGCCTCAAGCCACGCAACGGACTCACAATTCCGTATAACACGGAACACAAAACACGAGAGATCACCATGACCCTCAAAACACATGGCACGCAAACTGAGGTAAGATACCTCCAAGCGCCCAAAACCATGTCTCTATCCTCACAGGATAGACAAGACACTCACGAGGTCACGTGTCAACCACTGGGTCACAACCGGGTTGACCAGAAACCATAATGACCCTCAAAATTACACAAAACATTACTCGGTACAATGGCTTTCTCAGACACCCTATAACATGCTCACAGCCCTCATAGGACGTCCAAGACATCCATAGGAAAAGTGGGCTAACCACGGGGTCAAAGCCACAATAATCGGAAGAAACACAACACTACACACTGTTCGGGATAAAATCACTCCTCCGGAATCCCTTAACACACATATGACTCTCACAGAACACTGAAGGCATCCATCGAGCCAAGAGCCAACAAGGCATCACATCTTGGGTCCACCGGAGCCTAAGACAACTTAAATAAAACACGAGAAATAGCAAGTATTAATGTGCCTATCCCCTACGTCGCGATCATTAACGCGGCGCTTATCTCAGGCGCGACAACAACAGAACGCGCACAACACCTATAGCGCATTAACGGAGATCGCGCTCCACGCCTATAGCACATTCAATAGGATCACGCCTATCATATAGGGCGCGTTCCTAACTGCCTAACTACACACCTACACGAAACGTGGCACTCACTCAGGGCGTGATAATAGTCGCGACCAGAGCCTCGTGCACGATAAGACAGAGACGCGCTTCCCCCTTGGGTCGCGTTAACGGTGATCGCGCCTATCTCCTAGAGCGCATTCAACAAGATCACCCTCATTACATGTAGCGCATTCGTAACCGCCGCAACTGTTCATCTTCGACACGAAACGCGATGCATCGTCGTAGCGCATTCCCTGAGAACGCGACGCAACTGATGAGCGCGTTCCCGTCACAGAGCAAAAATCAGAAAATCCACACAAAAACCTATTTCCATGCCCCAATCATCACTAGAACGACAGGGAAACAATCCTAATCACATCGCCAACCTTCCACAAGCCGGAAGGGGCCAAACCATGCATAAAAACACTAAAAACGGGCGATTCCCACAAATCGACCTAAAACGAATCACGTGGGGGAAATGGCCTCATACCGGCCCCAAACCACAACCAAACGCAATAAAACTAGCAGGGATGGCATCCAGACATGCCAGGGGTTCATTTCCATCCATTTAACGCGAGAAACATTGCCTGGAACGATGATTCCATCGCACACCCCAAATCATGCTATAATTCTCTAAAAATTGAAAACCCACTCAAACACACGCTAATCGGCACAAAATTCAAGGGAAACGTAGATCAAGAGGTAAGGAATCCATCCCCCTACCTCTACCGACGATCTCCCGAGCTGAAAGCGCCGAAAACCAACACA
Organism: Amorphophallus konjac; assembly: GCA_022559845.1. Taxonomy (NCBI): domain Eukaryota; kingdom Viridiplantae; phylum Streptophyta; class Magnoliopsida; order Alismatales; family Araceae; genus Amorphophallus; species Amorphophallus konjac. Next base: position 330,388,785 of record CM040118.1, read on the forward strand.
CGAGCCCACACCGGCTTTGAATCCACCGAACGGCATTGCTCCAACACCACGCTCCATTCTTTATGCCAGCACGCTCTAGACCACCTCCACGGCATCTCCACAGCATCCCCGGGCCTCCTCCGCCTATAGCTGGAGTAGAGGGGGAAAGAGGAGAGAGAACGGAGGGGGAGAGAGTGAACGGCGAGAGAGAAGAGAGAGGAGAGAGGTGAGGGAATAAAAGGAAAAGAAAATAGCAAAATAGCAAAATTTTCTAAAATCTGATTTTTGGCACGAAATTCTATAAATTCAAAAAAATATGGAAAAATAGTCTTCGCGATCCTCGGAACGAGCACACCGCACCTGTAGCGTCCTTGAGTAGATGAACTCAACGGTCAACTCTCCACAAGGTTCCGCAAGTTATACAAGGGAAAAATCCGCATGGATCATAAAACACGTATCATGACTCACGAAAGCTATCCGATAGCTCTCTGATTTCGATCCGAAGAATCCAGGATATTACAGTCCTTCCCCTTTAAGGAATTTCGTCCTCAAAATTCAAGGAGCCAACAAGTGAACAAGGGAAGAACAAACCCAAAATACTGGCTACGCTCTCCAAGCATCAGCCAAACTTCAAACACAAAACATGATAACACAATTCTCGAAAAACACAATTTAGAGGGACACTGCCAGACCACAATCACATGCACACGTTTCGGATCTCAAGACACACCGATCCACAGAACGAGTATGGCAGACCAGTGAACACAAGTTCGACACCTTCAAAACAAGGTAACGTTGCTTACGTCTCACAGGGAAAGGAGACACGACCCATGCCATGAAACAGCTACCGATAACACACGGCAGACACCACAAGCATCAGCTTAAATAAGGAAACACAGTCCTCTCAGCTGACTACTCCAAAACACCAGCTTCCGCGCCAAGATCAACCATGAAACTGGCACGCAGAACGCCAACGATAGCACTGTACCATGAGCACAATCAAGTCAGTCCTCACTCAGACATTACATCTGATTCGAGTCACCTGCCAACTCTACCATGACAGAAGAGTACAGCAAAACTAACCGACAAGACCTCGGTCCACACAATGCCAAATTAGACTCACAAGGAACTCCTCCCACGCTGAACACAACCACCAACCAACAACAACACCTCAGAATCCTGGCTCCATTCTCAACACAGAACCACGGGACACAACTGCAACCTGGGTCACATCAAGGCAGAATTACAGCTGAACACACGACTAAAATATACTAGCCATACGCAGCTTACGAAGAAGGACCCACAACAACACAACAGCAATGTTGGAGAACGCATCTCGAGGACCACGATCACGTCCCAAAGAGCACAACTCCTGAGAAAAAAAAATAGAAGAAGAAAGGGTACTCAACCAGCAAATATGTCGACAGATTTCCACAAATTCTCGAACCTGCCAGTGCCAACAACCACAAAGCTTCAAGTAACGGCACGGCAACCAACAACATCAAGGCATACATAGCCAAGACAATAATCACACCGAGGAAAACAAACCTCTCGGACAGCCAGAATCTTCCAACCAACGATCCTCGACCAGTGGGTTATAAGCCCACACGCTTCCGCTGCGCACTTAAACAACGCACACAAGCATTACAAATAACTCGGCATCCACATCTCAGCACACACTCGGCGCCATCACAGTTCACGAAACTACAATATACCACACCTCGAGTACCGATCCTGCTAATAACCGATCACAAGTCGCCAGAGTGCAAAGCATGAAGAGCACCAGCTTCAGCACAAAGCACAAAGAACACCTATCTCAACTTATCCTCATGTCCTGGAATGATTACTAAACCTTCACAGCACAGCAGCTGCCAAACACGGCATGCCGAACACGGTGCATAACGGCCCCCAAACACACACTGGGTCCAAAGCCAAGTAACCATCGAACAAATGCAAATCAGGTTCAGAACTAACACAGTCCACACTTAAGCAGACACAGGACAAAGGCTTCACCGACACATCACTTCCAAGGCTTACATCGAAAAGACACCACCAGACAAGATGAGAAGAATCAAGCTCGACTAACAATAGCTCACCAGGAAAGAAAATCCTAGGTTCGCCTGAGCATTCTCTTAATCAAGGCATCCAATCGACCACCATGACACAACCTTAACACCTCAGGGGCTAAACAAACCTCAAGCTGGGACAACCAAAATAACATAAGAATGTGCAAAACCATCACCAACAATAAAGTCACCAGCCACCTGAACAAACTACGGAAAAATCTCGAACATCACACCGCAGATTCACGCCTACCGGCGAACTCTGTCAGGTACAGCATAACGAGACAAACACCATGACAAAGAAAAACTCTCCGTCACATCCTGACGAGAGCAAAAACCATCTCGCACAGTGCCAACGCAGCATGCACGAGACCACACGCGAAAGTAAAGCAATAAACAATCGTAAAACCAGCGCCAGCTGTCGACTGTACTGGACCTTAAGGGCTCTGAACACTGTAATATCTTGAATTCCCATGTACTTCAAAAACAAAAGCTCAGCTAGCTCAGAAACATTTCGAACAACTCTGAACTCTCGCTCTGATACCAACTGTGACGACCCAGACTCCGGATACCGAGTAAACCTGATACCACTTGGAATCTGCGAGGCCTCCCAAGAGCGGAAAAGCTCCAAAGGGATAGAAAGGTGTGTGAGAGTACATTGAACTTCCAGATATAACAGTAAGTAATTAAATCTCAATGATCAAGATTGTTAAAGTAGCAGAAATAAAATTACATTTTCTATAACAAATTAAAACTAACAGAGTCCAGTCCAAAGAAAGACAAGTACAACCCAACAGGAAGAGAAATGTACCCTCAAGTTAGGGGAAGCCCGACACTGGCAACGCTGGCAACAGAACTACCGCACAGCAGAACTCATAGCACGAGGAAGCACAACTCGACTTGAAAAGTCAGGGGTGAGCCTCCTATCACTGGCTCAGTAGGGATCCCGCAGAACCCTACCTCGAAACACGAAGTAATAGCAGTGCTACAATAAAGTAAAGCAGTAACAAAGCAGGAGCAGGAACGAAAGTAAAGAGGAAAATAGCCGTACCACAGAAACACGGTAGCTGAAGGAATCTCGACCCTCTAACTACTCCAGACAACAACAGAAAGGTGAACCCCGATCTCACAAAATCGGGCATTATCGATCCTTCGTCAAGTCACGAAACCCTATCGTGAAAAGCCTACCAAAATAGGGAAAGCCTGCAAAAGACCTACACAGTCAAAGGCACGAACATACACGAGCTCACCGTCGTGTACGCTACACTAGACTAGACCTCGAGTGAAGCCACACATAGGCTACTTGGAAACCAGTCACGAAAACACAAGTCACAAGTTACAAGAGTCATGCGTCAAGTGACAGAAGCACCTCCTCACTAGAAGAATAGCCAGATGCGTACGCTGACGTCTTACACTGTGCCTCAGGTATCTCGTACTCGCCTGTATCGACGGCAACTGAGACACTCACCAAGAACCAAGTACAAGGAACAACAGTACCAAGTACATTCGTAACGAGTGGCTAGTCAGGGTCACGCCCGTCGGTGCTCATCCAACCGCCCCTGACCACGTGTGCACACACAAGTCCAATACCTTTGAGCCAGGTCTCTAGCTAGTTTCCCCCCCCAGTAGGACGCTACTGCAAAGCAAGGGGGCCCATAGAAACTAGCCTAAAAATCGTCTATCAGGCACTGCCCCGCCACCACTCCTAGGTGGGTCGACACACAACAAAGTGTCGTCAGGCAACGACTAGTGGAGGCTCACTAGACACAGAGACTCCAAAACACCGAACACCGAAGTACAAATAGGGTAAGCACACCTATCGCACATACTACGGAGTACAGTGCAGCATACAACTGCAACCAGACTCAGGACAGTCAACTAGACCTGCTGATAACTATCCTTGAGTCACAAGACTCGGGTAAAGATTGTCGCACATCACAGCAATACGTTGTTAATCAGCCTAGTCCCTAAGCTAAAATCACGGTAAAACACATCAACGATGATGAGTCCTCGATCTCAAGCCACACAACGGGCTTACAATTCTGTATAACACGGAACACGAAATACGAGGGATCACCATGACCCTCAAAACACATGGCACACAAATCGAGGTAACATACCTCCAAGCGTCCAAAACTATGTCTCTATCCTCATAGGATAGACGAGACACTCACGAGGTCACGTGTCAACCACTGGGTCACAACCGGGTTGACCAGAAAGCATAATGACTCTCGAAATAACACAAAACATTACTCGGTACAATGGCCTTCTTAGACACCCTATAACACGGTCAGAGCCCTCATAGGACGTCCAAGGCATCCATGGGAATAGTGGGCTAACCACGGGGTCAAAGCCACAATAATCGAAAGAAACAGAACACTACGCACTGTTCGGGATAAAATCACTCCTCCGGAATCCCTTAACACACATATGACTCTCACAGGACACTTAAGGCATCCATCGAGCCAAGAGCCAACAAGGCATCGCATCTTGGGTCCACCGGAGCCCGAGACAACTTAAATAAAACACAAGAAATAGCAAGTATTAACGCGCCTATCCCCTACGTTGCGATCATTAACGCAACACTTACCTCAGGCGTGACAACAACAGAACGCGCACAACACCTATACCGCATTAACATAGATCACGCTCCACGCCTATAGCACGTTCAATAGGATCGCGCCTATCACATAGGGCGCGTTCCCAACCACCTAACTACACACCTACACGAAACGCAGCACTCACTCAGGGTGCGATAATAGTCACGACCAGAGCCTCGTGTCCGACAAGACAGAGACACGCTCCCCCCTTGGGTCGCGTTAACGGTGATCGCGCCTGTCTCCTAGAGCGTGTTCAACAAGATCGCGCTCATTACATGTAGTGGGTTCTTAACCACCTCAAGTGTTCATCTCTGACACGAAACACGATGCATCGTCATAGCGCGTTCCCTGAGAACGTGGCGCAAACAACGAGCGTGTTCCCGTCACGGAGTGAAAATCAAAAAATCCACACAAAAGCCTATTTCCACGCCCCAATTGTCGCCAGAACGACGGGGAAACAATTCTAATCACATTGCCAGCCTTCCACAACCCGGAAGGGGCCAAACCACGCACAAAAACACTAAAAACGGGCGATTCCCATGAATCGACCCAAAATGAATCACGTGGGCAAACGGCCTCGTACCGGCCCCAAACCACAACAAAACGCAATAAAACCAGCGGGGATGGCATCCAGACATGCCAGGGGTTCATTTTCATCCATTTAACGCGAGAAACATTGCTTGGAACGGCAATTCCATCGCACACCCCAAATCATGTTATAATTCTTCAAAAATTGAAAACCCACTCAAACTCGCACGAATCGCCACGAAGTTCAAGGGAAACGCAGATCAAGAGGTAAGGAATCCATCCCCCTACCTCTACCGACGATCTCCCGAGCCAGAAGCGCCGAAAACCAACACACGAGCCCACGCCGACTTTGAATCCACCGAACCGGATCGCGCCAACACCATGCTCCATTCTTCACGCCAGCACGCTCCAGACCACCTCCATGGCATCTCCACAGCATCCCCAAGCCTCCTCCATTTGTAGCCGGAGCAGAGGGGGGAAGAGGAGAGAGAATGGAGGGGGAGAGAGAAGAGAGAGGAGAGAGGTGAGGGAATAAAAGGAGAAGAAAATAGGAAAATAGCAAATTTTCCTAAAATCCAATTTTTGGCATGAAATTCTGTAAATTTAGAAAAATACAAAAAAATAGTCTTCGCGATCCTCGAAACGAGCACAACGCACCTGTAGCGTCCTTGAGTAGATGAACTCAATGGTCAACTCTTCACAAGGTTCCACAAGTTATACAAGGGAAAAACCCACGTGGATCGTAAAACACATATCAGGACCCACGAAAGTGATCCGATAGCTCTCCGATTCCGATCCGAAGAATCGAGGATATTACAACAGCTGAGCCTCACAGCTTGCTTTCCCGCTGAGCAACACAGCTTGCTGTCCGAGAATCACACCACGTCGCTGAGCACCACAGCTTGCAGTAATTTCAAAAAGAAAACTAAAGAGGCAATGAAAAATAATAACAGAAAGAATAAATTGTAGTTCCACTGGAACGATCTGACTCTAGATCTGATCTAGAAGTTAGGACAATTGTAACGCCCTGAGATTCGAATACCGGGAGAGGCCCGATAACCCGAATCCTGAACCGCCACCCACGAGCCCGATGACTCGGAAGTGTTAAAAGGGATGGTGTGGAGATACACAAGAATCTAAATAATTACAGAACTACACATTTTATATGAATAAATAGGAAATTAAAGATTAACATTAATCAATTGACATGGTCCACAAAATAACAGCAGCCTAAAATATAACAATAGTCCACAACTAGTACAACATAGAAAAGAAGGTACAACTACACGGGACATACCCCGGCCTGGCAACTGGCAACTAACCCTGGGCACCTGAACCATGTGGAGCCTCGGATCACCTGAAACACTGTGAAAATATGCAGGTAATGAGCCTTAAAACAAAAGGCTCAGTAGGGATCATCCGGTCCCCATCACGTAAATCGAGAAACTGTGCGGGAAGTAAGCAAGATGTAGAACAAGAATAAATAAATGGAAAAGCTCTGCTACGTCTAGTACCGAACGCACGGCATGAAAATCGAGACAACTTGTCAAAACCTCAAAGAGTCGCTACCACGCAAAGATAGGTGTACCAACCACTAGAAGCAAGGCCGGATGCATCCACTGACGGCTTAGACCGCACCTCAGGTGTCTCCCTCTGGCCCAGCGGGAACTGAGACACCGTACAAGTAACCACAGAACAAGTGACTAGTTGGGGTCGCGCTCGTCAGCGCCAGTCCAACCTCCCCCAACTATGTGTGCACACACAGACCATGCGTCCCTGGTCTGGCCCTCTGACTGGTTTTCCCCTCAGTCGGACTCTTGCTACAAGATGTGGGGCCCTACGGAAACTAGTCTAAAAATCATCTCTCGGGAGCCTCGCCACCACTCCCTGGTGGGACCGCTCGCGTGTCGGAAGGCTATGACTAGTGGAGGGTCACTGAAGGAGTAGACTCTCTAGTCAACGAAAAGCAACGTCTGAACCGGACAAAGTACAAGGACTGCTCCGCGTACCGACACCGACTCACGGTGACACAAGCCGAGAACAACACCTCTCGGGACCCCACGACACCCTAACACCTGGCCTCGACATGATGCCCAGCATTAGTCAGGCCACGGGTCAGCACGTGGATCGAGGTCCACTCACCTGGGACTTGAATCGGTGAGGAAAGAAACACCGGTTAGACAAACACAGTGAACGGTCCACCCTGGGCCGTTCCAGTTTACACGGTCTACCAATTGACCGCTTACAGACCAAGCACACAGTCCTCCCTGGGCCGTGCCAAGAATGCACGGCCCCTCTTGGGACCGTTCCAAACAATGCACGGCCAACAGGGGCCCATGCCATCTCTGGACAGAACAGAAAGCCATACGGCCACACTCATGCCGTTCAGGAACCACGCGGTCCAACGATAGGCCACTTGGGTACCTGGACGGTCCTCATTGGGCCGTCCAATCTCCCAATGGCTCGAAAATAGAACAACTAAACCCTGGCCGTTCAGGAATGGCACGGCCAACCCTTCGCCGTGTAGGGAGATGAACGGACCCCACCAGGTCATTCAATCACCCAACGACACAGAGACAGAACGGCTAGCCTCAGGCCGTTCAGTGACTGCACGGCCAGCCCTAGGCCGTGCAATCCCAGCACTGTGCAACGGTCAAAAACCAACGGTCAAAACCTACGGGGTGCACGGTTGGACATGGGCCATTCAGTGGTTACACGGTCGCCCGATGGGCCGTGTAACCCACCGACGCTCCAAGGCCACAAAGCGGTCAACATTTGGGCCGCGCCATGGTGTACACAGCTCCTGTTAGGACCGTGTACATCCCGACGGATCGAGAACGGCGAACCCGCCGGAAAAACCCCATTTTCGTCCCCAAACCACCCCGTTTGGGGGGGAAACGAAGGGGAACTCATCCCCAAGCAACCTAGCATGCATCTACACCCTTAAATCGTGAAATTGCGGCTCAAAACACTAGATCAGGTGCTCGAATCCCAAATCATGCTTTACCCTTCCCGGCACAGAACGACCCTCTCTCGACCTCGCCTCGGCCTAGAAATCACGGGGAAGGAAGACATGGAGCTAGGGAACGTCACCCTACCTCGATCTCACTTTGAGGCGTGCCGGATCATCCCCAAACTACGAAGAACGCCGTTGAAACCCTCGTTCCTTCACGCTTCCCACGAACTCTGCACGCCCACGCGATCGTCTCGCCGCCACCATCGTCGTCGCGCCGTCACCCACCATCGTCTACAGTCGGAGGGGCGCGTCGCGTCGTCGCCGGGAGAGGAGAGAGAAAGAGAGGGGGGCGCAGGTGTGTCACAGCGGAAGGAGGAAGAAGAAGAAAAGAAGAATAGGAAAAAGGAAAGGAAAATGGGATTATATAGAAAATCCAGATTTTTTGAAAAATATGAAAAAATAGAAAAACATACTCCCGTGATCCTCGGAATACGCTGAACGCCGTGGTACCATCATGGAGTAGGTGAACGACCCGGTTCACTCGCTATGGGGTTCCGTAGGTCTGCCAGAGAAAAACACGCGGGAACCGTGAAACACGTTCCGGGACCTCCGAAACTGATCCGAAACGCACGGATCCGAACCCAAAAGATGTCCGAAAAATAATTTCGGGCATAATGAGAACAAATTCTCCGAGAAAATAGATCCGGGACCCATGAAGAAGGATCCGAAGGGTCCGGGATATTACAGCCCTCCCCCCTTAAACAAATTTCATCCTCGAAATTTAAAATAAGCACGGGGGAAAGAAAAAGGAGACTTACTTGAATAGATTAGGGAAATGCTGATGCATCTCATCCTCATGCTCCCAAGATGCTTCGCCACCAGAGCGTCGCTACCACACCACCTTAACAGAGGAAATAACCTTGTTCCGTAGGTGCTGATCTCGTCGATCCTCAATACGGATGGGGAACTCCGGTAGAGACAGATCGGGAGTCACCTCGGGCCAAACGGAATCCTCCAACATATGAGAATCATTGGGCATATACTTCCTCAGCATCGAAACATGAAACACATCATGCACAGACGATAGCTCCTGAGGAAGCTGCAACCAATAAGCAACCTCACCAATGCGCTCTATAATGAGGAAAGGGCCAACATAGCGGGGACTCAACTTCCCACGTCGCCCCAAACGCATCACTCCCTTCATGGGAGAAACCCTAAAAAATACTCGGTCATCGACTGCGAAACTGAGGGGCTGCCTTCTCCGATCGGCATAACTCTTTTGCCGACTTTGAGCCGCCAACATGTTCTGACAGACCAGATGAACCACATTCACACACTGCTGCACCAGCTCTAGTACCGTCATAACACGCTCACCAACCTCAAACCAATCGACCGGAGTCTGACACGGTCGCCCGTACAACGCCTCATAGGGAGCCATCCCAATGCTCGAATGATAGCTATTGTTGTAGGCAAACTCCACCAATGGTAGATGGTGAAACCAACTCCCCTGCCATTCCAGGCAACATGATCTCAACATATCCTCTAGCGTCTGAATGGTCCTCTCCGACTGACCATCTGACTGAGGATGATATGCCGAGCTAAAAGCTAACTCAGTGCCAAGAGCTCGTTGAAAACTCCTTCAGAATCCAGAAGTGAAATGCGGATCTCGATCTGACACAATGGAAATGGGAATCCCATGCAAAGGTACGATCCGCTCCACATAAAGATGAGCCAACTTGGGCACACTCCAGATAACTCTGACTGGTAACAACTGAGTCATCTTCATCAGCCTATCCACCAACAACCAAATACTATCATGTCCACTCGGAGTCCTCGGCAAACCCATCACAAAATCAGTGGTCACGTGGTCCTATTTCTACACGGGAACCTCCAAGGGCTGAAGCATACCACCTGGTCGCTGATGCTCCGCCTTCACCTGCTGACAGGTCAGGCACTTGGCCACAAACTCGGTAATATCTCTCTTTATGCCAGGTCACTAGAACTGTCTCTTCAAGTTCCGATACATCTTCATCGCACCCGGGTGCACAGTGTACCGACTCCCATGAGCCTCTAGTAACACCGCACGCCTCACCTGCTCTTCGGCCGGGACGTATAGCCTACCACAGAATCCTACAGCTCCGTCCTCACAGAACTCCACATCAGCCAAAGCCAAAATCTGGGGCAACTCAGGGTCTACACGCTGAGCATCTGTCACCTGACAACGAATCGTAGGCGTGACAGTCAAGCTCGGAAGAACAGCTGACCTGAGCTCTTGAGGAACCTTAAGCCTAAATGTCACGACTGGCACCTGTTCCCAGAGCCTCCACTTCCTCACCATCATGGCGATGGCCACAACCTTCCTGCTCAAGACATCGGCAACGACATTCATCATGCCTGGCTGATAAGACAGGGTGAAGTCATAATCCTTCATATACTCCATCCATCGCCTCTGCCTGAGGTTAAGGTCCTTCTGAGTGAACACATACCTCAAACTCTGATGGTCTGTGAACACCTCGAACTTCTCACCGTACAGATAATGCCTCCAAATCTTCAATGCAAAGATCACAACCGCCAACTCAAGGTCATGGGTAGGGTAGTTCTCATTATGTGGATTCAACTGCCGAGATGCATACGCCACCACTCTACCGTGCTGCATCAGCACAGCACCCAACCCGACCCCGGAAGCATCTATACACAACACAAAACCTCCCAAATCAGAAGGCAACACCAACACCGGTGCCGATGTGAGCAACCTCTTCAGCTCCATAAAGCTATGCTCACACTCACCAGTCCAGACAAATGATTCATCCTTTCGCATAAGCCTGGTCATCGGGGCTGCAATACGAGTGAAATCCTGAATGAATCTCCTATAAAAGCCTGCAAGCCCCAAGAAACTCCAAATCTCCGTCATGAACCTTGGCCTCGGCCACTGCATCACTGCCTCGACCTTGGCTAGATCCACGAAAATACATTCACCAGAAATCACGTGCCCCAAAAAGTGCACCTCATGAAGCTAAAACTCACACTTGCTGAGCTTAGCATACAACTGGTGATCTCGCAAAGTCTGCAACACAACCCTTAATTAATAAGCATGCTGCTCTGCAGACTGCGAATATACAAGGATGTCATCCACGAACACGACCACGAACTGGTCCAGGTAGGGACAGAACACCCTCTGCATCAAATCCATGAACGCTGCGGGGGCATTGGTGAGCCCAAACGGCATCACCAGAAACTCATAATGCCCATATCTCGAGCTGAACGCAGTCTTCTCCACGTCAGACTCTCGAATCCGCAACTGGTAATAACCGGACCGTAAATCAATCCGCGAGAACACTCGAGCAGACTGAAGCTGGTCGAACAAATCATCAATACGTGGCAACGGATACTTGTTCTTAACGGTTACCTCGTTTAGCTGCTGGTAGTCAATGCACAACCTCAGACTACCATCCTTCTTCTTCACAAACAACACTGGCACACCCCAAGGGGAAAAGCTAGGACGAATGTACCCCTTGGTGAGCAACTCCTACAACTGCGCCCTCAATTCCCTCAACTCAGCGGGAGCCATGCGATAAGGAGCCTTCGACAGAGGCCTCGTAACAAGCACAATCTCGATAACAAAATCAATTTCCCGCTGCAGAGGAAATTCAAGCAAATCCTCAGGAAAAACATCGGGAAACTCACACACCACCAGAATGTCCTCCACATCCGGCTCCGACTGGTCTACCGCGACCACAGAAGTGAGGAAACCCTGACAACCAGCATCAGGCAAACCACGAGCCCTAATAGCCAAAATAAGAAAGCGAGAAGAGGAAGACCTGATACCTTGAAAATAGAAGGCAGGTCCACAAAGCCGCCGGAAATAAATCATCTTCGAGCCACAATCCACCAAGACATGATGGGCCTTGAGCCAATCCATGCCCAAAATCACATCAAAGTCCTAAAGTGGCAATGCATAAAGTCTGGCCGGCAAACTTCGCCCTTCCACCCACACACGAACCTCCTTGACACAATACAGAGCGATCATAAAATCACGCGTAGACAACTCCACTGCCAAATCACAAGACAACTGGGTCACCGGCTCCTCAATACTCAGCATGAAATCCTCTGAAATAAACGAATGTGACGTGCCAGAATCAAATAAAACTCAAGCCGCACAACGTAAAATCATAACGGTACCTTCCACGAGCTGCGACACCTCTGCCTCTGCCCTGGTCATGTGTGTAATCTGGCCTCGGTACCTCTGCTTGCCCCCCACACTTGCTGACCTATGTAGCGGCGGATACTGCCCCTGCTGCTACTGCTGCTGCTGTGGCCTCTGCTACTGGGGGTACTGTTGTTGCTGAGGATAATGCTGCTGCTGCGGCCTCTAAGGACAGTCACGCGTCATGTGCCCTGGCTGGTCACACCTGAAAAAAATCACCGGCTCCGTGCACTACCTGCCTGGATGTGACTCACTACATCGGGGACACGGTCCCCGCGATCCACCCATTGATCCCTGACGCTAATAAGGAATCGGCTGCTGTACACTGCCTGAAGATGCCTGCTGTTGATCCTTACGCTTCTTACCGAAACCTTTGTTGAGAAACTTCTTGACATTGAAGCCAAAAGACGTAGATCCTGTCACTGACACCGCCGGTGTCGACGCTCCTAAACTACCCATAGTGTGTTGAAAGGTACCCTGCTGCTGGGTAGCCATCTGCTGACTGCGGCCTGACTGGGACTACCTCTGGCCTCCCTGTCCTTGGACCTTCTGCATATCCAGCTCCAAATATGTCGCCATACGAGATGTTGTCTCCAAATCAGTAGCAGCGTTCGCCATCAAGAGGTGCCTCAGGTCCTGCCTCAAACCCTGAATAAACTACTCGGTCTTCAACCCCTCATGCTCCATGATATGGGGCGCATAATGGCCTAACTCAACAAATCGAGCCCTATACTACAACACTGACATGTCTCCCTCCACCAGCTCCAGAAATTGACACATCTTCTGCGTACCAACATAGGATGGGTAGTAAGTATGATCGAAGACCGTAACAAAGTCCTTCCACATGATCAGCTGGAGAGAACGCGATTGAAAGGACGTCTTCCACTCCGAAGACCACCAATCTCGAGCCATACCCTGCACTTGGTTGCAATCCAACATCACCATGTCCTCCTCAGTACAACGCATGGAACTAAACACTCTCTCCATCTCATCAAGCCATATCCTGGCCACATCAGGATCTGGCTGGCCATCGTAGTAGGGTGGGTGGAACTACAAAAAGTCCCTCACAGCACGGCTGGGTCCACCCCTGGACGACGAGCCCTCACCAGCATTACCGCCAAACTGCTGAGACATGAACTAAAACATGCTCCGAAAGAAATCCCCTGCCCCGGAACTCTCGCTGCATCCCCTACCTGGGTGGTAACAGGTGGCACTCTGCTCTGCTCCTCCTGCTCCTCAGCCGACTGTCCCTACTGAGAGCGAGTCTTATGCCTCGGCGCCATACTCGCCTACTGCAAAAAGATAGAAGACACAAAAAATGATAAAATCAATAAAACACACGATGCCCTAGCCAGTGCCGACCATATATCATCATTGTGGACTAGTGGACCACAACAATTATTTATAATTCTTATATATATCCACAACCACTGCTCTGATACCAGCTGTAACGTCCCAAGATCCAAATACCGGGAGAGGCCCGATAACCCGAATCCCAAACTGCCACCCACGAGCCCGAAGACTCGGAAGGGTTAAAAGGGATGGTGTGGAGATACACAAGAATCTAAATAATTGCAGAACTACACATTTTTTATGAATAAACAGGAAAATAAAGATTAACATTAATCAATTTACATGGTCCACAAAATAATAACAGCCTAAAATATAACAGTAGTCCATAACTAGTACGACACAGAAAAGAAGGTACAACTACACGGGACATACCCCGGCCTGACAACTAACCCTGGGCACCTGAACCACGTGGAGCCTCGGAAGCGCTCCCCTGAAGCCTCGTCTCACCTGAAACACGGTGAAAATACGCAGGGAATGAGCCTTAAAACAAAAGGCTCAATAGGGATCATCTGGTCCCCACCTCGTAAGCCGAGAAACTGCGCGGGAAGCAGCTACAAGCTATCACTAGCAAGACGTTGTTGATGCAATTTTTATTTAGATAGTCATTTTATTTATTTATTATGTTTATTAAGTGCGTGGGCGTACCAATCACAAAGTGACGATTTATTCAGGCTTCGTGGAAGCCCATGGTGCGCTCGATCTGAGTCGGTCAGACAATTGTGTGGTTCGTGTCGGGACTGAGACCCGCCGTGCCAGAAAGGTCACGACGTCATTTATATCCCCTCGAAGAGGGGAAAACCCTTGATTAATTACCGGAAATAAGGGCTCCACGACCGAAAGAGGTACTAATTAATGCAGGAAAAGAAGAGGGATTGGGCTATACTGAAAGCCCGTGTCGGGGATATGAACACTTAGATTATGTTGGTCGCTGGTGGACCATTTCATTTTTGGACAAAAGCCCATACGGAAAGCAAGGCGGTAATGGGGATAAATCCGTGCAAATGTCTACCAAGAGATGGCAATTTTGATACGAAGGTGGGATCAGATCCCGACGAGAAGGAGGATGTCAATGAGATATTGGCCCAGAATGGGAACGGACGATGACCATGACGGGAGGGGTGACTCCCGAGGGTGAGGCCCGGCCCACGAAGGCATCATTAATATTCCCGGCTCCGGAGCCCAAGGGAGACGAAGGCTGCATCTGGTTATTCATAATTATTGTCGTTGTTCGCCATCATTATCTATTTTCACTTATTATTATTTCTCTGCTGATCCCCCTTTCATTATTACCCATGGGTCATGAATTCTTCTTTTGTTTACAATTACATCCTTTATCATCCCCACCCTTTTGTTATATATATATATTTTATTATTACTTTTATCAAAATTCCCTTTTTTATCATTATTATCATATAAATTTCCCTCCTTTTCTTTTTATTATTATACCCTCTTTCCTTTGGTGTGATGTTTCTGGATGCAGAGCGTGCCGCTGGGAGAGATGAGTTTAGGGTGTACCGCTGGGAACATAAGGGAAGGGTGTGCCGGCCAGGGCATGAGCTAGGGGGTGTACCGCTGGAAGGAAATGGGAGTGAGGGATGAGTGTGCCATTGGAAGGCTGGGGAGTTAAGGAATGAGTGTGCCGTTGGAAGGCTGGGGAGTTGAGGAGTGAGTGTGCTGCTGGAAGGCCACAGGGATTGGGGAATGAGTGTGCCGCTGAAAGGCTGGGGAGTTGAGTGGGGAATGAGCTTGCCGCTAGAAGGCTGGGGAGTTGAGGAATGAGTGTGTTGAGAAGTGTATAGGAGGAGGGCACAAACGAGTGGGGTGAAGTCTGAGAGGAGGATTCCCCTTTGTTCATGGAATTTCTGATGGAGGGCTTCAGACAATCGAGTTTCCCATTCTCTGCCATGTAGTTAAGTCCAAAACCATGCTCAGTAGTTCAATTCCTTGGGTCTTGCATAGTTTCTTCATCTTGATTAAAGTATCTTATTGTTGTTTATTTCATTTGTTCGTTGCTTCCTTTTGTCTTTTAACATGTTGTTATTTCTGACAATAATTTGGCAGCATCTCCCTTTGACCCGGATGGTGAGGGGATGAAAGGGGAACACGCCCACAAGGAGTGGAATGACCCAACATTTTGAGGTGTGTGCCGAGGCAGCCACCTTTGAGAAAACTTCAGAAAACTTAGAGAAAACACAGGAGGGGAAGCCACTAGACTGACACAAATCACAAATGCACCGGAGAAGCGATGGCTAGGGTGTGCCGGACTAGAATGGCTGGGGTGTGCCGGACAAGCCTCGGCCAAGGTGTGCCGCTGGAGGGAGTTAGGGGGAGTGTGCCGGCCAGAGCAGGTTCTGGGGAGGCTGTGCCGGGCAGGAGGACAGGGAAGGCTGTGCCGGGTAAGCATCCAAGGGGTGTGCCGGTGGGAGACTCAGGTAGGTACACATGCACCATGGGCTTTGAAATGAAGGCAAGGGGAAAGTTCTGGCCGGTGGATAAATCTCAGGTGCTAAAAAGGGGGTAGTAGGTGCTAACAAACCCGTGAAAATAAGAGGGAAAATCAAGCTACGGAGAAACTCTAAGAGGAAGAGGAGGCCAGCCTCCCACTATCAGTCCAGGAATAGTACCCACTGACTACACAGGTCAATGCCATGGGAAGCCAGGTAGAACAGAGGGTGGAAAGGCTGGGGAAGGTTACCAAATCACAGGCCAACAATGGGAAGAAAACAACAAACGCAACGAGAGATAAAACTCCAAAAGACACTTTTTGTATTCATGGAAGGCCTCAAATAACAAAAATCATGGCCCGAAGGCCAACTACAATACAATGCATCCCAAAACAAAGGGAAGGGAGAGGAACTAAGAAAGAAAAAAAAGAATAGAGAACGGTGTTGAGGGAGAGTTGGAACGAGGGAGTGTAGCTCCCTTCACCCCATTCCTCCCCCCCTTTCTACATCTAGCTCACTACCTCTCAATCTCTCCACTCTCTTCTACCTTCTTCTTCTTCTCTTCTTCTCCTTCGTGTGTAGCTACCTTCGTATCTGCTCTCCTTTTTTTTTGTTCCTGTTCGCATACATTTTTTCTCATTGTGAGGGGTTTTATACGTGTGTAGTTGACGGGGGGACCTCATGATGGTACTACCATCCGAGGTTGACCCGAGTCTCCTCATTGTCAGGTGAGGATCTCCCTCATCCAACCAGAGGGCGACACCAAGGCAGGCGCTAGCTGGCGTTGAAGTGGCCGAGCTACGCGCCAAGGGACCTGCTTAATGACCGTTGAGTCTTATGCCGGTTTGTGCCGTTTTGGAGGGTTTACGCTGTGCTGCTGGAGGCTCGTTTGAAGTGTGCCGCTGAAGCACCCGAAGAGTGTGCCGCTGGGGGTCACGAAGGCCGTGCCCTTGAGAGGGCATTGGGACTGTGCCATTGAAAGGGCCCAGACGGTGTGCCGCTAGAGGCATGACGACTATGCCGCTGACAGGGCATGGCTACTACGCCGTTGGAAGGGGCTCCTGAGGGGTGTGTGCCATTGAAGACACATCGAGGGCGTGCCGCTGGGGGCACTAGCTAGTGTGCCGTTGGAAGGGCATTGCTAGTGCGCCGTTGGGGCTCGAATTGGATGTGCCGGTGAAGGACACGAAGTGAGTGTGCCGCTGAGGGACACCGGGAGTGTGCCGCTGAGGGCCTTCCAGCCAGTGTGCCGTTGGAAGGGCACATAGTGTGCCGTTTGGAAGGGGCCTCTGCCTTTGCTTCAGGGACTTACAATTGTGTATCCTTTGGGATATTTCTTCACCGTTAAGGACCCGAGGGTGGGTCCATAGCAATGTATAAATTCAAGAGGGGTTTCCTGTGCTTTCTTTGCCATTTAATGCGCCCGTGCAAATGTGAGGATTTGTCGGATGGTAATATTCTCCCGGAGCCCTGGATGGCCAACCTCTCCGGGTCTTCTCTCTTTTAACTCCGACATCAATGCGGGAACTTGGTGGGACATGTGGACGTACCATTTTATATGTCCACGAATGCCCCCCACCCATGGGCAGCACAGGCGAAAGATGAGCCGGACGGTGCTCGTGGGTGCATTCATGGAATTAACATGCATTATTGGATGTATGTACATAAAGTATATAATGTAGATACTATCATATATTTAGATTTCATTATTATTATCTATATGCATATATTTTATTATTTTTTCTCTTCTCTCTTTTTTCTTTCTTTTTCTTTTCCCCTCCTTTTTTTTCTTCTTTTTTTTTCTCTTTTTTTCTCTCTTTTTTGTTTTCTCTTTTGTTTTCTTCTCTTTTGTTGGTTGCTCTCTTTTTTTTTCTTTTTTTGGTTTCTCTCTTTTTGGTTTCTCTCTTTTTCTCCCCTTTTCTTTCTTTTCTCTTTTTTTTTAAACCCATATAAAAGGGGGCGGGGGAGTTCAAAACTTCCCCCCTTCACTTTCGAACTCCCTCTCTCTCTCTCTTTGTCTCTTCGGCTCCTGCCTCTTCTTCCTCTCTTCTCTCTCTCTTTCATTGCCGGAGACCGTCGCCGCTGCTCACCGGTGCCTGGGGTGAGGCCACCGTGCCCCTCTCCCTTCCCTCTTCTTCCCCTTCCCTTCTTCCTTCTTCCTTCTTCTCTTCCTCTTCTCTTCTTCTTCCGTTCTCCTCTTCCTTTTCTTTCTCTTCTTCTTCTCGTTCTTCTTTCGCTCGGGGGACGACGGAGCCCTAGGCTCTCATCTTCCCTCTTCTCTTCTCTCTTCTTCTTATTTTTCTCTTCTTCTTTTCTATTTTCTCTCTTTTCCTTCGTCTTTCCTTCTTCTTTTCCTCCAGCGTGGGGCAAGCGTCGGAGTGTGCCGGTGGTAACGGGGGCACGGGTGTGCTGGGTGGACAAGGCACGGGATGTGCCGGTGGCGAGGGCACCACGTGTGCCGGTGGAGAGGGCACGGAGCGTGCCGCTGAGGGGAGGCACGGTGTCTAACGGTGGCGAGGGCACGACTGTGCCGGGCTGAGCAGGGCACGAGTGTGCTGGGTGAGTGGGGCACAGAGTGTGTCGGGCTGAGCGGCGCACTAGTGTGCCGGGTTGAGCGGCGCAATAGTGTGCCGGTGGATGGGGTGGCACGGGTGCGCCGGTAGGGGGAGGCACGGAGTGTGCTGGGGAGAGCTGGGGCACGACTGTGCCAGACACGGGCGCACCGAGAGTGTGCCGGAGAGAGCTCGCAAGAGGTGTGCCGGCTTAAGGAGATCACTTTGGATCAGAGGAACTTCCGGTGTCGCCCTTGGGGCACACTGTGACTTTGTTGCGGCCGTCACTCCTTGTGGGTGCGCACCCGTGTCTTCCCCTTACGCCTCCGGCCTAGGGGAGACTCTGTCAAAATTTTGTTAAAAATTTTCAGCGTCTTGTTTGTTTTAATTGTAGTGTAGTCCCTTTGTAGTATTTTCTTCTTGTCATTGCTCAGGATTTATTCTGACCCTAGGTTTTTTGCATTTTGTAGATAAATGGCTGCTCCCAGTGGTTCTTCCGCTCCTGCTACTACTGGTGTCAAGTCGGGTCTCTCGCTGGCCGTCCCTGCCATCATGTGGCACAACGTGGAAGACCTTGACCGGGAACACGTAGAGGTGGCAAAGCTGGCTGAGTCCTCTGACTCCGAGACCGACACTCTGGACCTCAGCCATGTTGGACTGACCGATAACAGCTTCACATTTGACCGAGACGGTGACTACCGGAAGGACTACCTGAAGGACAAGCACCTTCTTCATTTCCTGAGGTATCTTCATCGTCAGGACAAGAGAGATTTCAAGACAATCCGGGCTACCGAGCGTGCCATCTTGCAGTTTCAGGATAGCTTATTATACAGCGTTCGCCGAAGTGTACTGATGTACCTGGTAGGCGAGCCGAGGGAGTGGAACCCCGTGCTGGGCCTGGAGGCAGTGACCTCTATAGAGGGCAAGCTGGTACGGGCGCCGGAGTTTACTCTCGCTCGTTGGGATAATGCAGCAGGGAGGGTGTACAAGGAGTAGCCCCGCTTTGGTTTGTTCCTAGCGCCGCTGAGGTGGGGATACCGGGAGGAGCCCTACCTCCTGGACTGTCTGGCTATCAGATTCAAGCATGAACTCACCCTAGGATGGTTCGGGGAGCTCAATGTTCAAGCTGCACACTCTTTCTGGGAGGGAGCGGTGGACTTCACTGACTATGTGTTATTCAACTACGCTCCCTTGCTGATCCGGGCCGGGGTCTACCACAACGTCTATGCTTCCCGGTACGACTACCCGATCTCCAAAGGTCTCTGCTGCGGGATGATGGAGGTCTTCAATGGGGAGCTAAACACATTCTACACCGGGGAGGGTGAGACTTTGCTGGACTTGTGGAGTCTGCACCAGCTGAGCGGCTTGCCTATTGATGGGGAGCCGTTTGAGGAGGAGTGTCTCCCTGACCTGATTAAGGACGAGACCGACGGGAACGATGTCTATGCACTGGGGTATTCTTACCGGTTCCTGATGAAGGCGTACCGGCCACTGTATCAATCATCCCATGGCGGGAAGCAGCCTCCTCGTGGGGACCGCAAGAGGGTTCGGCTGAGCCTGTGGGTGAAGTACTTTTTTGATGGGCCGAAGAAATATGAAGCTTTCCCCTGTGTCGGCGCTTCTGTGGTCCAGAAGAAGCGAGTCCTGGGCAGAGCCAAGGTGACACTCCCAACTTCCAAGGGGCGTCGGAGTGGTGCTAACCCAGCAGGGGTTGACCCGATGACCCACTGTGCAGCTTTCTTCACGTACTGGCTCTGCTCCTTCGCTCTACCGTACGGAGATGAAACCGTCATCTGGCCAGACGCCATCTACCCCGCTTGCCATATGGCATGGGGCATCAAGTTATCACTGTGCCCGGCCGCACTGTGCCTCATATTCAAGACGCTGGGGGACGTCAGTGTTCATCAATTCCCACGCCATGCTCGCTTCATCGACCCGCTACACTTTTTTAACACCTGGGTCTGTTCTTTATTCCCAGAGTACGCCCCATGTGCCATACAATCCTGGGGGCTATTCCCGCGTATGTTGGAATTTGTGAATGCTGAGGCGGGCTCGACAACAATGCAGTTATGCAATGGAGGAGCCGCAGGTGCAGGGCGGGGAGGAAGCTGATGAGCGGGTTATTATTGCCTCTGTTGCTAACTGTGCAGTTGGAGTCTCTCCACCGGATACTTCTTCTATGGTTCAGGAGGTGGGGAAGGTGACGGTGGCGCCTTTGCCACTAGGACGACTTCCTTTGTTGGGTACGATATCTGGGAGAGATTCTACTCTACCTATCTTAAGTAGTGTATGTTATACATGCAAGGAAGGGAATCTTGCTATTGTCCCTTTTAATGCTTCAGTAAGGGCCCATGCAGAAAACTTGTTTATGGCCCCTGTTAAGTTGGATAAGCGCTGTGACGGATTGGTGGAAGGTGTTCTCACTAGGTCTAAAGCGAAGGTGGCGAAGGGTACTTCTGGGTATTCCTCCTCATGATTTGCCCTTCTTTATTCTAGAATGTTAGAGGCTTAGCAAATATGGCCTCTAAACGATCTCTGAAACGATTGGTTCGACGATTTAGCCTTGATTTTATTGCTGTATTTGAACCTAAGGCTACCTTAAGCAAGGCTCCCAGTATCTGCCGATATTTGGGTATGGATTATTATGAAACTAACCTTGACGAGGATTCAAAACTTTGGATATTTTGGAACTCACCTCTTTCCTTCCTTTTGGAGGCCAAGTCCTCACAGCATGTCTCTGGTGTTGTCCAACGGAGTGGCTCGGATGTTTTCAAAGTTTCAGCAGTTTACGCTGCTTGTGACGTACTGGCTCGGAGGGATTTATTCGAAGATATGCTATCTTTTTCTACGAATATCTCTATTCCCTAGATTGTTGGAGGTGATTTTAACTGCATTATTGATCCGTCCGAGAAGAAAGGAGGCCTTCTGCCGAACTCCACTTCCATGATTGATTTCAATGCTTTTATCTCTTATGCAGGGGTGTTGGATGCTGGATTCAAGGGACCACAATTCACCTGGTCTAACAAACGCTTAGGGGAAGCTGCTATCCTAGCTAGATTTGATCGCATTTTGATAAGTACATGCTGTGACTCTACCTTCCCTGGATTAGTGGTCCAACACCTTCCACGCCGCTCCTCCGATCATGCGCCACTCCTACTACTTTCTCAGGAGGTGAAACAACAGCCGTCCCGATTTGTATTTCAGAAGATGTGGCTGACCATCTGTTGGCACCCAAAATATGATCGTCGGCGACCAAGCCACAAAGACGAAGGACCCGGCCCGCTGAAGCACGGAAGCTGATAAATATCAACATATCAAAGATTTCTCAAGCTACCAGAGCCTCGAGTCATCCCATAGGGACACTGAGACTTCACCTCAGGAAAGCCGAGACAAACTCACAACCAACCGGCAGTGCGACCAAGCCTGCCCAATGAACAGGCATCGACTCTGTCATGCCGCATACACTACACCCGTTGTCCGACCAAGGTCGACGGTCTACCCAGTGGCTTCTCGCCTTACGAAAGGCTCTCCTGAAGATGAAGGGATCCCCCTGGTTCCAGAGGACCGAAAGCTCTGACGGCAGAAAATCCCGATCACCTGGCACGGGTACGGCTTCCCGAAAAGATGGGCCCGTTAGTGTCCGAATGATCGCCCAGCGCAAGCGGAATTACCCCTGGTGTCATCCAAGCCCCCCTAAGGAGCTTGGGTACAAGCCAGACCGAGCCAGCAGCACGAATCACGGAGCCGCAGGCCGTATTAGCGAAAAACCCGCGTAATTAGACCAAAGCTATCTGGAGTCTCGTGAATGACTGCACGACAGCTGAGGGGCTTCACGAAACACCTCGTCAAGGTTTTTATGGGTATTGGCGAGATAAATGTTCACGATGACCTCCGAGATCGTCCCCGGATTCATCGGCTAACCTGCAATGTGCGGGAAATGCTAATACGGCGCGCCCTTATACGGCGCGCCCGTTAAACCGGCGCCCTCCAATCCCGGCGTGATAGGTTGATGAAGTCCCTTCCCGGCGCGCCAATCCCACGCCGGTTTAACATTCGAACCTGTTCCCCTATATATGTGGCGGCTCGAGAACAAAAAGAAAAAAGAGAGGCCTTTGAAGAAAATAGAAAAAAAAGGGGAAGAGAGTTTTCAGAGAGGAGTGGAGGTTCCTCGTAAGCGCCCTTCGAAGGCCATCTCTCGTCCCCATCTGAAGCTCCTCAGAGTGAGAGAAGAAGGTTTCGTGCCGACATTCTGTTCCCTGGAACAGGTGGGAGTTCGAGTCATTTTGATTTCTTTCATCTTCTCCCTCGCTTCACTACCTCTTTGATGAATGTAAGCGAGAAGGCTGAGGGAGGGCGATGATATGAGCCGGCTCCTCTCTCCTTCTTCGCCATCCCTCCTCCTTACTGCTCTCTTGTGGGTTTTCCCTGTAAGTGAATCGGTGGCCGTTCCATAGTGCCGGCATCGTAATTGTAATATATGTATATAGTTTTCTCGCCGGGCAGCGATACATCTGCATATATGAATGTTGGTGAGTTGAATGGCCCGTGCCTTATTCTCTTCTCCCATCTCGATTTCCTTCAGAGGGTTTCCGTGGGCATCCGTCTGTGCACAATCCTATGATTCCGATTTCCTCCGATTTCGCTTATGCCCTGAAATATCAAGGGCTACAGAGATAACCCCTCCCCGGGGCTTTCCCGTCTATATTTGCTTCTCAGTCGAAGGCCTTTGCGTTTTCTGGGAGGGTAGAGCCGTGCTTGTGCACATATCTCTTCCCATTTCAACACAAGTTCTGGTCTCCTTCTCCCATTTGCGTTGCCCTGTTTCGCATGAGAATTAGAGACCACTCGTCTCGTGACCATCGCAGTCCAGTTGCTTGAATATATGTCCGTGTGGCCGGATTATCTTGACTGTGTTCCCGATTGTCCCTCCATATGATTGCCAATCGCCAACCACCCAATCGCACGGCAGTCAATACCTTGGTCCTAAGATTGGTTGCCCGGTGGTAACGAACATCTCCCTTCTCTCATCTGTGATTCCCCACCGCTTGAGTTCCGTTGATTTCCTCTTGGTCATCTGGGGAGGGGAACATTTCCCCATGGTTTCACAGAGGTGCTAGGTGGTCGAGAGCCTTACCACTTAATGGTAAACGCTCCCTTAGGGCTACGGCAGACAATAACAGGGGTTTAACCCAATAATCTCAAACCCACAGTCCCCCGGGGGCTCTGTGGTGGCCAAAGGGTGAACGTTCCTAGCAGGCTAGTCCTCGGAACCTCTTCCCCTGAAGATCTCTATCTCCTCAGCAGATGCAGTGTGTGCTGTAGGTCGCCCACCCCTTGTAGGCTTGTCCTCGGGGTGTCGCTTCCGTTATCAGTTGCCTCATCCGTTACCTCCACCCACGGAACTTTGGTGTCCCTCGTAGGCCAGTCCTTGGGGTACCTTATCCGTGCGGAGTTGCTGGCTGTCTCTGCACAGACCGGCGGTTTAGGGGCTTGTTCCATGAGTGAACATGACCCCGCTTCTCCCTTGCAACTCTTCAGGTTCAGGGGAGATGCTGTCCAATTCTGGACAGATTAATAATGAATAAACCATAACGAAATACTCATTTTGGACCCAATTATCTCGGTGCTCGAGTAGTAACCTCACACTGGCTTATCACGTCATTCTTGGAGAGTTCTAGATTTCAATTCAATAAGCAATTGGCCCCAAATAACTTCAGAATCCTCACCAAAAACTTAACAAACTCAATAGTTACGAAATTCATAAAAAAAGGGGTGGGTTGAACGGTGCGGCCTTAGCCGGCGTGCCCTAATCCGGCACGGTACCCCCCCGCGCCGGATTAACGTTAGACTCATATTCAATTTTTTTCCCCTTTGCGCCTGTCCGGCGCGCCCTAAACCGGCGCGCCCTCAAGCTTTCGCGCCGTGTTAATATCCATGATGGCCGCGCCGGATTAAAAGCTTACACCCATGTTTTATCGCGCCGTATAAGCTACCTTGCACGCTCGCGCCGATTTTGAAGCCTCCTACTGCCCCAATCGCTTACTTGCCCCTGGGTGATTCCCGTCCCTCGGGGTTAGCGTCAATAAATTGAATAAAGGAAGGGCCGAGCGGGCCTAAACTATACTTTTATTATATCTTCATCACCATGTCCGTTAGCATTGTGCTTTCGCTATCACACTTGTGTTGCCTTCCCTCTTCTCGATGGGGAGTAATAAATGTGGTCGATTACCATTTACTTCCACGAATTCCATTATCATGCTTAATATAGTCACGAACGCCATGTGCGCATGCATGCATAGATCCTCGGGTATATTAGATGGCGTCGACAGAAAACCGGATTACGTCTGGTCGGAAGTCTTCGCTATGCGCGACGGTGGTCTTCGGACCTATGTCCTCCGCCGCGTACTGAGGATCCATAATCCCATGAATTATGCATCTTCTGCATGATAAATGTATGCATCCTGCATGCTTTCGTCATGATCATCATGTAGCTCTTTTTAATTCAGCTTCGACAGCCCGCTATCTCGGCAATTAATCAAAGGTGTTCCCTCCTCGTGGGGGATGTAATTAACGCCATAGCCTTTATGGTATGGCGGACTGCTGGTCCTGACCGAACCTCACATTCGCCCGACATGAGTCAGAATGAGCGCATCACAAATTCGTCACTCATGTGACTGGCACGCCCGCGTCGTTAATTGATCATTTGACTACCAGTTAGTCAGTTGGTCGATCGACCCGCGAAAGAAAGAAAAGGTCGCAAACAAGTCTGGCACGCCCGGTGGGACCAGTGTCACCTTTCATCTCTTTGCCAGGATATTCGGGCTTCGAAGCCCTCTCAAAGGCTACTGATTATTGCTTCGTTTGTCTTTACAGGCAGATCAATGACGATCAACGGGATAGCTGGCGTTGACTTCGATCTTTCGATTGTCGCTGGACACGCGCAAGGGTACCTGGCGGTACCCATGGAATTCGGCCGCTTCCCTGCCGCTGTGGGCTTCCCCAACTTTTTGGGGTTAGCCTTTGTAGATATGCTGGAGGTCGAAGCCCCAGAACCTGTCAAGGAAGCTGTAGAGAAAATGGAGCCTCTGAAGGTTCCCTGCTGCAACGACTTGTCCGAAAGTCCGGCCCCGGCCGCTAACTGTCTGGTGCACCACGTCATACGTGGGACCCACCCCAATGTCATCAACAAACACCCTCCTGCCAGCGTCGCCAGGACCGCAAGAATGCTGCTGTAATCACCGGAACTCTGTCTCAGTCCGGGAAATCTATGCTAGTTGGAGGTATGCGCGTCTTCCTCGAAGGACGCACTACACGGGTGACCCCGGACCGAGTCATCCCCAACATTCCTATCCACAATGCCTATCAGGCCCTCACCGGAAGGAGGGCAGAAATAGAAGAAGCCGGCCACTGTGGCCAAGGAAGCCCGGCACCCAGGCCGAGGAAGTTTAAATAGGTGTGGGTTCCCAAGCGAACCCGACCTGCCCACCAGCTAACACCTGATGGGGCATCAAAGGCGATTTCATTACACGGGTAGAGTGTATTTGTGTGTTATGGCTTGTATGAGATTGTAATTGTGTAATTTCTTTCATTTGGGCTTCTTGTAAGGCTTATATCAAGCCAATGGACCATTTCTAATGTAGAGTCCATGGCTAGGTAGCCATTAGTAGAGTCCATTAAGGAGCTTATGCCATATTGGGTCATTAGGTTTCTAATGGGTCATTAATGCACTTAAGGCCCAAATTGGTTTACACTCCCTCATGGGCCAACTAAATGGGAAGGGTCCAAGTCTAGCATGGGCTTGTGGATGGCTCATGGCCCATGAAAGGCCCTTGGCCCATGAAGGGGGGCGCCCCCTCTTTTGGCTCTATTAGGCTAGGTTGTTTAATTTTCTTTCTTTCCTCCCTTTATTTGACCACATGTGGTAGAATTAGGAATGGGATTCCTTTAAATATTGTATTTCTTGTGGTTGGTCATACCTCATCCCAGCCCTTCAATCCAAACCCCTAGATCCAAGGGTTGAGATTGAATTTGGTTGGCATCCTATATAAGGTTGTATTTTTCATATTGAATGAATTAATGAAGGAAAAAAAGGCATTTGCCCCCAATTGGATCTTGCGCCCCTCCCCTCTCTCTCCCTGGTTCCTCCACCTCCAGCCCCCTTTCTAGAGTGTAATCCCCTCCCCCTTGATCCCCTCCAGCATCTGAAGCAACTCCGGTGATCGCCGCCGCCATCGTCTCGCCGCTGACGCGTCGTCGCCAACGGTTTCGGTGTTCTGTCCACTTAGGATAGACCCTTCTTCTCCGAATTCCTGCTATCACTCCCTTCGTCTTCTGAAGCTTAAAATTTCAGGGTTGGTTCCCCTCTAGAACCCTTATCCCCACAAAAAAAATCACGTCAAAATTCATCCTTTAGCTATTTTTTGATTTTCTTCCAAGTCCAAGTTCCAGATCTCTCCTGGTTCTGTTTACTGTTCACCAGCTCTGAGTTTACCCCATTCGAACCATCTTTTGATTTTTTTTGGGTCGCCCAAATTTACTGGGATCTTTGCCCACATCCCTCTACCACCAGGAATTTTTTTAATTTTTGGTTCACCCTCCAAGTATTTTACAAAAACCGTCCAAGTTCCCAAGAACAGTCTGCCCACAGTTTCCCAGATCCGACCCAGGTCTAGTAAAGAAATCCCAGAAAATCCATTTCGTCTCCAATCAGAAAACCAAAAATAGTCCCGGATTCCTCTCTCAGAGATCTTCAACTTTTCTGAAGAGATTATTTCCAGATTCGGAGGTCTTCTCCCCGGTCAACATCGATCTTCAGAGAAGTCAGAACCTGCCCCTGCAGTTCTGGCCAGATTCCAGCAAGCTTGTAAAATACATGATCAGAAATACAGATCTGATTATTATTTTTGAAGACCCCTACGTCGAAGTATTCTGAGTCAGCTTTCCGACGGCGCTAATCTCGTCGCATTCCGATGACGGGGCTGATCGCAGCAGCAGTTTTGTCCGAGTCGCGCGCCTGCAAACAGAACTTTCAGGTTCGTGGCCGAGTTCCCAACGAGCGTCGTCCGAGGGCCGCCCGGCGTCCGGCGGTCGTTCCAGCAGCTCGCCATCCCAGGGGAATGCTTTCCAGGTGTCTCCAAAATAGAGGAGTCATCAGGCCCCACACGACCCCTCCGGTCAATACGTGGGCCCCCACTAGCACGAGTACGCGTGAAGCCGAAGCATTGCCCGAACCCGCCCGTCAACCCGAACTTGGTCCTCCCGGGCCCACTTGTGTCGCCCTTTACCTCCCTGCGTGGAGTGGGCTTATTTGTACTGCTGTAAACATAATGTACTAAGTTCCCGGGAGTACGAGCTTTGGCCGGGTGCCGTCTTCGCCACGCCGAGAGCGTGGAGGTATCGCCTTCACCCTTACACTTGGCATTAGCTCAATTCTTTATATGCTTTATATGCCGCTGCTAGAGAGCATGTGTAGGGATACCTAGCCCGCTTTCAATTTATAATATCACTGCTGCGAGAGAGAGCGAAGCCATCCCGTGACCCGATCCGGGCACAAGTGAGAGCCGACCACCCTAGCTCCCAGTCGGTTTCTCAACCGCGCACATCCGACGCTTCCCTCGTTAAGGGACGATCGCGAGCTTGTCGTGTCCGTGGTCCCGTCCCGCATCAACACCCATCTGCCGTCATCTTGTGAACAATGAGGCGGAAGTGAGAAGAGAAAGGGGCTTGCCCCCGAAGAAGGAAGAAGAGGTGGTTGCGGATCCTCCGCGCCACAGAAGTTTCCGGGCTGCGGCCCGTCAAGCCAACATCCCTGCTGCGGGATGAAGATTCCAACAGCCGGCCGACAGAGCTCGGCTGGCCTATATCCCTCCTGCTAGAGGTCGACAATCGCCCCCCGTCCTACATCAAGAGCGGGGTCGAGAAGAGATGACCTGCTTGGTCAGAAATTATTTTCGAGGCTTAGGCAACCCCTCACTCGGACAACAGCGACTGATGCAGACAATCGCCACTGAGGAAGATTACTGCCCGTCGGTGGCAGATGAAGGAGATATGGGAGATAGAATGATGGTGTCGTCAGTCGACGATAACGGATATAATGACGGCTTCGAGATCGAAGCCGATGAAGTTTTCCCTGAGCGGGAAGAAAGGAGAAGGATCTCTGTGTTTGAAAGACTGACCTTCCCGCAGCATGCTAGAAGGAGGTTCTATCAACAAAAGGGAAGGATGCAGGTTTTCACCTGCAACATGGCTGGTATATCTAACCAATATGGGGAGCTTTCTGAAGACCCCCAAGAATTGGCTCAATTGGCCGCACGGTCGGGGCCGACTACTCGCAGAACAGAAGCAGCAAGAGAGCTTCTGATGATGGTTAAAGGGAAACAGTCCCAGGTCTATCCCCACTGGGATGACAAGGCCCCCGTCTTGACCGCTAATGTGGTAACGGCAGAAAAAGAAGATGACGTCCTCCTTGATATCCTGCCTGAGGGTACGTCCGGGGAGACAACAGAGGGTATCCCCACCACCATAGACCCATCAGTTCTGATGCTACTACAAAAATATCAACGAGAGATAGACTGTCTGAAGAAGCAACTGATGGAAAAAACTGAACACTCATCGGCCTCTAAACCACCCGAAGTCCAGGGTGAGTCATCCCGGGGAGCGGCTCGTCGCGACGACCCTCCACCGCCCTATACACTGCCCTAGCCGTCAGAGCCAAGCATGGCGACAGCACAACAGCGGCCGCCACAGCCTCAGCCGCTGCTACCTCCGGTGCTCCCTCAGGTGCACTCGACACCCCCGCTGCTGCGTCCTCCACAGGCGACCACCCTGGTCACCCCATACTTGCAGCCGGCACACTTATATCCAGAATCGGTTGACCCCACGGTCGTGAACTAGATGATGGTGGGGAGGATGATCGAGCTGAAGCTCGCAGAGAAAAGTGAAGGTGACTATGTCGCATTTGATGCCTATCGGGTGCCCTACCCGCAACACCATGCGGCTAAACGACTTCCCCCAGGGGTCAACAAGCCGCCTAAGTTTGACAAATTCAACGGGAAAACGTCCCCTAAAGAGCATATTGCATATTACATGACCGTTATGGGTGATCTGGCCATCGACGAGTCATATTTGCTGAAGTTCTTTGGGTCCTCGCTGACAGGGCTCGCATTTAAATGGTACTCTAGCCTCTCGGCCAGGTCAATCAGTGATTGGTCGGATATGCAGAGAAAGTTCAGAGACAGATTCCATGTCACAGAGAGGGAGGTCACAGTGGCCGAACTCTACTCAACAAAACAAAGGGCAGATGAGACAGCCCTTCATTACATCAAGAGGTGGAGGAACCTCGGAATGAGATGCAAGCGGCCCCCGCATCAGGAGGACGCGGTACAAATATGCAAACAAAACCTCAGGAGGGAGGTCCTGGAGAAGATGATTGGAATGGAAATACGATCATTCGACCGGCTGAATAATGTGGTGGCTGAAGTGGAGGCTTTCCTAGCCAAGCCTGTCCCGGCGTCAGCTGCCAGCACAGCCCAGAAAGGCAAGGCTGCGGAACGGCGCCCCACACCTAAAGAAGCGAATGCGCTTGATATCAAGGCGTTCGAACAGCAGAAGGAGAAAGGCAAGAAGGCGGCTCCCCCGTAGCCTGCAAAAGCTCCGGATGACAAAGAAGGTCCTTCGCTGAGGGACAAGATGAAGAAAGCCTACTCTTTTCCAAAGGACAAGACCCGAGTCCTGTTCAACTGGGTAACAGAATACGGCATGGTCACCCTGCCTGAGTCAAGAAGACCGGAGGACCTGAAAAGAAAAGACAGTCCAAGATTCTGTCCCTACCACCAGATGTTGGGACATCGAATCGAAGATTGTTATGTTTTCAAAGACATCATCGAAGGAATGGTAAAGAAGAATGAAATAGAGCTGGGAGAGTACAAAGTAGACCCTCCTCAGCCACATGAAGCTCCTCCCAGGAGAGCAGCATTCAACATGGTCTCCCTCTACCAGGCATTACCTGAGGAGATCTCTGAAGTAAGCACACGGAGCACCTACGAAATCCATTTCCTGAAGCCCGTGAAAGAACGGCAGGGGTGGCAGCAGATCCCTGTAAAGCACAAGAAGAAGAGGGCACCTCGCCCGAAAGAGGGGGCACATATCCGTGGCATTACACCCCGCCCTGCTTTGCTAGTGGTAGCACCCGTATGGGTCACTCCACCTACAGCCATCAGAATACATACACCTAACAGGAGGAGACAGACTCCGCTACCAGTAATCAAGGAAACCAATCCTGGGGTCCTTTCACTACACCACCTGATTGAAGGGCTAGATGAATATGTGCAGCCCGAATTGAAACCTCTGCTGGTACGGGACCACGTTCCGTGGCAAGAGCTGGAACAACTCTCACTCAAACAGGTGGAGGAAGCTGAAGCAGCACCCCCTGAAGAGGGCAGCCTGTTCCGGGGGCAGGCACCCGCAGAAACCAAAAAGAAGAGAAAGCAAAAGAAGAAGAAAAGAAAGGCCGCTGGGGCCAATAAAGCACAGGTTGTCTCCTGCAATACCCTATCAGCACTCTTCAACCTACCCGGCGAAGAGGAAGAAGAAGAAATTTGCCTCACACCCCATGCTGGGGGAGGCAAAGCCGAGGCCGCAACTGCTGCACATGCCACTCGGTCGGGCCGAAGATGGGGGCGCCAGCCACCACCCAACCACAACATCATGTTCAGAGGGGAGCAACCCTACAAGACACCTCCGCCGGAGGTTAAGGGAGTTCAAATCCCCCCTCCGTCAGGCCTATACAACAAAAGTGGGGGCAAGGCAGTCCCTTCATTCCTTGAATTTATGAAAATGTCAAAGGGGAAATAGCCCTGTCAAGAGGCTAACCCTACACCCGGGGCCATTCACTCGCAGCCAGCGCAATCTACTGAGGATGCAAATACAGATGGAGCTTGCCCTACATCAACTAATAAAGAAGACCCGACAGCCGGTGCTAGCCAAGAGGATGCCGAGTCCGGGGAAGATGAAGCAGGTCCGTCTGGACCCACAAATCAAAACCTCCCCAAGCCCAGATGGGCTAAAGAGATGAAGCTCTCCAATGTCCAGGCTGGGAGCCGAATAATGAAGTTGCTCAAAAAGCTCCCCGCTCGATTTACGATCTGGGAAATTCTCTCTTTGAGTGAAGAAACTCGACAGGCGATCATCACTGCTCTGCAGATGCCTGCTCATTTTGAAGCCTGCATAGCCGAGGCTATACCAGAAGTCAGTATGACCTTCTCTCCGAAAGACATGCTACTACCTACTGCCAGCCACAACAAGTCACTGTATATGAAAGGGCACCTGAATGGAAGGGAGCTGAACAGAATATTGGTTGATCCTGGTGCAGCAGTCAACATTCTGCCATACAGAATGCTAAGTCCTCCGCCATGTACCGAGGCCCACCCAAATAAATCGTGTGTAGTCAATCATAGCATCTCGTGTGATCACTCGCATGCTCTGTATCCTTTATTCCGGCCTCGACAGCCCTTCATCTCAGCAATTAATCAAAGGTGTTCCCTCCTCGTGGGGGATGTAATTAACGTCATAGCCTTTATGGTATGGCGGACTGCTGGTCCCGACCGAACCTCACATTCACCCGACACGGGTCAGAATGAGCGCATCATAAAATTGTCACTCATGTGACTGGCACGCCCGCGTCGTCAATCAGTCAGTTAATTACCAGTTAGTTAATTGGTTGATCGACACGTGAAATAAGACATGTATATATGTACATATATACATCTATACATGAAATAAAACAATAAGATGGTCGGATAAAACCCATCGCAAACAGTCTGGCACGCCCGGTGGGACCAGTGTCACCTTTCATCTCTTTGCCGAGATACTTGGGCTTCGAGGCCCTCCCAGAGGCTACTGATGTTTGGCTTGTTTATTTCTTACAGGCGGACAATGACAACCAATGGGATAACTGGCGTCGACTTCGATCTTTCGATAGTCGCTGGACACGCGCAAGGGTACCTGGCGGTACCCATGGAATTCGGCAGCTTCCCTGCCGCTGTGGGCTTCCCCAACTTTTTAGGGTTAGCCTTTGTAGATATGCTGGAGGTCGAAGCCCCAGAACCTGTCAAGGAAGCTGTGGAGAAAATGGAGCCTCTGGGGGTTCCCTGCTGCAAAGACTTGTCTGAAAGTCCAGCCCCGGCCGCTAGCTGTCTGGTGCACCACGTCATACGTGGGACCCACCACAATGGCATCAACAAACACCCTGGAGGACGCCAGCGTCGCCAGGCCCGCAAGAATGCTGTTGTAGTCACCGGAACTCTGTATCAGTTCGGGAAATCTATGCTAGTCGGGGGTATGCGCGTCTTCCTCGACGGATGCACTGCTCGGGTGACCCCGGACCGAGTCATCCCCAACATTCCTATTCACAATGCCTATCAAGCTCTCGATGGAAGGATGGCGGAAATAGAAGAAACTGGCCACTATGGCCAAGGAAGCCCGACACCCAGGCCGAAGAAGTTCAAACAAGTATGGGTTCCCAAGCGAACCCGACCTGCCTACCAGCTAACATCCATCCGCCGTCATTTTGTGAACGACGAGGCGGAAGTGAGAAGAGAAAGGGGCCTGCCCCCAAAGGAGGAAGAAGAGGTGGTTGCAGATCCTCCGCGCCACAGAAGTTTCCAGGCTGCGACCCGTCAAGCCAACGTCCCTGCTGCGGGACGAAGATTCCAACAGCCGGCCGATAGAGCTCGACTGGCCTATATCCCTCCTGATGGAGGTCGACAATCACCCCCCGTCCTATATCAAGAACGGGGTCAAGAAGAGATGACCTGTTTGGTCAGAAATTATTTTCGAGGCTTAGGAAATCCCTTACTCGGACAGCAGCGACTGATGCAGACAGTCACCACTGAGGAAGACTACTGCCCATCAATGGCAGATAGAATGATGGTGTCATCGGTCGATGACAACGGATATTATGACGGCTTCGAGATCGAAGCCGATGAAGTTTTCCCCGAGCGGGAAGAAAGAAGAAGGGTTTCTGTGTTCGAAAGGCTGACCTTTCCGCAGCAAGCCAGAAGGGGGGTCTATCAGCAAAAGAGAAGGATGCGGGTTCTCACCTGCAACATGGCTGGTATATCTAACCGATATGGGGAGCTTCCTGAAGACCCCCAAGAATTGGCTCAATTGGCCGCACGGCCGGGGCCGACTACCCGCAGAACAGAAGCAGCAAGAGAGCTTCTGATGATGGTTAAAGGGAAACAGTCCCAGGTCTATCCCCACTGGGATGACAAGGCCCCCGTCTTGACCGCTAATGTGGTGACGGCAGAAGAAGAAGACGACGTCCTCCTTGATATCCTGCCTGAGGGTATGTCCAGGGAGACAACAGAGGGTATCCCCACCACCATAGACCCATCAGTTCTGATGCTACTACAAAAATATCAACGAGAGATAGACTCTCTGAAGAAGCAGCTGATGGAAAAAACTGAACACTCATCGGCCTCTAAACCACCCGAAGTCCAGGGTGAGTCATACCGGGGAGCGGCTCGTTGTGACGACCCTCCACCGCTCTATACACTGTCCCATCCGTCAGAGCCAAGCATGGCGACAGCACAACAGCGGCCGCCACAGTCTCAGCCGATGCTACCTCCGGTGCTCCCTCAGGTGCACCCGACACCCCCGCTGCTGCGTCCTCCACAGGCGACCTCCCTGGTCACCCCGTACCAGCAGCCAGTGCACTTCTATCCAGAACCGGTCGACCCCACGGTCGTGAACCGGATGATGGTGGAGAGAATGATCGAGCTGAAGCTCGCAGAGAAAAGTGAAGGCGACTACGTCGCATTTGATGCCTATCGGGTGCCCTACCCGCAACACCATGCGGCTAAACGACTTCCCTCGGGGGTCAACAAGCCACCTAAGTTTGACAAATTCAACGGGAAAGGGTCCCCTAAAGAGCATATTGCATATTACAGGACCGTTATGGGTGATCTGGCCACCGACGAGTCATATTTGCTGAAATTCTTCGGGTCCTCGCTGACAGGGCTCGCATTTGAGTGGTACTCTAGCCTCTCGACTGGGTCAATCAGTGATTGTGCGGATATGCAGAGAAAGTTCAGAGAAAGATTCCATGTCACAGAGAGGGAGGTCACAGTGGTCGAACTCTACTCAACAAAACAAAGGGCAGATGAGACAGCCCTTGATTACATCAAGAGGTGGAGGAACCTCGGAATGAGATGTTAGCGGCCCCCGCATCAGGAGGATGCGGTACAAATATGCAAACAAAACCTCAGGAGAGAGGTCCTGGAGAAGATGATTGGAATGGAAATACGGTCGTTCGACCGGCTGAATAATGTGGTGGCCGAAGTGGAGGCTTTCTTAGCCAAGCCTGTCCCGGCGTCAGCTGCCAGCACAACCCTGAAAGGCAAGGCTACGGAACGGTGCCCCACACCTAAAGAAGCGAATGCACTTGATATCAAGGCGTTCGAACAGCAGAAGGAGAAAGGCAAGAAGGTGGCTCCCCCGCCACCTGCGAAAGCTCTAGATGATAAAGAAGGTCCTTCGCTGAGGGACAAAATGAAGAAAGCCTATTCCTTTCCAAAAGACAAGACCCGAGTCCTGTTCGACTGGGTAACAGAATACAGCATGGTCACTTTGCCTGAGCCAAGGAGGCCGGAGGACTTGAAAAGAAAAGACAGTCCAAGATTCTGCCCCTACCACCAGATGTTGGGACATCCAATCGAAGACTATTATGTTTTCAAAGACGTCATCGAAGGAATGGTAAAGAAGAATGAAATAGATTTTGGAGAGTACAAAGTGGACCCTCCTCAGCCACATGAAGCCCCTCTCAGGAGAGCAGCGGTCAACATGATCTCCCTCTACCAGGCATTACCTGAGGAGATCTCTGAAGCAAGCACACGGAGCACCTACGAAATCCATTTCCTGGAGCCCGTGAAAGAACAACAGGGGTGGCAGCAGATCCCTGTGCAGCACAAGAAGAAGAGGGCACCCCGCCCGAAAGAGGGGGCACATATCCGTGGCATTACACCCCGGCCTGCTCCGCCAGTGGTAGCACCCGTATGGGTCACTCCACCTACAGCTGTCAGAATACATACACCTAACAGGAGGAGACAGACTCCGCTGCCAATAGTCAAGGAAACCAATCCTGGAGTCCTTCGACTACAGCACCTGATTGAAGGGCTAGATGAATATGTGCAGCCTGAATTGAAACCTTTGCTGGTACGGGACCACGTCCCATGGCAAGAGCTAGAACAACTCTCACTCAAACAGGTGGAGGAAGCCGAAATAGCACCCCCTGGAGAGGGCAGCCTGTTCTGGGGGCAGGCACCCGCAGAAACCAAAAAGAAGAGAAAGCAAAAGAAGAAGAAAAGAAAGGCCGCTGGGGCCAATAAAACACAGGTTGTCTCCTGCAATACCCTGTCAGCACTCTTCAACCTACCCGGAGAAGAGGAAGAAGAAGAAATTTACTTCACACCCCATGCTGGGGGAGGCAAAGCCGAGGCCGCAACTGCTGCGCATGCCACTCGGTCGGGCCGAAAATGGGGGCGCCAGCCACCACCCAATCACAACATCATGTTCAGAGGGGAGCAACCCTATAAGACACCTCCGCCGGAAGTTAAGGGAGTCCAAATCCCTCCTCCGTCAGGCCTATACAACAAGAGTGGGGGCAAGGCAGTCCCTTCATTCCTTGAATTTATGAAGATGTCAAAGGGGAAATAGCCCTGTCAAGAGGCTAACCCTACACCCGGGGCCATTCACCCGCAGCCAGCGCAATCTACTGAGGATGCAAATGCAGATGGAGCTTGCCCTACAGTAGCTAATAAAGAAGACCCGACAGCCGGTGCCAGCCGAGAGGATGCCGAGTCCGAGGAAGAGGAAGCAGGTCCGTCTGGACCCACAAATCAAAACCTCCCCAAGCCCAGATGGGCTGAAGAGATGAAGCTCTCCAATGTCCGGGCTGGGAGCCGAATAATGAAGTTGCTCAAAAAGCTCCCCGCTCGATTTACGATCTGGGAAATTCTCTCTTTGAGTGAAGAAACTCGACAGGCGATCATCACTGCTCTGCAGACGCCTGCTCATTTTGAAGCCTACATAGCTGAGGCTATACCAGAAGCCAGTATAACCTTCTCTCCAGAAGACATGCTACTACCTACTGCCAGCCACAACAGGTCGCTATATATGAAAGGGCACCTGAATGGGAGAGAACTGAACCGGATCTTGGTCGATCCTGGTGCAGCAGTCAACATTCTACCTTACAGAATATACGAGAGGTACCACTTTAATGTGCATCTCGAGAAAGTCGGGGATATGCGTATCGCTGGCTTCAACCAAAAATGTGAAGTATCTATGGGAGTGGCAGAATTTACGCTGACCCTGGCAGATTTCACTACAACAGTGCAGTTTCATGTCATTGACTCTCGCACCTCCTACAAGGCGCTGCTCGGCCGCCCATGGCTGCATGAGAATATGGTGGTGCCCTCCACGCTCCACCAATGCATCAAATACAGCCTCCAAGGGAAGGAGGAGAGGATATTTGCTGATCTCCACCCGTTCGAGGTATATGAATGTCACTTGGCAGACGCCAACCTATATACGGGGCCTCCCCGGAAGGTTTCTAAAGCTAAAGCCCCCGTAGGGGCCTCGAAGAATAGATCGGGTGACGGTTGGTATCCACCACCGCCACGCGGATATGTCAAGCCGAAGGTGGTCTCCCACATCACAGCTTCTGGAGATGTCGGCAGGGTAACACCCCCAGCATTATATCCCAAAGCTAAGGAAGTGCAGGTCAATCGACAGCGCGACCGCATCGGAGTCCCGGCCGTCCTCACCAAGCCAGTCCTCGGCCTCAACGACCCCACTGTCGAACCTTTCAAAGCTTGGGAGGTGACACAGGAAGATGGGCCCAACAGCTTGTTCTATACAGCTGAGGAGCATCCCACTCGGGAAGACACAGACTGCAGCCTCCCTAAAGATCTAACCAACCCACAGGTTCCTGTCCAAGGTCTGGCGTTCACGACCGATCGGATGGCCAGAATGTTTCAAAAGCAACACCTTCCTCCCGATCAGTCTCAAAAGCGCAAAGAAGCTTTCCAGAAGATGTGGTATCATGCAAATCTGGATAAGGAAATGAGACGTGTCTCTCAGCATCCAGGGTTGGGCTTCACCCTGGAGGAATATTATTACAGTGGGCGGTACGAGGTGGATACTATCTCCGCCTTCTATCCTACTGAAGATAGCCCTCTGGGGGCAACCTTTGATGAGTATCCAGTGGAAGCCGAATATCTTGAACTGGCTCGGTCCGGGAATCAAGAAGTAGAAACCTCGGCCCCTTGCCGATGCTGGGAGCAAGTTCATCCTGAAGAAGCGGCCTTTCAAGCCGAATTTGATACGGCTAGCAGCAGCGAAGCCGAAGACATTCAAGAAGTAGGAGTCTCTCCCTCCACAGGGGTCCTACTAATGACAACCTCAACCCCCTTTCTACCAATCAGGGAATCCTTGGTCAACTCCAATCAAGGGGAGCCAGCTACCAGGAAAGAAAAAGCCACTTCTGCGGAAGATACAACTGTCCCAGAAGGCGAGACTTCCTCAGCTTCTGCTATAAAACCAGTATGCTGTCCGAGTCCGACAGTAAATAGCTACCAGCCCATCATGGCTACAACCTCATCTACAAACACTAAAGCTGCTCTCTCGCCCTTAGGAGCTACAACGGCAATGGATTTGCTAATAGAACAATCCACCCAGCCGCTAGCACAAGAAATCAAGAAACCTCGTGAGGCTCTGGAGATATCCGACGAGGAAGTCGAAATACTCGACCCTCAAGATGGTATTCCGGACTTCGTTGACCTCCAACCGGCACCTCCGGAGATAGAAGATGGAGGCCAGGCCACAGTCGATGAACTAATAGAAGTCAACTTGGGAAATGAGGAGGACCCTAGGCCCACCTTCCTCAGCGCCCAACTGTCCCCAGAAGAACGGGAGCTATACATCCAGCTGCTGCTAGAGTACCAGGATTGCTTCGCCTGGACTTACAAAGAGATGCCAGGTCTAAGCCCCGCTGTCTCACAACATGAGCTAACAATCAGCCCTAAGGCTGAGCCAGTGAAGCAACCACCGCGGCGCATGAGGCCAGAGCTCATCACCCAAATTTGTGCTGAAGTCGACAAGCTCATTGACGTGGGATTTGTTGAAGAAAACAAGTACACTACATGGCTGGCGAATATCGTCCCCGTGAAGAAGAAGAATGGACAGATCCTGATATGTGTCGACTTCCGAGATCTAAATAAAGCCTGCCCCAAAGATGACTTCCCGGTGCCAATAACCGAGGTCATGATTGATGCTACAACCGGCCATGAAGCCCTATCATTCATGGATGGGTCTTTCGGTTACAATCAGATTTGGATCGACGAGCCTGACCGAGTCCATACTGCTTTCCGAACTCCTAAAGGCATTTATCATTACAAGAGAATGCCGTTCGGACTGAAAAATACTGGCGCAACCTATCAGCGCGCAATGACCAAAATCTTTGACGAGTTGCTCTACCACAAGGTCGAATGCTACATAGATGACCTGGTGGTCAAGACCAAAAGAAAATAAGATCATCTGCAAGACCTCCGGATTGTCTTTCAGAGGCTGAGGCAGCATGAGCTAAAGATGAACCCTATGAAATATGCGTTCGGAGTGTCGAGCGGAAAATCCCTGGGTTTCATCGTCCGATATCGGGGAATCGAGATAGACCCCGCAAAGATCAAGGCAATTCAGGAGTTACCTCCGCCAAGGAACATCTCCAAGCTGAGATCACTACAGGGCCGCTTAGCTTATATCCGGCGGTTCATTTTCAATTTGTCAGGGCGATGTCAGCCTTTTCACAAGTTGATGATGAAAGAGGTTCCCTTTTATTGGGATGAAGATTGCCAGACGGCCTTTGACAAGCTGACAGACTATCTGAAAACTCCTCCAGTGTCAGGCGCACCGGTGAAAGGATGACCATTGATACTGTATATAGCAGCTACACATAATTCTCTGGGGGCAATGCTGGCCCAGAATAATGAAGAAGGGAAAGAGCAAGCCCTCTATTACCTCAGTCGGAGACTGGTCAGAACTGAGGAGAAATATACTCATATTGAGAAGATCTGTCTGGCTCTAGTCTTCGCAGTTAAGAAGCTCCGACACTATATGTTGTCGCATGAAATCAGCTTGGTGTCCAAAGAGGATCCCCTGAAGTACATCATGTCTCAACCGGCACTCAAAGGCCGCCTGGGCAAATGGGCGGTAATCCTTATGGAGTTTGATATCTCCTACGTGCCGCGCAAGGCCGTCAAGGGCCAAGCTATTGCAGACTTCTTCGCTGAGCACCCAGTGCCCGGGGATTGCCCGTTGGAGCCGGAGCTGCCTGAAGATGAAACCCTAGAAGCCGTGCAAGTACAGCCCTCTCTATGGCAGCTATACTTTGATGGCACTTCCAGAATTAACACCTCTACCACCGGATCATCCAGGGTCAGAGCAGGAGCAGGCATAGTCTTTAAATCCCCAGAAGGAGAAGTGGTACATACATCCTGCTCCATAAACAAACAATGCACCAACAATGAAGCGAAATATGAAGCCCTGATAATCGGGTTGCAAATTGCTCTGTCCATGGGAATTCAGATGCTGGAAGCATTCGGAGACTCCATGCTAGTTATAAAATAGCTGGAAGGAGAGTTCGATGTGCGAAAGCAAGAGCTCCTCCCCTATCACCAGTTGGCAACTCACCTGATGTCAAGATTTTACTTCATCAGCATCAAGCACATCAATCGAGGTTGGAATGCTCAGGCAAACGCCCTCGCTAAGCTGGCCAGTTCATTGGCGGTCCCGTCAGACACAAGCCTGAATATAACAGTGATCAACCGCCGACAGGTCCCCAGCGTAACAGGGGTCCTGGCCGACGAACAAGAAATGGAAGTAGCAGTCATCGAAGGGGTTCAGCGGCCCGATTGGCGAGAGCATCTCCTACACTGGTTTCAACACCATCAACTTCCAAAAGAAAAGGAACAGAGGATGAAGCTCCTGAGGATCAAGGATTCTTACGAGATGCGAAGCGGGACCTTGTTCCGAATTATGGCAGATGCCCGAAGGAAAGTCCTACTCCGTTGCTTGTCTTCAGCAGATGCAGGAGGTCCATGCAAGATCAGCTGGAGCACACCAGGCTGGCCCGAAAATGAAAATTGAGATAAAGAAACTGGGTTACTATTGGCCCACTATATTTGATGATTGCTGCAGGTTTGCCAAAGCTTGTCAGAAGTGTCAAGAACACGCTAATGTGGCAAGGAGACCTCCGGTGCCATTGCA
The DNA here is from genome assembly GCA_022559845.1 of Amorphophallus konjac. Classification (NCBI taxonomy): domain Eukaryota; kingdom Viridiplantae; phylum Streptophyta; class Magnoliopsida; order Alismatales; family Araceae; genus Amorphophallus; species Amorphophallus konjac. The sequence goes on from CM040118.1 coordinate 330,429,784, forward strand.
TCCCACCCTACCAAGCTGGCCGTTTGCTCAGTGGGGCACGGACGTAGTAGGGCCGCTACCAGCATCTTCATCAGGGTACAAATACATCTTAGCAGCTACATACTACTTCTCTAGATGGGCGGAGGCAATAGCACTAAGAGATGTGACGGGAGAACTAGTTGCAAGGTTCTTCCGGCAGAATGTAATATTTCGGTTTGGGATCCTCAGCCGAATCATCTCTGATAATGGCAGTCATTTTAGGAACCAGAAGGTTTATCGGCTGGCCGACAAATACAAAATTGACTAGAGGACATCGTCCCCCTACAACTCTCAGGTCAATGGACTCGCAAAAGCCTTTAATAAGACATTATGTACATTGCTGGCAAAGACTGTCAAGTCTAATAAAAAAGATTGGGAAGAAAGGATGTACGAAGCACTTTGGGCCTATCGTACTGTCTACAAGACCCCAACCGGCTGTTCACCTTTCTCCCTCGTCTATGGGTCGGAAGCTGTAGTGCCCATTGAACTTGAAGTTCCTTCATTGCGAGTTGCCATCCAGCACGGACTAGTCAGTGGTGTGCAGACCAATGCAGAAAGAAGATTGGAGGAGCTCGCTGAGCTCGAAGGAAAACGCCTCCGGGCACAGCAAAACATCCAACTCTACCAAGCTCGCATGGCCCGTGCTTTTGACAAGCTAGTCAAGGGTCGAGAATTCAAGAAAGGAGACCTGGTAATGGTCAAAAGAAAAGAAGTGATGACATCCAACCCCAAAGGGAAGCTGGTCGAAAACTGGGTCGGGTCGTATATCGTCCGCCGACTATATGAAGGGGGTGCCTACGTCCTTGTAGACCACAAAGGAGTCATTCAGTTCTCTCCCCTCAACGGAAAACACATTAAGCTGTATCATGCAGCGCAGCCGACATGTCCCGAGTGATCGGTCGGAGCTACCCTCCTCCTTGGTTTAGTGGCACTCCGCCCTAACCGAGCTACCTTTTTCTTGGTTTAGTGGCATCTCGCCCTGATCAAACTACCCTTTTCTTGGTTCAGTGGCATCTCGCCCTGATCAAGCTACCTTCCCTTGGTCTAGTGGCATTCTGCCCTGACCGAGCTAACCTTTTCCTTGGTTTAGTGGCACTCCGCCCTAACCGAGCTACCCTCCTCCTTGGTTTAGTGGCACTCCGCCCTAACCGAGCTACCTTTTCCTTAGTTTAGTGGCACTCCGCCCTAACCGAGCTACCTTTTCTTTGGTTTAGTGGCACTTCGCCCTAACCAAGCTATCCTTTCCTGGGTTTAGTGGCACTCCGCCCTAACCGAGCTACCTTTTCCTTGGTTTAGTGGCACTCCGCCCTAACCGAGCTACCCTCCTCCTTGGTTTAGTGGCACTCCGCCCTAATCGAGCTACTCTTCTCCTTGGTTTAGTGGCACTCCGCCCTAACCGAGCTACCTTTTCCTTGGTTTAGTGGCACTTCGCCCCAACCAAGCTACCCTTTCCTGGGTTTAGTGGCACTCCGCCCTAACCGAGCTACTCTTCTCCCTGGTTTAGTGGCACTTCACCCTAACCAAGCTACCCTCTCCTTGGTTTAGTGGCACTTCACCCTAACCAAGCTACCTTCCGTGGTTTAGTGGCACTCCACCTTAACCGAGCTACTCTTCTCCTTGGTTTAGTGGCACTCCGCCCTAACCGAGCTACCCTTTCCTGGGTTTAGTGGCACTCCGCCCTAACCGAACTACTTTTCCCCTTGGTTTAGTGGCACTTCGCCCTAACCGAGCTACCTTTTCCTTGGTTTAGTGGCACTCCGCCCTGATCAAGCTACCTTCCCTTGGTCTAGTGGCATTCTGCCCTGATCGAGCTACTCTTCTCCTTGGTTTAGTGGCACTCCGCCCTAAACAAGCTACTCTTCTCCTTGGTTTAGTGGCACTCTGCCCTAACCGAGCTACTCTTCTCCTTGGTTTAGTGGCACTCCGCCCTAACCGAGCTACCCTTTCCTGGGTTTAGTGGCACTCCGCCCTAACTGAACTACTTTTCCCCTTGGTTTAGTGGCACTCCGCCCTAACTGAGCTACCTTTTCCTTGGTTTAGTGGCACTCCGCCCTAACCGAGCTACCTTTTCCTTTGTTTAGTGGCACTCCGCCCTAACCGAGCTACCCTCCTCCTTGGTTTAGTGGCACTCCGCCCTAACCGAGCTACTCTTCTCCTTGGTTTAGTGGCATTCCGCCCTAACCGAGCTACCTTTTCCTTGGTTTAGTGGCACTTCGCCCCAACCAAGCTACCCTTTCCTTAGTTTAGTGGCACTCCGCCCTAACCGAGCTACCCTCCTCCTTGGTTTAGTGGCACTCCGCCCTAACCGAGCTACTCTTCTCCTTGGTTTAGTGGCACTTCGCCCTAACCGAGCTACATTTTCCTTAGTTTAGTGGCACTTCGCCCTAACCAAGCTACCCTTTCCTGGGTTTAGTGGCACTCCGCCCTAACCGAACTACTTTTCCCCTTGGTTTAGTGGCACTTCACCCTACCCGAGCTATTGGACTTTTGTGACCTCCATAGTGTTTTGATGATGTGCATCACTATGTTAAATATTGTTATTTTTAATCAGATATCATGAGTAATGTTATGCATTCGAACTTTCCATGATTAATAAGAAAAACTGCTATGAGTTAATACCCTGCATGTCCGTACTGTTCCTTTCATTCTTCGTGTTGGTTGTGTTCACTTCACTTCGTGATGTCTTTTTCAACATCGTGTTGTTCCAACAATGCTTGTTGGTTGTCTTCGTGTCGTGTTTTGTTCCAGCGCGTGCTGAACACTACAGCACCTCGTGCTATTTTCTGTCCCACCTCGTGTCGCTCCATCTATGTCACCCCTAATTCTTCAAAGTCTATACGCTGGATCGTCCTTCTGTGTGTCTCATTCCAAGTCTATACATCCACCGTCTTTCCCAGCGTCTCATGCAAGTCTGTACAGCCTCTGCGCTTCAAAGTCCATTTGTTGCACTCTCAAGTCTGTACATTGCCTTCAAGGCATCAAGTCTATACAGTGGACTGTGCTTCATGCATTGGACAAGTCTGTACATCGACCTGTTCACTCGTTTGAGCAAGTCTATACATTGCGTTGCCTTACCTATGTTCAAGACCACCAAGTCTGTACATTAGGTAAAGTCTACACATCGCCTCGGTCACTTGCTTCAAATTCTATACATTGTGAACATTCATGTCTGTACAGACTTCATCTCATCTCAAGTCGAGTCTAACTGTGTTGTCTCCATGTCGTTCTTAGTTCGAGTCGTTTCTTTGTTATGTCTGTCTTCGTGTTGCTTCTCCTAGACCTCGTGTCTTTGAATTGTTCCATGTTGTTTTCGTGTCGTTTTCATCTTCGAGTCGTTTGTACGTTTGAATAACTTAGTACTCGAGTTGTTTTTCATGTGTATTCAAGTCTTTTTAGTAAAGTGTCATTTCACCTCGTGCCGTTCTCTTTACTGTTTGTTATGTCGTGTTGTTTTTGTATTCATGTCTTCGTGTTGCTTTTGTATTCGTGTCTTCGTGTTATTCTTGTGTTTATATCCTCGTGATTGTTTATTTCTATCTTCGTCCTGGTTCCTTCTGATCGCGTGTCTGTCTACCTTTTTCACTCCGTGAGACTTTCTTCTCACCTCGTGCTGTTCTCTTTTGACTTCGTGTCATTTTCTTTGTGGTGTTAGTTTTATTATTATGTATCTCGTGTCATTCTCTTCGTAGTGTTTGTTTTGTTACAGTGATACTTCGTGTCGTTCTCTTTTTACCTCGTGCTGTTTGCATCTGACCTCGTGTCATTCACTTCTTGTCTCGTACTGTAATAATCTTGTGTATCTCGTGTCGTTCTCAGTAAAGTGCATCTCGTATTGCTATCACATACCTCATGCAATTTTAGTTCTTGTGGCCCTCAGTGTTAATGGTTTTTATCTCCTTGCAGGTCTGAGGAAGAACATTCACCGGTGTCTGGGCTGCACCTGATCCGATACTAAAGGAACCAATGCTATAAGGGCACGTGGCAAGAAGGTTCTGGATGAAGCGTGGGAGGCACACGCATTCTGCACCTTACCCACCTGATGCTGCTGCTATATAAGGAAGCCTTCGTCCACAGATGAAGATTGATCGAAAGGAAAAAGCAAAAAAGGAGAAGTGAAGAGAGTTCGATCCAGAAGAAAAGAAAGAGAAGTAGAGCAGAAGGAAAAGAAGAGAAAGAGAGAGTTAGAGAGCTCGTAAGGTTGAAGAGAAAAAGAAAGTGAGAGAGAAGAGAAGAGGAAGAGAAGCTTACCTGAAGATCTGTCTACTGGACCGTGGATCAGATCCAGGCCAGTCAACTCCGTTGAGAGCCACATTGTGCATTTCGCTTTTCAGCGTTCTGTTTGCTGAAGTTATTTTCATTTCGTGTTTCTGTTTTTTGTTCTTATTTGGTTTTCCTTGTTCTTTCGATTCTCAGTAGTGAGGTCGGGTTCCTCCTATGGATCAGGAGAAGGGAGATCTGATCTCCGGTTGCAAGTAGCTGGGAGCTACTTGTGGGTTCCCTCTGGTCAGAGGAAGGGAGACTTGTCTCCGGTTCTGGGCTTGCGGGTTACAAGTCCAGGGGTCCCTCCGGTTGGGAGGAAGAGGGGAGGTTGTTCCCCGGGTCAAGCTGTGTGGCAGCAACTGTTTGCAGACTGAGTCTGCTTGTCTAGCATTAGCTAGTGAAGCCTCACTCCGGTTGGGAGTGAGGGGTGGATGTAGGTCTGGAGGACCGAACCACCTAAAAAGTCTATTGAGCAGTGGTTTGCTTTGTGTGCTTGCTTCCGCTAGATGCTTGGATAGGCGCGCTCCTTGTGTTTGCTCATAAGTTTAATTGAATTCGTTTCATTCTGTGTTTGCGTTTAATTGGCCATTATTCATTGAAGGATACATTCACCCCCCTCTGTATCCGGGCCTAGTACCTTAACACTTGGTATCAGAGCGAGATTTTTCCCAATATGTGGTCCAACGGCTAGGGAAACGGATCCGCTGGTCCTCGCAGCTACATTGCTGAAGGGCAGTCAATCACCCGTCCCCCTTTCTTCGATGGTAATAACTATTTTTTCTGGAAGAACAGGATGGAAGTCTTTATCAGGGTCCAAAGCCACAAGCTCTGGAGAGTAATTACAGATGGTCCGCACCAACTTGCACCGAACGAAGACATATGGACAGAGGAACAGGTAAAACTCTCTGCAGTGAATTGGACAGCTCTTAGCATCATACAGTGCACTGTCCACCCTGAAGAGTACTTAAGGATTTCAGCGTGCAAGACTGCAAAGAAAATGTGGGATGAATTGCAGTTAATATATGAGGGCACATCTCAAGTAAAAGCTACCAAGATCAATATGCTTACAACTCAGTATGAGTTGTTTAAAATGAAGCCAGAGGAGTCGATCACAGAAATGTATGCTAGATTATCTGTGATCATCAATAGTCTAAAAGGATTTGGAAAGGAGATTCATCAAGAAGACATTGTCAGGAAGATCCTTAGGTCCCTACCTCCCATCTGGGATACTAAGGTGACCGTCATAGAGGAATCAAGAGATTTATCCGCCATGTCAGTAACCCAGCTGATTGGGTCTCTCATGGCCCACGAAATGAACTTCAGACAAGGGAATGATGGACATGACAGAAAGGGAAAGAATGTTGCTCTGAAGGTCTCACGACATACTAAAAAGAGCAGCAGCAGCAGCAACAGTGGTGGTAGCAGCGAAGACTCTGACGGATTCTCAGACCTGGACAAGAGCGAGCAGGCCTTGCTCACCTGGCAATTCAGAAAGTTCCTGAGGACTAAAGGGAAATTCTACAGGAGAAAGAGATTCAATGCTGCAAGGAAGTCTCCTGAACGAGAACTTGAGAAGAACCGGTTTGTTAAGAAGGTTACATGCTACCATTGTCAGAAACATGGTCACATGAAAAGTGAATGTCCAGAGTTGCAAGCTAAGGCTCCCGGATACCAGAAGAAGATGGTGCACAAGAAGAAGAAAGCCATGCTGTGCACATGGAGTGACGAGGAGGAGGATCCAGAAGCCACCTCGTCCAGTGAAGAAGAAGAGAAGACTTGCCTCATGGCCAACCATGAGGAAGAGGTAACGAACTTATTTGAGAATTTTACTTTGGATGATTGGGAGGACGCTTATGGCGACCTGTTAGCTAAATATAATTTTCTAACCAAGGAGCACATAATGCTTAAACGAAAGTTTCACTCTGTTTCTGAGGAACACTCTATTGCTGTTGCGGACAACATGAAAATCAAGGAGATGGCCATTGAGCTAGATCAGGCTAGAAGTGAGATCGAGAAGTTTAGAATGGAAAGAGAGGAAAATCTAGCTAGGATGAATGAGCTGAAGAGTAAAACTGAAGAGAGTAAAAAGGAGTTTAGACTGATTACAGAAAAATATGAGGTGGTTAGAAAAGTCAATCAGGAACTCCTGGACCAATGTAATGAGCTTCAGAAGGAGATTGAGGACAAAAGAAAAATGCTAGAAAAATTTACAGAGGGGAGAAACAATCTGGATGCCCTTCTGGGGTCGAGAGTAAACTTCAATAGGGAAGGATTAGGATACAGTCCCACAAGTAAAAAACCCTTTGAATTCAGAACTGTCACGTTCTGCCTCGCCAAGGGCAAAGAAAAACTGGAAACCCCATCCAGCTCCAAATCTGTCTCTACATTGAAGGTTTCGACCAGCAAATCTACTCAACCCACTGGTCAGCAGACTAAGTCAGGAAATCCTGAGACTAGAACTGTTCCTGTGCAACAGGTGTTGAACAAGGGTTCTCACACGACCATTCCTATTGATGTCACTAGAAAGGTGAACAGTTTCGCTAAGAAAATTCAGCATGATAGTTATCAAGGAAAGCATGCGAACATGCATCAGCTTCAGCACAATTTTCATTTGAATAAAAATGGCTACATGAATTATGCTCAGCACACACGTGTTTCCTCTAAGAGGCCAAACAACAATTTCTCTGCTCGGAAACAACATAATTTTAATAGGAATAGGCTCATTCAACACCCACTGAGAAATGCCAAGAAGGAAGAATCAATTTACATGAAACCTCTGAAAAGAACAGTAAAACAAATGTGGGTTCCTAAGTGTGATTTGGATAAATTGAAAAATGTCTTTGGACCCAATTTGATTTGGGTCCCACATTACTTTGTCTAAACTTTCGCAGGTTAGCCTGGCAGCCGAGCATAACAAGTGGTATCTTGACAGCGGCTGTAGCAGGCACATGACAGGAGACCGGTCTAAATTTAGCAAACTGAAAATGAAGTTTGGGGGCCTGGTCAAATTCGGTGGAAATAACAGAGGAAGAATAATTAGAATTGGTACAATTGGTAAGTCCTCTACTAACTCCATTGAAGATGTGTATCTTGTAGAAGGACTTCAGCACAACTTGATAAGTATTAGTCAACTCTGCGACAAAGGACACAAGGTACTCTTTGACAACAATTCTTGTACTGTTTTTGAGCTGAATTCTGATAACGTCATGTTCAAAGGTCATAGAGTAAACAATGTATACATCGTAGACCTGGATGATAATTCTGAAACTCACTTGTGTATGTCTGCTAATTCTGAATAGGTTGCGTTTGACTGGCATAGGCGTCTAGGCCATGCTAGTTTGTCTACATTGAATAAACTGTCTAAGCATAACCTAGTTAGAGGTTTGCCCCGAATAAGATTTCAGTTAGGATCCAAGCTATGTGATGCTTGTGCACTAGGTAAACAGACTCGTGCAGTTTTTAAGTTGAGAACTGAGAATCTTTCTTCTAAACCGCTGCAGCACTTGCACATGGATCTCTTTGGTCCTACTCGCATACAAAGTTTGTCAAGTAAGAGATATGGATTAGTCATAGTGGATGACTACACTAGATTCTCTTGGTTGTTTTGTTTAGCAAATAAAAATGATGCTTTTGTTCACTTTGAAGAACTTTTCAATAAAATCAAACTGCAAGGTGAACATAATATCATTACTATTCAGTCTGACCACGGAGGAGAGTTTGAGAACTCTTCATTTTCTGAATTTTGCTCAAAAGAGGGAGTGACTCACAGATTCTCTTCTCCCAGGACACCGGAGTAGAACGGAATTGTTGAGAGAAGAAACAGGTCAATAATTGAAATGGCCAGGACTATGCTGATTGAGAGTGGACTTCCAAGGAGATTTTGGGCTGAAGCTGCGAACACTGCATGTTACATTCTGAACCGAGCCTTGGTAAGACCTACTCATAGGAAAACTCCTTATGTACTTCTCAAGGGTAAGCAGCCAAACATTTCTTACTTTAAAGTTTTTGGCTCGAAATGTTTTATTCACAATAATGGTAAGAATGGGTTGGACAAATTTGAAGCTAGGAGCTCTCCTGGAATTTTTCTCGTATATTCAGAAACTTCAAGGGCTTACAGAGTTTTCAATAAAGCTGACCAAACTGTTGAAGAAACACCGCATGTAGTGTTTGATGAAAATGGTTTCTCTAACAAAGTGATGGATGATGACAGGGAGCCATCTAATGAGGGAGATTTCTTGGAGAGAATTGAAGAAGAAGAAATGCAGCCAGCTGCTCAACCAGAAAACTCACAGCAAGAAGGAGCAGCTGAGGTAGGTGAACCCTCAGGTGAGATAATATTTCACAAAGACCACCATAGTGAAAATGTCATAGGAAATTTGCATGATCCTCCTCGGACTAGGTCTCACTTTAGAATTGTCCAAGAACAGGACTTAGCTGCATTGGTATCTCAGGTGGAACCCAAATCTGTGGAAGAAGCCTTAAAACATGATTCTTGGGTATCCGCCATGAGTGAGGAATTAAATCAATTTGAGAAAAATATTGTATGGGAACTAGTTCCCAGACCTGATAACACTCATGTCATTGGCACTAAATGGATTTTCAAGAATAAAGTTGATGAGAACGGAGCTATCTCTAGAAACAAAGCAAGACTTGTAGCTCAAGGCTACAGTCAGGAATTTGGTGTGGATTTTGATGAATCCTATGCCCCAGTGGCTAGGATGGAAGCTATACGAATTCTGCTTGCATTTGCATGCTCTAGGAACCTTCGGCTGCAGCAGATGGATGTCAAAAGCGCATTCTTAAATGGGATATTGAAGGAAGAGGTATATGTTGAACAACCTCTAGGTTTTAATTTCTCTGTTCAGCCTAACATGATTTTTAGGTTGAATAAAGCCCTCTATGGATTGAAGCAGGCTCCCTGAGCCTGGTATGAGAGACTTTCTGAATTTCTCTTGAGCAAGGGCTACACTCGAGGTAAGGTTGACCAAACCCTCTTCACCAAAAATCTCGGAAAGGATTTAATAGTGGTCCAGGTATATGTTGATGATATCATCTTCGGATCTAACAATTCAATATTGTGTAAAGAATTTTCTGAATCTATGTCTCATGAATTTGAAATGAGTTTAGTTGGCGAACTAAAGTATTTTCTTGGGCTGCAGGTCAAACAGATAGAGGATGGTTGTTTCATAAATCAAACCAAGTACACTCTGGAGATGCTGAAAAGGTTTGGAATGACCAACCTCAAGACTATCTCAACACCCATGGGCACCAACTCCTCACTGGATTCAGAAGAAAAAGGTAAAGAAGTGGATGCTAAATTATATAGAGGTATGATCGGTTCACTCCTCTACTTAACAGCATCCAGACCTGACATTCAATTTAGTGTAGGGATGTGTGCCAGATACCAGTCTAGGCCTACTGAATTACATTTGGCAGCTGTAAAAAGAATCTTTAGATACTTATCTGCTACCCATGATCTAGGTCTTTGGTATCCTGCATCATGTAGTTTAGATCTCATTGCATATACAGATGCAGATTATGCAGGATGTAAATTGGACAGGAAAAGTATTAGTGGTCACTGCGAATTTTTAGGAGGATGCCTAGTCTCTTGGGGATCCAAGAAGCAACACTCTGTGGCTCTTTCTACTGCTGAAGCTGAGTATGTGGCAGCAGGGAGCTGTGGCACACAGGTTATATGGATAAAACACCAGCTTCTAGATTACTCAGTTGAGCTAGGTTGCACTTCCATTTTTTGTGACAATACTAGTGTAATAAACATTGCAAAGAATCCTGTACTTCATTCTCGAACTAAACACATCGAAATCAGGCATCATTTTATTCGTGATGAAGTAGCTAGGAAGACCTTTGAATTGATCCATGTTGGCACTAACTCACAAATTGCAGATATTTTCACTAAGCCACTGGATACTGAAAAATTTAGCACATTGCGCAGAGAATTAGGTATTTACAGAATTTCATGATTGAATAATTAATCTCTAAATAATCTGTCATGTGCTCTTATGTTTATCTTTTCTCATTATCAGTTGCTGAAAACAACCTCATTATGGGTATTTGTTGATTCACTCGTACTGATTGATACCTCTTTGTTCTCCTTGAGGTGTTTTGAGGGTTGTCTTGGTTAAGTCTGAGTTGGTGTCAAGGTCTCAGGGGGAGCTAGATTAATAATTGGTGTCATGCTCTTTTGGCCAAATCTGAACATACTTTGAACGGACTTTTGCTGACCTTATAAGAGAATCAGTTTGAGTAGGTGGATAAAAGAAATTTTTGAATGTTTTATCCGTTAAGACTGTTCATCTAATTTCTTGTTGGAATTTCGGCCGTTAGTCCCACTGAGATCAAAATCTGAATTCAAGACTATCTTCCTACACTGTAACTGACTTCTGATCTAGCCAGTATAGCATACCTACTTAGTCTAAGTTGAGTCCGAAATGAGGTATATAGTGTTTTTGTCCGAAAAACTTTGGAACTGGTGTATTGTTCTCAAACTGAGTCAAGACTAATTTACAAGGCTTAAAGTGCAGTTTAATGAAAAAAAAATTATGAAAGAAGTTTTACAAATCTTGTTATCTGTTCATTGAGTAACTGGGACTTTCATCAATGAAGTGAAAGAATTCCATGTCATGAGATGGCAGTAAATCAGGCTTAATTAGCTGTCTTGATCATACAGAGCTATGGTATATATCTGGTTAGTAACTGGGGTGTCTGGCCTCTGGTAAAGGTGTCACCTTAATGTCAACACCAGTTAGAATACTATCTCTGTCCTCTTGTCAGAAGGGGTAATGTGGTCTTGCCACCAAGTAACTGGGGATTCCTGCCTCTAAACAAGGTGTCTCCGTAATGTCAAAGGTGTACTTGACAGATTTATCTTTGATCTTGACCATCTTTGAAACATTTTCCTTCTCTTGGTATCCAGATTCTGTTCACTTGGCATTTAGGTCTTGGTTTGTTTGTTTTCAATACCACAGGTCTTTGTTTTTCCTGACTTCCTTGCTTTATACTCTCTGAGTAAAGACTTACTCTGACCATACTGGTATCTTGTACCTTCTTGCTTAGAATCTGGTTCTGTGTATGGAGCAAATCTTCATTCACCATTTTGCACAGTCTGACTAACTGATCCTCAAAATTCTCACATAAAATTAATGGCGTTCTTAATTACTTAAACATCTCAATAACTCTCCTTTATCAGCCATACTCTCTATTGTTTTCTCTCCACTGCCAGCAATTGTCTTTTCGTGATATCTTCAGACCTGCCCCTAGTTTTTGATGATGTCAAAGGGGGAGAGTGTCTTGCTTGTGCTTTGCTGAGGGGGAGCGATAGATAAGTGTCCTGAGTTTTCTAGTCAGAGGAAAGTGGATGTTGTGTTCAGGGGGAGCTCTTGGGAGTTGTCAGAGGAGGCGAGTGTGTTGTGTGTCTGCATTGCTTATTTTCACAGCTTATCTTCATGCACTTCATCTCTGTTATTTAATATAGTGTTGCCATCATCAAAAAGGGGGAGATTGTTGGACTTTTGTGACCTCCCTAGTGTTTTGATGATGTGCATCACTATGTTAAATATTGTTATTTTTAATCAGATATCATGAGTAATGTTATGCATTCGAACTTTCCATGATTAATAAGAAAAATTGCTATGAGTTAATACCCTGCATGTCCGTACTGTTCCTTTCATTCTTCGTGTTGGTTGTGTTCACTTCACTTCGTGATGTCTTTTTCAACATCGTGTTGTTCCAACAATGCTTGTTGGTTGTCTTCGTGTCGTGTTTTGTTCCAGCGCGTGCTGAACACTGCAGCACCTCGTGCTGTTTTCTGTCCCACCTCGTGTCGCTCCATCTATGTCACCCCTAATTCTTCAAAGTCTATACGCTGGATCATCCTTCTGTGTGTCTCATTCCAAGTCTATACATCCACCGTCTTACCCAGCGTCTCATGCAAGTCTGTACAGCCTCTGCGCTTCAAAGTCCATTTGTTGCACTCTCAAGTCTGTACATTGCCTTCAAGGCATCAAGTCTATACAGTGGACTGTGCTTCATGCATTGGACAAGTCTGTACATCGACATGTTCACTCGTTTGAGCAAGTCTATACATTGTGTTGCCGTACCTACGTTCAAGACCACCAAGTCTGTACATTGGGTAAAGTCTACACATCGCCTCGATCACTTGCTTCAAATTCTATACATTGTGAACATTCATGTCTGTACAGACTTCATCTCATCTCAAGTCGAGTCTAACTGTGTTGTCTCCATGTCGTTCTTAGTTCGAGTCGTTTCTTTGTTATGTCTGTCTTCGTGTTGCTTCTCCTAGACCTCGTGTCTTTGAATTGTTCCATGTTGTTTTCGTGTCATTTTCATCTTCGAGTCGTTCGTACGTTCGAACAACTTAGTACTCGAGTTGTTTTTCATGTGTATTCAAGTCTTTTTAGTAAAGTGTCGTTTCACCTCGTGCCGTTCTCTTTACTGTTTGTTATGTCGTGTTGCTTTTGTATTCATGTCTTCGTGTTGCTTTTGTATTCGTGTCTTCGTGTTATTCTTGTGTTTATGTCCTCGTGATTGTTTATTTCTATCTTCGTCCTGGTTCCTTCTGATCGCGTGTCTGTCTACCTTTTTCACTCCTTGAGACTTCCTTCTCACCTCGTGCTGTTCTCTTCTGACTTCGTGTCGTTTTCTTTATGGTGTTAGCTTTATTATTACGTATCTCGTGTCGTTCTCTTCGTAGTGTTTGTTTTGTTACAGTGATACTTCGTGTCATTCTCTTTTTACCTCGTGCTGTTTGCATCTGACCTCGTGTCATTCTCTTCTTGTCTCGTACTGTAATAATCTTGTGTATCTCGTGTCGTTCTCAGTAAAGTGCATCTCGTATTGCTATCACATACCTCATGCAATTTTAGTTCTTGTGGCCCTCAGTGTAATGGTTTTTATCTCCTTGCAGGTCCGAGGAAGAACATTCACCGGTGTCTGGGCTGCACGTGATCCGATACTAAAGGAACCAATGCTATAAGGGCACGTGGCAAGAAGGTTCTGGATGAAGCGTGGGAGGCACACGCATTCTGCACCTTACCCACCTGCTGCTGTTGCTATATAAGGAAGCCTTCGTCCACAGATGAAGATTGATCGAAAGGAAAAAGCAAAAAAGGAGAAGTGAAGAGAGTTCGATCCAGAAGAAAAGAAAGAGAAGTAGAGCAGAAGGAAAAGAAGAGAAAGAGAGAGTTAGAGAGCTCGTAAGGGTGAAGAGAAAAAGAAAGTGAGAGAGAAGAGAAGAGGAAGAGAAGCTTACCTGAAGATCTGCCTACTGGACCGTGGATCAGATCCAGGCCAGTCAGCTCCGTTGAGAGCCACATTGTGCATTTCGCTTTTCAGCATTTTTTTTGCTGAAGTTATTTTCATTTCGTGTTTCTGTTTTTTCTTCTTATTTGGTTTTCCTTGTTCTTTTGATTCTCAGTAGTAAGGTCGGGTTCCTCCTGTGGATCAGGAGAAGGGAGATCTGATCTCCGGTTGCAAGTAGCTGGGAGCTACTTGCGGGTTCCCTCTGGTCAGAGGAAGGGAGACTTGTCTCTGGTTCTGGGCTTGCGGGTTGCAATTCCAGGGGTCCCTCCGGTTGGGAGGAAGAGGGGAGGCTGTTCCCCTGGTCAAGCTGTGTGGCAGCAACTGTTTGCAGACTGAGTCTGCTTGTCTAGCATTGGCTAGTGAAGCCTCACTCCGGTTGGGAGTGAGGGGTGGATGTAGGTCTGGAGGACCGAACCACCTAAAAAGTCTATTGAGCAGTGGTTTGCTTTGTGTGCTTGCTTCCGCTAGATGCTTGGATAGGCGCGCTCCTTGTGTTTGCTCATAAGTTTAATTGAATTCGTTTCATTCTGTGTTTGCGTCAAGCATCTGAGTTTTTAATTGGCCATTATTCATTGAAGGATACATTCACCCCCCTCTGTATCCGGGCCTAGTACCTTAACACGAGCTACCTTTTCCTTGGTCTAGTGGCATTCCGCCCTGACCGAGCTACCCTTCCCTTTGGTCCAGTGGCATTCCGCCCTGATCAAGCTACCCTCTCCTTGGTCTAGTGGCATTCCGCCCTGATCCAGCTTCCAAAAGAATACGCCACACCACCATTACGAGCCTTACGTTCGGATTGGCACGAGAGCCCTTCCTTGCGTTAGCATTATCTTCCCGCTAACGAATAAACCCGAGTCGGCTAAAGGCTTTGTGTTCTAGCTGGCATTCTCACATTGTTGCCACTACGGGCCATCCACTGTCGACCAGGAGTCGAACATTACACTTCGACCTGCCACCCTATACAAATAAAAAAAATGGGGTTAAAAATAGAGATACCCCATCAGACTTGCTCCTATATTAGGACAAGTGTAAAAATGGCTATAACCCAGCTGTGGCAAAAATCCGAAGGGGCGCTGCAGACAAAATCGGGTACCCTGCAGCGTGAAAATCTGAAAGGGGGCGCGAGCAAAAGCAAGAGGGGGCTGGCTTCGGCGAAAACCCGAAAGGGCGCTTAAGTCAATAAAGTGGTAATTTTCAAATTCCTCTCCTATTCTCCACCCAGGGGAACTCCGAAAGGGACAATCATCAAAGTCCCACCGAAAATCCTTTAACAAACCCACATTCGACCTTCGTCATCATCGACGAGGTCGGGTGATCTCTACCCTCAACTTGGACCTTACGTCCCTGTTGATAATCCCATCTTCGCTTCGGCATGTGACCCGTGCTGATGAATAAACCCATGTTCGACCCTCGTCATCATCGGCGAGATCGGGCGATCTCTACCCTTCACTTGGACCTTACGTCCCTGTTGATAATCCCATCTTTGCTTCGGCATGTGACCCATGCTGATGAATAAACCCATGGTCGACCGTCGTCATCATCGGTGAGATCGGTCGATCCCTACCCCTAAAACTTGGACCTTCCGTCCTTGCTAATAAACCCACCTTTGTTTCGGCAATAACCTATGCTGATTAATAAACATGTGTTTGACCCTCGTCATCATCGGCGAGATCGGTCGATCTTTACCCCTAACTCGGATCTTACATCCTTATTAATAGACCATATCCTTTGCTTCGACATTTAGCCGGTGTCGATGAACCGAAGCAGGATCCAATCCTTGTCATCATCGACAAGGCCAGCCAACATTTTCGTGGTCCAGTTCTTCTGCATCCCGAATTCAAAAAAAGAAAGAAAGAAAAGAAAATGGGGTTAAAAATAGAGATACCCCGCCAGACTTGTTCCTATATCAGGACAAGTGCAAAAATGGCTATAACCCAGCTATGGCGAAAACTCGAAGGGGCGTCGCAGGCAAAATCGGGTCCCCCGCCGCGTGAAAACTCGAAAGGGGGCGCGGGCAAAAGCAAGAGGGGGCTGGCCTCGGTGAAAACCCGAAAGGGCGCTTAGGTCAGTAATGTGAATAAAAATGAATGATGAATAGTGATGAACCATCCTCCGTCCGGAAGGCCATTTACAAGGCCGAGGCGGAACCTTCGTCCGATATCCCACTTATACACCCTACCCGATTTTTGTCACCATCGGCAAGACCATCTACCCTTTTCGACCCTTGTCACCATCGGCAAGATCGGTCGCTACCCTACCCGGTTTTTGTCACCATTGGCAAGACCGTCTACCCTTTTCGACCCTTGTCACCATCGGCAAGATCGGTCGCTACCCTACCCGATTTTTGTCACCATCGGCAAGACCGTCTACCCTTTTCGACCCTTGTCACCATCGGCAAGATCGGTCGCTACCCTACCCGTTTTTTGTCACCATCGGCAAGACCGTCTACCCTTTTCGACCCTTGTCACCATCGGCAAGATCGGTCGCTACCCTACCTGGTTTTTGTCACCATCGGCAAGACCGTCTACCTTTTTTGACCCTTGTCACCATCTGCAAGATCGGTCGCTACCCTACCCGGTTTTTGTCACCATCGGCAAGACCGTCTACCCTTTTCAACCCTTGTCACCATCGGCAAGATCGGTCGCCACCCTACCCGGTTTTTTGTCACCATCGGTAAGACCGTCTACCCTTTTCGACCCTTGTCACTATCGGCAAGATCGGTCGCTACCCTACCCGGTTTTTGTCACCATCGGCAAGACCGTCTACCCTTTTCGACCCTTGTCACCATCGGCAAGATCGGTCGCTACCCTACCCGGTTTTGTCACCATCGGCAAGACCGTCTACCCTTTTCGACCCTTGTCACCATCGGTAAGATCGGTCGCTACCCTACCCAGTTTTTGTCACCATCAGCAAGACCATCTACCCTTTTCGACCCTTGTCACCATCGGCAAGATCGGTCGCTACCCTACCTGGTTTTTGTCACCATCGGCAAGACCGTCTACCCTTTTCGACCCTTGTCACCATCGGCAAGATCGGTCGCTACCCTAGTCCGGTTCTTGTCATCATCGTCAAGACCGTCTACCCTTTTTCGACCTTCGTCATCGTCGACAGGACCGGTCGCTACCCATTCTCGGGTCTTGCCATCCTCGGCAGGACCGCTTACCCGTCAGTTTTGATATACCCTCTTGAGTCCCCCGGACTCTCGGCTGGCATAGGCCGTTGTTAGTCTCGAGAAAAGTCATGGCGCGGTGGAGCGAACACCTCACCCCTTCGCTGAAGGCGTGAGCGCTCTCCTGTCCTAATGACTCATACACTCGGACTAGGGTCAACGGGCGAATGGAAGAGAAAAGAATAATGATAAGATGGAGTCTTCATTCAAAATAGCAGGATGGAGATTTTCCATTACTATGAAGTAAAAGGTACATGTTACACGGGCCATTCCCCGGAGTACATGAAATGCGTCAAAAAGGGAGCAAATAAAGAAAAAGAGACTACGGCAGAGGGCGTCGGAAGATGTCCTCCAGCGCAGGAATACCCAGGGAAGGATGACGGGTCAGTTCTTGCAATCTGAACTCGGTGGCCTCCAGCTCGGATAGCTTCTCCCCGAGGGAAGCAGCTTGTCCCTCGGCCATCTCTGCTTCCTCCACCCTCTGGACTTCCAGACGGTCTACTTCTTCAAGTTCTGCCTCTACCCTTGAAAGTTCAGGCTGTAATGCCGCCATCCGGGCCGTCAAGAAGCTTCGGCGCTATAAAGAGGCATTGGCTTCATCCCTCATCCTCGCCGCAGTCTCTTGCAGAGAAATAAGAGCTGCCCGGCTTTCAGCCCGCTCCAATGATATGGCCGCCAGCTGGTCAGCTACTTCCCGACCTAGAAATTACCTCCTGTTTACATACTTCAGGAGCATGACTACCCGCAGAGTCCAATCATCCATAGGGCAACCAAAGGCCAACAGCGATCGGGAAAGATGCTCTATCAAGCCCCTCAGCTGAACATAAGTTAAATCCCTGCTAGCCATTACGGTCTGCTGGAGGGTCCCCAGAAACTGCCACACAAGGTCACTTGAAGATTGAAGACCAAGTGGCGACATCTCGGGCAGTTCAAATTCCACTCTACTGTCCACGGCAGCCCAGATATCATCGGCCGTCCCGGAAGATGACGATGGCATGAGCTGCAGTCCACTGCTGTGAGGAACAACCGCACTGGCAGATGCGGTGGCTGGAGCCTCAACAACAATAATTTCTTTGCCTGCCCCCTGGGATGGGGGTCCAACAGGAACGTCGAGAGCCGAAGACGTCTGTTCTTCAATAATCTCTCTGGCTTCTATCTCAGCAGGACAACCCTTTTCCAGAACTGACTGCTGTGCAGCCTCCATTGACAGAGAATCTCCGACTGTCGCCGAACTATCAACTTCCACGAGTGCTCCGGGTCCGACTGGAACTGGGCCAGGCTGAAAGTCAGATAATCACTTTCATAGGCCGAAGACGCCCCGGCATCATCGGTCTCAAGATCAATTAGTGAAAGCTCCTCGTCACTGGAGCCGCCACCATAATCAACTTGCTCGGAGGAGGAGGATCCTTCTGCTCTTTCAGAACGCTCCACCATCGGAGCCGGAACCTCGCCAACGGGGGCCTCACCCGCAGCAGAAACTTCCCCCGTGCTCTCCACACCAGAAGCAGCGGCTGGCGGCATCTCGAGGACAGGCTCACCCTGCCCCTGGATAGTCACTTCCTCTGTACTCTCTGAGCCCGGGAGCAGTGACGGTTGTATATCAACTGCAATTTATGGCAAGAAGGGGTCAAGCTAGCTGAAGACATGAAGATTCACGGTGCTATCGCGACTAGACCATGGATTACCTTCCATCTCCTGCCTGGGTGTTGGAGAGGGCAGATCCCTTTCTACGGGAGTAGTAGGGACTTCCTCTGCCCCGTCCCTAGCTTCTACATCTACCGTCGCGTCCAGCCCGACGACCGCGGCAACTGTGTCAGCAACCGTCAGCATGGGCTAGCCAAGGCAGTCGAAACAAGCTAATGCACTTTGAAGAGAAAAAGTGCCTACCTTCAGCCTCTAGCCCTTGTGTGCGGGAAGCTTCAAACTCTTCAAAAGATACAACCGAAGGAATGACGGTTGCCGATTCCTCCTCTGCAGCCTTCTTTCGGCGTGCCCGTGTCACCCGGGTCACCGCCGCTTTCACCTTTCCAACGGCCTCTCTCAGTTGGGACCGAGTCCTCTTCCTCGAATCCCCAGGAGGCAGTGGCGTCGTGGTCGGGGAAGGCTCAGGAACTTCAAAATATGTTGGCTTTTGGGCCTTTATGATCAATTCCCTGAAGTGTCGGGTCTCCTCCGAAGTCGGTCGGACTGCACATGAACGAAGGTGAGAATGACACATCACAATGAAAGGAGAAGCTGGCCAAAAGGCCTGAATGAAGAAATGAAACATACTTGCCGGTCCCGTATAGAAGGGGAAGAGAGGCCAATAAAATAGCGATGGCGTTTTGTCCCTCGAAGCCGCCTCGCGAATAAGGCCCATAAAAGTACAGAGATTGTTGGGTTAACATTCAAACGGCACCGGTTTAACATCCGTGCCGAAATAAGGGCCATCCAGAGCTCCTGTCAACCGAAGAAGAGATTCGTCTGGATGAAATTCATCTGTCGGTCTTGCTGCACTCGTGCCATGCTCGCAGCACCTACGTCTGGGGGGCATTTGTTGGCACCCAAAATATGATCGTCGGTGACCAAGCCACAAAGACAAAGGACCCGGCCCGCTGAAGCACGGAAGCCGATAAATATCAACATATCAAAGATTTCTCAAGCTGCCAGAGCCTTGAGTCATCCCATAGGGACACGGAGACTTCACCTCAGGAAAGCCGAGACAAACGTACAACCAACCGGCAGTGCGACCAAGCCTGCCCAATGAACCGGCATCGACTCTGTCATGCCGCATACACTACACCCGTTGTCCGACCAAGGTCGACGGTCTACCCAGTGGCTTCCCGCCTTACGAAAGGCTCTCCTGAAGATGAAGGGATCCCCCTGGTTCCAGAGGACCGAAAGCTCTGACGGCAGAAGATCTCGATCACCCGGCACGGGTACGGCTTCCCGACAAGATGGGCCCGTTAGTGGCCGAATGATCGCCCAGGGCAAGCGGAATTACCCCTGGTGTCATCCAACCCGCCCTAAGGAGCTTGGGTACAAGCCAGACCGAGCCAGCAGCACGAATCACGGAGCCGCAGGCCGTATTAGCGGAAAACCCACGTAATTAGACCAAAGCTATCTGGAGTCTCGTGAATGACTGCACGACAGCCGAGGGGCTTCACGAAACACCTCGTCAAGGTTTCGATGGGTATTGGCGAAATAAATGTTCACGATGACCTCCGAGATCATCCCCGGATTCATCGGCTAACCTGCAATGTGCGGGAAATGCTAATACGGCACGCCCGTTAAACCGGCGGCCTCCAATCCCGGCGCAATAGGTTGATGAAGTCCCTTCCCGGCGCGCCAATCCCACGCCGGTTTAACATTCGAACCTGTTCCCCTATATATGTGGCGGCTCGAGAACAAAAAGAAAAAAGAGAGGCCTTTGAAGAAAAATAGAAAAAAAAAGGGGAAGAGAGTTTTCGGAGAGGAGTGGAGGTTCCTCGCAAGCGCCCTTCGACGGCCATCTCTCGTCCCCATCTGAAGCTCCTCAGAGTGAGAGAAGAAGGTTTCGTGCCGACATTCTGTTCCCTGGAACATGTGGGAGTTTGAGTCGTTTTGATTTCTTTTGTCTTCTCCCTCGCTTCACTACCTCTTGATGTGAAACGAGATTGGGAGGGGGTGGCCTTCTTCAACCTTCTGCCCGTAGTCGCGCTATAGGAATATGGCGCCTTCATGAAGATCGCGCTAGGACGATACAGCGCGTTCTCAGACAGTCGCCGGACGAAGAGGTTGGACTTAGGGGCGCTCGTGGATGACTTCGGGGGAGTGATTCACGAGGGGAGGGCACATAGGAGGGTGGATATGACACGGGGGGGATCTTATACAAAACATGGGTGCCCTAAACATCGATTAAACTAACCTATTGCTAGCTAGGATAACTTGGTGAATGTGGGAGCGGGGGTGGGCGATGAGGGAGAAAGGGGCATGGCAGGGCGAGCTAGGACCAGTAGGGTGCTGGCTGGGGGATCACACCCGATCCCATCGCAGGACCGGTGCAACCAAGCTCCGTCTTGATCATAGCCACGTCGTTGGCGGTGGTGGAGGGCGTCGATCGTCGATGGAGGAAGAACGGAGCCCGAATGGGGTCTCACACCCGGCCTCTTCTCAAAGCCGATGCACCCGGAGCTTCGAACGGCCTCCATGAAGGGGAAAAGGGGAGGATTAGAAGAAGGACGTGGGCATCGCACCCGTAGAGGGGAGGAGGGAGGGATTCCAAAGATTGGGGGGGGGAAGATAAGAGATAGCCATGCTATACTCTTTCAAACACTCATTTTCTCAATTCATTTTCTATTTCATTACTTAATTAAACGAGATGGAGTACATATATAGGGGGGAAGGGGAAGCCTAAACGACACTAAAACATCAATTACAACAGTGGGAAACAGCGAACATTGAAGTCATTGGGAGTTCCAAGGGCTGGGTAGTTGGGGCGTCTGCAGTTGACCGTCTGCCTGAGAACGCGCTAGGGAAACCTAGCGCCTTCTTCAGGTCACGCTACCCAAAGGTAGCGCGTTAATCTCCAGCCCAGCAGCTTCATCGACCGGCTTTGGCGGCAGCTAGCTTGATTTCCATCAAACCCCTCCACTTTGGAAGGTTCGTCCTCGAACCTAGAAGCTCAAGATCCCAGTCTGTGAGAACAGGCTGGTTCCCTAAGCTCTGATACCATTTGATGTGAAACGAGATTGGGAGGGGGTGGCCTTCTTCAACCTTCTGCCCGTAGTCGCGCTATAGGAATATGGCGCCTTCATGAAGATCACGCTAGGACGATACAGCACGTTCTTAGACAGTCGCCGGACGAAGAGGTTGGACTTAGGGGCGCCCGTGGATGACTTCGGGGGAGTGATTCACGAGGGGAGGGCACATAGGAGGGTGGATATGACACGGGGGGGATCTTAAACAAAACATGGGGGCCCTAAACATCGATTAAACTAACCTATTGCTAGCTAGGATAACTTGGTGAATGTGGGAGCGGGGGTGGGCGACGAGGGAGAAAGGGGCATGGCAGGGCGAGCTAGGACCAGTAGGGTGTTGGCTGGGGCATCACACCCGATCCCATCGCAAGACCGGTGCAACCAAGCTCCGTCTTGATCATAGCCACGTCGTTGGCGGTGGTGGAGGGCGTCGATCGTCGATGGAGGAAGAACGGAGCCCGAATGGGGTCTCACACCCGGCCTCTTCTCAAAGCCGATGCACTCGGAGCTTCGAACGGCCTCCATGAAGGGGAAAAGGGGAGGATTAGAAGAAGGACGTGGGCATCGCACCCGTAGAGGGGAGGAGGGAGGGATTCCAAAGATTGGGGGAGGGGGAAGATAAGAGATAGCCATGCTATACTCTTTCAAACACTCATTTTCTCAATTCATTTTCTATTTCATTACTTAATTAAATGAGATGGAGTACATATATAGGGGGGAAGGGGAAGCCTAAACGACACTAAAACATCAATTACAACAGTGGGAAACAGCGAACATTAAAGTCATTGGGAGTTCCAAGGGCTGGGTAGTTGGGGCGTCTGCAGTTGACCGTCTGCCTGAGAACGCGCTAGGGAAACCTAGCGCCTTCTTCAGGTCACGCTACCCAAAGGTAGCGCGTTAATCTCCAGCCCAGCAGCTTCATCGACCGGCTTTGGCGGCAGCTAGCTTGATTTCCATCACCTCTTTGATGAATGTAAGCGAGAAGGCTGAGGGAGGGCGATGATATGAGCCGGCTCCTCTCTCCTTCTTTGCCATCCCTCCTCCTTGCTGCTCTCTTGTGGGTTTTCCCTGTAAGTGAATCGGTGGCCGTTCCATAGTGCCGGCATCAGAATTGTAATATATGTATATAGTTTTCTCGCCGGGCAACGATACATCTGCATATATGAATGTTGGTGAGTTGAATGGCCCGTGCCTTATTCTCTTCTCCCATCTCGATTTCCTTCAGAGGGTTTCCGTGGGCGTCCGTCTGTGCACAATCCTATGATTTCGATTTCCTCCGATTTCGCTTATGCCCTGAAATATCAAGGGCTACAGAGATAACCCCTCCCCGGAGCTTTCCCGTCTATATTTGCTTCTCAGTCGACGGCCTTTGCATTTTCTGGGAGGGTAGAGCCGTGCTTGTGCACATATCTCTTCCCATTTCAACACGAGTTCTGGTCTCCTTCTCCCATTTGCGTTGCCCTGTTTCGCATGAGAATTAGAGACCGCTCGTCTCGTGACCATCGTAGTCCAGTTGCTTGAATATATGTCCGTGTGGCAGGATTATCTCGATTGTGTTCCCGATTGTCCCTCCATATGATTGCCAATCGCCAACCGCCCAATCGCACGGCAGTCAATACCTTGGTCCTAAGATTGGTAGCCCAGTGGTAACGAACATCTCTCTTCTCTCATCTGTGATTCCCCACCGCTTGAGTTCCATTGATTTCCTCTTGGTCATCCGGGGAGGGGAACATTTATCCATGGTTTCACAGAGGTGCT
Organism: Amorphophallus konjac; assembly: GCA_022559845.1. Taxonomy (NCBI): domain Eukaryota; kingdom Viridiplantae; phylum Streptophyta; class Magnoliopsida; order Alismatales; family Araceae; genus Amorphophallus; species Amorphophallus konjac. Next base: position 330,453,046 of record CM040118.1, read on the forward strand.
GGGTGGTCGAGAGCCTTACCTCTTAATGGTAAACGCTCCCTTAGGGCTACGGCGGACAATAACAGGGGTTTAACCCAATAATCTCAAACCCACAGTCCCCCGGGGGCTTTGTGGTGGCCAAAGGGTGAACGTTCCTAGCAGGCTAGTCCTCGGAACCTTTTCCCCTGAAGATCTCTGTCTCCTCAGCAGATGCAGTGTGTGCTGTAGGTCGCCCACCCCTTGTAGGCTTGTCCTCGGGGTGTCGCTTCCGTTATCAGTCGCCTCATCCGTTACCTCTACCCACGGAACTTTGGTGTCCCTCGTAGGCCAGTCCTCGGGGTACCTTATCCGTGCGGAGTTGCTGGCTGTCTCTGCACAGACCGGCGATTTAGGGGCTTGTTCCATGAGTGAACATGACCCCGCTTCTCCCCTGCAACTCTTCAGGTTCAGGGGAGATGCTGTCCAATTCTGGACAGATTAATAATGAATAAACCATAACGAAATACTCATTTTGGACCCAATTATCCCGGTGCTCGATTAGTAACCTCGCACTGGCTTATCACGTCATTCTTGGATAGTTCTGGATTTCAATTCAATAAGCAATTGGCCCCAAATAACTTCAGAATCCTCACCAAAAACTTAACAAACTCAATAGTTGCGAAATTCATAAAAAAAGGGGTGGGTTGAACGGCGCGGCCTTAGCCGGCGCGCCCTAATCCGGCGTGGTACCCCCCCGCGCCAGATTAACGTTAGACTCATATTCAATTTTTTTCCCTTTGCGCCTGTCCGACGCGCCCTAAACCAGCGCGCCCTTAAGCCTTTGCGCCGTGTTAATATCCATGATGGCCGTGCCGGATTAAAAGCTTACACCCATGTTTTATCGCGCCGTATAAGCTACCTTGCACGCTCGCGCCGGTTTTGAAGCCTCCTGCTGCCCCAATCGCTTACTTTCCCCTGGGTGATTCCCGTCCCTCGAGGTTAGCGTCAATAAATTGAATAAAGGAAGGGCCGAGCGGGCCTAAAACTATACTTTTATTATATCTTCATCACCATGTCCGTTAGCATTGTGCTTTCGCTATCACACTTGTGTTGCCTTCCCTCTTCTCGATGGGGAGTAATAAATGTGGTCGATTACCATTTGCTTCCATGAATTCCATTATCATGCTTAATATAGTCACGAACGCCATGTGCGCATGCATGCATAGATCCTCGGGTATATTAGATGGCGTCGACAGAAAACTGGATTACGTCTGGTCGGAAGTCTTCGCTATGCGCGACGGTGGTCTTCGGACCTATGTCCTCCAACGCGTACCGAGGATCCATAATCCCATGAATTATGCTTCTTCTACACGATAAATGTATGCATCTTGCATGCTTTCGTCATGATCATCATGTAGCTCTTTTTAATTCGGCTTCGATAGCCTGCTATCTCGGTAATTAATCAAAGGTGTTCCCTCCTCGTGGGGGATGTAATTAACGCCATAGCCTTTATGGTATGGCGGACTGCTGGTCCCAACCGAACCTCACATTCGCCCGACATGGGTCAGAATGAGCGCATCACAAATTCGTCACTCATGTGACTGGCACGCCCGCGTCATTAATTGATCATTTGACTACCAGTTAGTCAGTTGGTCGATCGACCCGCGAAAGAAAGAAAAGGTCGCAAACACCATCCCAACTTCTTGCAGTGCGTTAGTGACGCATGGTCTAATGCCCTGCCTTGCCACCATAATCCTTTCATCACTTTGCAGAACAAACTTAAGGCCACCAAGGCTGCTCTCCAAGTGTGGAACAGAGATGTTTTTGGTAGACTGGAGGTATCTCTGAAAGCTACGGAGATCTGCCATAATTCTAAGCAAGCAGAATTTGATGACCATCCCTCGGAGGAGAATAGAATGGCCCTACAAGCCGCGGAGGCGGAATTACGCAGAATTCTTCATCGGCAAGAGGTTTTTTGGTCACAAAAGGCTAAAGTGCATTGGCTTGAGGATGGCGATCGAAACACTGCTTTCTTCCATGCTCTCGTTCTGGGCAAGCGGCGTAAAAGCTTCATTCACAGGTTGAAAGTGGAGGGTGCATGGTGTGAGGATCAGCAAGCCTTGAGGATTGAGGCGGAACGCTTCTTTAAACATCTGCTCTCATCTAAAAGTCACTCCGTTGATAACCTTATGCTTACTGTTATCCCTACATGTGTCTCAGAGCATCAAAATCAATCCCTGGTTTCCCCTCCTTCAGCACAGGAGGTTAAAGACGCTGTGTGGGGAATGAACGGTGAGAGTGCTCCTGGGCCGGACGGATTCACAGGAGCTTTCTACACTGCTTGTTGGGATATTATAGGAGATGATGTGGTTGCTGCTATTGGCGGGTTCTTTCAAGGTTACCCTCTTCCTAGAGGAGCTACTTCCAACATCATTGCTCTTATTCCCAAAGTCCGAATCCCAGCACATTTCGGTGATTTCAGGCCAATTAGTCTCTGCAGCTTCAGCTATAAAATCATCTCACGTATCTTCTGTGCCAGATTGGTTGATATCTTACCGGCTATCATCTCCAGAGAACAAGGTGCTTTCGTGCGAGGTAGGCATATTATTGATAATGTCTCGTTATCTAGGCAACTGATATCTGAAGCTGGCAGGAAGGTACGCGGTCATAATGTTGTCCTTAAACTTGATATGATGAAGGCTTATGATCGCGTGGAGTGGGATTTTCTCATCGCTGTTCTCCGGCAATTCGGCTTCTCAACTAGATTCACCTCTCTTATTGCCATGATGATATCCAACTGCTGGTTTTCCGTTCTTTTCAATGGAACCTTGGCTGGATTCTTCCACTCGACTCGTGGCTTACGTCAAGGTGATCTGCTTGCGCCTGCACTATTTATTATCATGGAGGAAGTTCTCAGTCGAGGTATTACCACCCTCCATCAGCACGGTGCTCTCATGCCTTATGCAGTGCCACGGGGCTGCCCGTCTATTTCTCACTTGCTATATGCCGATGACACTTTGGTGTTTCTCAATGGCCATGCCCGTAACCTTCGCAAGTTCATGGAATTTTTAAAGAGTTACGAGAATTCGTCGGGGCAGAAAGTAAATCATTCTAAGAGCAGCTTCCTCACTTCATCGAGAGCGCCTCCTAGGGTAGCTAGCTCTATTGCTCGGATCACTGGGTTCCGTCAGTAGCTCGGCGTAATTACCTATCTTGGTGTTCCTCTAAGGCAAGGGCGAATTCTGGTGGTTGATTTTAAACCGCTAATTGATAAATTTTTCGGCCGTATTAGCTCTTGGAGCTTGCGGTTGCTTTCTCAAGCCGGAAGGCTCACCCTCATCAATTCTGTGCTTGGTTCTATTCCAGTTTATCTCACAGCCGCAGTCGCTGTTCCTAAATCCATTATTACATATATTGAGCGCCTGTGCGCTGGTTTTCTCTGGGGCACCTCAGAAAGTAGGCAACACAGGCACTGGGTGCCATGGAATGTTGTCCAAAGACCTATCCTTGAAGGTGGACTAGGCGTGCGCAGCATTTGGCATGTCCAGCTCTCCTTAGCTGTAAAGCTCGTATGGTCCTTTCAGTGTGGTTCATCGCTGTGGGCGGAATATGCCAGGCAGTTTACCAGCACTGGTTCTGGTTCTGGTTCCAGTCGCCGGCCCCGCAGCTTGCACGGCATTCCAAGGAGCACTTTTACTACAGCTTGTGAAGTGGTAGCGACTCATACTAGATGGATTGTGTGGGACGGTGCTACCATCGACTTTCTGGATGATGTTTGGCTGGGTGCTCATCCTTTGTGACAATCTATGTTAATTCCTTATCAGGGGCCTTCTCCTACTATCCGATATGTAATCCTTAATCCTTCACACCAGATGAGATCATTAATTCCGGGCAGTTTAATCTAAACGGAATCCAACTATCTAACTGTGAGGATGTCTGCGTATGGGCGGCGTCTGATTCCGGTGTCTTCACTGTCAAGTCTGCATATAATCAACTTCGCCCCATTAGTGCTCAAAGGAGACCTATGCAGGTTATATGGCACCGCTCTTTCCAGCGACGCATCTCCCTGTTCACTTGGAGAGTGCTACGTAAAGCGGTACCTGTTGATTCTAGAATTGCCGACTGTGGCGTTCAGCTGGCTTCTGCTTGCCATTGCTGTCGACTTCCCGCCTCAGAGGATCTGGATCACTTATTCATGCATAGGGACATTGCTATGGCGCTGTGGAGCTGGTTATCCCCTCTCCTAGTGCACGGCCTGGGTGTTTTTCATAGCATCACCCAGCGTCTTTGGGCTACTGCATGTACTCATAACACGCAGAATATTCATGGGTTTATTGTTATCTATGCCTCAATGCTTATTGTGTGGGAAATTTGGAAGGCCCGCTGTAAAGCGCGATATGAAAGCCACAGTGCTTCTATTCCTGGAATCATCCGCAGCATCCACAGTACCATCAGCTTGGCCACTGACAAAATGACTTTCAAGCATTGCTCCACGGTGCATCAGATTCAGCTCCGTTCTAGCTTCGGCTGGACATCTCGAGCATCTTTGACCGCCACTAAAATGGTCAGATGGATCCCACCCATACATGGGTTTCTACTTAATGTTGATGGTGCCAGTAGGGGGAACCCGGGTCACTGTGGGGGCGGTGGTTGTATTAGGGACATTAGAGGTCATCTGCTTATAGCCTTCTCACATTACTATGGCTATGGATCTAGCATTGTCGCTGAAACTCGTGCTATGTGTGATGGCATCCGCCTTGCTCAACAGCACGTTATCCAGATTGCTACAATCAACTCTGATTCGGCCAATCTGGACTCTTCCTTCAGGTCGGGGAATGCTCCTTCTTGGACTTGTCTCCGATGGTGGCGTGAGATTCTCCACTTTGCTCGGGATTCTGGTATTCTTATTTCACATGTTTACAGAGAGGGGAATCAAGTGGCCAATGGTCTCGCAACCTACGCCTGTAGTGTTCAATGCAACGATACCTACTTCACTTCCTCTCAGCTTCCGATGATCTGCTTTGGACCTCTTTGATGTGACACCACTACGGGGTATGCATCAAGCCAAAAGTAAACTTAGGACCTATTCCGCATTCACAATCACATAACAATTAAGTTGATAAATCGGGACCAAAACGCCGTCGCACACACGTGAGCCCGGGGTGACTATAGGATGCTAAGGGGAGGTGAAGGATCAAGACCCTTGCTGGTAGAGTGCCAGCAGGGCTAGGGTTGCCCTCCCGAGGGTACGTAGCCCACGCTTATGGGGCTGGCCGGTGCCAATTGGGGCACTAGGTCCCACTCGCTTACTTTAACCACGGTGACCACACTATGAAGGTGGAACCGGGATCGGACACTCGCTCGCATGCACAACGGGGCTATGTCTACGGATATTAAACAAACAGGCACTAAGAATAATGGAGCAAAGTTTAGAGCTCACCTGGTTGGTTTGAAGAAACCAACCCCGTTCGGAGACGAGGGCGAGCGGGGAAGTGTGGATCCCGCACACTGCGCCGATGTCGCTTGAGCTGCTTAGTACATGAACTACTCCCCATGCAGGAGGGTTGGATTAGGGGTGGGGAAATCAAACTTACATCAAACACTACTTCCACGCAGGGAGGGGCGCTAAGCCGGCCAGGCGGAAGGGGAAAACTTGCCAACGATGAAGGAGTGGAAGCCGTCGAAGGTTCTGTTCACTTGCTGTGAGAGGGAAGAGGTCGCCACTGCCGCAGTCGTAGTTCATCCTCAGGAATTTTTCCGGTGACGAGACCAAGGGGGAATTCTTCGTAACAGGGAAGGGGACACCTCTGAATTTTAGCGAATTCTTCTGGCGTCGTCGCTGGCCGCGGCGGTGGCTCGAACAGGATGAGGGATTCTGATGCTGACAGCTTCAGGTCTGAGGCAGTAGGATGCAGAGGTTGCCACAGATGCTCCCGGATGCCGAATTACAAACCGTCAGAGTTTCCGGAATTGTGGAAGAAGCCTCTGCACATAAAAACTGACGGAAACTCTTTCTGAAGTCGGGGTGGACTGGGGGACACCGACGATCAGTCACTGGTCGCTGCAGACAGCAGGAGGCACACCCGCGCGACTGAGGGAGAAAATTCGGAACTCTGACTCCTGGATGCCGAACGAGGTCCCGTTTCTTGATCCTGATCGGGGACAGGGGAAGGAAGAACTTTGTAGCAGGCCTTTCTGTCGGGTTCCTTCGCTGTTGGTCGTGAAGCTGCTTCCAATCGGGCTCAGGCTCTCTGCAGAGGATGTCTGGCGCAGTCGTGGTAGAACAGCTCTCCCGGTTGGCCACGAACTCGGAACGGGATGATTCCACCTCGCTTACGAAGGGGACTCGCAGACCTTTCCGTCGATGTAGGCCACGTCTCTGGATGCAGCTTTATGACTCCGGGGACACTTCTGCTAGTCGCAACCCTTTTCTGCCACCTGCAGATTGATCAAGATGAAGAGAAGGGATGGTGGTGGAACTAGGGGTAGGGATGGGGATTGGCAATATTGGAGATGGTGGGGTGGAGGGTCGATGGGAGAGGGAGTGTAGGGGTGTGGAGAGGAATGGAGCTGGGGAGATGGAGGTCCAAGAGGGGGAGGGGAGAGGAGGCCGCGGCTAGGTGAGAGGGGAATGAGGGGGTCGGCCAAGGCAAGTGGGGAGGTGAGTGGGTGGAGAGGGGTGCGCAAGTTTGAAGTGGGGGGGGGGTTTGATTGCTTGGGGATATGAAAGGATATGTGGGGAAGTGGAGGGGTTGCTTGGAGGAGAGGGATGGTTGCCTTGGAGGTGGGGAGGGTGTGTGGGGGATTGGAAGAGTCACTTGGGAATGTGGAAGTGTTAATGGGAGTTATGGACCTAGGGGATGTGAAAGGGTGGGGGCTGAGGTGGCTGCTGATGTGGCAAGTGGGGAAGGTGAAGGGGCAGGTGCGCCCTAGGGAGAGAGAGAGGAGGAGAGAGAAGGGGTCCGCCCCCTGAAGAGAGAGAGAGAGAGAGTGAGAAAGCTAGAGAGAGAGGGGGGAGATGCACTTATGCTCAAAATACTCAATAATTCATTAACCTTCTCAAGTGGGAGTTGGGGTCCTATATATAGGGATCCCAACTTTGTACAAAAGCCCCTGAGAAAAGAACAAAAGACAGATAACCAAGGTGCAAGAAGGGGTGCTCATGGGCCTAGCTCCTCTAGATGGGCCACAAAGCCAAACAAGCCCAATATGTAGATCCACTAATATGAGCACCTAGGACATGACTCAAAATACATCAAAAAAAGACTCAAGAAAAGGGAAAATACATCAAGATGTCCATAGTAATAAACTCTAATGTCGTCGAGGACCCATCAAGTCGTGCAGTCGCAGCCTACCCGTCTTCAGAAGGGAGAGGGGTGTCTAGCCAGAGGGAATGCTGGGTGATGTCCCCATCATCTCCCCCGGGCTGTGAAGAACTCGACTCTGTCGAGAAAGGGTCCTCTCGGCTGCGGTAATGCTCCAGGAGGTCGGGGTCCAGCTGCTGAAGATCCTCCCTGCTCACCCATGAATCATCTGAAGGGGGCCGGCCCTTCCACCTGACCAAGTATCGCTCGTATGCTTTGCTCCGGGTGACAGTGACCTGTTCATCCAATATCCGCTCTATTTGCTCCCGTTGGCCTCTCTGGATTGGTGGAACTCTCTCATGAGTGGTGGCTCTCTCAGAAGGTGGAACAGGCTCAATTTCCTCACTGGGTGTCACCGTGGGTCCCCTATATGGCACCAAGTCAGCCACATTGAATGTGGGACTTACTGCGTACTCCTCGGGGAGGTCCAACACGTAAGCGTTTGTGCCAATCCTCTTTAAAACCTGGAAGGGGCCTGATCCACGCGACCTCAATTTGGAGACATTCCCAGGGGAAAGCCTCTCAGTTCTTACCATCACATAATCACCTACGTGAAACTCCTGGTGGCGACGGTGGGAATCGGCCGACTTTTTATACACCTCATTGCTTTTGTTAATGTGTTTACGGATTTCTTCATGCAATTCTTTCATGTGTTGGGCAAACGACTCAGCACTAATAGACACTCTAGCATGTGGTGGCAAAGGAATGAGATCTGTAGGCTTTCTAGGTTTGTACCCATGCACAGCTTCAAATGGGCTCATCCCTATCGACCTATTCACTGAATTGTTGTATGCAAACTCTGCCTGGGGTAATATGAGATCCCAATTCCCGGGGCGATCCTCAACAAGACACCGGAGTAGATTCCCAAGGCTCCTATTAATGACTTCTGTCTGGCCGTCAGTTTGAGGGTGATAGGCCATGGAAAATTTGAGAAGGGTCCCCATTAGGTGCCAGAGAGTCTTCCAGAAATAGCTGGTGAATTTGACATCCCTATCAGAAATGATGGTCTTGGGTAGACCATGGAGGCGAACTACCTCATCGAAGAATAGGCGGGCCACATGAGAGGCGTCAGAGGTTTTGGAGCAGGGGATGAAATGGGCCATCTTAGAAAACCTATCCACTACTACAAAGATTGAATCATGCCTTTTTTGAGTCCTAGGTAGGCCTAAGACGAAGTCCATGCTTAAGTCTTGCCAAGGACGGTCAGGGACAGGGAGTGGTGTGTAGAGGCCAGTGTTCTGCCTTGTTTGCTTGGCTGAGGCACATATCCGGCACTGTCCTATAATTTTGGCTACGTCCCTTTTGAGACTTGGCCAGTAGAACTGACCCTCAACCAAAGCAATGGTCTTATGCACCCCAAAATGCCCAGCAAGGCCTCCTGCATGTAACTCCCAGATCAGGAAGTCCCGTAGAGAGGTTCTAGGTATGCAAAGTCTATGGCCTTTGAAAATGAACCCGTCCTCTAAGATGAATCCTTGATGTTCCCTAGGTGAGAGGGTGGTCAGAGTGGTATGGATTCAACCAAAGTCCGGGCAATCAGAGTACTCTTCCTTGAGTCTTTCAAATCCTATGACTTCCACCCGAATAGTAGCTAGCAAGGAAATTCTCCTACTGAGGGCATCGGCAGCACGGTTTTCACTTCCGGCCTTATGTTTGATCACAAATGTGTAGGCCTGGATGTATTCGACCCATCGGGCATGCCGAGCATTCAGTTTCTGCTGGGAATTGAGGTATTTCAGGGCCTCATGGTCAGAGAATATGACAAATTCTTTCGGCAAGAGATAGTGTCTCCAGTGCCGGAGGGATTGAACCACGGCATAAAATTCCTTGTCGTAGGTGGAGTATCTCATCCTGGCATCACACAACTTCTCACTAAAATAGGCCACTGGATGTCCTTCCTGGCTAAGGATCCCGCCAATTCCTACCCCGGAGGCATCACAAGTCACCTCAAAGACTTTGGAGAAGTCAGGGAGGCATAGTACAGGGGCTTGGGTCATCCTCTCCTTGAGTTCTTGGAAGGCTCTAGTTGCGGACTTGGTCCACACAAAGGTCCCCTTTTTGAGGCAGTCGGTGATAGGGGCTGTGACTGTGCTAAACCCACGGATGAACCGTCGGTAAAAGGTGGCTAGCCCATGAAAGCTCCGGACTTCATGGAGAGTGCGGGGTTCCAGCCAATCGAGGATGGCTTGGACCTTTTCAGGGTCCATGGATACTCCTTCGGTGGAGACAACATACCCAAGGAAGGTAATGGACTTTGTCATGAATTGACATTTTCCAAAATTGGCAAAGAGGCTCTCCTTCCTAAGAGTGGTGCAGACTTGCCTAAGGTGACTGAGATGGGCTTCTTTGGACTGGCTGTAGATGAGGATGTCATCAAAGTAGACTACCAGGAAGACTCCAATGTAGGGCCTAAGGACCTCGGTCATAAGGCGCATAAAGGTGCTTGGGGCATTAGAGAGCCCAAAAGGCATCACCAGCCATTCATAGAGCCCATCCTTGGTTTTAAAGGCTATTTTCCATTCATCTCCTAGCCTTATCCTAACCTGATGGTAGCCACTTTTGAGGTCTATTTTAGAGAAAATGGTGGCCCCGGCTAGCATGTCAAGCATGTCGTCAAGCCTAGGTATGGGAAACCTGTACTTGACCGTGATCTTGTTGATGGCCCTACTGTCGACACACATCCGCCATGTCCCATCTTTCTTAGGTGTGAGGAGAGCTGGGATAGCACAAGGACTCTTGCTAAGACGGAGGAAGCCTTTTCTTATGAGTTCCTCCACTTGCCTCCTTAGTTCAGCATGCTCAGTGGGGTTGAGGCGGTAGTAGGGAAGGTTTGGGAGGGTGGCCCCGGAGACAAGATCAATGGCATGTTGGACATCCCTCATGGGTGGCAGTTGGTCGGGGAGCTCCTCGGGGAATACGTCCTTAAATTCTTCCAGGAGAGGGTGGATTTCCATGGGGTGAGGATTGGAGGGGGTTGCCTCTCCAAGACATATGACAATAGCACAAAGGGGTGTCCCTCGGGTTAATTCTTCCTCGAGCTCTTTCCTAGTGATGAGGTGGAGGCCTTTGACTGGCCCGGTGGGTTTCTCAGGGGTGGGGTTTTGGGTTTTTGGTTGGGTTGGTGTAGACAAGGCCCTGGGTTTTGGTGGTGTAGGAAGGATTCCCTTGGTGGGTGGTTCTTTTTGGGGAGGGGAGGGGTTGAGGCGGATACTCTTCCCCTCGTGGTCAAAGGTGCATGTGTTTGTTTTCCCATGGATGGTAGCATTGACATCATATATCCAAGGTCTACCCAATAGGATGCTTCCTACAGCCATCGGTATGATATCGCACCATATTTGCCCTTGGTAGGATGAGAAGGTGATGGGGATAAGACAACATGTGTCGACGGGTAGGGAGTGGTTGTTTATCCAGGACACACGATAGGGTTTGGGGTGGGGTGTAGGGGTAAGCCCTAGGAGTTTGACGGTGTCCGGAGACACGGCGTTGATACAACTCCCGTTGTCTAGGATGACCTTCCTAACATGATCCCCGATCTTGACAAATGTGTGAAAAATGGAAGTCCTCCGCCAGTCATCCTCTTGTGGTTGGGTGAGGGTGCATCTTATCACCCCTAGGTGGCTGGAGTGGGGGTCCTCTTCTATCCCTTCCTCAAAGAATTGCTCATTGTATTCCTCTTCCCATCCTAAAGCAGCCTCGTATTCCTCAATAGTACTCTCATGTGTTTCCTGGGTAGTAGAAGGTTCACTCTCAATAACTAGGCTTGACATCCCCTTGGAGGGACATTGGGTGGCTATGTGGCCATAGCCATGGCATCGAAAACACTTGACCGTATTGCTCATTGGGGTCTTCCCTTTGGAGTTGTCTTCCCTTTGAGAAGGAGGGTTGAGTGGAGTGGTCTTTGTGGGGGTGGGAGTGGTTGGTTGGTGGTAGGGCCAAGTGGGGGTTCCCCCATTGGGAGGAGGAGGTGTTCTTAGCAGAGGAGGTAGGTTGGGACGGGGTCCCGGGCCCTTGGGGGGGGGCAAACCTAGGATTCCTAGAAAATCTCTCTACATCCCGGGCTATTTGATAGGCAATCTCCAAGCTATGCACTTCCCTCATAAAAAGCTCCCGTTTGATGTGGGGAAGGAGACCATTCCTAAACCGGGATAAAGTAACGGCTGGATCTTCAACCACACCACACCTTAGGAGATATGAATCAAACTTTTCAATATACTCTTCTACGGTCTTTCTCTCTTGGGTAAGGCTTTGCCATTCATCAAGAAGAAGTTGACTATAGGAGATGGGGAGATATTTGTTCCTAAGTTGATCCTTCATGTCTATCCAAGTGTCAATGGGTTCCTCACGCCAGATCCTCCTTTGGTTTTCTACCTTTAGCCAATAGGTCTTGGCTAGTTTAAGAAGGTGCATCTTAGCCAACCTAACCTTTCTCTCTTCGGACATGGGGTACCATTCGAAGTATTGGTCCATGCCATGCTCCCATTCTTTATAGACACTAGGGTTATGAGACCCCTCAAAATTAGGAGCTTCCACTTTGATCATTCTTAGTAGGAATTCATCATGATCCTCACGTGGTCACCTCTCATGGTATCGAGGTTGTGGGGCTCTCTCTTGCTCACGATTCCACTCATCATCTAGGTCTTCCCTCTCATGTTCAGCCCGCGGAGGCGGAACTCTTTGGGCATGGTTCCTAGGTGGGGCCCTAGCTTCTTCTAGTCTCTCTAATCGGGTGGAAATTCCATTCATTTGCTCCGTGAGGACTTGGATGGCAGCCTCAATTCAATCCATAGGAGTTTGGGGAACTTCCCTTGGGATGTTTTGGTTACCATGAGCATTGGGATCCATTGGTGGGTTGGAATTAGAAGGATCAGCCCGATATATGGTACCCCTACGGGTGGACATGCACAATGATGACAAAACGGGATAGAAATGCAGTTGCCCTTGGACCTAGGCTTGTAGAGACAAGTCTAAAACCTGGCTCTGATACCAATTTGATGTGACACCACTACGGGGTATGCAGCAAGCCAAAAGTAAACTTAGGACCTATTCCGCATGCACAATCACATAACAATTAAGTTGATAAATCGGGACCAAAACGCCGTCGCACACACGTGAGCCCGGGGTGACTATAGGATGCTAAGGGGAGGTGAAGGATCAAGACCCTTGCTGGTAGAGTGCCAGCAGGGCTAGGGTTGCCCTCCCGAGGGTACGTAGCCCACACTTATGGGGCTGGCCGGTGCCAATTAGGGCACTAGGTCCCACTCGCTTACTTTAACCACGGTGACCACACTATGAAGGTGGAGCCGGGATCAGACACTCGCTCGCATGCACAACGGGGCTATGTCTACGGATATTAAACAAAAAGGCACTAAGAATAATGGAGCAAAGTTTAGAGCTCACCTGGTTGGTTTGAAGAAACCAACCCCGTTCGGAGACGAGGGCGAGCGGGGAAGTGTGGATCCCGCACACTGCGCCGATGTCGCTTGAGCTGCTTAGTACATGAACTACTCCCCACGCAGGAGGGTTGGATTAGGGGTGGGGAAATCAAACTTACATCAAACACTACCTCCACGCAGGGAGGGGTGCTAAGCCGGCCAGGCGGAAGGGGAAAACTTGCTAACGATGAAGGAGTGGAAGCCGTCGAAGGTTCTGTTCACTTGCTGTGAGAGGGAACAGGTCGCCACTGCCGCAGTCGTAGTTCATCCTCAGGAATTTTTCCGGTGACGAGACCAAAGGGGAATTCTTCGTAACAGGGACGGGGACACCTCTGAGTTTTAGCGAATTCTTCTGGCATCGTCGCTGGCCGCGGCGGTGGCTCGAACATGACGAGGGATTCTGATGCTGACAGCTTCAGGTCTGAGGCAGTAGGATGCAGAGGTTGCCACAGACGCTCCCGGATGCCGAATTACGAACCGTCAGAGTTTCCGGAATTTTGGAAGAAGCCTCTACACAGAAAAACTGATGGAAACCCTTTCTGACGTCAGGGTGGACTGGGGGACGCCGACGATCAGTCACTGGTCACTACAGACAGCAGGAGGCAGACCCGCGCGACTGAGGGAGAAAATTCGGAACTCTGATTCCTGGATGCTGAACGAGGTCCCGTTTCTTGCTCCTGATCGGGGACAGGGGAAGGAAGAACTTTGTTGAAGACCTTTCTGTCGGGTTCCTTCGCTGTTGGTCGTGAAGCTGCTTCCAATCGGGTTTAGGCTCTCTGCAGAGGATGTCTGGCGCAGTCGTGGTAGAACAGCTCTCCCGGTTGGCCACGAACTCGGAACGGGATGATTCCACCTCGTTTGCGAAGGGGACTCACAGACCTTTCCGTCAATGTAGGCCAAGTCTCTGGATGCAGCTTTATGACTCCGGGGACACTTCTGCTAGTCGCAACCCTTTTCTGCCACCTGCAGATTGATCAAGATGAAGAGAAGGGATGGTGGTGGAACTAGGGGTAGGGATGGGGATTGGCAATATTGGAGATGGTGGGGTGGAGGGTCGATGGGAGAGGGAGTGTAGGGGTGTGGAGAGGAATGGAGCTGGGGAGATGGAGGTCCAAGAGGGGGAGGGGAGAGGAGGCCGCGGCTAGGTGAGAGGGGAATGAGGGGGTCGGCCAAGGCAAGTGGGGAGGTGAGTGGGTGGAGAGGGGTGTGCAAGTTTGAAGTGGGGGGGGGGTGTTTGATTGCTTGGGGATATGAAAGGATATGTGGGGAAGTGGAGGGGTTGCTTGGGGGAGAGGGATGGTTGCCTTGGAGGTGGGGAAGGTGTGTGGGGGATTGGAAGAGTCACTTGGGAATGTGGAAGTGTTAATGGGAGTTATGGACCTAGGGGATGTGAAAGGGTGGGGGCTGAGGTGGCTGCTGATGTGGCAAGTGGGGAAGGTGAAGGGGCAGGTGCGCCCTAGGGAGAGAGAGAGGAGGAGAGAGAAGGGGTCCGCCCCCTGAAGAGAGAGAGAGAGAGAGTGAGAAAGCTAGAGAGAGAGGGGGGAGATGCACTTATGCTCAAAATACTCAATAATTCATTAACCTTCTCAAGTGGGAGTTGGGGTCCTATATATAGGGATCCCAACTTTGTACAAAAGCCCCTGAGAAAAGATCAAAAGACAGATAACCAAGGTGCAAGAAGGGGTGCTCATGGGCCTAGCTCCTCTAGATGGGCCACAAAGCCAAACAAGCCCAATATGTAGATCCACTAATATGAGCACCTAGGACATGACTCAAAATACATCAAAAAAAGACTCAAGAAAAGGGAAAATACATCAAGATGTCCATAGTAATAAACTCTAATGTCATCGAGGACCCATCAAGTCGTGCAGTCGCAGCCTACCCGTCTCCAGAAGGGAGAGGGGTGTCTAGCCAGAGGGAACGCTGGGTGATGTCCCCATCACTCTTGTGGCAGATCGACTGGGGCTTTTCTCCTTTCGTCACTTGTAATTGTTTTCCTGATGCTACTTTAGCAACTTTTTTGGTTGTTGTTCTTTTCGGGGGTATGCCCCTGTGATTATGTTACCTCTTTAGCTAATTATTAATTAAAGGTGCCTTTCGGCCTTTGCTTAAAAAAAAAAAATATTCGGGGCAGGCTTACAACCGTTCCACAAGATTCATCCGACAACATTCATTTCTGGACACTGGCTGCCCATTGAATTCACAGCCATTAGTGCCCAAAGGGATGAATATCTGTAGGCCTTGGAAGCCCGGAGGGATAATAGGGAGCAACATCGGAGGGCCTTGGATGAGTGCCGTGCCAACATCCATGCCTTAGAGAACAGGATAGAGAGGCTTAAGGGCTGACTTGCCAAGGCCGAGTCTGACCTTGTCGAGGCCGAGGTGGCCGAGGTTAGAGGGGTTGAGGAGTTAAGCGTTGATGAGGTTGAGGTAGCCTCTGTGACAGCAGAGCTGGAGAGTCTTGACGCACAGGAGGGTGGGCGGCGCAAAATGGTGAACTTCCCCTGTGTTGGGATCCTCCCTCTCGAGGAAATCTTCCGGGGAATAGACTAGTCGTCAGTCTTCCTCTAATTATCTTTTTCTCTCTCCTTTTTTTGTATGTAACACCAGGGTATGCCCCGAGGCCTATGTAACTTTTTCCAAAGAAGAATACAATGCAATTGTTCCATGTGCTTCTCGTGCGTGCATGATATTCGGGAACCTTTTCCCTTTTTTTTGTGGTAGAGCGCATGTTCGTGCTAATAACTTGTTCGGGGAGTGCCTAGTAGGGTTCGCATAGGAGCATAGGAGAGTGCTCGCCCTTCCAGAGGAGGGACGAGAGGACCACTCCACCATGTCCGTCGTGTGATTAGTCCAAATGGCGTTACTGGTGCGTTCAGTCCGGATAGGCTGATCCGACCTCAGAGGGACGGAGAGAAGAGTTTGTTCATTCAATGACCTAGACGGGAGGTCTTGGTCAAAAGTAAGTTGTTCATTGCCCGAGGGGACGGAGAGAAGAGTTTGTTCATTCAATGACGTAGACGGGAGGT
This sequence comes from Amorphophallus konjac, assembly GCA_022559845.1. Taxonomy (NCBI): domain Eukaryota; kingdom Viridiplantae; phylum Streptophyta; class Magnoliopsida; order Alismatales; family Araceae; genus Amorphophallus; species Amorphophallus konjac. Next base: position 330,468,829 of record CM040118.1, read on the forward strand.
CTTGGTCAAAAGTGGGTAGTCTGTCCACGCCGATAGGGTGCCGGGGGCAGACATGGTTTGTTTGTCTCTTGGTGTATTCGTTGGTACGGGGCTGGTGCCAACGCAAGGAGAAGGGTTGATTTCCCAATCTCGGATGAAAGGTTCGGGTGGGGTATTCTTTGTCAGTGCCGACGGAATGTCAAGGACTGACATGGTTGATTCGTTTATTGGAATATTCGTTGGTACGGGCTGGTGCCAACATAAGGAGAAGGGTTGATTCCCCAATCCCGGACGAAAGGTTCAGGTGGGGTGTTCTTCGTCAGTGCCGATAGAATGTCAAGGGCTGACATGGTTGATTCATTTATTGGTATATTCGTTGATACGGGCTGGTGCCAACGCAAGGAGGAGGGTTGATTCCCCAATCCTGGACGAAAGGTTCGGGTGGGGTGTTCTTCGTCAGTGCCGACAGAATGTCAAGGGCTAACATGGTTGATTCGTTTATTGAAATATTCGTTGGTACGGGCTAGTGCCAACGTAAGGAGAAAGGTTGATTCCCCAATCCCGGACGAAAGGTCCGGGCGGGGTGTTCTTCATCAGTGCCGACAGAGTGTCAAGGGCTGACATGGTTGATTCGTCTATTAAAGGAGGGCTGAGCCCCCCTCCTCCTTCTTTCTTTTCTTTTCTTTTTTTCCTTCATTTTCCTTCCTCTTCTTTCTCTTCTTTTCTTTTCTTCTTTCTTTCTTCTTTCTTTTCTTCCTCTTTTTTTTTCTTCTTCTTTTCTTTTCTTCTTCTTTTGAAACGCATAGTGAATAGTGGCAAACCATCCGGACAATGATAATGCAAATTCGCCCGCGGCGGGGCGGAGAAGTGTATTACTCATTAAATGGAGAAATCGGGGCGTGATACAATCTTAGATGCCTACCATTAAGGGGTGGAAACTGAACCTCCCGCCGGTGGTTGACTATTACATACGCTACGCCCTCATAGACTTTCTAGATAACGTAGGGTCCGAGCCAATTCTCATTTAGCTTGCCCTTGGGGTTGGAAGCCATGACTTCCCTTCTTTTGACCATAACAAGGTCACCCTTCTTGAATTCACGCTCTTTGACGAGCTTGTCAAAGGCGCGAGCTATCCAGGCTTGATAGACCTGAATGTTCTGCTGGGCTTGGAGCTGCTTCCCCTCCAAGTCGGTGAGCTCTTCGAGCATTCGCTCGACATTTGTTTGCTCTTCCCGGACTAACCCGTGTTGGATTGCGACCCGAAAGGAGGGTATTTCCAGCTCAATGGGGACGATTGCCTCTGAGCCATACACCAAGGAAAAGGGTGAACAACCCGTTGGAGTTTTGTATACAGTTCGATATGCCCACAGGGCCTCATACATTTTCTCTTCCCAGTCCTTCTTGTTAGAATTAACAATTTTGGACAGGAGAGTACAAAGAGTTTTATTGAAGGCTTCTGCCAAGCCATTGGCCTGTGGGTTATAAGGGGTTGACGTCCTCTAATTGATCTTGTACTTTTCTGCTAGCCGGTAGACCTTCTGGTTGTGGAAGTGGCTTCCATTATCTGAGATAATTTGGTTCAGAGTGCCAAACCGGAATATGATGTTGCGACGGACAAATCTGGCGACGATCTCCCCAGTCACTTCTTTCAAGGCAACAGCTTCCGCCCAGCGGGAGAAGTAATCAGTTGCCGCCAAGATATACTTGCACCCAGCGGATGATGCGGGTAGTGGCCCCACGACATCTGTTCCCCATTGGGCAAAAGGCCAGTTGGGCAGTGTTGGATGTAGCGGCACGGGCGGTCTCCTGGGCACAGTTACGTGCTCCTAGCATTTCTAACAAGACTTGGCATACCTGCAACAGTCATCAAATATTGTCGGCCAGTAGTAGCCAAGCTTCTTTATTTCAATTTTCATCTTCGGCCCCGCCTGGTGTGCACCAGCTGTCCCGGTGTGGACCTCTCTCATGACTTTCTAAGCTTCTTCAGTGGACAGGCATCGCAGGAGCACCTTCCGTTTGGCATCTTCCATGATTCGGAATAGGATCCCATTCCGGACCTCATAGGAGTCCTTTGTTCTGATCAGCTTGATCTTCTATTCTCTCTTCCTAGGCAGTTGCTAGTATTTAAACTACTTAAAAGGGGGTCCCTCCAGTCGGGTAAGCTGACGGCTTCTGCTGTGGCGACTTGGAGTTCTTCTTCTTCTTCCGTCTCTTCTATCATGCTAGGCACTTGGCGCTGATTTACCACCCGGATGTTGAGGGATCCTTCTGGGGGCACCGCCAGTGAACTTGCCAACTTTGCCAGTGCATCGGCTTGTGTATTTTCTCCCCTGGCAACGTGGCCTATCTCGATGAGGTAGAATTGCTCCATGAGCCGTTTCGCCTTAGCATGGTAAGGGAGTAGTTCGGGTTTTCAGACGTCAAACTGTCCCTGGACTTGCTTGACGACTAGCAACGAATCGCCAAATACTTGTAGCATTTTAATCTCCATTTGCAAAGTGACCTGGAGACCAATGATCAGAGCCTCATACTCTGCCTCATTATTTGTACAGGGTTTATTGATGGAGCATGATGTGTGCAATACTTCTCCCTCAGGGGATTTGAGGACGATGCCGGCCCCGGCCCATACTTTTGTATGCCCGGATGGGGTTGTTTCTGTTCTCGAAGCCCCATCAAAGTGTAGCTGCCAGGAAATCTACTGGACCTGGCCTACCTCCAGTGTTTCATCTTCAGACAACTCTATGGCCAATGGGGAATCTTCAGGCACAAGGTGTGCTGCAAAGAAATCGGCCACGGCTTGACCCTTGACGACCTTCTGTGGCACGTAGGTGATATCAAATTCCATTAATAGAACGGCCCACTTGCCGAGATGTCCCTTCAGGACTAGCTGGGAGAGAATATACTTGACTGGGTCGGCCTTAGAGATCAGGCTCACTTCATGCGAGTGCATGTAATGCCTCAGTATCTTGACTGTGAAGACCAAGGCGAGACAGACCTTCTCGATCGGGGTGTATTTTACTTCTGCCCCCACTAATCTTAGGCTGAGGTAATAGAGAGCTTGCTCTTTCCCCTCATCATTGTTTTGGGATAGCATTGCCCCTAGTGAACATTCGGCGATGGCTATGTACAGGATAAGCGGTCTCCCTTTGATAGGTGCCCCCAGCACAGGCGGGGTCTTCAAGTAATCTTTCAGCCGATCGAAGGCCTTCTGGCATTTCTGGTTCTAGTCGAAAGGTGCATTATTCTTCATCATCAGTTTGTGGAATGGCTGACAGCGCCCTGACAAATTGGAGATAAATCTTCGGATGTAAGCCAACCGGCCTTGCAGGGATCTCAATTCTCCCAAATTCTTCAGAGGAGGTAGCTCCTGGATGACTTTTATTTTGAAAGGGTCGATCTCGATCCCCCTATATCGGACAATGAAGCCGAGGAACTTCCCACTGGAGACGCCGAAGGCACACTTCATTGGGTTTATTTTCAGCTCATACTGCCGGAGTCTCTCGAAGATGACTATAAGGTCATTTAGGTGATCCCCCCTTTTCTTCGTCTTGACGACCAAATCATCAATGTAGCATTCGACTTTGCTGTATAGCAGTTCGTCGAATATCTTGTTCATCGCCCGCTGGTAAGTAGCGCCGACGTTCTTGAGGCCAAAGGGCATTCTTTTGTAGTGGAATATCCCTTTGGGTGACCGGAAGGCCGTATGAATTCTGTCGTGCTCAGCTATCCAAATTTGGTTATAGCTGGATGATCCGTCCATGAAGGACAAGGCCTCATGGCCAGTAGTTGCATCAATCATTACTTCAGTGATGGGCACCGGGAAATCATCTTTTGGGCAAGCTTTATTCAGGTTGCGGAAGTCCACGCAGATCCTGATCTGTCCATTCTTCTTCTTCACCAGCACAATGTTGGCCAACCAAGTGGTATACTGGTTTTCAGCTAAAAAATCGACATCTATGAGCTTGTCGACTTCTTTGTAAATTTGATTTATTAGCTCCAGCCTCATGCGCCGGGGGGACTACTTGACTGGCTCCACCTTAGGGTCAATAGCTAGAATGTGTTGAGTTACACCGGGACTAAGGCCGGGCATCTCTTTGTAGTTCCAGGCAAAACAGTCCTGAAATTCTTGCAGCAACTTGACATATTGCTCCCTTTCCTGCAGAGGTAGGAGGGCACTCAGAAAGGTTGGCCTGGGGTCGCTTTCCGTGCCCAAGTTAATTTCAAGGAGCTCATCTACTGTAGCCTGGCCGCCATCTTCAATTTTCGGCGGTGCCGGTAGTAGGTCGATGAAATCCTGGTCTTCACCGTCCTCCCCTTCAAGGACACCATAGGCGCCTTCTAGCTCCGCCTCGTTGGGCAGTGAGTCTTTGCTCGCTTCCCCCTCCTCCATGCTCGTTGTGTGCGGCTCCAAGGGGTTCTCTGGCGCGGAGAGGCATAGTACTTCTCTAGGATCTTCTTGATAATTATCATAAACAGCTCCTGCAGGAGCCGAAGGGATTGGTTGCCATACTGGGGACTGCTCCGCCGCCGGCGGCCGGGATTGTTCATCCTCAGTTGTGTCTTCAAAAATCTGGTGCTGGACTGACACCATGTAGATATTTCTTTCGTGGCTGCCTGTCACATGAGGGCGTGGCGGAGCTACCATGTAATCTCCCATTCTAAGCTCATCTTTCTCAATCAAGTCTTTAGCAATGTCCTTGAAGACATAGCAGTCTTCGATGGAGTGACCCAGTACTTGGTGATAAGGGCAAAATAGGGGGTTGCCACTTCTGCGAGCATCTTGTGGCCTCTTGGACCTCGGGAGAGAGACCTTGCCAAAGTGGCAGGCCCAGTCAAAGATCCCTCGGGTCTTATTCCTTGGGAAAGAGTAAGGCCTCTGCATTCTCTCTTGTAGTGTAGGGTTCCGGTCGGCCGGCCGTCTGACTGGGGAAATAGTTGCACCCCTGGCCTCCTTTTTCCAGTGCATAGGGGGGCTCGGGATGGTGCTCGAGGATAGGTGCATGCCGATATTCTGCTGGAGGAAGATGCCCCCGATCAAGTCAGACACAAGTGCGGTCACTTCGGCCAACCGAGCCTTCAACATCTCATATTCTCGCTGCTGTTGATAGCACAGGGCAAACAGGGTAGAGCACCGAGGGGGGCTCGGAGTCCGACTAGCTTCCCCGTCCTTTGCATTAATGTTGGGTGAGGGTAGTGGCACTGATGCGGGATGGACACGCGACCCGACTCCAAATGGATATGCGATCCTTGGACTCTAAGCAAGCTCACGATCGCCCCTAACGAGGGAAGCGTACGGACGTGCATGGTTGAGAAACCGGCATTGAGCTAGGGTGGTCAACTCACAAATTCATGCCCGGATCGGGTCACGGGATGGTCTCGCTCTCTCTCGCAGCAGCAGTGATATAAAAAGTATAGCGAGTTAAGATCCTAGCATGCTCTCTAGTAGCGGCATAAAGAAATATATACGAAATAAAGTAAATGCCGAGATGGGAGTGAATACGATACCTCCACGCTACCGGGCATGGGGAAGACTTCCCGGCCGAACTCGTACTCCCGGAACAGTAAATACACAATAATTACAGCAAGACAAACTACTGCCCACTCCACACAGGGAGGTAAAGGGTGACACGATGGGACCCGGGAGTAGCGGTTTCGGGTTGACGGGCGGCTTCGTGTGTTGCTTCGGCGGCACACGTACTCACGACCGTGGGGCCCACGTGCTGGTCAGTGGGGCCGCGTGGGACCGGGGTGGTACCACTATGGTGGGGATGCCCGGAGGGGCGCTCCCTGGGAAGGTGGCGCGCTGGTTCACCGGTCGGAGACCGGGCGGCTCCGATCTTCACTTGTCGGAGTTGCTGCTCACGGATCTGAACTGCTATTTTAGACCTGTGCGTCCCGACGAAATCCGCTGCTGCGGTCACTCCCGATGTCAGATCGATGCACAAGAGGTACCGATGGAAAGCGGACTTGAAATCCTTCGATCTATGGCTAGAGAAAGAAATTTGAATTTCCCGTTGAAGGCCTTTGACGAATATTCAAGCTGCTGGCTCACAGGATATGAGAACTCAAGATAGAAGTACTATTTCCTGAGAGTTGGCGTTGACCACGATGTAGACCTTCGATTCAGCGTTTGAGCCCTTCATTGAAGTTGTAGAGGCCGAAGAGAGGAAAATGGGGATATATCGTATGCAAGGTTTGGTAGAGATTTGACTGGGGAAAACTACTTTATAGTACCGAGTGGTGGGATCTGGACAGCAGAGACAGAACAGAAGTTGGGATCTGAAGTAAATTTTTAGAAAATATGAACGAGATTATAAATTCACAAGAAAATTTGTGGATGGTGGAAGTGGTGGACAGAACCTCCAATAAATTTGGGGATTCAAACAAAAATCAAGAAGGGGAAAAAAAGGGCGAAACTCAGAGTGGCTGTAACACAGGACAGAGATCTGGCAGATCTGGTGGACTGGAAAGCACGAAAATGGACAAGTATAAAACGAAATCTAAATGATGTGATTTTTTTTGGAGGTGGGGTTTCAATAGGAGAACCAACCTTGAAAATCTCAGCTCCAGATGATGTCAGAGTTGGGAGCTAAAATTCCCGGAGTGAATCCCTATCTAGCAAAATAGAACCTTGGACAGCACTTCAGGAGGATGCTCGCGGTGGCTCGATGGCGGCACGAACGGCGGCGGCGGTAGTAGAGATAGAAATCAGAGGTAGAGGGGCTAAGATAGAAGGGGTTTACACCCTGAAATGTTAAAGGAGGAGGAGGGAACCAGAGGGAGAGAGAGGGGGGCACAAATTTGCTCCAAGCAATCTGATTTTTTCTTCTTCTCATTAATTCATGAAAAAAAGGAAATACAAGCCTTATATAATAAAAGGAAAATGACCACATATACCCTTAGATCTAAATTGGGGAGGGGTATACAAGGTATAGAACTAATTATTTCTAATAGCATTTTTTCAAAAATTAAATTTGGACCAAAAATGGGGGGCGCCCCTTTGACTAGGTAGGTGTAAGGTAGGTGGCATCTTTGAATTTTTTAACCACTTGTCTCCCATGTGTCCAATTGATCTTCTAGATGCCACCTAGGACTTTGACCAGCCCCACATGGACCCAAATGGTGCCACTTGGACCAATGAGGAAGGAGTGAGGGCCCCCTTGCAGGTCCTACTGACATTTTGCACAAAAACCTACTAAGACTCACAATTGTGTACCCATATAACATATTGGTATACATACACATATAAAAGGACATAAATGCAAATAAAATATGAGCGGTCTTGCTTCGATGTCCCCATCAATTCTCCCCGGGTGGAAAGAACTCGACACCGTCGAGTAAAGGGGGGTGACTGCTCGAGTAGCTCCGGTGGATCCGTCACCGTACCAAGTAGCGCGGGTACGCTCCACTCCAAGTGATCGTCACCTGCTCATTTCGTATATACTCGATATGCGCATGCTGCTATGGAAAGAGGCTAGTGGTGGAACACTCCGGGGTGGGGTCACTCTCAAGGGGAAGGAGGCGGCTCGAAGACTCACTAGGAATCACCGCTGGGTCCCTATATGTGACTAGATCCGGGACATGGATGTCGAGCTGATCCCATACTCCTCGAGCGAGTCCACTCGCCTCTCACTCATAAGAGATTGACAACGAGCTTGCACAAGACACATGCAGACTCACCAAGTACTAACACACATATGCAAACCACACAAATAAGCCACATAAAACAAACCACACAAAGAAGAAACAAACCGACTCATGCATTACCCTAGACTTAATGCAATGACATCACCCACCAGGTGGCCATCATCCAAGTGCCGCATCTTGAGTGTCGGTAGGCTCCTCCAGACTTTCGTACTCATCAGCTAGTTCCGGGCCGGCCTCATAGGTGACATGTACAAGTCCAGAAGGCGAGACTTCTCCAACCCCTAGGACTAGTGTGGCACGAGTGGGACATTGGTTGGTGATATGGCCAAACCCATGATAGTGGAAACACTACACCCGGGACCTACTGGTCTCTCCGATAAGAGGGCCCTTACCCTTATCCTCCCGACGGGCAGGGGGTGTAGGAAACAAAGGTGGGGCTGTAGGTGTTGTTGGCAATAGGGGTAGGGGTGCCGGTGCCAGAGGATGGGCAATGGGTGCCTGTGGTTGGGGTGGAGGTAGATCCTGTGGTGGGGGAAGGCGAGGCCTTGGAGCGAAATGCTCCTGACGGGTGGGCTCCTGAGATTGAGCCATGGGGGCCCACTGAGGTGGGCCTAAAGAGTGACGGGGCTCGGTAGTATGAAGAGGGGTTGGGCCCGATCGATGGCTAGGCTTAAACTCTCCCTCAAATTGCTCCAACTCGAGAGCAACCAAATATGCCTCTTCCAACGTTTTGGCATTGCGACGAAAAAGCTCATACTGATAGTGTGGCCGCAAACCACATCGAAAGCAGGAAACGGGCATGGTACTCTCCTCCGTGACACCACATTGCAGAAAGTACTCATCAAATTCAGCGATGTATTCAGAGATGGACCGGTCTCCCTGGCTAAGACTCTGCCACCTATCGATGAGTCGCTGACGGTACGTGGGAGGAAGGTCCTTTTGCCGAAGCTTAAGCTTCATTTCGCCCCATGTATCAATCGGGGGCTCTAGCCACTGAAATAACAGGCTCTCTACATTCTTCCAATAGGTTTGTGCCTGTCCCATGAGCTTCATGGTAGCAAATCAGATCCTTCGACGCTCCGACATATCATACCAATCGAAGTATCGGTCCATGCCGAACTCCCAATCTAACTAGACTTTCGGATCCAAAGACCCGTAAAAAATGGGAGGGTCCGCTCGCATGGTCTTAAGGACCCTATCGTCCTCCTCATCTCTCTGTGGCTGGAGGCCACGACGCGTTGACCATATCCCTCATAGGCGTTATCGGACCCATAGTCCTCGAGACCAAGGTCACGGCGTGGTAGTTCGGGAACTCAAGGAAGGGCGGGCGGAGGAGCCTGTGGTTGCAGAGGAGCATGTACGGGCGGATCCTCGGCCACAACGGCGGGCTGGGCCTGGGCTATGGGAAGGGCTTGGCCTTGGGCAGCCGCCTGAACGGGTGCGGGTGGGCCCTGGGCCACCCTAGGAGGGTCTCCGTGTGACATCCTATCCAACCGTCCGACCAGACCTTGGACAGATCTGTCGGATGACTCCATCCGTTCCTCTATGGCGTTAAACCGACCATCTATATGGTCCGAGAAGCTCTTGAAGGTTGCCTCGGATTGGTCCATCCGGTCTACGAGGGCCATGATCGCCTCGCGCAAGGAATGAAGGTCTCCCGAGATGGTATCCCGTGGGTTGGCCATAGGTGCAGGGCGATGGTATTGGGTACCTCGCCGAGTGGGCATGCAACGACACACGAACTAGGAGACACGGGCTAAGGCAAAGATGATGCACCTAGACTTAAACCAAGACTCGGTACGTAGCGGAGTTAATCAATCCGAAGATCACTCGCGCAAGTGTGCGGCCTTCCCCATAGGCGTAGCCTAACGTTCGGACAACACCTTTTTATATACTGATTAATGGGATGCAAGTGCAACCTAGACCGACTTAGACAATGACTAGACGTAAATGACACCTTTTTTTTATTTTTAGACACCTTAGACTCAACTGGCGCTCTGATACCAAACTGATGCGGGACGGACACGCGACTCGACTCCAAATGGATATGCGATCCTTGGACTCTAAGTAAGCTCACGATCACCCCTAACGAGGGAAGCGTACGGACGTGCACGGTTGAGAAACCGGCAGTGAGCTAGGGTAGTCAACTCACAAATTCGTGCTCGGATCGGGTCATGGGACGGTCTCGCTCTCTCTTGCAGCAGCAGTGATATAAAAAGTATAGCGAGCTACGATCCTAGCATGCTCTCTAGCAGGGGCATAAAGAAATATATACGAAATAAAGCAAATGCCAAGATGGGAGCGAATACGATACCTCCACGCTACCGGGCGTGGGGAAGACTTCCCGGCCGAACTCGTACTCCCGGAACAGTAAATACACAATAATTACAGCAAGATAAATTACTGCCCACTCCACGTAGGGAGGTAAAGGGCGACAAGATGGGACCCGTGAGTAGCGGTTTTGGGTTGACGGGCGGCTTCGTGTGTTGCTTCGGCGGCACACATACTCACGACCGTGGGCCCCATGTGCTGGTCAGTGGGGCCGCTGTGAGCGACGTCACGCGGTAGAGGGGAGCGAAGAAGACGCGGAGCGCGCGGGCTCCTCTTTTTTGCTGCAACATAGAAATAAGAGAAGAGAGAAGGGGCCACCACGGGAGATTGCTCCGGCGGGGCGAGCGGGACAAATGTAATATAGCAAGATATGGGGGTTAAACGGCCATAGCGGGAAGTGACTCGCTGCGGCCTCGGGGGTACGGGAATGGTACAGAAATTAAATAGCAAGAATTGAAACGGCCATTGGGGAAGTGACTCGCCGCGGCCTCGAGAATATGAGCAGATAAGAATATAACAGAATATAAAGAGCGGGAATTTAAACGGCCATTGGGGAAGTGACTCGCCGCGGCCTCGAGAATATGAATAGATAAGAATATAATATATAAGAACGGGAATTTAAACGGCTATTGGGGAAGTGACTCGCCGCGGCCTTGAGAATATGAATAGATAAGAATATAACATATAAGAACGGGAATTTAAATGGCCATTGGGGAAGTGACTCGCCGCGGCCTCGAGAATATGAGCAGAATATAACAGAATATAAAGAGAATGTAAGAACGGGAATTTAAACGGCCATTGGGGAAGTGACTCGCCGCGGCCTCGAAAACAAGATGTGATCGCCAGGGGCCAAAAGACCCCAAAATAAAGAAAGTGATCGCGCCTACCTCAAGAGCGGGAGATGGCGGGTTGCTTCTTCCCCCCCCCTTCGGCCGGCCGACGGAGAGGGCTTTCCTTGGGTACCCTTGCAAAACAACGACAAACAAGTAGCGAGTGGATTAGAAAGATGAGGGTGTAGTATTCAAATCCTTGCGATAAAAATAACGAAATGATGGCAAGACACACACCTGGTTGGTGTTGTCTTTTAAACCCCTCTCGGACTCGAGTAGGAGGAAAATGAGATGATGGATGCAAGAAGTATGTAAGAAGAGGCGCCCTTATGAAGGGGGATAGATGATGCGAGATGATGAATGCAAAAGAACTACGAAGAAAATGAAAGGATTGGCTTATTGGATGTGCCGATGGTGCAATCCGGCGGAGCTCCAGCAGCGTAGGGACGACGTGGAAGCGCGGTGGATGAAGACGACCTTCCTCTCGCGAGCGTGGGCACCCGAGAAGCCGGCGGAACCTCCACCTACAAAAGATCCACGGGTTAGAAATGACTCCGGTAGCCTCTGGGCTCCGGCAGCCTATCGGATCTCTTAGAAGCTCCTCTAGAACTGAGGGGGTGGGCCTCTATTTATAGGGCTCCGGAGGGTGGAGGCATCCAGGACCCTGGACACCTCCATCAGGGCAAAAAAGATATTTTATTCTATTTTTATTTATTTTTTCTGAATATTTTCATGGAGGCGTCCAGGGTCCCGAACGCTTCCATAAGTCCCACCGAACTCCGTCGAAAGCCGCACGCGGTTTGGCACAACGCGTGGTTTTGGAGCAGCGACCCGTGATTTGGAAATGGGCACGTCCAGGGAGCTGGACGTCTCTACAATTTGGATTCTTTCACACATGACAAACCGTCGTTCGGTGGGCGGCGCCCCGTGAGTGAGTTGATGGAGGCGTCCAGGGTCTTGGACGCCTCCAAGAAAATATATTTTATATTTTTGTTTTGTTTTTATGCCAAAGCTGGCATTTTATATTTTTTATATTTGTTTTTATGGAGGCGTCCAGGGGCCTGGACGCCTCCATTAATATATTATTTTTTATTTGGTTTTGGGCTTTGAAAAATAAATTAAAAGAATGGGGGCGTCTAGGGGCCTGGACGCCCCCATAAAGACCCACCCGGGTCCTCAGTTCAGGCGTTGGCGGCCGCCCGGCAGACACCCTTCCTGGTTTCGGAACCTCTGATGCGTCCGACTGGTGTTGATGCCGTCCGAATGCCGTGACGAGACGATTCTGGATGCCGAAAAAGGCAGAAGAAGACCCAAGAAAAGGAAGCACTTAAGAGATTCGAAATGCGTAAGCCGTCGCGGGGCGTCGTACAGTAATATGAGACTTTCTCGGGAGACGTCAGGAATGGCGTGTCTACAGCCGCATGGGACCGGGGTGGCACCACTATGGTGGGGACGCCCGGAGGGGCACTCCTTGGGAAGGCGGCGCGCTGGTTCACCGGTCGGAGACCGGGCGGCTCCGATCTTCACTCGTCGGAGTTGCTGCCCACAGATCTGAATTGCTATTTCAGACCCGCGTGTCCCGACGAAATCCGCTACTGCGGTCACTCCCGATGTCGGATCGACACACAAGAGGTACCAATGGAAAGCTGACTTGAAATACTTCGATCTATGGCTAGAGAAAGAAATTTGAATTTCCCATTGAAGGCCTTTGTCGAATATTCAAGCTGCTGGCTCAAAGGATCTAAAAACTCAGGATAGAAGTACTATTTCCTGAGAGTTGACGTTGACCGCGATGTAAACCTTCGATTCAGCCTTTGAGCCCTTCATGAAAGTTGTATAGGCCGAAGATAGGAAAACATGGATATATCTTATGCAAGGTTTGGTGGAGATTTGACTAGGGAAAACTATTTTATAGTACCGGGTGGTCGGATCTGGACAGCAGAGACAGAACAGAAGTTGGGATCTGAAGTGAATTTTTAGAAAATATGAACGAGATTTTAACTTCACAAGAAAATTTGTGGATGATGGGGGTGGTGGACAAAACCTCCAATAAATTTGGAGATTCAAACAAAAATCAAGAAGGGGAACAAAAGGGCGAAACTCATAGTGGCTGTAACACAGGACAGAGATCTGGCAGATCTGGTGGACTGGAAAGCACGAAAATAGAAAAGTATTAAACGAAATCTAAATGATGTGATTTTTTTTTTGGAGGTGGGGTTTCAATAGGAGAACCAACCCTGAAAATCTTAGCTCCAGATGATGTCGGAGTTGGGAGCTAAAATTCTCGGAGTGAATCCCTATCTAGCAAAATAGAACCTTGGACAGCACTTCAGGAGGATGCTCGCGGTGGCTCGATGGGGCACGAACGGCGACGGCGGCAGCAGAGATAGAAATCAGAGGTAGAGGGGCTAAGATAGAAGGGGTTTACACCCTGAAATGCTAAAGGAGGAGGAGGGAACCATAGGGAGAGAGAGGGGGGCGCAAATTTGCTCCAAACAATCTGATTTTTTCTTCTTCTCATTAATTCATGAAAAAAGGAAATACAAGTCTTATATAATAAAAGGAAAATGACCACATATACCCTCAGATCTAAATTGGGGAGGGGTATACAAGGTATATAACTAATTAGTTCTAATAGCATTTTTTTAAAAATTAAATTTGGACCAAAAATGGGGTGCGCCCCTTTGAGTAGGTAGGTGTAAGGTAGGTGGCATCTTTGAATTTTTTAACCACTTGTCTCCCATGTGTCCAATTGACCTTCTAGATGCCACCTAGGACTTTGACCAGCCCCACATGGACCCAAATGGTGCCACTTGGACCAATGAGGAAGGAGTGAGGGCCCCCTTGCAGGTCCTACTGACATTTTGCACAAAAACCCTCTAAGACTCACAATTGTGTACCCATATAACATAAGGGTATACATATAAATATAAAAGGACATAAATGCAAACAAAATATGAGCGTTCTTGCTTCGATGTCCCCATCAGGCACCCTATTGCTGCAATTATTCGAGGTCGACCCGTCAGAGGAGGACAAGACCTTCCCCTGGTTTCCTTCGGGAAGCAGATTCCATAGGAATACTTCCTCGTCTTGATCTTCGTCGACCGGGGGCATTCGGTGCGGACGGTCTTCTGCTTCTTGTGGGCCTGCTCTACCTGCGGGACTATTGCTGTCTGGAGCCGAGACTGATATCACATCGGCTTCAAATGAGTCTTCTATTGCGAAGCCCAAACTTGGATGTCGGGTGATCTACAGCAATCTCTGGTCTAGGTTTGGCGGATTCCACATTTTCTTGAACATTTCTTTCCGACTAGAGAGTTGGCAAAGGGGAATCCCTTGTTTTCTGGTCATCTTGACTATGCGACCGGATATGTCAGGAAGTCCCATGATCGGGATGAGTGGGTCGTGTAGATCACTGGGGAGTCTACAATCATCATCCCCTCTGACCGGGTGCTCTTCAGCTACATAGAAAATGGTGGATGGGCCTCCGGGGTTAGGCACCTCGAAGGTCCTTAATGGCTCAGCCACCTGGCAATCAATCTCTGCGAGAGGCTTGATGATCCCGGGCGGGACCCTAACGTCCTCCAGCAGGTCTTCCAAGTAAGGTGTCCCCGATGTAGGCTGAATGGGAAGGGGGGTGGCGGTGAGTATCCCTTTTGCTTCCTCAACAAATGGCACGTGAGGGGGAGCCACATAGCCCAGCGGCGGTGGAGGGAACCAACTGTCCGGCTCTACCTTCATCTTTCCTTTGCTCTGAGTGACTTGGGGAGCTTGCTTCGACTTCTCTAAATACAAATTGGCGTCTGACAGATGACATTCGAACACCTCAAAAGGGTGGAGGTCCGCAAAGATTCTCTCCTCCTTCCCGTTGCCAAGGTACTTGATGCATTGGTGGAGAGTAGACGGCACTACCTTGTTTTGGTGTAGCCAAGGTCGACCGAGCAATGCCTTGTAGGAGGTGTTGGAGTTGATCACATGGAAGTTCACCTTGGTCGTGAAGTCACCAAAGGAGAGGTTGAACTCTGCGACTCCCATAGGGAACTCGCATTTCTGGTTAAGGTCAACAATCTTGACATTCTTGACCTCAACCAGGTGTACGTCAAAACAATGTTTCTGGTACACTCGATAGGGGAGTATGTTCACCGCTACCCCAGGGTCAATCAATACTATGTTGATGGGATGCCCATTCAGCTGCCCCTTCATGTAGAGCGGCATGTTGTGAGTGCAGGTACGTAGAAACATATCTTCTTCTGTGAAGGCCACAACTACTTCAGGTGACATTTCTGGAAGGCAAGCTTCCACATATGCTGGTGTATGGAGTGCAGCGATGACGGCATGCCGTGTCTCTTTATCCAGAGATAGAATCTCCCAGACGGTGAACCTGGCTGTGATCTTCTTCAGGTGCTTGACTATTCTGTTACTAGCTCAGACTTCGAGCAGTTTCATTTCTTCGGCTCTGCTGCGCCTACCTCCACCTTGAGCTTGGGAAACTAGCTCGGCGGGTGCCTCTTCCGCTGGGTCGGGTGCCGCTTGAGCTTGCGGAGCCTGCTGGGTCACCTCCTTTTCCTGCATGAACCTGGCAAGGTTCGGGATGCTATCGAGCTCCTCCCTTGCCCGCGGAGGGGTCACTGCCAGCGGGGCCGAAGGGCTGTCGGTCTCTTTAGTCTTCTGGGGCTCGCGGGGGTATGACTGTCTCCCCTTTTGAGCTGACAGAAACTCAATAAATGAAGGGACGTCCTGGCCGACCAGTTCTCCGGGATAGAGACCCGAGGGAGGGGGAATCTCTATGCCTTGGACCCTAGGCTCGGGGATGTGATACAGTTACTCTCCCCTGAGTAGGATGTTGTGGTTGGCCTGAGGAGGGGGTCCCCACTTCCTTCCCGACCTGGTGGCATGTTGGGAGGTGGATGCTTCAGCTTGATTCACCTCTGACTGCTTGACGGGAACTTCTTGCTCTTCCTCTCCCAGGGAGAGAGCTGTGTCAAATAATGTTGATAGGGTGTTGCAAGAAAGGACGACCCCACTCTTCTTCTTGTTTCTGGGTCTTCTCTTCTTTTTTTTCTTATTTTCTTCAGTGGCTGGCAACTACTCTTGGGGAAGCTCACCCCACAAGAGAGGCTCTTCCTTCGCCTCGGCTTCTATTTTCGGAGCTAATTTGAGTGACTCGAACTCCTCCCTAGGGACATACTCCTTCAACTCCACCGACTGAATCTCGGGTTGTTCATAGTCTTCGAGCCCATCAATGATGGCGTGGAGCCTTTCCACTGTAGGACTGGTTTCTTTGTGCACCCGCATTGGGATGTGCTTTTTCTTGTTGTGGGTAGGGCGTCTCATGACGAGCCGGGGGGCTGTGTCATGCCAAACGGGTGTCGCCGGTGGCGGTGCTAGTCGGGGTGTAACGCCCCTTATGTGAACCTCCGGCGTGGGCCGGGGAGCTTGTCTTCATCTTCTGTTCCTTGTTGGCACAGCTTGCCAACCTCCTTGATCTTGAGCCGGCGCCATGACGAAGGCTTCATAAGTGGCCTTTGTGCTAGTCTCCGCCCATTCTTCAGGTAGCTGCTGGTATAAAGACACCATGTTGACACTGGTACCGAGGCTCGGCATCTCGTGCGACTATGGAGGGTCTATCTTGTGCTCCTCCATGTCCAGCTCTCCCTTCTTGATCAAGGATTCAATGACATCCTTGAAGATGTAACATTCTTCGATGGTGTGCCCGAGCATCTGGTGGTACGGGCAGAAGCGGGGATCGTCCTTCTTCTTCACGTCACCAGGCTTTTTAGGTTATGGTAATGTGATTTTATTATATCTAGTGGCCCTTTCAAATAGGATCCGGGACTTATCTCGAGGAAAAGAATACAACTTGTTCCTCATTTTCTCCCACAGGGAGGGACCTTCCCGCCGTTCAGTAGATCTGGGCGGAGGAGGGTTGGCTGCCTCTTTAGCTTTCTCTTTCTGTTTCTCGAAAGCTTCGAAGTCCAACGTGTGAACCTCTGGTAGTGTTGATCTTTTCTTAACCTGCTTGGCCCTCTGGCTCGATGCAGCTGGAGTAGAAGAGTATCGAGCGAGGAATGCCTCGATCTCTGTAACTATATTATTCAGACGGTCAAATGACCTCACCTCCGCACCGATCATCCTTTCAAGGATTTCTTTCTTTAGGTTCTGTTTACAGATCTGCACCACGTCTTCCTGGTGCGGGGGACGTCTGCACCTCATACTGAGGTTCCTCCATCTTTTTATGTAGTTGAGAGCTGACTCATCATTTCTTTGTCTTGTGGCATAGAGCTTCGCCATGGTCACCTCTCGCTCAGCTATGTAGAATCTCTCTTTAAACTTTTTCTGCATATCTGGCCAGTCTGCAAAGGACCCTGCGGGCAAGCTCGAGTACCACTCGAAAGCAAGCCCGGTGAGTGTCGAGCCAAAGAATTTGAGGAGGTAGGCTTCATCTGCAGCTAGATCCCCCATAACATTCACATAGTAGGCAATGTGCTCCCTGGGAGACCCTTGCCCATTAAATTTCTCAAATTTCGGCGGCTTGGTGATACCGGCCGGCAGCCTTCTGGCAGCATAGTGCGCCGGGTAAGGTACCCGATATACATCGAATGGC
The DNA here is from genome assembly GCA_022559845.1 of Amorphophallus konjac. Lineage (NCBI taxonomy): Eukaryota > Viridiplantae > Streptophyta > Magnoliopsida > Alismatales > Araceae > Amorphophallus > Amorphophallus konjac. Next base: position 330,486,220 of record CM040118.1, read on the forward strand.
GTATGATCACCATCGCTCCTTTCCGCCAACTTCATATCTATCATCTGTTCAAGCATGAGTCTGCTCACCGTCGCCGGGTTGACTGGATTTGGGTAGAAATGAGCCGGTTGCGCCAGTGGCGTAGCTAACACTGTCGCCTGTGGTGCAATGGTGGACCCCTGGAATAGCGGGTTCTGCTGCAGGGCCGGTGTAGTATGTTGCGGCTGATGCAGGGGTATGCCCCGGATGTAGGTGGGGATCGATGGAGACACCGTCGCCTGTGGAGAAGCTTCCGAGGCCTGGCCGTTGCCCCCAGGAGTCCCTGGCGGTGCTTCAGCCTGACCGGATGTCGAGGGCTGAGCGGCTCTCTCGGTCAATTATTTTCTCAGCAACTCAATCTCCCACTGATATTGCTACATCATGTGCAATACAGTGGGGTCATTCATGGAAAGGCTAGGGGTGCCCCCCATTTCTTCGGCCGACGCCTCTTCGGATGACGTAGATGGGCCTCCTGAAGTGCCTTCTGTGATGACATTGGCAGCCAATGCCGTTGAAGGTTTCCCATAGTCAGCTTCCCCAGCATGGGCTTGTGTCTTCTTAGTCGCCGCTTTCCCTCTTCTGTTAAGAGGTCCCGGCCTTGCTGCAAGTCTGGCCATTTCTTCAGGCTCGGTCGGTAAGGCCCCGTACCGGCCGAATACTCCTGCCATGTTGCAAGTGTAGACCCTCAGGTCTCTGCCTCTTATTGCTGCTCTTCTTGATGGCTTAGCTGGGAAGACCAATCTGTCAAAGACCGACCTCCATGGTTTCATTTCTTCCCTCGGCGGGGACTGATAACGCTCCTCAGAGTAATTTCTTGACTCGACGCTAGGCACCGGTCGGGCTTCTTCTTCTTCAAATACGGAAGCTACTGCCCCCAGTAGTCTTTGGCGACCCAGGGGAGTGCTCCCTGGTCCCCGTAAGTAGTTCCTCATGGCTTGCTCTACCCCTTCCCAATCTTGATCAGGAGGAGAAACCGGTGATATTGCCCTATTTACAACAACGGGCATGTGAGTTATAGGCTCAACATGGGCAGCCTGATAGTGACGTCGGTGGTGTTGACGATGGATGTTCTCCGGTGGGGCTGATGCGGTCAGTGTCGGCTGGTAGACGAGGGCCAATGTCCTGACACGGTCTCTCTATTGTGCCCTTGCCAGGCGGAAGGTGCTGGGCCCTCCCTGGGTTGGTGAAGTGAACCGAGCTGCCTTGGGAACCCACGCCTGCTTGGCCTTGGTCGGCCTAGAGGCCGGTTGATGCTGTGGTGCTGTGGCTGCGGCTACAGGCGTCATCTTGCCCTTCATCTTTTCCAGTCGCTGGAAGGAGTTGCACACTGGTACAGCAGGTACCACGCGCTCCGGGATCATCTCGGAATGTTGTCCGGTGAGATGCACTCGGACAATCCAGATGACAGCAGACTTGCCGGTGCTGGAGGACCGGCCTCGTGGTGATGTCGTGGTGTGGCTTCTCCAAAGCCTCCTTTGGTGAGAAGCCGATCCCTAGCGAGAAAGACCGGCGGTTTGGTGTAGGTGGTGCACATTGCAGCTCAGCGTCCTCGTCGGGACGGTCTTGGGAATCTCGGCCACTGATTGGCCGGCAGTAGCTTTGACGGCGCCCGGGATGGGAGCGCCACTCTCGATCCTGTCAGACGCCTCCACGTCTAGTAGGTTCGTGAAGGCCACCCCGAGGAAGTTGGGGAAGTCTACTGCAGGCGAAAAGTTCCCAAAGCTGAGGGGGACGGCCAAGTAGCCGTTCTGAACATGGCTTTCAACGGGCTGCCGTCCGAAAACAAGGGCCATTCTGATGTCGAGAATGCGACCTGCATTTGCAAATCAAAGAATTAGTATTACAAGAAGGGGGCCGTGGAGCCCTCAGTTCCGGCAAAGAGATGAGAGGTGATCTAGTCCCACCGGGCGTGCCAGACTTGTGGACGCACTTTTTATTTAGATAGTCATTTTATTTATTTATTATGTTTATTAAGTGCGTGAGCGTGTCAGTCACAAAGTGACGATTTATTCAGGCTTCGTGGAAGCCCATGGTGCACTCGATCTGACTCGGTCAGATAATTATGTGGTTCGTGTCGGGACTGAGACCCACCGCGCCATAAAGGTCATGACGTCATTTACATCCCCTCGGAGAGGGGAAAACCCTTGATTAATTGCCGAAAATAAGGGCTTCACGACCGAAAGATGTACTAATTAATGCAGGAAAAGAAGGGGGATTGGGCTATACTGAAAGCCCGTGTCGGGGATATGAACACTCAGATTATGTTGGTCGCTGGTGGACCATTTCATTTTTGGACAAACGCCCATACGGAAAGTAAGGCGGTAACGGGGATAAATCCATACAAATGTCTGCCAAGAGATGGTAATTTTGTTACAAAGGTGGGATCAGATCCCGGCGAGAAGGAGGATCTCGATGAGATATTGGCCTAGAATGGGAACGGACGATGACCATGACAGGAGGCGTGACTCCCGAGGGTGAGGCCCGGCCCACGAAGGCATCATTAATATTCTCGGCTCCGGAGCCCGAGGGAGACAAATGCTGCATCTGGTTATTCATAATTATTGTCGTTGTTCGCCATCATTATCTATTCTCACTTATTATTATTTCTCCGCTGATCCCCCTTTCATTATTACCCATGGGTCATGAATTCTTCTTTTGTTTACAATTACATCCTTTATCGTCCCCACCGTTTTGTTATATATATATATATTTTATTATTATTCTTTTATCAAAATCCCCTTTTTATCATTATTATAATATAAATTTCCCTCCTTTTCTTTTTATTATTATACCCTCTTTCCTTTGGTGTGATGTTTCTGGATGCAGAGTGTGCCGCTGGGAGAGATGAGTTTAGGGTGTACCGCTGGGAACATAAGGGAAGGGTGTGCCGGTCAGGGTATGAGCTAGGGGGTGTACCGTTGGAAGGAAATGGGAGTGAGGGACGAGTGTGCCATTGGAAGGCTAGGGAGTTAAGAAATGAGTGTGCCGTTGGAAAGCTGGGGAGTTGAGGAGTGAGTGTGCCGCTGGAAGGCTGGGGAGTTGAGGAATGAGTGTGCCGCTGGAAGGCTGGGGAGTTGAGGAATGAGTGTGCTACTGGAAAGCCGTGGTGATTGGGGAATGAGTGTGCCGCTGGAAGGCCGTGGTGATTGAGGGATGAGTGTGCCGCTGGAAGGCTGGGAAGTTGGGTGGGGAGTGAGTGTGCTGTTGGAAGACTGGAGAGTTGAGGAGTGAGTGTGCTGCTGGAAGGCCACGGGGATTGGGGAAGGAGTGTGCCGCTGGAAGGCCGTGGTGATTGAGGGATGAGTGTGCCGCTAGAAGGTTGGGAAGTTGGGTGGGGAATGAGTGTGCCGTTGGAAGGCTGGGGAGTTGAGGAGTGAGTGTACCGCTAGAAGGCTATAGGGATTGGGGAATGAGTGTGCCGCTGAAAGGCTGGGGAGTTGAGTGGGGAATGAGCATGCCGCTAGAAGGCTTGGGAGTTGAGGAATGAGTGTGTTGAGAAGTGTATAGGAGGAGGGCACAGATGAGTGAGGTGAAGTCTGAAAGGAGGATTCCCCTTTGTTCATGGAATTTCTGATGGAGGGCTTCAGACAATCGAGTTTACCATTCTCTGCCATGTAATTAAGTCCAAAGCCATGCTCAGTAGTTCAATTCCTTGGGTCTTGCATAGTTTCTTTGTCTTGATTAAAGTATCTTATTGTTGTTTATTTCATTTGTTCATTGCTTCCTTTTATCTTTTAACATGTTGTTATTTCTGACAAAAATTTGACAGCATCTTCCCTTGACCCGGATGGTAAGGGGATGAAAGGGGAACATGCCCACGAGGAGTGGCATGACCCAACATTTTGAGGTGTGTGCCGAGGCAGCCACCTTTGAGAAAACTTCAGAAAACTTGGAGAAAACACCGGAGGTGAAGCCACTAGACTGACACAAATCACAAATGCACCGGAGAAGCGATGGCTAGGGTGTGCCGAACTAGAATGGCTGGGGTGTGCCGGACAAGCCACGACCAAGGTGTGCCGCTGGAGGGAGTCAGGGGGAGTGTGCCGGCCAGAGTAGGTACTAGGGAGGCTGTGCCGGGTAGGATGACAGGGAAGACTGTGCCGGGTAAGCATCCAAGGGGTGTGCCGGTGGGAGACTTAGGTAGGTACACATGCACCATGAGCTTTGAAATGGAGGCAAGGGGAAAGTTCTGGCCGGTGGATAAATCCCAGGTGCTAAAAGGGGGTAGTAGGTGCTAACAAACCCATGGAAAGAAGAGGGATAATCAGGCTACGGAGAAACTCTAAGAGGAAGAGGAGGCCAGCGTCCCACTATCAGTCTAGAAATAGTACCCACTGACTACGCAGGTCAATGCCATGGGAAGCCAGGTAGAATAGAGGGTGGAAAGGCTGGGGAAGGTTACCAAATCACAGGCCAACAATGGGAAGAAAACAACAAACGCAACGAGAGTAAAACTCCAAAAGACACTTTTTGTATTCATGGAAGGCCTCAAATAACAAAAATCATGGTCCGAAGGCCAACTACAATACAATGCATCCCAAAACGAAGGGGAAGGGAGAGGAACTAAGAAAAAAAAATCAGAGAACGGTGTTGAGGGAGAGTTGGAATGAGGGAGGGTAGCTCCCTTCACCCCATTCCTTCCCCCCCTTTCTACATCTAGCTCACTCCGTCTCAATCTCTCCACTCCCTTCTACCTTCTTCTTCTTCTCTTCTTCTCCTTCGTGTGTAGCTGCCTTCGTATCTGCTCTCCTTTTTTTTTGTTCCTGTTTGCATACATTTTTCCTCACTGTGAGGGGTTTTATACGTGTGTCGTTGACGGGGGGACCTCATGATGGTACTGCCATCCGAGGTTGACCCGAGTCTCCTTATTATCAGGTGAGGATCTCCCTCATCCAACCAGAGGGTGACACCAAGGCAGGCGCTAGCTGGCGTTGAAGTGGCCTAGCTGCGTGCCAAGGGACCTGCTTAATGACCGTTGAGTCTTCTGTCAGTTTGTGCCATTTCGGAGGGTTTACGCTGTGCCGCTGGAGGCTCGTTTGAAGCGTGCCGCTGAAACACCCGAAGAGTGTGCCGCTGGGGGTCACGAAGACCATGCCGTTGAGAGGGCATTGGGACTGTGCCGTTGAAAGGGCCCAGACGGTGTGCTGCTGGAGGCATGACGACTGTGCCGCTGACAGGGCATGGCTACTGCGCCGTTGGAAGGGGCTCCTGAGGGGTGTGTGCCGTTGAAGACACTTCGAGGGTGTGTCGCTGGGGGTACTAGCCAGTATGCCGTTGGAAGGGCGTTGCTAGTGCGTCGCTGGGGCTTGAATTGGATGTGTCGGTGAAGGGCACAAAGTGAGTGTGCTGCTGAGGGACATCGGGAGTGTGCCGCTGAGGGCCTTCCAGGCAGTGTGCCGTTGGAAGGGCACAGTGTGTGCCATTTGGAAGGGGCCTCTGCCTTTGCTTCAGGGACTTACAATTGTGTACCTTTTGGGATATTTCTTCACCGTTAAGGACCCGAGGGTGGGTCCATATCAGTGTATAAATTCAAGAGGGGTTTCCTATGTTTTCTTTGCCATTTAATGCGCCCGTGCAAATGTGAGGATTTGCTAGATGGTAATATTCTCCCGGAGCCCTGGATGGCCAGCCTCCCCGGGTCTTCTCTCTTTTAACTCTGACATAAATGCGGGAACTTGGTGGGACATGTGGACGTACAATTTTATATGTTCACAGGCGTAGAACAAGAATAAATAAACGAAAAAGCTCTGCTACGTCTAGTACCGAACGCATGGCATGAAAACTGAGACAACTCGTCAAAATCTCGAAGAGTCACTACCAAGCAAAGAAAGGACTACCAACCACTAGAAGCAAGGCCGGATGCGTCCACTGACGGCTTAGACCGCGCCTCAGGTGTCTCCCTCCGGCCCAGCGAGAACTGAGACACCGTACAAGTAACCACAGAACAAGTGACTAGCTGGGGTCGCGCTCGTCAGCACGGGTCCAACCGCCCCCAACCACATGTGCACACACAGACCATGCGTCCCAGTTCTGGCCCTCTGACTGGTTTTCCCCTCTGCGGACTGTGGTTGTAAGACGTGGGGCCCTACGGAAATCAATCTAAAAATCGTCTCTCGGGGTAGCCTCGCCACCACTCCCTAGTGGGACCACTCGCGTGTCGGAAGGCTACGACTAGTGGAGGGTCACTAAAGGAGTAGACTCTCTAGTCAACGAAAAGCAATGTCTGAACTGGACAAAGTACAAGGACCGCTCCTCGTACCGACACCGACTCACGGTGACACAAGCCGAGAACAACACCTCCCGGGACCCCACGGCACCCTAACACCTAGCCTCGACATGATGCCCAGCATCAGTCAGGCCACGGGTCAGCACGTGGATCGAGGTCCACTCACCCGGGACTCGAATCGCTGAGGAAAGAAACACCGATTAGACAAACACAGTGAACGGTCCACCCTGTGCAATTCTAGTTTACACGGTCTACCAATTGACTGCTTACAGACCATGCACACGGTCCTCCCAGGGCCGTGCCAAGAATGCACGGCCCCTCTTGGGACCGTTCCAGACAATACATGGCCAATAGGGGCCTGTGCCATCTCTGGACAGAACGAAAAGCCACACGGCCACACTCAGGCCGTTCAGGAACCACGCGGTCCAACGATAGGCCACTTGGGTACTTGGACGGTCCTCATTGGGCCGTCCAATCCCCCAACGGCTCGAAAACAGAACAACTAAACCCTGGCCGTTCAGGAATGGCACGGCCAACCCTTAGCCATGCAGGGAGATGAACGGACCCCACCGGGACGTTCAATCACCCAACGGCACAGAGACTGAATGGCTAGCCTTAGGCCGTTCAGTGATTGCACGGCCAGCCCTGGGCCGTGCAATCCCAGCACTGTGCAATGGTCAAAAACCAACGGTCAAAACCTACAGGGTGCACGGTTGGACATGGGCTGTTCAGTGGTTACACGGTTGCCCGATGGGCCTTGTAACCCACCGACGCTCCAAGGCCATAGAGCGGTCGACGTATGGGCCGTGCCATGGTGTACACGGCTCCTATTAGGACCGTGTACATCCCGGCGGACCGAGAACGACGAACCCATCGGAAAAACCCCATTTCCGGGCCCAAACAACCCCGTTTAAGGGGGAAACGAAGGGGAACTCATCCCCAAGCAACCTAGCATGCAACAATTCTGCACATGATCGGGCGCTCGAACCCCAAATCATGCTTTACCCTTCCCGGCACGAAACTACCCTCTCTCGACCTCGCCTCGGCCTAGAAATCGCGGGGAAGGAAGACATGGAGCTAGGGAATGTCACCCTACCTCGATCTCGCTTTGAGGCGTGCCGGATCGTCCCCAAACGGCGAAGAACGCCATTGAAACCCTCGTTTCTTCACGCTTCCCATGAACTCCATACGCCCATGTGGTCGTCTCGCCGCCGCCGTCATCGTCGCACCGTCGCCCACCAACATCTGCAGCCGGTGGGGCGCGCTGCATTGTCGCTGGGAGAGGAGAGAGAAAGAGAGGGGGGCGCGGGTGTGTCACGGCGGAAGGAGGAAGAAGAAGAAGAAAAGAAGAATAGGAAAAAGAAAAAGAAAACGGGATTATATAGAAAATCCAGATTTTCCAAAAAATATGGAAAAATAGAAAAATATACCCCCGCGATCCTCGGAACACACTGATCGCCGTGGTACCATCCCGGAGTAGGTGAACGACCCGGTTCACCCGCTACGGGGTTCCGTAGGTCTGCCGGAGAAAAATACGCGGGAACTGCGAAACACGTTCCGGGACCTCCGAAACTGATCTGAAACACACGGATCCGAACCCGAAAGATGTCCAAAAAATAATTCCGGGCATAATGAGAATAAATTCTCCGAGAAAATAGATCCGAGACCCATGAAGAAGGATCCGAAGGGTCCGGGATATTACAACAATACTCTTCTCCTCAATCTTACTTCTCTCTCTCAGACAGACTTACGACACTCTATTTTCTTCTTACTCTCTGCAACATATTCTTTCACTCTCAAACTCTTCTCTCTCGAACTCTGGAACTCTCTAGCTTTTATGCTCTTTTCTCCTCTTCTGATCAGCTTCTCTCGTACTCACTCTTCTTCGAATTTTACTGCTTGATCCCCTTTTTATACAGGAGAGCGTGAGTCTGTGGTCCCACGAGCTTTTCAAATTTTGGACGCGTGGAAGACACACTCCCGCCCAATAATTTTATCCAGAACGTGCACTTCGAGGGCCCACGTGTTAGGAGTAGAAGATAAGATGGTCCACATGGCAGGATGTTAGTTCAGCTTTCTGCCTTGGATCACGTGCCCTTAATCCGCTTCACTTTAAATTCCACATGAGAGTAATACGGTCTGCCTTTATGCAACCCAGGTGTTCGAGCATGGATCTGGGTTGTTTCTTCCTTTCTGTCCAAAATAGAAACAAATATTTATGAGACTTATGAAGCAGGTAATAATTATTAGCAAATGCAGTTTCAGATGCTTCACAAGGTCAGACAATTCATGTAAGTGTATGCACAAAATTCTTCAAGAGCATCGATGCATAAATGAGATACATTTGCCTGTATAGCTAACACATACAGTAGGTTAGAATAGAAACATCGACCTTAGAGTTATACAGGTAGACCTTATTTTCCAGACAAATTGACTCTGTAATGAAGGTGCATCGACCTGTCTTTATAGTGAATGCACAAGGTGCATCGACCTTGAGAATGATGACTTACTAGCATCGACCCTTCTATAACATGCATTGACCTATGCTGCAGTCGCTAGCTCACTAGCATCGACCTTTCTATGACATGCATTGACTTTTCTCTAGAATCCAAATATGCACAGACCTTATGGAGCAATACTTCTACATATGCACCGACCTTCTGGTGCAATACTTCTACATATGCACCGACCTTCTGGACTAGACTGAATGTATGCACTGACCGGATAGATTATAAAGTGAATGTGCATCGACCTTATAGTGTAGGATTTCTTCATGTGCACCGACCTTATAGACTTATATGCAAATGTGCACTGACCTTTCAATGCAACAATTCTGCACATGCATAGACCTTCAGAACATAAGTGGATATATGCACTGACCTTATAGACTTATATGCAAATGTGCACCGGCCTTGTTATGAACAAGAACTTATTCTGACTAAAGTAAAGACTTCAAAATAACAATGTTGCCAGAGTCAAATTAAGGCCAAACACATTGTTGCCAATATCAAAATTAGACATCAAATCCAGAGGAGACATAACATTCTCCCCATTTTTGATGATGGCAACACCATTAAACTTTGACATATTTCATTATGAGTCAGAGTATGCAAATGTCACAGTCATGTGCAGTAGAAGACAAAACATGCATAGATAGACATGCATAGAGACGACATGCAAAAAAGGCAATTTCTCCCTCTTTGCCAGCTATCCCTAGCCATCAATCAAGAATCAAGCAACTCTGCCATCAAAATCTCTCCCCCTTTACCATCAACAAACAAAGAATTGATAGATACAATTGGATCTTATCAGTGAAGTGACAAGAAATGAGATGACAATATCAAAGTTGTGAAATTGCAGGAGAGATCTGATTGGCAAACTGATTTATCTTTCATTAATCAAGCATACATAGCTCAAATTCTTCAGGTATAAGATTCTATATAATGCATTCTAGATAGAATTCTGGTTTAAGAATAATAAAGGTTAGAGTTTAGCAACTGTACTCTCTGAATAAGTTTGCATTAACCCTTAATAGCAATAAACTAGAATCATATGAATCATGATGGATTTTGTAGCAACCCTGGGAAAAAAATAAAAGGAAATAAAAACCCAAATTAATCAAATTTGATAAAGTATTAAATAAATGAATGAGAAACATCAGAAAGAATAAATACAACGACAGAATGGAAATAACGTCTTTGGTCAAGGCGCTACTTCATTAAGAAACGCCTCTAAATAAGGCGCTAATTAAAAAGGGACGCCCAAACAACAAGGCGTCAATTATCAAATGACCAAAATAATAAAAAAGGGGAAGTAAATGTAACGCCCTCCACCTGGGCGCGTTTTTCACAAGAAACGACATAGGCAAAGGCGTCAATTTAAATTCAACGCCCTCACTTAAGACGTCAAGTCAGTTCGAGTTTCGTTCGACCCAGGAGACTATCCAGAGCAAGTTCTGGATAACTACGTCGAGGATAGAATATAGTAAGGACTCTATCAAGGGAATACTACCCTTAATCAAATTCTAACTCTATTAGGATTCCCAAAATCCTATAAATAACCCTTCCTGTCGAACCTAGTAAGCTGTTGGTCGAAGGAGGTTCTGCTGCTGCGTACGTAAAGAACAGGTAATGTTCTTCTTCCCTGCCTTCTCTCGTAATCAGGAAGAATATTAATGATTCTTCATCGTCTTTGCTGCAGGAAGTCTGCCGTAAGTAGTAACTCTTCTGCCTAGTTGAAGGACGTGGAGTTCTTCATCATCTTCTTCTTCCGGTGATCAGAACACTCTGTTTAGAATAGGGTATCGTTCTCTCTTCAACTCTCTTCACGTTCCTTCACCAGAACATTCATCAGGTAGGTTTTCTCAAGAACGTAGCCCAAACTAGTATAACTTATGAAATAAACTCATCCATGATCTCATGCATATAGTTTTACTGCGTTTCCAAATATTTTCTGAGTGATTTTAAAGAAGCGACCCAGACAAGGGCGCTGATTCTTGTTTTGACGCCCTACCCAGGAGTCGTCAATTTCATAGAATTGATAATTATCCATGTTGAAAATTCTATAACTATGAAATCATGAATCCAAATTAATGCATGATCATACCTATCGAATCCTGCTATTTTTCTTGTCCTGAACATGAAATTGTTCCCTGAAATTTTATTATCTGAAATCTGGTAAAATCTTGAAATAACGACCTGATGCAAGACGTCTCTTATAAAAGTGACGCCCCAGAATAGGGCGCTAATTGAAAAGTAATGCCCCTATCCAGGGCGCGTTTTTATTAAATTCCATATTATCTAAATTTTACAAAAATAGAAATACAGAGTGGACGACTGTTTAACAAGCCGTCAATTTGTAAATAAACGCCCCTGTGTAAGGCGTTAATTCTATGATTAATGACTTAGATTAAGTCGCTAGTTTCCTGTGATACTATTTTACACTGTTACTGTTAACCGATGGTTTTATATGTATATTATATATATATATCGGCACTATATTCCAGTCCGTGAATATAGTCCCATGTTTTATGATGTCTTATCGCATTACCCTCAATTCTCGGTGACATACAAGCTCTCCATTGGACATTCCGTTCCTTTGGACTAGCGAGTTAGTCATAGAGACCTCCGTAAGACTCCTCGAGCCTTGGATTCCCTCAAGGTCGACTGAGCTGGTTGTGCCATAAAAACCCATTACACAATCTTTGCCATGTCACTCTATAGAAACATGGTAAACCGGCCCTCATGTCATGCCATGGGTATGATGTGAGAATTATCTTAATAAACGGGGAAAACATGTCGTTGATGTGCTGTTCTTGTAGACCCCAATTCTATATCAAACATGATGTTCTTGTGGACCTTAATTCTGTATTAAAAGAAGTGATCATCTACTTGTGGGCACTTACTTGTCATGGTACCCAAGTTAGGGAACCAATTCTACCTAGTTTTATCGATAATCGTGATTGTACCGTTATTATCACCTATCTATGTCAAGTGTCCTATTTTTGGACTCTATTCTATCAAAGTCTATCCTACATGACTACAAGCTTTATTCTTAAAATTTCATATTGGCTATACACAAGAGTGGATGTTAAAATACATGATTAATGCCTGCGTATATAGGGCCCGATCTGGTCCTGGGAGGAGCACCCGAAAGTACTTGTGCCCATGGGAGTTGATTGATCACGGCATTGGCATTATACCGAAGTGCATGACTAGCTTGATTGAACATTCCACAAATCTTGTACTTGACTTGATATTACATGACTTGCGTGACCCAAGAAAGGGTAATTGTATACTCGCTTGCTTGAAACATGATAGTCAAATTCCAACATGACATGATGAGTCTACTTGCTTAAATATCTTGATATCTTTTGATATAAGTTCTTGAAAGTTCATGACTAGTTCTTCTTGCCATCTTATTGTTATATTCTCTTGCTATCTTGTCATTTTGCGAGCATGCATAGCTATAGGGCATTCATGGAAAAATGTAATTACTTAAACCCCTTGCTAGTCCTTGAGATATAATTTCCTACTGAGCATTCGCTCACTCAGTGTTTCCCTACTTTTCAGGTAAGTCCGACGATGAGGGAATTCAATCTGATAGGGAAAGCCAAGAGTGAAAGAGTTAGAGCTACTCAAGCATCAATTAGTCCTGTCTTTTCTCTATTTTCCTTGAGTCAAGCGTTGTATTTTTCTTTTATTGAGTCTAGTATTTGCAAGGGTTTGTAATAGACATATTCTTATTAAAGGAATTAATGAATTGGGTTATCTTTATATTTACGCACTCTGTCTTTGTGTCGAATACACTACTACTTTGATTGACATGATTGATATAAACTCATCGCGCATCTCCGGGTACCTTCCGCGCTCGGGACGTGACAGTTTTTGTGGTATCAGAGCCTAGGTTGTTCAATTCCTAGGAAACCCAAGTCCAAGGATAAGTTTAAACCATTAACCAGTGAGATTGGGTAGAACCAAGGGTGGAGTTAACCTGGAAAATTTAAGAGTTCTTAACGAAATTGCACACTGATATAGCTATTGTAATTGTAGGATAATGGCTGCCGAACGTGCTCAATGGCGCAACATGCAGCGTACACTCCAAGGAATGACCCAGGTGCTGCAACATGTAGCACAGGGAGGTACACAGCGAGCCGGGAGTCTCCACCAGAATTTTAAAAACATGAACCCTCCCAAAATTCATGGGATCTACTGATCCAGACGACGCAGAGCACTGGATCAGGGAGACGGAGCGTATATTCCGTGTCATGCAATGCACGGATCAAGAGAAAGTCTTATTAGCTACTTTTCAGTTAGAGAGAGATGCCAGATGCTGGTGGGAGGCAGTCGAAGCCACTATAAATCCGGACCAAATTACTTGGGAAGAATTTGTTGAACATTTCAACAATAAATATTTTTCAGACCGAGTCCAAGAAAAGAAAGCTACCGAATTTGCCGCACTCAAGCAATGGTCATTATCGGTGGCGGAGTACGAGGCACAATTCTCTAGATTGTCTCGGTATGCTAAGCACTTAGTTAGCACCGAGAAGATGAAAGCTAGGAGGTTCCTTAATGGGCTCAGACCCCAATATATTACCCAGCTGGCGCCAATGGATATTCAGGTCTAATCAGAGTTAGTACGCCGAGCTCAATTGTTAGAAGATGCCACGGAGCTATCAGATAGAATCCGTGGGAAGGATAAGAAAGAACAAGTTACAAGTTCGGGTTCCTTTAAACCAAACTTCAAGAAGAGGCCTAGCACTGGAGGTACTTCTTCTCAAGACCAAAAATTTAAGAAGACCAAGCCATTCTCTATCACTACTACCCCTTTGAATATAATATGCAAGCATTGTGACAAGGCTGGTCATAAAGCTGAAGAGTGCTAGAGGAAACTTGGAGCATGTCTCCGTTGCGGGAGCCGTGAGCATCGGATTCTCGATTGCCCATTACTTAATGATCAAGCCGGTGACGGAAAGCGCCCGGTAACCAAGAACGCTCGTCTTCACGCAATTAAGGAGACCGAAGAAGAAGAAGGCGGACTAGTAGAAGGTACATTGAAAGTTTGTTCCAAGTCTGCATATGTCTTATTTGATACGGGTGCTTCACATTCAATTATTTCCAAAAAGTTTGCTGATCCGTTACCCTTAGAACCGGAATGGATAAAATTAGTTTTGTCTACTCCTCTTGGTAACGAAACTGATATCACTCACCATTATCAAAACTGTGAAGTATTGGTTCAGGGTAGGAATCTCCCTATTGATCTTATATGTTTAGATCTAAAGGAGTATGATGTCATACTAGGAGCGGATTGGTTATCCAAATACCAGGCAACTGTCGATTGCCGCAATAGCAAGGTTACTTTCAAAGAGTTTCCAGAATTAGTCTTTACTAGCCTCAAGAGTCGAAGTAAATCGCCACTTATTTCAGCTCTCCGAGCTAGCAAGTTAATCAGGAAAGGATGTGTATCTTTCCTTGCATTTGTCACCCTTAAGGAGAATAAGGAGACTAAGATAAAAGATATCCCAGTTGTGCAAGAATTTCCGGACGTGTTTTCGGAGAAATTGCCTGGATTACCTCCACAAAGAGAAGTGACCTTCACCATCGATTTAATTCCTGGTGTTGGACCAGTTTCTAAGGCACCATATAGAATGTCACCTGCCGAACTCAAGGAGTTAAAGGAGCAATTGATGGAACTTCTCAAGAAGGGATTTATTAGACCAAGCACTTCCCCGTGGGGAGCACCTGTGCTATTTGTAAAGAAGAAAGATGGATCCATGAGGTTATGCATCGACTATCGACAGTTGAATCATCTCACTATCAAGAACAAGTATCCACTGCCGAGAATCGATGAGTTATTTGATCAAATATCTGGATCCAAGTATTTTTCAAAGATTGATCTCAGGTCAGGATATCACCAACTAAGAATCAAGGACGATGATATTCATAAGACCGCATTCAGAAGCAGGTATGGCCATTATGAATTTATTGTTATGCCTTTCGGACTAACAAATGCCCTTGTTGCCTTTATGCAGTTAATGAATAGTATATTCAGGCCTTATTTGGATCAATTCGTGGTGATTTTTATTGATGATATATTAATATATTACAAGACTAAGGAAGAGCACGAGGAGCATTTAAGGATTTCATTACAAACATTGAGGACAAACCAATTATATGCAAAGCTCAGTAAGTGTGAGTTCTGGCTCGAAGAAGTGACTTTTCTCGGACATGTTATATCAAAAGATGGCTTGTCTGTAGATCCATCAAAAGTGGAAGCTGTAAGGAATTGGGAAAGACCGACCAATGCTAGCGAGGTCCGTAGTTTCTTGGGTCTTGCGGGATACTATCGACGATTTATCAAGGATTTCTCCCAGATAGCCGTACCACTCACTAGGCTAACTCGCAAGGAGATACGCTATGAATGGAGCGAGGATTGTGAACGAAGCTTCCAAGCTCTCAAGGATCACTTGACTACTGCCCCAGTCTTAGCTCTACCAATTGAAGGAGAAAAGTTCGAGGTATACTCTGATGCTTCTGGCATTGGCCTCGGATGTGTCCTAATGCAACAAGGAAAAGTTATAGCTTATTCTTCTCGTCAATTGAAGAAGCATGAAGAGAACTACCCAGTTCATGATCTAGAATTGGCTGCGGTCGTATTTGCACTAAAAATATGGAGACATTATCTTTATGGAGTGCAGTTTCTTGTATACTCTGACCATAAAAGTCTTAAGTATCTCTTCTCTCAGAAGGAATTGAATATGAGGCAAAGACGTTGGCTAGAATATCTTAAGGACTTCGACTTTACTATACAATATCATCCTGGAAAGGGTAATCCGGTAGCTGATGCCCTTAGTCGAAAGCCGAGAACATTATTAGCCAATTGTATGATTCAGGAGTGGAAGTTGCTAGAATAATTTACTAGACTTAATATAAGCATGGACAAGGACAGTAGGTGTGTCACCTTATCCCATATGAGCATACAACAAGATATTCTACCTGAAATACAAGGACTTCAGGGTAGTGACCCGGTATTAGTGGAAATCAAGGGCAAACTAGAAGGACAATTTGTGTTCCAACTAGCTTCAGGTGGAAGGTTGTTATTCCAAAATAGAACTTGTATACCGGATTGTCCAGAATTAAAGAAGAAGATCTTAGATGAAGCTCACAGATCAAGGTATACAATTCATCCAGGATCTACTAAGATGTACCAAGATTTAAAAAGGACCTTCTGGTGGCCTAATATGAAGAAAGAAGTCGCGGACTTTGTGTCTCGCTGTCTCACATGTCAACAAGTTAAGGCTGAACACCAGAAGCCTACCGGAAAGCTACATCCTCTGGATATTCCCAAATGGAAGTGGGAGGATATTGGTATGGATTTCATCATGGGTCTAACTAAATCAAAAGGAGGATATGATGGAATATGGGTTATCATTGATCGATTGACCAAATCAGCGCACTTCTTGCCGATCAAGAGTCGATGGTCAGTTGATGTTCTGGCTGCATTATACATAAAAGAGATAGTCAGATTACATGGTATCCCTGTCTCGATTGTGTCTGATAGAGATCCTCGTTTTACTTCGCATTTTTGGAAAGGACTACAAAAATCGTTGGGATCGGGACTTAACTTTAGCGCAGCTTTTCATCCCCAAACGGATGGTCAGACCGAGAGAACTAATCAGGTAGTGGAAGATATGCTCAGAGCTTGCATCATTAATTTTGGAGGAAGCTGGCATGATCACTTGTCTCTAGTTGAATTTGCATACAATAATAGCTACCAGGCAAGTATACAAATGGCACCTTTCGAAGCCTTATACGGAAGGAGTTGTCGATCACCCTTATGCTGGGACGAAATTGGAGAGAAACAACTATTAGGTCCAGATATGGTAAGGGATACCACCGAGAAGATACAGTTGATTAGAGAAAGGCTGCAAGTAGCTCAGTCTAGACAAAAGACTTATGCTGACACAAGAAGGAGAGATCTTGAATTCCAAGTCGGAGATCATGCATTTCTAAAGATATCACCTGGACGTGGAATAAGGAGATTTGGTGTTAAGGGCAAGCTTACACCAAGATTCATCGGACCTTTCGAGATACTGGAAAGAGTAGGTGAGGTTGCTTATCGCATCGCGTTGCCTCCTCAATTGTCCGAAGTATATAATGTGTTCCACATATCTATGTTGAAGAAGTATGTACACGATCCATCACATATTATTGAACATGGAGACTTAGTTATCCAGAAGGATCTCACATATGAACAGAAGCCCATAAAGATACTAGATCGTGAAGTACGTACCCTAAGGAATAAGGTTATTCCAATGCTAAAGGTACAATGGAATAAGAGTTCCGAGCATGAAGCCACATGGGAGACCGAGGAATCCATGAGGAAGCGATTTCTAGAATTATTTTAAGGTATATACTCTACACTCTCCATATATATATATATACTATTGAATTTGGGGACCAAATTCTTTTAAGTGGGGGAGGGTGTAGCAACCCTGGGAAAAAAATAAAAGGAAATAAAAACCCCAAATTAATCAAATTTGATAAAGTATTAAATAAATGAATGAGAAACATCAGAAAGAATAAATACAACGACAGAATGGAAATAACGCCTTTGGTCAAGGCGCTACTTCATTAAGAAACGCCTCTAGATAAGGCGCTAATTAAAAAGGGATGCTCAAACAACAAGGCGTCAATTATCAAACGACCAAAATAATAAAAAATGGGAAGTAAATGTAACGCCCTCCACCTGGGCGTGTTTTTCACAAGAAACGACATAGGCAAAGGCGTCAATTTAAATTCAACGCCCTCACTTAAGACGTCAATTCAGTTCGAGTTTCGTTCGACCCAGGAGACTATCCAGAGCAAGTTCTGGATAACTACGTCGAGGATAAAATATAGTAAGGACTCTATCAAGGGAATACTACCCTTAATCAAATTCTAACTCTATTAGGATTCCCAAAATCCTATAAATAACCCTTCCTGTCGAACCTAGTAAGCTGTTGGTCGAAGGAGGTTCTGTTGCTGCGTACGTAAAGAACAGGTAATGTTCTTCTTCCCTGCCTTCGGTCGTAATCATAAAGAATATTAATGATTCTTCATCGTCTTTGCTGCAGGAAGTCTGCTGTAAGTAGTAACTCTTCTGCCTAGTTGAAGGGCGTGGAGTTCTTCATCATCTTCTTCTTCCGGTGATCAGAACACTCTGTTTAGAACAAGGTATCGTTCTCTCTTCAACTCTCTTCATGTTCCTTCACCAGAACATTCATCAGGTAGGTTTTCTCAAGAACGTAGCCCAAACTAGTATAACTTATGAAATAAACTCATCCATGATCTCATGCATATAGTTTTACTGCGTTTCCAAATGTTTTCTGAGTGATTTTAAAGAAGCGACCCAGACAAGGGCGCTAATTCTTGTTTTGACGCCCTACCCAGGAGTCGTCAATTTCATAGAATTGATAATTATCCATGTTGAAAATTCTATAACTATGAAATCATGAATCTAAATTAATGCATGATCATACCTATCGAATCCTGCTATTTTTCTTGTCCTGAACATGAAATTGTTCCCTGAAATTTTATTATCTGGAATCTGGTAAAATCTTGAAATAATGACCTGATGCAAGACGTCTCTTATAAAAGTGACGCCCCAGAACAGGGCGCTAATTGAAAAGTAACGCCCCTGTCCAAGGCGCGTTTTTATTAAATTCTATATTATCTAAATTCTGCAAAAATAGAAATACAGAGTGGACAACTGTTTAACAAGCCGTCAATTTGTAAATAAACGCCCCTGTGTAAGGCGTTAATTCTATGATTAATGACTTAGATTAAGTCGCTAGTTTCCTGTGATACTATTTTACACTGTTACTGTTAACCGAGGGTTTCATATGTATATTATATATATTTATCGGCACTATATTTCAGTCCGTGAATATAGTCCCATGTTTTATGATGTCTTATCGCATTACCCTCAATTCTCGGTGACATATAAGCTCTCCATTGGACATTCCGTTCCTTTGGACTAGCGAGTTAGTCATAGAGACCTCCGTAAGACTCCTCGAGCCTTGGATTCCCTCAAGGCCGACTGAGGTGGTTGTACCATAAAAACCCATTACACAATCTTTGCCATGTCACTCTATAGAAACATAGTAAACCGGCCCTCATGTCATGCCATGGGTATGATGTGAGAATTATCTTAATAAACGGGGAAAACATGCCGTTGATGTGCTGTTCTTGTAGACCCCAATTCTATATCAAACATGATGTTCTTATGGACCTCAATTCTATATTAAAAGAAGTGACCATCTACTTGTGGGCACTTACTTGTCATGGTACCCAAGTTAGGGAACCAATTCTACCTAGTTTTATCGATAATCGTGATTGTGCCGTTATTATCGCCTATCTATGTCAAGTGTCCTATTTTTGGACTCTATTCTATCAAAGTCTATCCTACATGACTACAAGCTTTATTCTTGAAATTTCATATTGGCTATACAGAAGAGTGGATGTTAAAATACATGATTAATGCCTGCGCATATAGGGCCCGATCTGGTCTTGGGAGGAGCACCCGAAAGTACTTGTGCCCATGGGAGTTGATTGATCACGGTATTGGCATTATACCGAAGTGCATGACTAGCTTGATTGAATATTCCACAAATCTTGTACTTGACTTGATATTACATGACTTGCGTGGCCCAAGAAAGGGTAATTGTATACTCGCTTGCTTGAAACATGATAGCCAAATTCTAACATGACATGATGAGTCTACTTGCTTAAATATCTTGATATCTTTTGATATAAGTTCTTGAAAGTTCATGACTAGTTTTTCTTGCCATCTTATTGTTATATTCTCTTGCTATCTTGTCGTTTTACGAGCATGCATAGCTATAGGGCATTCATGGAAAAATATAATTACTTAAACCCCTTGCTAGTCCTTGAGATATAATTTCTTACTGAGCATTCGCTCGCTCAGTGTTTCCCTACTTTTCAGGTAAGTCCGACGATGAGGGAATTCAATCTGATAGGGAAAGCCAAGAGTGAAAGAGTTAGAGCTACTCAAGCATCAATTAGTCCTGTCTTTTCTCTATTTTCCTTGAGTCAAGCGTTGTATTTTTCTTTTATTGAGTCTAGTATTTGCAAGGGTTTGTAATAGACATATTCTTATTAAAGGAATTAATGGATTGGGTTATCTTTATATTTGCGCACTCTGTCTTTGTGTCGAATACACTACTACTCTGATTGACATGATTGATATAAGCTCGTCGCGCATCTCCGGGTACCTTCCGCGCTCGGGGCGTGACAGATTTAGTCTTACTTTGTCCTACTCAGCCAAAAATTAGTGAATTTCTTTAGGAGTGACTAGGATATGTATTGAGGTTAAACAATTTGACAGTTTTGATTTTTCACCTTAGGGTTATAACAAAATTTTTCATTTCCTTTTTGTTTAAAGAGTTCAGAACAGTTAGGTATCATCCATGCCTTTTGACGTAAGGGTACACGTTGATTAGACGCAAGTACCCCTAGTTACTCAGCATAATTTACCATTATGTTTCATGTATCAAAATATTAGGAGTAGTTTGCACCTTTTTGCGTAAGGGTACACGTTGATTAAACGTCAATACCCCTAGTTACTCAGTGAAGCTAACCATTCTATTTTGACTTTTGAACATAGATAACTTGAAGCACTTCATGACATGGGTTTTTCTTAATTTCTTTGATGAAGGACCCAGTTTCTCGATGCATTCAGCCATTGCTCTGCCTACAATCATGTTCACTCATTATTTTGACATTGCTGCCCTTTGGTTTTATAGAAAGACTTGTTTAAAAATAATACACACTCCAAGTTTCTCAACCAAGAAGACATTAATTCAAGAACTTTCAGACTCTAGAAGACTTTACCAGACATGACATGAGAGAAATGGTTGAGAGCTATTAATTGTGATGAACATCCTAGTTCATTGAGTTCAGTCTTTAGACTTTAAAATTTATTAAGCTTAAACCATCAGTTCATTCATGGAGCATTACAGATTCTTATAAGAGAAGATTTCTGATTTTAGTAGGTTAGATTAATGAACTGATTATCAGATTGTCATTATTTCAGAGTCATAGGAAGTGCAAGGACTTTTAAGAGATTGATATCAAGAGATGGAAATAAATGAGTGTGCCAGGAGAACCTGATACCAAGCAATGTGCTACTGAGATTTTAGAAATACTGTGAAAATCTGATATCACGAGATGAGTAAATCTGTTGATCAGAAAGATAGAGTCAGGGTTGCAAAAAGGTGTCGACTTTGGGTTTCGACATTTCAGAAATACTTACTGATGCCTAGATGTTACAACCTGAACTTGATCTGACTCAATTTTATTCTGAACTCCCCCTAACAACATGCACGAGAGGATAGACTTAAAAAAAAAATTGAACACTTACTCCCCCTATCTATGTGCATTATTATTGGACACAACATTTTGACCTATGAACAAATAATGAAATGGAAGACACAGACCAAATCTTGACTTAGGGTACTTGGCAGAGGATAAGCCTCTACACATAGTGTGGGTTTCCAGACAGAAGAGATATGCCCTTCTCCCAGCAAACCATTTGATATACCCTTAAGATCAAGATGGACACAATGCAAGACATTGTCTGCAATGACAACCACAGATACTATGTGATAGACTGAATCATAGGCATATAAAACATTATAGAGAAGGCATTTATTCCATATAAGAATGAATGTAAGGAATCAATCATCATGCTAAAATTTACATAAACCAAGTTCTCTTCTTAAGAATTTAAACCTTTCATTCCCAAGAGGTTTAGTAAATATGTCAGCAATTTATTTTTCTGATTCTAAAAAATTCAGCTCAATTTCATTCTTACTTCATCTCTCAAGAAGTGGTATTTTATTTTAATATGCTTAGTCCTAGAGTGATGAACAAGATTTTTAGTTAAGGAAATAGCACTGGTATTATCACATAGAATAGAAATGCATCCTAATTTTATGTGATAGCCAATGAGCTGGTGTTTTATCTAGATCACTTGGGCTGCACAATTCCCTGCTGCAACATACTCAGCCTCAGCAGTGGAGAGAGCGACTGTGTGTTGCTTCTTAGATGTCCAAGACACTAGACAACCACCTAGATATTGACAATACCCACTAGTGCTCTTTCTATCTATCCTACACCCTGCATAGTCTGCATCAGTATAAGCTATAAATTCAAACTCACACTTAGCAGGATACCACAATCCTAAGTCAAGGGTGCCTCATAGATACCTAAAAATCCTATTCACTACACTCATGTGAGATTCCTTAGGACTAGCCTGAAATCTAGCACATAAATACACTGAAAATTGTATATCTGGGCGAGATGCAGTAAGATACAAAAGGGATCCGATCATACCTCTGTATAGTTTGGTATCAACCAATTTACCTTTTGGGTCAGCATCAAGACTAGTTGATGTGCTCATAGGTGTAGTGATAGCCTTGAGGTTCTCCAACTTGTATTTCTTCAGCAGATCCTTGATGTATTTGGACTGTGTGATGAAGTTTCCTTCTGAAGTTTGATTGACCTGCAATCCAAGGAAAAACTTCAGTTCTCCCATTAAGCTCATTTCAAATTCATCAGTTATTAACTTAGAAAATTCCTCACACATAGAAGGTTTAGTTGACCCAAACACTATATCATCTACATAGATTTGAACAACAAGGATATCTTTATTGTTTACCTTGGTAAATAGAGTCTGGTCAACCTCACCTCTTGAATAACCTTTACCTGTGAGGAAGGAGCTCAACCTGTCATACCAGGCCCTAGAGCTTGCTTCAGTCCATAAAGTGCCTTATCTGACTTATACACATAATTAGGAAAGTCAATGCATTCAAATCCATGAGGTTGTTTAACAAAAACATCATCTTTTATTAAACCATTTAAGAAAGCAGATTTCACATCCATCTGCTGAAGTTTTATTCCAAGGCTGCAAGCAAAAGCTAGAAGTATCCTAATGGCTTCTAGTCTAGCTACAGGGGCAAATGATTCCTCAAAGTCTACCCCAAATTCCTGATTGTACCATTGTGCTACAAGCCTAGCCTTATTCCTGACTACCTTTCCTTACTCATCAGTTTTATTTCTAAAAACCCATTTAGTGCCTATAACTGAGCCATGTGAGGGTTTAGGAACTAGGTGCCATACCTTGTTCCTTTCAAATTGATTCAATTCATCATGCATGGCATTTATCCAATGCTTATCCTTTAAGGCACATTCAATGTTCTTGGGTTCTACTTGTGAGACAAGTGCAAAAGAGTTCAGTTCATTTTCTATTCTGAAATGTGATCTAGTCCTAGGGGGTTCATTCAGATTACCAATCACATTCTCTAGAGGATGATCTCTAAGAACTCTAATGTTGGTAAGCTGATTACCTGAATTTTCACTTACCTCCCCCTGAACTCCAGATCCTTCAGTCTCACCTTCTTCTGCTAGTTCTGCATTCTGCTCTTCTTTATTTTCCAGGATTTCTCCATCAACTTTGTTCCTGCAGAAACCAGTTTCAATTTTATTAGAAGATTCATCAAAGACAATGTGTGGTGATTCCTCAACAATTTGAGAATTAAAGTTGTAGATCATATAGGCTCTAGACTTTTCAGAGTAACCTAGAAAATTTTCAGGTTCACTTTTAGGTTCAAATTTATCAAGGTCTCTTTTAGAGTTAACATGGATAAAGCATTTACAACCAAAAACCTTGAAATGTGCTAGTGAAGGTTTCTTACCTTTAAGTATCTCATGGGGAGTCTTTTGAGTAGAAGGTCTTACCAGGGCTCTGTTGATAATGTAATAGGAGGTATTTACTGCCTCAGCCCAAAACCTTCTAGACAAGTTGCCTTCAACTAGCATAGTCCGAGCCATCTCCACCAAAGTTCTGTTCCTCCTTTCAACCACTCCATTCTGCTCTGGAGTCCTTGGTGAAGAGAATCTATGGTTGATCCCATTTTCCCTGTAAAATTCATCAAACTGTGAGTTTTCAAACTCACCACCATAGTCAGACAAAATATTAGAAATAGACTGCTCACCAGTCTGTTTTATTCTATGGTAAAATTTCTAAAATTCTTCAAATACATAATTTTTGTGAGTCAGAAGGAATACCCACGTAAATCTAGAAAAGTTATCTACTAAGACATATCCATATCTTCTACCAGATAGGCTAGCTGATCTAGCAGGTCCAAATAAATCCATGTGGATCAGCTCAAAAGGTTTAGAAGGCATATTTTCAGTTCTGGATTTAAATGACTTTCTAGTTTGTTTACATTGGGTACATGCCTCACATATTTTATTGTCCTTTTTGAAGAATATTTTAGGTGGACCTTTCACCATGCTATATTTATTTAATTTATGCAATACATTATAACTGGCATGACCTAACCTATGATGCCAAAGGCAAGCTAAGTCATCCTTATTAATAGTGAGACACAAGTTAGTATGTGCTGCATCATCTAAGTCTACCATATAGATGTTATTGACTCTTTTACCAGTGAACTTCACAGTTTCAGAATTAGGTTCGAAGATAGTGCATACAAGAGAGTCAAAAATAACTTTATGGCCTTTATCACACAACTGACTGATACTAAGCATATTGTAAGCAAGCCCTTCAACTAGTAAAACTTCTTCTATACAGTAGGAAGAGCACTTACCAACCTTACATGTTCCTATGATTTTTCCTTTTGTATTACCTCCGAAGGTAACATGACCAACATCATTTTCTACCAGCATGCAAAACTTTCCTTTATCCCCGATCATGTGCCTGGAACAACCACTGTCAAGATACCACCTGTTATGATTGGCTGCCAGGCATACCTACAAACATAATCAAGTAGAAAATTTTGGAACCCAAGACTATTTGGGCTCCATAATTGCAGTTAAATCATGCAGACAAGACAACAACTGTTTTGGTATCCACATTTATTTTTGTGTCTTTACTTGAGTTGTGGATTTTTTTAATTTTCTATTTGTCCTGTCTCCCATTAACATCTTGAGTTTTGGTTGGCCTTTTCTGTGGTATGACATTCTTATTCTTAAAGGCCAGAGAGTTTTTGCGCCAGTGATTGGTCCAATGGGCATTTGGAAGAGTGTGTGCACTGTAGATCCTAGGCTGAATAGACATATAATGGACAAAGCCATATGAGTTCTGGTTTCTAAAATTTCTAAGCCTAGGTTGCACATAGGCATTCCAAAGGTAAGGTTGATGCACCTGACTAGGATGTGAGTTCTGGATGTTATGCTGCATCGACCTCATGTTGAGGCTGCCTCGACCTTTCCTACCGGAGTGGTAATGATAGGAGTTTTGGAATGATGGATAGGTCAGTGCACTAAGGTAGTAGCATCGACCTGAGGTGCCCCTGCTCTGACCTTGATTTCTAAAGGACCTTAACCCAGAAGGAGTATGTGTCGGTGCAGGTTGGTGGTTGCATCAACCTTTCTGTTGAGACTAGGTTACCTTCGTTTTGGGGTTTCCTTGGACTTGGGCTTTAGCTGCTTGACCCCTAACCTGTCCCTTAGCCCGAGGTGCAGTAGTGTGTGTGCAGGATCCACTAGACACCTCTACCTTCTCTTTGCCCTTGTCCTTGGCACTAGGCTTGTTATGATCATTAATTTTTATAGATTTTTTGTTACAATTTTCTTCAGAGTTCATTTTTATTAAAGGTTTGAATTTAGATGTTCCTTTTTTAGCAACAAAGGAAATAGTCTTCACATCAAACCTTTTCTTATTTGTTGGGTTAAAACCTAATCTTTCCCTTCTGAAGTTTACCTTTGTTCCCAAAATGGCATTCAAATTTTCAGTTCCCTATGTCATGCCTTCAAGGGAATGTTGTTTATCCTTATTTTCTTTTTCTAAGTTCTCAATTATCTTTTTCAATTCTTTATTCACACCATTAACAACATCATATTTTTCATTTGTAATTCTGATTTCTTCCTCAAATTTTTGCATTCTGATTTTTAATTCATCAATGATATTTTTCAAGTGTTCATTTTCATACCTCATGTCATTCAAGACTATTTTGAAATTTTCACATTCAGCAAGAGAATTCTTCAAACTATAGTTTTCTGTTTCTAGGCATATAATTTTGTCATTCAAAGATGTATCATTCACTAAAGAGTTTATCTTTCTTTTCAGATGCCTATTCTCTTTACGCACTTCATCATATTTATCTAAAATCTCTGCATAGGCTTCTTCCCAGTCACTATGTGTAAAGTTCTCGAAAGGGGAAGTTACCTCTTCATCATCTTCCTTCTCTTCTTCTTCGGCCATCAGGCAGAGCTTGTCTTCTTCCTCGCTATCAGATGTGCTACTCTGACTGTCTTCATCTTCATCGCTCTAGGTGCTTACCATAGCTTTTCCTTTCTTGTTCTTCCACCTGGGATGTTTCTCCTTCTGCAGCTCAGGGTAGTCTGCCTTTAGGTGCCCTGCTTTCCTGCAATTATAGCAAACAATGCCATTAGATTTCTTGGCAGTATCAGATTTGTATTTTGACTACCTCTTCCCTGAGAAATACTTTCTTTTGAACCCCTTCCCTTCCTTCCTCAGGAACTTCTTAAATTTTCTAGTAAGCATTGCAAATTCATCTGGGTCTTCGTCTGAACTAGAAGAACTGTGCTCACTTGATGACCATTTGCTACTAGAAGTCACTTTAAGTGCTAGGGGCTTTTTCTTCTTCTCAGACTCATCGACCATCTTGAGATTCAGCTCATATGTCATGAGAGAACTGATGAGTTCGTCTACTGTGGTAGTTGCTAGGTTCCTAGACTCTTCCATAACCATGGCCTTGGTGTGCCAAATTGGTGTTAGGGACCTAAGAATTTTTCTAACAAGTTCATACTCACTGTAAACCTTACCTAGACTCCTCAAGCTATTAGTGAGTACTATCAGTCTGGCGTACATCTCAGATATAGACTCATCATGTTTCATCTTAAACGCTTCATATTCTAGACTAACATATTAGCCTTGGTCTCTCTAACCTGAGACGTTCCCTTATGGATTACCTCCAGCTTGTCCCACATTTCCTTGGCTGTGGAACATGAGGAAACCCTTGAAAATTCAGTAGGGTGAAGAGCACACTGCATAGCATTTACAACGCTCCAGTTCAATGTAGACCTACAGATCTGCTCCCTTGTCCAAACCTCCTCATCCTCAGTGAGCTCAAAAGGTCCTTTACTAACAACCTTTCAAATTTCATAATCCTTCGCTCGAAGGAAGACCTGCATACGATTCTTCCAGTAAGCATAGTTATTTCCGTCAAAGAATGGTGGCTTACTGGTGGAATGACGCTCAGCAGTTAGACCTCTAACATCCATTTCAACTAATCTCTCCGGGATGTTAAGCTTTTAGGGAGAGTTAGGCTCTGATACCACGTGATATGTGAATAGATGAACGGGTGATCTAGAGGAGGGGTGAATAGATCAACCCCAATTTCAAATTCTACAACAGTTAATAACAATGCAGAATTAAAAGAAACTACTGTGAACAGAACCACTAAAAATAGTTTGAATTAACAACAAGGGAATCTGCTATGGAATAGCTGTCAATCACTGAAAACTCCAAAACCAATAGATCAATCAACTCAGTATAATACCTGGCGGAGGTTTGATTAGAAAATCTCCTCACGCATCGGTCAATTTTCTAGATAGACGTAATCTATCCTTCTGACTGAGCCATTTTTATATACCATTGAGTTACCGACCACAGATCAGATATAGGATGGTAAATCTATTGAATGATTCAAGACAATGTCAACTTATGATGAATTAACATAGACCATTCAGAAGACATTCAAACAACCAGGTTGAGTACTCGGGCGTAAGCAACAGATGGATATATTGAAAGCATTAACGACTTGTAGTAGACGATCCGAGGCATTTATCTAGTTGCAGTAAAGAAAGATGTGCAATCACACAGAAGACAGATCAATTTTTAAGGTGGTTCGATCTCGAGCTTGAGATCTACGTCCACCCCTTAATCAACTGAGTAAGGCTTCTACTGCCAAACAGCTTGAACTCCGCTGATCCACAACTTTGGGGATGAAATCTCTACAAACAGCTGAGCCTCACAGCTTGCTTTCCCGCTGAGCAACATAGCTTGCTGTCCGAGGATCACACCTCGCCGCTGAGCACCACAGCTTGCTCCGCTGATACACAGCTTGCAGTAATTTCAAAAAGAAAACTAAAGGAGGCAATGAAAAACAATAACAGAAATAATAAACTATAGCTCCACTGGAGCGATCTGACTCTGGATCTGATTCAGAAGTCAGGACAATACTCTTATGCTCAATCTCACTTCTCTCTCTCAGACAGACTTACGACACTCTATTTTCTTCTTACTCTCTGCAACAGATTCTTTCATTCTCAAACTCTTCTCAGACTCTTCTCTCTCAAACTCTGGAACTCTCTAGCTTTTCAGCTCTTTTCTCCTCTTCTGATCAGCTTCTCTCGTACTCACTCTTCTTCAAATTTGATTGCTCGATCCCCTTTTCATACAGGAGAGTGCGAGTCTGTGGTCCCACGAGCTTTTCAAATTTTGGACGCGTGGAAGACACACTCCCGCCCAATAATTTTATCTAGAACACGCACTTAGAGGGCCCACGTGTCAGGAGTAGAATATAAGACGATCCAGGTGGCAGGATGTTAGTTCACCTTTCTGCCTTGGATCATGTGCCCTTAATCCGCTTCACTTTAAATTCCACGTGAGAGTAATGCGGTCTGCCTTTATGCAACCCAGGTGTTCGAGCATGGATCTGGGTTGTTTATTCCTTTCTGTCCAAAATAGAATCAAAGATTTATGAGACTTATGAAGCATGTAATAATTATTAGCAAATGCAGTTTCAGATGTTTCACAAGGTCAGACAATTCATATAAGTGTATGCACAAAATTCTTCAAGAGCATCGATGCATAAATGAGATACATTAGCCTGTATAGCTAACACATACAGCATGTTAGAATAGAAACATCAACCTTAGAGTTATACATGTAGACCTTATTTGCCAGACAAACTGACTCTGTAATGAAGGTGCATCGACCTATCTTTATAGTGAATGCACAAGGTGCATCGACCTTGAGAATGATGACTTACTAGCATCGACCCTTCTATAACATGCATTGACCTATGCTGCAGTCGCTAGCTCACTAGCATCGACCTTTCTATGACATGCATTGACTTTTCTCTAGAATCCAAATATGCACAGACCTTATGGAGCAATACTTCTACATATGCACCGACCTTCTGGTGCAATACTTCTACATATGCACCGACCTTCTGGACTAGACTGAATGTATGCACTGACCGGATAGATTATAAAGTGAATGTGCATCGACCTTATAGTGTAGGATTTCTTCATGTGCACCGACCTTATAGACTTATATGCAAATGTGCACTGACCTTTCAATGCAACAATTCTGCACATGCATAGACCTTCAGAACATAAGTGGATATATGCACTGACCTTATAGACTTATATGCAAATGTGCACCGGCCTTGTTATGAACAAGAACTTATTCTGACTAAAGTAAAAACTTCAAAATAACAATGTTGCCAGAGTCAAATTAAGGTCAAACACACTGTTGCCATCATTTCAGAAAATTCTTAGAAAATTCTCGGGCGTTACACCCTCCCCCACTTAAAAGAATTTGGTCCCCAAATTCAATACATGGGATTGTTAAGGAGAGTGTACTTACAATTGAATAGTTCTGGGAATCATTTGCGCATTGCTTCTTCCGTCTCCCATGTCGCCTCGTGTGGCCAAGATTTGCTCCACTGGACTTTGACCATAGGAATGGTTTTATTCCGAAGTTGACGGACTTCTTGTTCAATTATCTTGATTGGCTTTTGTTCATATGTCAAATCCTTTTGAATCTCTAAGTTGTCATGACTTATAACATGGAATGGGTCATAGACATACCTTTTAAGCATCGAGACGTGGAATACATCATGGACTCCAACTAATTGAGGAGGTAAGGCGATTCTGTATGCGACCTCGCCAACTCTTTTGAGAATTTCAAAGGGGCCAATAAACCTTAGAGTGAGCTTGCCTTTTATGCCAAACCTTCGAATACCTTGACCTGGAGAAACCTTGAGAAACACATGGTCTCCTACTTGGAATTTCAGATCACGTCTTCGTTTATTAGCATATGATTTTTATCTATCTTGTGCCATATGGAGTCTTTCTCGAATGAGCTTTATCTTTTCGATAGTATCCTGAATGATTTCTGGGTCTAGCAGTTGCCTTTCTCCAACTTCATTCTAGCATATTGGTGAGCGGCACTTTCTTCCATATAATGCCTCGAATGGCGCCATTTGAATGCTAGCTTGGTAGCTATTATTGTAGGCAAATTCCACTAGAGGTAGATGATTGTGCCAACTCCCACCGAAATCGATGACACATGTCCTGAGCATATCTTTCACTACCTGATTTGTCCTCTCAGTTTGACCATCAGTTTGTGGATGGAAAGCAGTGCTGAAATTGAGTCAGGTCTCCAATGAATGTTGTAGACCCTTCTAGAATTGACATGTGAATCGAGAGTCTCGATCAGAGATAATGGTTATAGGGACATCGTGTAGCTTGACGATCTCCTTCATGTATAAGGCAACCAAGATATCTATGGACCATCGACTTTTAATAGGTAGAAAATGAGACGATTTTGTCAAACGGTCAATGATCACCCATATACCATCATGTCCACCTTTTATATTCGGTAGACCCACGATGAAATCTATCTCTACGTTTTCCCATTTCCACTCGAGAATATCTAAGGGATGTAGCTTACCAGCGGGCTTTTGATGTTCTGCTTTAACTTGTTGACAAGTGAGGTAGCGAGATACAAAGTCCACTATCTCCCTTTTCATGTTGAGCCACCAAAAATTCCTTTTTAGGTCTTTGTACATTTTGATAGCGCCAGGGTGAATAGTGTATTTTTTCTTATGAGCTTCCTCTATGATAAGCTTCTTAGTGTCGACATGATCCGGTACACAGATTCGATCTTTGAATAATAACCTTCCCTCGTTTGAGATAGAGAATTCTGGTCTTTGATCAATATTAGCCTTGATTTCCATTAGTGTGGGGTCATTTTCTTGTAATTTGACTAGATCTTCAATCAGTGTAGGTTGTGACTGGATATTGGCAATAATACCTGAAGAGGCGTGATCTCGTGCTGGTCCTGAGCGGATGGAGGATCACCAGGTAGTGAACTGCAAGATAGGAAAATGGATCTGGGGGCCCAGGGAGAATCCCTGTGGAAAACCCTCCGATGCTTAAGTCAGTGGAGCTATGGCAGGAGCAATAAAGGGAGGTGAGAGCTTGTGCGCGAGATCCCTCTCCACCAGAAGGGTGAAGTGGTTCTTGCTCAGGAGCTTTGGGCGTATGATTGCCCTTACCTTTCGCCGGAGGGTATCCCTGGGTTAAATAGTGTGCCGTCTTCTGGAGTCCTGTAAGTCGAGGAGTTTCAGGTGGGGGTTACGTCCGCGACGTGGGCTCTTATTGCCCTATCGTGGGAGCGTTATCACCTTGGGGAGCTGGAGTCCCTTGCCTTTATGAATTCCTGCCCACAGAGGACTCTTAACGGCTGCATGGATAATTAAGCAACCCTCAACCCTTGCCGAGCTCAGAGAGGCCACGGACGAAGATGGGTCGGATTGGTCGACATGCGCCTTCTTCCCCTGGGCGGAGAGATGGCTCGGGCATGGACCTTTCCTGTGACCTGACCGACGCTCGGGCCCTCCGAGCCTAGAGGCCGCCTAGGAAGGTTGTCTCCTCGAGCGAAACTTTTATTGGGCTTTCTCGCCTAAGTGGGCCCCAGGGGGCTGTCACCTAACTGAGCTGAGCCTTGTTGGGCCCTGAGGGGCCTAGTTCGGCTGCTCTTAATTGGGCTACAGAAATCCCTGATGGGGCATCAAAGGCGATTTCCATACACGGGTGAAGTGTATTTGTGTGTTATGGCTTGTATAAGATTGTAATTGTGTAATTTCTTTCTTTTGGGCTCCTTGTAAGGCTTATATCAAGCCAATGGGCCATTTGTTATGTCAAGTCCATTACTAGGTTACCTTAGTAGAGTCCATTAGGAGTGATTATCATATTGGACCTTAAGCCACCCTTATGGACCATAAGAGCCATTTAAGGCCCAATTGGGCCACTCCCTCTCATGGGCTATCTAGATGGGAGAACCCATGGACCAAGCATGGGTGTGGATTGGGTTGGCTGGCCTTGGACCAGCCTAGGCCCAAGAGAGGCCCATGAAGGGGGCGCCCCCTCTTTTGGCCTTATTAGGCTAGTTAGGTGGTGTTTGAATGGATCTAGTCCAAGGTTGAATAAGTATGGTCAAATTAGATTAAAACTAATGTATTAAATGTGTGATTCACATTGTATCCCAGCCTTTCAATCCTAACCCCTAGATCCAAGGGTTGAGGTTGAGTTTGGTTGGCATCCTATATAAGGTTGTATTTTTCATATTGAATGAATTAATGAAGAGAAAATTGGCATTTGCCCCCATTGGATCTTGCGCCCCTCCCCTCTCTCTCCCTGGTTCCTCCACCTCCAGCCCCCTTTCTAGAGTGTAATCCCTTCCCCCTTGATCCCCTCCAGCATCTGAAGCAACTCCGGTGATCGCCGCCGCCATCGTCTCGCCGCTGACGCGTCGTCGCCAACGGTTTCGGTGTTCTGTCCACTCAGGACAGACCCTTCTTCTCCGAATTCCTGCTATCACTCCCTTCATCTTCTGAAGCTCAAAATTTCAGGGTTGGTTCCCTCTAGAACCCTTATCCCCACAAAAAAATCACGTCAAAATTCATCCTTTAGCTATTTTTTGATTTTCGTCCAAGTCCAAGTTCCAGATCTGTCCTGGTTCTGTTTACTGTTCATCAGCTCTGAGTTTACCCCATTCGAACCATCTTGTGATTTTTGTTGGGTCACCCAAATTTATTGGGAGTTCTGTCCACATCCCTCTACCACCAGGAATTTTCTTAATTTTTGGTTCACCCTCCAAGTATTTTTCAAATTTCGTCCAAGTTCCCAAGAACAGTCTGCCCACAGTTTCCCAGATCCGACCTAGGTCTAGTAAAGAAATCCCAGAAAATCCATTTCGTCTCCAATCAGAAAACCAAAAATAGTCCCGGATTCCTCTCTCAGAGATCTTCAACTTTACTGAAGAAATTATTTCCAGATTCGGAGGTCTTCTCCCCGGTCAACGTCGATCTTCAGAGAAGTCAGAACCTGCCCCTGCAGTTCTGGCCAGATTCCATCAAGCTTGTAAAATATATGATCAGAAATACAGATCTGATTATTTTTTCTGAAGACCCCTACGTCAAAGTATTTTGAGTCCTCTTTCCAACGGCTGTAATTTCGTCGCGTTCCGACGACGGGGCTGATCGCAGCAGCAGTTTCCTCCAAGTCGCGCGCCTGCAAACAGAAGTTCAGGTTTGTGGCCGAGTTCCCCGCGAGCGTCGTCCGAGGGCCGCCCGGCGTCCGGTGGTCGTTCCAGCAGCTCGCCATCCCAGGGGAACGTTTTCCAGGTTTCTCCACAACAGAGGATTCATCAGGCCCCACACGACCCCTCCGGTCAATACGTGGGCCCCCACTAGCACGAGTACGCATGAAGCCGAAGCATTGCCCGAAACCGCCCGTCAACCCGAAACTGGTCCTCCCAGGCCCGCTTGTGTCGCCCTTTACCTCCCTGCGTGGAGTGGGCTTAGTTGCATTGCTGTAACCATAATGTATTAAGTTCCCGGGGGTACGAGTTCCGGCCGGGTCCCATCTTCGCCACGCCGAGAGCATGGAGGTATCGCCTTCACCCTTACACTTGGCATTAGCTTAATTCTTTATATGCTTTATATGCCGCTACTAGAGAGCATGTGTAGGGATACCTAGCTCGCCTTCAATTTATAATATCACTGCTGCGAGAGAGAACGAAGCCGTCCCGTGACCCGATCCGGGCGCAAAAGAGAGCCGACCACCCTAGCTCATTGCCGGTTTCTCAACCGCGCACATCCGACGCTTCCCTCGTTAAGGGACGATCACGAGCTTATCGTGTCCGTGGTCCCGTCCCGCATCAATTTGGTATAAGAGCCAGTTTGAGTCTAGGGTGTTTACATTCAAAAAAAAAAAAGAGTGTCATGTAGTCAGTAGTCGGTCTAAGTCGTGTTTAGGATCATCACATTTTTAAAACAACAAAAAGAGTCGTTTTTGGGTCGCATACATCCCTTTACTCGGTATATCAAAAGGTGTTGTCCGACCGTTAGGTTACGCCTATCGGGAAGGACGCACACTTGTGCGAGTGACCTTCGGGTCGATTGTCTCCGCCCCGTACCGAGTCTTGGTTTACGTCTAGGGTCCTTAGTGTGCATTAGTTAGTGCATTCCAACTTTGCATTACTTAGTGTCGTGTCTAGTGTTTTGGTCCGAGTGTCGGCATGGCCATCCACTAGTTTCCCCGTGTCCCATGGAGTCCCAAACTCCCGGATGGTGGCGATACTATCTCAAATGGAAGGACCACCCGAACCACCCCACGAGGCCCGAAACCCGGGATTTCTACGGGTCCGATGACCCGAGTGTCTATCTAGAATGGGAAGCCATTATGGATGATTACTTCGAGGTGTACATCATGTACGGGCCCATGCAAGTCGATGTTGCCAAAAGGCGACTTTTTGGTGAAGCCGCTGCAACTTGGAGGGACATCAAATATTGGAGGGAGGATAGGAATCTAAGGCCCATCGAGTCATGGTGGGAAATGAAGAGAGTGCTTAGGAGGGCCTACGTTCCCCGCCCACCTACCTCCAACCACGGAGGTCATTCCACTCACCAACCCCACCAACTCACCCACAATCAAGTGGGCCACACCTCTACCCAATCCCACCCCTTCACCGCCGTCCAAGCCCACCAAAGTGACCCCAATCTAGTGGCCCGCCCATGCACCACCAACCAACCTCCCCTTGGCACTCCCATCCCAACCCACTCAAGCACCTCCAACCGAGTGGAAGTCCCGCTTATAACCGAGCCGAGGCCCACACCCGAGCCGAGAGTTAAGGAGCTAGTCCACCCCAAGGTCCCTCCTCCAACCCGCTCCTTAGAGGAAATAAAGAAAATGATTTCTGATTGATGGGAAAGGACACAAGCTACTCCACCACCCATGGATGCTCCATTGTTATCTACCTCCGGTCTTCATTCGAAACCATCAAAGTGGGAACTACCAAAGCCCGAGCCACCCGTGTTTCTTACGGGAACACTTTACATAGCCGAGCCACTTCTTAGATGGCTCAAGGATGGCTTGGTCCCACATCCCTTCTCGTCCATGGACCCCACCTTACCTTTAGTGCCAGTCAACTCATTCCATACCACCTTTCGATCTCGTCACCATGTTGACACATTGGACGATCTTGTCATGGGATTGGATTCACAATGGGAGTTGACGCACCTTTTGGCCCGAGGCTTTGACCAACCCACTAGTCTTAGCCTCACTCATCCGGCCTTAGGGTCTATTACCTCCGAGTGCATCGTGGGTTGTATCACCACGGAGGTCCTCTTACTCCTTCCCTTAGCGGACGAGCCTGAGTTCATACCCTTTTGTCCGAGGGAGGAATCATACTTCTTGCCTACGGTCCCCGTCCCACCCATCACAATTCAAGAAGGTGATTATCCACACCTTCAAAACTTCTACACGTGGGACCGTGACTTGTGGGAACCCACCACAAGGGGTCACACATTCTTTGACCCCTTTGACACCTACTCTAGTGGGCCCCGTGACCCATCACTTCCCTCATACCTTATCGGGGAAGTCCACTTTCATACCCCATTCCTACGGGCCGGGTCCTCCATACCCACCAAGCCCGTCCACGATACACCCCCACCCAGCTCTTCCACACCCGACTTTCCTAGCCCTCTCAAGTCTCCCAAATCCAAAGGGCCGTCCATGCATGACTGGGTCATACTTGGACATTTAGGTGTACCTCATGCCACCCATCTCCGGTTACATAACATGCATGCATGGCATATATTCGGGTGTCCTGGTCCGCCGTCACCCATGTACGGGTCGGACTAACATTAGGTGTGTCTAGGGTCATAGTTGAGTCAGTGTGTTTTCTTTGTGTGGTTTGTTTGTGTGGTGATTTTGAGTCGATTGTTTGCGTGGTTTGCATTCGTGTGTCAGTGCATGGTGAGTCTGCATGTGTCTTGTGCAAGCTCGTGTCGTTCTCTTATGAGTGTGAAGCGAGTTGACTCACTTGATGAGTATGGGATCGGTTCTACATCTATACCCGGATCAGTCACCTATAGGGACTCAGCGGTGATTCCTAGTGAGTCTTCGAGCTGTTTCCTTCCTTTTGAGAGTGCCCCTTCAGAGTGACCACCTTTAGCCATAGCAGTGCGCATATCGAGTATATGTGGAATGAGCAGGTGCCGATCACTTGGAGTGGAGCATACCCGCGCTACTTAGCACGGTGACGGATCCGTCGGAGGACCGGAGCAGCCATACCCCTACTCGACGGGGTCGAGTTCCTCCCACCTGGGGAGAATTGATGGGGCATCAAAGGCGATTTCCATACACGGGTGAAGTGTATTTGTGTGTTATGGCTTGTATAAGATTGTAATTGTGTAATTTCTTTCTTTTGGGCTCCTTGTAAGGCTTATATCAAGCCAATGGGCCATTTGTTATGTCAAGTCCATTACTAGGTTACCTTAGTAGAGTCCATTAGGAGTGATTATCATATTGGACCTTAAGCCACCCTTATGGACCATAAGAGCCATTTAAGGCCCAATTGGGCCACTCCCTCTCATGGGCTATCTAGATGGGAGAACCCATGGACCAAGCATGGGTGTGGATTGGGTTGGCTGGCCTTGGACCAACCTAGGCCCAAGAGAGGCCCATGAAGGGGGCGCCCCCTCTTTTGGTCTTATTAGGCTAGTTAGGTGGTGTTTGAATGGATCTAGTCCAAGGTTGAATAAGTATGGTCAAATTAGATTAAAACTAATGTATTAAATGTGTGATTCACATTGTATCCCAACCTTTCAATCCTAACCCCTAGATCCAAGGGTTGAGGTTGAGTTTGGTTGGCATCCTATATAAGGTTGTATTTTTCATATTGAATGAATTAATGAAGAGAAAATTGGCATTTGCCCCCATTGGATCTTGCGCCCCTCCCCTCTCTCTCCCTGGTTCCTCCACCTCCAGCCCCCTTTCTAGAGTGTAATCCCTTCCCCCTTGATCCCCTCCAGCATCTGAAGCAACTCCGGTGATCGCCGCCGCCATCGTCTCGCCGCCGACGCGTCGTCGCCAACGGTTTCGGTGTTCTGTCCACTCAGGACAGACCCTTCTTCTCCGAATTCCTGCTATCACTCCCTTCATCTTCTGAAGCTCAAAATTTCAGGGTTGGTTTCCCTCTAGTACCCTTATCCCCACAAAAAAAATCACATCAAAATTCATCCTTTAGCTATTTTTTGATTTTCGTCCAAGTCCAAGTTCCAGATCTATCCTGGTTCTGTTTACTGTTCATCAGCTCTGAGTTTACCCCATTCGAACCATCTTGTGATTTTTGTTGGGTCACCCAAATTTATTGGGAGTTCTGTCCGCATCTCTATACCACCAAGAATTTTTTTAAGTTTTGGTTCACCCTCCAAGTATTTTTCAAATTTCGTCCAAGTTCCCAAGAACAGTCTGCCCACAGTTTCCCAGATCCAACCCAGGTCTAGTAAAGAAATCCAAAAAAATCCATTTCATATCCAATCAGAAAACCAAAAATAGTCCCGGATTCCTCTCTCAGCGATCTTCAACTTTTCTGAAGAAATTATTTCCAGATTCGGAGGTCTTCTCCCCGGTCAACGTCGATCTTCAGAGAAGTCAGAACCTGCCCCTGCAGTTCTGGCCAGATTCCATCAAGCTTGTAAAATATATGATCAGAAATACAGATCTGATTATTTTTTCTGAAGACCCCTACGTCAAAGTATTTTGAGTCCTCTTTCCAACGGCTCTAATTTCGTCGCGTTCTGATGACAGGGCTGATCGCAGCAGCAGTTTCCTCCAAGTCGCGCACCTGCAAACAGAAGTTCAGGTTTGTGGCCGAGTTCCCCGCGAGCGTCGTCCGAGGGCCGCCCGGCGTCCGGTGGTCGTTCCAGCAGCTCGCCATCCCAGGGGAACGTTTTCCAGGTGTCTCCACAACAGAGGAGTCATCAGGCCCCACACGACCCCTCCGGTCAATACGTGGGCCCCCACTAGCACGAGTACGCGTGAAGCCGAAGCATTGCCCGAAACCGCCCGTCAACCCGAAACTGGTCCTCCCGGGCTCGCTTGTGTCGCCCTTTACCTCCCTGCGTGGAGTGGGCTTAGTTGCATTGCTGTAACCATAATGTATTAGGTTCCCGGGGGTACGAGTTCCGGCCGGGTCCCATCTTCGCCACGCCGAGAGCGTGGAGGTATCGCCTTCACCCTTACACTTGGCATTAGCTTAATTCTTTATATGCTTTATATGCCGCTGCTAGAGAGCATGTGTAGGGATACCTAGCTCGCCTTCAATTTATAATATCACTGTTGCGAGAGAGAGCGAAGCCGTCCCGTGACCCGATCCGGGTGCAAAAGAGAGCCGACCACCCTAGCTCATTGCCGGTTTCTCAACTGCGCACATCCGACGCTTCCCTCGTTAAGGGACGATCGCGAGCTTGTCGTGTCCGTGGTCCCGTCCCGCATCAATCCCCCTCTCCACTTGTCCCCCTCCTACTCCCGAGCCTTAATAAGCTTGGAGGAGTAGTCATTTGGGGTTTTGGACCAGCGTGGCTCAGGTGGGTGGAAATCTGGCCGTGTTAAGAAGCCACATGTCGTGGTCACTTGGGCCCGTAATAATTGTGATCCTGACGGATTTGAAATGAAGAGGTCCCCTTTTCTCGGAGGTCGGAACGATGCGCCGCCTCCCGCGTTGGTTTATAGGCGTTGGGCGCTGGTTGTCATCCCAGGCTCTTTCCGTTGTTAGGGTTTTGGCTCTCCTTCACTTATTTGCTTTTGGGGCTCCTTGATGCGCCGTGAGAACACAGTGGAGGAGCGAAAACTTGCGGCGGCGTTCGAAGAGTTGGCGAAGATTACTGCGGAGGCGGTCCGGCAGCTTCCTTCTCCCCCAGAATCTTCGAGGTCTCGAGAGGATTCTTCTTCCAGTTCTTCCTCGGAATCCATGGCGGGCCAGCGCTCAGATGCCGAGGGAGGGGGCGACGAACAGGTGGTGAGAGCACTGGTTCCAAATTGCAGTGAGTTGGGGGAAGCCGAGG
This sequence comes from Amorphophallus konjac, assembly GCA_022559845.1. Taxonomy (NCBI): domain Eukaryota; kingdom Viridiplantae; phylum Streptophyta; class Magnoliopsida; order Alismatales; family Araceae; genus Amorphophallus; species Amorphophallus konjac. Next base: position 330,525,225 of record CM040118.1, read on the forward strand.
TGAGGAGGATGGAGCATCAGTTTCGCCTGCCTCATAAGTATAGCTTTGCCGCCGCTGCTGCTCCGTATGAGATGAGCCTGGATGATCGCACGGGCCACATCTGCACCTTTCTTCTGGCGTGGAAGAGTGGGTTCCGCCTCCCCTTCGAGCCTTTTGTCCTCACGCTTCTCAATTTTTTCCAGTTGGCGCCCATTCAGTTGGTTGCCAACTCGTACCTTCTCCTTTCCGCCTTTCGCATTCTCTGCCGTCAGTGCGGGATTCCTCCTTCCCTGGACCTTTTCCATTATTTCTTTGAGTTGAAGGCGCATCCGTTGGCGGGGAAGGGTTTTTACTTCATCCAGGTGAGGAGGAACAGGAGCTGCATTTCGTTGGCGGTAAAGGATTCTTCGCACAAAGGGTGGAAGACCCAATTTTTCTGGGTGAAGATACATTCGGTGGAGGAAACCTGGAGATGCCAGGTAATGCCCAATTTCCATCCGAATATCCATCCCCGGTAGGAGGAGTTCCCTTCAGATGTGGAGGAGTATGCCGCTCGCTTGCTGAAACATCGCCAGTCTACCGAGGAGCTGGTGACGTCGGAGAATATCGAGCGGTGCCTTCTTACGCGATTGAAGCCGTCAGGTACCACCACTTGGATTTTCCTTCAGGGGTGGAGGTCGTCTTTCTTTTCCTGATCACGCCTTCTCCTCTGTTGCAGACACTAGGCGGGAGCCTCTGGAGGAAGTTGCTGAGATCATCGATCTTGGTGACGACTCGGCGGCTGATGAGCCGGGCGTCCCTGCGGGTCGCTCCCAAGCCCGGGATAAGGGCAAGGGGGCGGCTTCCGAGGGGACCTCACGGTCGGGCAGCGCAAAGCGCAAGGATCCCATGGAGGGACGGTTGCGGGAAGCCGTGAAGGCCAGGAAGCGGGCCCGGAAGGCCGGTCTCCTCACCGCTGCCGAGGGTGGTTCTGGCTCAGCGGCGCTCCCCTCTCGGGGGCAAGATGGGGCCGACCCAACCGGGCCGGCTTCCCCATCCACCGAGCGAGAGAGGGCCGAGGAGACCAGGGGCCCCTCGGAGGGTGGTGATGATGGGTCGGCTCTCCCCTCGGTGGGAACAGAGGGGGCCGAAGCAGAAACGTCCAAGGCCGAGATCGGGGGGCCGGTCGAGGTGGGCGATGTCTCGGGCGGCAATGCGCAGGCCGAGACAGTTGAGATCGGGGGTTCGCCTGTAGAGGCGTCGCAGCCCCAAACGTCCGAGGTGCCAGGTGCGGCCGGGCTCGTGGCGTCGGTCGAGGTTGGGGGTTCGCCTACGGAGGCGTCGCAACCCCAACCGACCGTAGCGCGTGGGGCGGCCGAGCCCGCAGCTCGATCTGGGCCTTCCGGCGAGGCGCCAGGTGCGGAAAGGGTTCCCATGCCGGAGGCTCTGGAAAGGCTCGGCATCTCGAGCAATTTATACCAGCTTTGTTGCGAGGTGTCCGCGAGGATGAAAGGAGGAGACAAGCATCACTCTCCACCCGGGGTCCTCGACATCATTATGGAGGGCGGCCTGGTCATGGCCCAGATGGGGGCCACAATGGCGGAGACTTATGCCCGGTCGGACTCAGAGCAGTCGAATCTTGCTTGGACCCTCGGAGGGTGCGAGAGGAAACTAGCTCGACTCAATGAAGCGCATGAGGGGCTCCGGCAGGAGTTCTCCGCGCTCAGGGAGATGTCGCGGTCGAGCCGGCTGGAGGTCGGAGTGCTGACCGAGCAACTAACCAAGGCTCGGGAATCGCTCGAGAGGAAAAGTAAACTACTTGAAGAGGAGCGCCTTCTTCGTCTCGAGCAGGATGGCCGCTGGGAGGCCGAGCGTGCTGAGTTGGTGGACCGGGCGGAGGCAGCGGAGCGCCTTCGTTTGGAGGTCGAGGCCGACCGAGCTGAGGCAGAGAAGTGATCGGTCAAGGCCGAGGAGTGGGCGGCCGAGGCCAAATAGAAGTCGATCGAGGCAGAGAAACGATCGGTGGAGGCCGAGGAGCGAGCGGCCGAGGCGGAGCGGGAGAAGGCCGAGCTTGTCGACAGGATGGGACTGGCCGGGGCAGAGGCGATTGAGCAGTACAAGGGCTCAGAGGCCTACCGGGCCAACCTGCAGGAAGCTGCCCTTTTTTACTATGAGTTAGCACTTCGCCAAGGCATCCGCAAGGGGTTTAAGCAATGTTACCGCCGGGCAGTAGCTTATGCCGGGGAACAAGATTCTGGGATCGACTTCCCCTCCGGCCAACGCTATGACTCGGACATGTCGCCTTCCAGCTCCTCTGCGTCGGGCGGGGAAGATCCAGAGGGCTCTTCTCCTGAGGGTCGCCAACTCCGGCTGCATCGGGAGGGCTCACGACCGAGGCAGTTCCCGCGCAAGCGGGGTCAGTGCCAGGGCCGGTCGTCACCGAGGGCGAAGGGGTGAAACACCTACGCCCTCCACTTCTGAGCTTCAAAGTGGGCCCTAGGCCTGATGTATCATCCTGTTTTGCCTCCTTCTTTGTTTGTCTCTTTCTTTTTTCAAAAAAGGACTTCCACTTTTTGTAAGGCAATAATTAAAATCTTACTTGCTTCACGCTATTCTTGCCGTGATTTGATCAGCGTATCTGCAGTAGTTGGAGAGGACCGATACTTTCAGCGCAGATCTCGCATGATGGTTGGGTGAGCGTCTGAAAGGGTGCATTTCCACGTTCTCACGCTTTGAATGCTTGGCCGCTTCGTGTATCCCGCTGGGGCGGAAAATGAGGGGTTTGAGGTGACCGTTTAGAGGGGAGAATTCCTTTGGCGTGTTTTCGAGGAGGGAGTCATTTAAGGCAAGTAGCCTCCCTTTGCCTATAAAAAGATCGAAGGGCGTCCCTTCCTCTCCACCACTCAGGATTTTCCCTAACAGTCTTTCCTCGTCCCTTCTTCACGTTGCGTTGTGCCGTTGCATTCAGAGCATGGAGGATCCTTCGGAAGACGAGGCTGCCGATGATGGAGGGCGGCAGGTTTTTTCCGCTTCGGGTTTTGAGCAGGTCCGACGGTCGTCGCGCGGGTTTGAAGCGGGTCCGATGGTCATCGCGCGGATCTGGAGAGGATTTTGACGGAAAAATCACGTCGTTTCCTCTATCAGTTCCGGCGAGGCTTCCCGGAGGGGGGTGAGATGTAGGACGGATGGGGGCATCCGTGATGCCCATCCCCTCCGGGCCTTCCCTTGCCTCCTTATCCATAGGCCTGTCAACGGAGTGGATACGAAGCGAATATATGACTATCCGTATCCGCTCCGTTTTCCGATTCGAATTATCCGATTTTGATCCACTCCGATTTGACTCGGATACGAAGCGAATATCTGATTATCCGTATCCGCTCCGTTTTAAAATCCGAATTATTCGATTCAAATTTAAAAGTATATAAATATAATTATAAAATATTAAAAGTATATAAAATGTAATTATAAAATGTCAAAATATATATAAAATAAATTTTAAATTAAAATACAACTATAAAAAATCTAAATTTCTCTATAATATCATTTATTTTATAATACATTATTTAAAAATATATATTATATGATATATAATATTACGAATGGATATTTTTCGAAGTGAATATTATAATACCCGTATCCGCTCCGATTCGAATTCGGATATTATCTGTATCCAAAAAAACGAATACGAATCGAAGCGGATCCGGATAATATTTGTATCCATTGACATGCCTACTTATCCAGCTCTGTTGGTTTCTTTTTCTTTCTGGCAGCCTCTTTTTCCCTCTTCTGCTCTTCCTTTCTTTTACTCTTCGGAGGGTGCCCGCGCTCTCTATACGCTCCAAAGAGTTGGTAGGTTGGAGGAGAGGAGGCCTTCATAGGCGTTCCCTCTTCCCCAGCCTCTGTCAACTTGGAAGGTAGCCTTCCCCTCCACAGTCCCTCTGTCACCTTTGTCATGGGTCGCCCGAGCCAACTGGATCAACCACCTTTTATCCGAGCCAGTTTCTACGCATGGCAGAGTCAGTGGCTGGACACAAGGAGATCAACCGAGTCAGCCGAGCAATGGCCTCTTGTAGTGGTGCCAGACGGATTTTTTGCTTTCTGTTATGTAATGTATTGGCTTTTGCCTTTCTGATGTACCAACAATCGTTTGAATGAAAAGGAGAAAATTTTATTTCACTCGGATTATTTGCACGAACTTCAAAAGTAGAACTTGCGTAGTCTGGCTGCATTCCATGTCCGAGGGATGGGTTCCCCTTCCATTGTAGATAGCCGGTATGCTCCTTTCCCGAGCATCTCGACCACTCGGTAGGGGCCTTCCCAGTTAGCGGATAGCTTGCCCGCCGCCTCTAGTGGTCGAGAGGCTTCGGCTTTCCTGAGGATGAAGTCTCCCGGTTGGAAGTGTCTGTCTCAGACTTTGGCGTTGTAGTATCAAGTGAGGCGGCGCTGGTACTCCGTAGCTCGGATGCTGGCAATCTCTCGGAGCTCATCTGCTAGATCGAGGTTCTCGAGTAATTTTTGCTCGTTTACCTTGGGTGAGAAGCGGGTGACTCGGAGAGAGGGGTTGGCAATCTCTAACGGAATGACGGCGTCGGTGCCATACACCAACTGGAAAGGATTCTCATCGGTTGCCGTTCTGGGAGTCGTTCTGTGTGACCAGAGTACGCTAGGCAGTTCCTCAAGCCAGCTACCCTTGGCCTTACCGAGCCTGGTCTTTATGCCTTTTAAGATAGTCTTATTGGCATTCTCGACCAGCCCGTTGGCCTGAGGGTGGGCGACCGAAGTGAAGTGGTTGCGAATACCTAGGTCGGCGCATCGGTCTCGGAAATAGCGAGAGTCAAATTGCCGACCGTTATCGCTCACTATCACTCGGGGGATGCCGAAGTGACAAATGATCGACTTCCAGACGAAACTCCAGACGACTGTCTTGGTGATCCTCGCCGTCGCTTCAGCCTCGATCCACTTGGTGAAGTAGTCGATGGCGACGATGATGAACTTGTTTTGGGACTGAGCCGTAGGGAATGGCCCGAGAATGTCGATCCCCCACCGAACGAATGGATAAGGCTCGGTAAGGGTGACGAGCTCCGTAGCCGGCTGATGGACCAAGTGGTCGAATCGCTGGCATCAGTCGCACTGTTGCACGTGGGCCGTGCAGTCGCGCTGCAGGGTGGGCCACCAGTAACCCTGTCGTAGCAAGATCCTAGAGAGCGACCTTCCTCCTGAATGCACTCCGCACAGGCCTTCATGAATCTCTTGGATGGCTCGGCTGGCTTCGTCGGGGCCGAGACACTTCAGGAGAGGACCGGAGAAAGATCTCCGGTAGAGAGTGTCATCTAGAATGATGAAGCGCCGGGCTTGGTACTTTAGTCTGCGGGCTTCTCGAGGGTCGGAAGGCTCTTGGGAGTCCCGGAGCCAAGACAGGTAGGGGGTGCGCCAGTCGCTCGGAATGGCTAAGTCAATAGCAAGGAGCTCCGAGTCAATGCTCGGGTGCTCTAGCTCTTCAAGGAGGACAGATCGGGTACCTTCAGGGTCGAGAGAGGAGGCCAGCCGAGAGAGGGCGTCCGCTCGGGAGTTTTCCTCCCGAGCTATTCGGACTACCTTGAATCTCTCGAACTGTTGGGCCAGGTCTCTGACCAGTTGAAGGTATTTGATCATTGGTGCCTCTTGAGCTTCGTATTCACCGTTGACTTGGCTAGCGACCAGTTGGGAGTCAGTGTGGATTTTGACTCGCTCAGCCCCCAACCGTCGGGCCATGCGTGCTCTCGAGATAAGGGCCCCGTACTCGGAAGCGTTCTTGGATGCTTGGAAGCTGAACTTCAAGGCGTACTGTATCTCTACCCCCTCGGGGGACTTCAGGAGGAGCGCCACTACCGATCGAGCTGGAAGACCCATCAACGAATAGTTCCCAGGTTGGCCCGGGCAAGGACGGAGACCTTTCTTTGGTCGGGATGGTGCTTTTGGCGATGAAGTCTGTGAGCGCTTGGCCTTTTATAGCCGAGCGCGGTCGATAGGAAATATCGTAGGCCCCAAGCAAGATGGCCCACTTGACGAGTCGCCCCGAAGCTTCGGGGTGGGCCAGAATCTTCTTCAATGGTTCGCCGGTCAGCACGGTGATGGGGTGCCCCTGGAAATAGGGTCGGAGGCTCTTGGCGGAGGTAACCAACGCTAGCACGAGTTTCTCGATTGCGGGGTACCTCCTTTCAGCCTTGTTGAGCACCTTGATGGTGTAGTAGACCGGCCTCTCGATTCCTGAGTCATTTCTGACTAGGACCGAGCTAACTGTAGATGGTGTTGCCGAGAGATAGAGCAGCAAGACTTCACCCGGGACGGGCTTGGAGAGCACCGGGGGCGAGGCTAGGAACTCCTTGAGCTCGGCGAATGCTCTCCGACATTCCTCATCCCATGCGAACGTAGCAGATGCCAATTTGGGCCCCCTCAAAAGTTTGAAGAAAGGCAAGCATCGTTCGGCCGCACGGGACAGGAACCGACTGAGAGCGATGACACGCCCAGTTTGGCGTTGGACGTCCTTGACGCAGGTGGGTGGGCGCATGTCCAGGATGGCCTGGACTTTGTCAGGGTTGGCCTCGATCCCACGCTGGGTGACTAGGAAACCCAGGAACTTCCCAGATCTCACTCCGAAAGTGCACTTGGCAGGATTGAGCTTCATGTTGTACTTCAGGAGGGTGTCGAAGGTCTCGGCGAGGTCGGTGAAGTGGTCTTCGGTCTTAGGAGTCTTGACGAGCATGTCGTCAATGTAGGCCTCGACATTCTGACCTAGCTGCTCCTCGAACATGTGATTGACCAGCCTTTGGTACGTAGCTCCAGCGTTCTTCAACCCGAAAGGCATCCGGGTGTAGCAATATATTCCGTAGTCAGTGATGAAGGCGGTCTTCTCGATGTCTTCTAGATCCATTCTGATCTGATGATAACCTGAATAGGCATCTAGGAAACTGAGTATCTCATTGCCCGAGATTGAGTCAACCAATTGGTCGATGCTCGGCAACGGATAACAGTCCTTAGGGGTGGCCTTATTCAGGTCGTTGAAATCCACGCACATCCGCCACTTGCCTGAAGCTTTCGATACTAGGACGACGTTGGCTAGCCACGTCGGGTACAGGACCGGTCTAAAGAGACCAGTCTCATGTCCCTTGGTGACCTACGCCTTGATGATTACCTGCTTCTCTGGTGCATGCTTCCTTCTGCATTGCTGTACGGGTCTCATGGTGGGGTTGAGGTTGAGCTTATGCATCACGGTCTCTTCTGGTATCCCAGGGAGTTGATCATCGGACCAAGCAAAGACTCGGATGTACTCAGAAAGAAATTTCTTATATTGCTACTGAACCTTGGGCGGTAGGTCGGCTCCGATCCTTACTCCTAGGGCTGGGTCATCGTTTAGGAAAACTGTCAGTAACTCGCCACCAGGTTCGGTGGTTGCGGTTTTACCCTCGACTTCCCGGGGGCCCTTGTCCTTCCCGTCCGACCTTGTGGCCTCTACCGAGATATTGTAGCACCTTCTAGCCGTGGCCTGGTTACCTCGGACTTCCCCCAACCCATTTTTAGTGGGGAACTTCATTTTCTGGTGATAGGTAGACGGTACTGCCTTTATTCGGCTGAGGATTCCCCGACCGAAGATGGCGTTGTACGCTATCATGCTTTTGATCACTATGAAGTCCACCATGACCGTAACGGTTTTGGGTGGGGTGTCGAGGGTAACCGGCAGGCTTAGGGCTCCCTCGGGATAGGTTGCCAGGCCATTAAACCCGCAGAGGGGGGTTCGGACCGGGCGGAGCTTGGATGGGTCCTCCCCCATCTTAAGGAAATAGTCATAAGACAATTACATCAGGGGCACTCCCATTGTCAACTAGAATCCTATCTACATTACAATGGTTTATCGTATCCGAGATCACGAGGGCGTCGTCATGCGGGCTGCTCAGCCCTTCCAGGTCTTGGTCGGAGAAGACTATGACCTCGGGCTCACTCGGCGGGGCCTTGGGAGGCTCTATGGCTCGGCTCGCCCGCTCGGCATGACGCTTCCTTCCTCAGCTGCTGTCGCCTCCTGATGCCGTCCCTCCGGAGATGACGTTGATGTGGACCCCTCGGGGGGCGTTGTCGATCTCCTCCGCGGCACCTCGGTCTTCTTTACGCTTGGCTGTGAACCGAGCTAGGTGTCCCTGACGGATGAGGCGCTCGATCTCGTCCTGGAGCTGGTGGCAGTCACCGGTGTGGTGCCCGTGGTCGCTGTGGAACAAGCAATGCTTGTCGCTATTACGGTTCTTCGACCTCATCGGCTCGAGCTGGCGGAGAAGTCCCGAGTCTTTGATGTCTTCATAGATCTCATAGACCGGTGCGGCTAGTGGGGTGTACCGCTCGTACTTCTGCTTGTGTTCCCCATCACGGTCTCACTTTTTTCCCAAACCTGAATTTGGCTCGGAAGTCCGCTTCTTGTCCCCCTCCCGACTCGAGCCAGTTGCGTCTCGACAAGCGTTGAGCACCTCCTCGCATTCGGCGTGGCGCAATGCCAGAGTCACTAGCTCGGCAAGAGTCGAGGGAGGGTGGAGGACAAGTTTGCGGAGGAGATTCTCGTCCCTGGTGTCCCCAGTCAGTGCGGTTATGGCTGAGGCCACGTCCAGGCGGGGGATTCTCAGGGCTTCCGATTTAAATCGGTGAATATAAACCCGGAGTCTTTCCCCTTGTGCCTGTTTAAGGGCCAGGAGCCCCGCTACCGACCTCGGGGGGGCACTTCCGGCGAAACTCTCTTTGAAGACTCGCCCGAATTGCTTGAAGTCTCGGATGGATCCGGGGGCGAGGGCCCGGAACCATGCTTGAGCGCCTTGGCCCAGGGTGGTCACGAAGGCTCGGCACTTGATGGCGTCGGACGCTCCGTGCAGGGTCATCAGAGCGTCGAAGCTGTCGTAATGATCGGCCGGGTCGCCCTGGCCATCGTAGGGCTTGAAGGTAGGGATGGAGGTTCTGGGAGATACCTCTGCCTTCAAGATGTACTCGGAGAATGAGGATTTCTCCTCGTCCTTGAGAAAAGAGATCTTCTGCAGGGCGCGGAGGGCGCGCTCTTGTTCTGCGAAACGCCTATCGAAATCCCGTAGCCGGAGGGAAAGTTCCGGCTGCTGTCGTGTCGTGGGGCTAGGGGGAGCATCTTGGCGATCTCTGGGAACGTCAGTTTCTGGGTTCGGACGGCGGGCCCCTAGTTTTCCCCTTCTCGGCGTGGAGGAAGCCTCTTGCTCCGGAGGTGGAGCCTGCGAGGGTCCTCCAATCCTGTTGCGGATGAGCTGCTGGCCGCGGAGAGTGAAGCGGCCTCCTGCGGTGTGCTGGGACATATTTTCGCGGGGAGGGCTCCCTGTCGGAGCGCGGGACCTTCCATCCCTAGCCGCTTGGGCCCTCATGAGTTCCACGAGGACATCCAGTTTCGCGTTGAGGGCCTGGAAGGCTTCGGCGCCACCGTTGGGTGGTAGCCCTACCGCCGCAGGAGGGGGTGGTGGATCGTCGGTGGGGGCGCTGGCGTTGGAGGGAGGGTTCTGTGAGGCCCGAGAGGGGCCATCCCCTGTCGCTACCATGGCCTTTCCCCCTCTCGTTGATGGACCTCCTCCCTGAGCTCCTTCGCACCATACTTACTTTTTGTACGTTTCCCACAGACGGCGCCAAATGAAGAGGCGTGATCTCGCGCTGGTCCTGAGCGGATGGAGGATCACCAGGTAGTGAACTGCAAGATAGGAAAACAGATCAGGGGGCCCAGGGAGAATCCCTAGGGAAAACCCTCCGATGCTTAAGTCAGTGGAGCTATGGCAGGTGCAATAAAGGGAGGTGAGAGCTTGTGCGCGAGATCCCTCTCCACCAGAAGGGTGAAGTGGTTCTTGCTCAGGAGCTTTGGGCGTATGATTGCTCTTACCTTTCGCCGGAGGGTATCCCTGGGTTAAATAGTGTGTCATCTTCTGGAGTCCTGTAAGTTGAGGAGTTTCAGGTGGGGGTTACGTCCGCGACGTGGGCTCTTATTGCCCTATCATGGGAGTGATATCACCTTGGGGAGCTGGAGTCCCTTGCCTTTATGAATTCCTGCCCACAGAGGACTCTTAACGGCTGCATGGATAAGCAACCCTCGACCCTTGCCGAGCTCAGAGAGGCCAGCCCTATCCGGGCGGTAGGCTTAGCTCGGACGAAGATGGGTCGGATTGGTCGACATGCGCCTTCTTCCCCTGGGCGGAGAGATGGCTCGCCTTTCCTGTGACCTGACCGACGCTCGGGCCCTCCGAGCCTAGAGGCCGCCTAGGAAGGTTGTGTCCTCGAGCGAAACTTTTATTGGGCTTTCTCGCCTAAGTGGGCCCTAGGGGGCTATCACCTGGCTGAGCTGAGCCTTGTTGGGCCCTGAGGGGCCTTGTTCGGCTACTCTTAATTGGGCTACAGAAATCCCCCTCTCCAATACCCTTTTCTTCTTCTGCACCCACATCTAGATTCAAATGAGTAAAATCCTCGATAAGACAAGTCATACCTTTCCGGAGGCTTGCTAGAGTTGCCATTGGTCTTCTACTAAGTGCGTTAGCTACGACATTTGCCTTGCCCGGATGGTACTGAATAGAGAAGTCGAAGTCCTTATGGTATTCTTGCCATCTTCTTTGTCTCATGTTAAGTTCCTTCTGGGTGAAAAGGTATTTCAGACTTTTGTGGTTCGAAAATATAGTGAACTTCTTCCCATAAAGGTAGTGTCGCCAGATCTTTATGGTAAAAATAACAGCAGTCAATTCTAGATCATGGACAGGGTAGTTTTCTTCATGACGTTTTAATTGCCTCGAAGCATAATAGATCACCTTACCATGTTGCATAAGGATGCACCCGAAGGCAATGCTAGATGCATCAGTGTAGACCTCAAATCTACCCCCTTCAACAGGTAGTGCTAAGATAGGAGTAGTGGTGAGATGTTCTTTAAGAGTTAATATACTCTCCTTGCAGTCTTTTGACCATATGAAGGGATTTTCCTTTCTTATGAGCCTAGTTAACGGAACAACGATTTTGGAGAAATCCTTAATGAACCACCGATAGTAACCAGCCAAACCGATAAAACTCCTCACTTCGATTACGGTCGTTGGTCGGCTCCAATTCCTGACAGGTTCTACCTTTGAAGGATCAACAACAATACCTTCCTTTGAAATAATATGGCCGAGGAAAGGGACCTCCTTTAGCCAGAACTCGCACTTGCTAAGCTTTGCGTAGAGTTGATGCTCTCTTAGAGTTTGCAGAGCTATTCTTAAATGTTCTTCATGTTCTTCCTTTGTTTTGGAATAGATGAGAATATCATCAATAAATACGACCACAAATCGGTCGAGATATGACCAAAAAATATTGTTCATGAGTTGTATAAATGCTGCAGGGGCGTTGGTCAACCCTAATGGCATTACCACAAACTCATAATGCCCATATCTACTTCAGAAAGCAGACTTGTAGATGTCTTCATCTTTGATCCTTAGCTGATGGTAGCCCGACCGGAGGTCGATCTTGGAAAAATATTCTGGCCCAGAAATTTAGTCAAATAGTTCATCGATACGCGACAATGGATATTTGTTCTTGATGGTGAGTTGATTAAGTCGCCGGTAGTCGATACATAGCGTGAGAGATCCATCTTTCTTCTTGACAAATAGAATCGGCGCACCCCAAGGGGATGTGCTGGGTCGAATGAAGCCCTTATCTAGTAACTCCTGAAGTTACCTCTTCAGTTCCTTGAGTTCTGTGGGGGACATCCTGTAGGGAGCTATTGAAATAGGTGTTGCTCCAGGAATGAGTTCAATGAAAAAAATTACTTCCCTTTTGGACGGTAAACTGGGTAAGTCCGATGGAAAGACATCGGGAAATTCTTTGACAATAGGGATTTGTTCTATGTGAATTTCCTTGGACACAGTTGTTGGGTCCGATAGGGTGCAATAGGATCTAGAAGAGGGGGTTGAATAGATCCTTTCTAAAACTATGCCCAATTAAAAACTTAACACATTAAGGAATAGTCAAGGGCTTATAATGCACATGAGATGCTTAGACATAGTGCACAACGGAATTAGTAGGAATAACTAAAGAGGGAGTTGCAGAAACTCAGTGTCAAGTGGTGAGGTTGCTACACACTTAAGCACAGGCGGTTCAGCAAGATAGCATGCGTTTAAACAACCTGCGAACCTGTCACGCCCCGAACCGATATCAACGGGAAGCATTGCTCAGAACGTGGCAGCGAAACAGTCATGTTAATAAGAGTAATAAAACAACAGATGTAGAATAATAGCAAAGACACATGGATGCCATTAATTTAATAAAAATATAATTTTATTGATGTTTGAGAATTTAAATTACAAATTTGACTCAAATTACAATAATAGACTCAAATAAAAGAAAACAAGAAGAAGGCAAGAGGACACGACTCACGATACTAACTAGACTCAAGAAATAGGAAAAAGAAGACTTCGGTCTCTATGGCTCCCGGTTCACTCGATCACGCTGGCCCGTTCCCAATTTCAAACGTCCATCTACCGCGTTATCTGAAAAATGTCAAAGTACGGAGTGAGCGAGAAGCTCAGAAGGAATTACTCTCTATCATCAGGCAGAATTTAAGTAATTAACCATTTCATGAATATGCATGAATAATGCGTAATAATACAATAAAGCGGACTAAATAAATAGCATGATTTCAAGATAACTGTCATAATACAAGGATTGAGATATTGCAAGTAAATATGGCAAGTCAAGATAGCAAGAACAAGTAACCAGAACATCATATGAATGGCCATTTATCAAGTCAAGTCATGTCACGCAAGTAAGTACTTCACGCATTCAAGCATGTATAGCAAGTATCACGAGAATGTGGAATGTCGTAGACTTAACATGCTAGATAGTACTCGGTGCAATGCCACACCTAGTCATTACATCTCCCCGGGGCACAAGTACACTTCGGGTGCTCCTCCCAAGACCAGACTAGGCCGTTTATAAAGATTGCCTTGGCATTGATTGGTTGGATCAGAGATCCCACGAAATCTAGACATCCATAATATTTAATGGCCAAGAATTCCAAGGTCAAGTTATGTAGCAAGGATGATTCATGTAGGAAATTGGATTTCTTGAAGAATTTCCAAGAATAAGCTCTTCAACTAGAAGAATATACATATAAGTCATTATAGGGAATGACCTTTAAGGAAAGGATTTCGATGTAGACCCATCAAAGGCCACATTCTCAAGATAGAATAGCCTGGAGAGGCTAGAGGGAATAACATGCAATAAAACCATGAAATTACAAATCTAAAAATTGGCTAAGAGGCGATCAAGGAACAACCGCAATCAACATAAAAATGGTCTATACTGAACCGCTAAAGTTGTTACTGGGCCAAAGGACGAAGCCTAGCTAGTCGGGAGAAAACGGTCGCCAATAGGCCGCTAAAAAGAAGAGATGGTCCCAACTGGGCCGCTTTAAAACAGAAACGGTCCAAGGGTGGCCGCAACATAGTTGGGCCAAGCAATTTCAAGCAGTCGACTTACCAGGCCCTAAGTCATCCTGAGACATGGTGGAACAGAACCGGGGTCCAACCCACACATCCGAGATCATACAAGGGCTTTAGGTCGACTCTCACAGAGCTAGGTCCACTGGAAATCACAGGAAATCGACCGGCAAACCTGGCACACAGGCCTGGACAGAATCCGAGAGACGGTCACACCGTGGCCACTAACATACAGTAGCGGTCCCACAAGGGCCGCAATAATCAGAACAGTCCCAGTTTTTGAGCTGTACAAACACGCGATTCGATCGAGTCGATAGGTTCGGTTTTGAGGGTACAACCCGCCCGGCGTCCTAGTGGGAATCCCAGGCTCGCGGGGTCTTACGGAGGCCTCGGAACATGAACACCTAGTCCGGCGGAAGGAATATCCGAAAGAGAGGCATTCGATGTCCAAGATTAATGTGTCATAAACATTGGAAAATGGGTATGATCGATCCAGTCAACACCACCGGAGTGGCGCGACCTTAAAACATGCTCCAACTATATAACAGAAATAAATTTGCAAACTAATCAATATTTAAACATGTTATTCTACTCCCTTTTCAATCAAGTGATGATACATGAAGGATAATCATGAAAGGACAATATTTTAGAAGAGGATTATACTTAGGCCAATTATTTCATGAGCCTGATGATTAGTGTGTTTCTACCATAAAATTAACCCTGATATCATGCTGCCTAAATAGGAAAGGACAGAACATAACAGGTCGGAAACAAAACCAACACTTTTACTATAACAGGAACAGAAATGGTCTAATGATGGACCGCCCGATATATAAAACGGTCAGGGAATGACTGCTAAGGACGAGCGTCAACCCCTTTTTCTTTTTGAAACCCATCGCCCAAAGGCGCTCTGTCGGAGGGCCATCTTCAAGGTGGGACGGTCAAGAGAAGGCCGCTATCATATATTCATATATATAAAATCATCGATCTAGGATGAAGATGGTCTATCGCGCGACCGCTTTTATCGTAGCGGTCCCTGCTAGGACCGCAATTAAGGACAGAAAACGTTCACGGTGAACTCCGACCGAAACAGACAATAATGACAAATTCGATCGCAATACTCAATATAAATTGGGCAAACTACTATTGCTAGAAAGAGAACGAAAATCCGTACAAGATGGCATGGTTAATTAAACACCAGATCGATACAAATGGAACTAGCAAAGTCGGTGCCCTAATTGACATGCTTCAGTTTAAAACTGAAATACGACTGCTATACTAAGCTAAAATTAGGGCTTTTGGCATAAAAATGAAGAGGACATGAAGACGATCAAGCTAGCATACTTAAATTAAAGTTTGGCCTGAGAGAAACCTACCGATTTAGATCAAAAGTTGGACGGTGTGAAGAAAACCCTAATCGCGAATCCTTGTTGTTCCTCGTCGAAATTCACCCTCGATCGACCACGTCCACGGTTGTAGCGGCCAAATGGTTTATGGGAGGTTCAGGCATTGATTTATAGAGGTGGGGTCGAAGGAAGAGGCGTGAAGGGGCTTGGAGATCGACGGGAAGATAGCGCAACGCGAAACTCGCGATTGATCGAGTCCATGGGTTATCCACCTAAATTCGATGGCTAGGGTTAGGGTTTCCTCTAAATTCGAGAGGGGAAATGGGCTTCAAGGATGGGCCTATCCATTGGATCCGGTTTGGGCTCGAATGGTTGAGAATTGGGCTTGAATTAGATCGATTAAAGTTGAACTATCAAAAACTCCGAGTTTTGCTTAAAAACCTTAATTCGGGCTTAATTAAATTTTTATTAGAGGTCGGCCTAGTTGACAATATTGCTAAACATTTCGTTCCCTATAAGAATATAATTTTTCTATATTTTTATAAATTGGTCGAAACTTTGGCGTATCGGCGAAATTCGATTAATTTAATTTATTTATATTAAATTTAGATTATCATAGAAAAATTCGATTGCGTCTTGGAATATGAAATTCTTTTTTATGATCATTATAGAAAAATAATTATTCTTTTTTATTTATATAATTTTTCCACTTACAAAATAAATAATGTCATTGAACTAAGAGAATTATTGAAGTCATTAAATGACAAGTTAATTTAGAAAATAAATATTTTAATCTTTTTCAATATATCGGCCTCACTCTTACGTCGATTACAATTCAACCATCTATTCCATTCTTGAAAAAATTGTTTCTTTTCTTTTATTCATTTTTAATTATTCGCAAGAGATTAAATAATTGAAACAATTTCATAACTTAATTTATTACACATTTTTTATATATTTTTACTTCCCTCATTTTCATTTCAATATATATTTTATATTTTAATTTTTATCCTTTATGATTTGACTAGGGTGTTACAGAACCTGTGAATGGGGATAGAGGATAGGGATCAAACACACAAGACATAATCTATTGCACAAGGATTTTTAAGGTGGTTCGGTTGCAAACCCGCAACCTACGTCCACCCCTCACCAAACCTGGTGAGGCTTTACCACATGCTGCAAACGCAGCTCCACACGGGGACGACGCCGCATGCCATAGAATAGAGAACCCTCTGTCTGTCTTCCTACACACAAATCGGTAGGGATGGTTCTCCACAGACCGGAGCAAGCCTCCATCTGTCTTCCTACACACAAACCGGTAGGGTCGGTTCTCGGCAGACCGGAGCACACCTCTGTCTATCTTCCTACACACAAACCTGTCTTCCTACACACAAACTGGTAGGGGCGATTCTCTACAGACCGGAGCACACCTTCGTCTATCTTCCTACACACAAACCGGTAGGGGCGGTTCAAGATGAAATGAGACAAACATAAAAACACAAAAGAAAACATTGCAAGTGCAGTAGAAAAACAACTTTCCTGATATGAAGATGAGGCAAGGAAATCCACAATCAGAAAAGGATAACCAGACAATGGCTTCAGATTTTGCTCTTGAAGCACCTTTGGAAAGATCTGGACACACGTCCGATCTGGCTTCTTCTTAGGCTCAGTTTGGACGTGAGAAGGGCTGCACTCCTCTCTTGGCTTCTCTTTTTCTTCTGCTCTCTCTTGTCTCTTTCTATCAGCACTGGCCGGTTTTGGACCAGGATTGGGTGGCTCCTTTTCTTTCTTTTTCTTTCACAGATTCTCTCTTGAAGGCTCACGCAGATTCTTCTCATGGACAGCAGCTTCAGCAACAACATCAACATACATGGGCTGTCCCTTTTATAGATGTAAGAAATCCTTCTAGAAGGAGGTTTCAGGTAGTATGTGATTGGCTCAACATAATCTATTATTTGTCTTCAAGGACCTTTTATCTTGGCAGCCTCTGATTGATCAGAAAAGTAGCAGAAGGATTTCCACCATTTTGGTTTCTTTGGTTGACCAGAAGGTATGTGAGTAGGAGCTCCCAAGTAAGATCTGTAGCATCTTTTCTTCTGTTGGTTGGACTGTCAAGGATGCCCTTTTGTCCTGCACAATCTCAGAGACAGAGCATCTAATTGGGTAGAGACGAAAAGGTCGGTACCAGGAAAGGTGACTTTTCCCACATATGGTAACTTGCTTTTCCATTGACCAAAAGGAATGATATAGCAAACCAATGATGACAAGGATGGTTGACTGAGCAAGGTGACCTTTCCAGACCTCAAAAGATGAATTTTTTGGCATTTGCGGTTCCTATTTTTGGTCTTTGGATCCTTTTCTGAAGAAGCTGCAGGTTTGCTAAAAAATGCCCTTGGGAGCCGAGATGCATCGATGCATGAAGCTTGATGTCTTCTGCAGTGAGGTCGATGCACATATGAAGAGTTTCTTCATTGAGGTTGATGTAGCTGGCTTGGCATGAGGAACAAGGTCGGTGCACATGAAACTCTTTCTTCAGTAAGGTCGGTGCACATGAAGATCTTTCTTCAGTAAGGTCGGTGCAAATGAAGAGCTTCCTTCAGTAAGGTCAGTGCACATGAAAACCTTTCTTCAGTAAGGTCGGTGCACATGAAGAACAAGGTCGGTGCACATGAGACGCTTTCTTCAGTAAGGTCAGTGCACATGAGAAATTTCTTCATTGAGGTCGATGCACATGAGGAACAAGGTCAGTGCACATGAAGAGCTTCCTTCAGTAAGGTCGGTGCACATGAAAACCTTTCTTCAGTAAGGTCGGTGCACATGAAACGCTTTCTTAAGTAAGGTCGGTGCACATGAAGATCTTTCTTCAGTAGGGTCGATGCACATGAAGAGCTTCCTTCAGTAAGGTCGGTGCACATGAAAACTAAGGTCGGTGCACATGTGACCATTTTTCAGTAGAGGCATGAAGACTAAGGTCGGTGCACATGTGACAAAGGTCGGTGCACATGTGACCTTTCTTTCTGCCCAGTTCTTTCTTGCATCTTGGAGCAATGACTTTGGGTGAGATCTGCCTTGATTTTTGTGCAACCTCTTATCTTGATTTCTGTGCTCTCAATTGTCTCGATTTCTATGCATTTGTAACTTGGGTTGAAACTTATACATGGTGGCATCATCAAGAGCAATTAAGACTCACAAATGATTCATGGTTAGACATCATCAAAACTCATAGTTAGACATCATCAAAATAACATATATCTAACATTCTCCTCCTTTTTGATGATGACAACTGAAGAGGGGTAATCTCGCACTGCTCCTGAGTCGTGAGATCCCGGAGGAATCTTTGGTCACAGTCACCATACATATATAATCTGCAAGAGGGGAAACATGTCAGAGGTGCCCAGGGATGGAACCCCGGGGGAAATCCTCCGATGCTTAAGTCAGCAAATGTGATAGAGCACGGGTGCGAAGAGAGGTGGTAGAAAAGAAAGGGTGCGAGATTATTCTCCACCAAGAGGTGTGGTGGTTTTCTCTCAGGATGCTTCTTCTTCCCCTTTCTCGGAGGGCTCTCTGGGGTTTATATAGCAGTCCGTTTTAGCGTAAGAGTCCAGGGAGCCAAGGAGATTCTGGGAAGGTTACGTCATTTTTGTGGGGTCTTAATAGCACGAGGACTCCTGCTCGCCCTTATCCCTTGGAGTTCCCTTCTCCCGGAGGATGCGTAACGGATGCTTAAATGTGCTTCCGACAGTTGGTTCAAGCTCGGGGCGCCTGTTGAGAGTCCCTCTGAGTGATGGAGGCATAGCTCGGACAGGGCGCGCTGGGCCCTTGTAGGGGCTTTCCCGATCGATCTGTCGCTCGGACTTCCGGACCCGGGGGTCGCCTAGGAAGTGCTGGTCCGAGAGGGTATTGGGCTTGGAGTAAGTGGGCCCAGAATGGGGCTGTCACTTTGGGGAGCTGGGCCTGGTTGGGTCAAATTAGACCTAGTTGGGCCGTGCTCGTGGGCGGTAGATTTTCCCCCTCTCCACTTGTCCCCCCTACTCCCGAGCCAAAATTTGGGCTCAAACGAGTAACATTTGTCGGGGCGGTATTGGTGGCGCAAATTGGGTGGGGGTTTCCCTCCAACAGGGGCCATTTAATGTGGCTATCTTGGGAGTATGCCCATGATGATGACTCTATCGAGTCGATGTGAGGAGTCCCTTCTCGGAGTGTGGAACGTCGCTCCGCCTCCCGCTGCACTGCTGGGAGTATAGATATCGCGCAGTTTTACGTCCCTAGCCTCCTTTATTTAGGGTTTTGTCTCTCCGTCATCTTGTACTCAAATTCTCATGTGCCGCGAGGGAGGTCGGGATGAGTAGAGAATCGCGGAGGGCTTTGCGGAGGTGATAGAGGTCGCGGCGGTGGCGATTCGCCAGCTTCCATCTCCCCCTGAGTCACCCGAGTCGGCGTCTTCTCCCTCTTCCCATGTTCTTCTTGTTCGGCAATGGCGGAGAAGTATTTCGCTACTGAGGAGCAGGAAGTTGGCCAACGCATTGGGATTCTAGGGTTGAGGCCCGAACATCCAATGCGCAGCGAGTTGGGTGAGGACGAAGTGAAGGTGATGGAGGGGCGCTTCGGGTTGCCGAGGTAGTACTATTTTTCCCTGTCTCAACCTCACGAGTGCAGTCTGGATACTTGTTCAGGTGTATTCTGAACCTTTCTATTGGCTTGGAAGTGCGGGTTCCGTTTGCCTCTCCACCACTTTGTCATCAAGCTGTTTCAATCTTACCAACTGGCTCCTGTCCAATTGGTTTCTAACTCATATACCTTCATCTTCTCCTTCATTTTTATCTATTGTGCGTGTGGGCTTAGCCCTTCATTGGACCTCTTTCACTCCTTTTTTGAGTTGAAGGAGCACCCCCATGCGGGCAAGGGCTTCTTTTATCTTCAAGCGAAGCGGGGAAGGAGTTGCGTGATGCTTTCCGCCAAAGATTCTTCCCACAAGGGGTGGAAGACCCAATTCTTCTGGGTGGGCTCGTTGAAGGGAAGCTGACACAGAACGGGACCCGGTCGGAACTAGGACCTAGTGGACAGCAAGCAAGGCCGAACAGGCCAGGTTGGACATGGCGGACAAACACGCGGCGCACTCAAAATTCGGGTGTAACCTGGCGATAGGGAAGATGGGCTTTGGCCCACAAGCCGTCTACATGGTCAGAACTCATGAGTTGGGTCGGTGGAAGGCCGACCTGAAGGGGTGGAATCACCCGGATTCAGCTGGGGCAGACCTCGCGCCTGAGGGCACTATGGGGTTCACTCTCTCGCATGGCAACAAACTCACATATAACGGGGCTCGGGACTGAACTCTCTCTCATCATCGGTGTGAGCACAAAGAAAATACGAAGGGACAAACCACAGGGGAGCAGGTGGTCAACCACATACCTTGCCAAACCTGAAGAAGCCAGTGCCGATCAGAGACGAGGGCGATCCGGGAGCGTGCACACCCGGCGGACACGCTGCGTCGCTGTAGCTTCGGCCATGACCTGTGTGTACAACAAAATGAAAGCCTCCACGTAGGGAGGGGGAACTCGGGGATGGGGCACTTATTACATGAACTACCCTCACGCAGGAAGGGGGGCGCAAGGGGAGGGGAAGACCGAGGTGCTAGTCAGTGAACATGCCTGCTGGGATGATGCCGCTTGTCCTGCATGGTGCGCTGAGCATGGACGTTCGAACGGAATGCCATTAGCGCTCAGATGAAGCCTGCGGGGTGCTGGAGCATCCCTGAAAATTTGACGTCGATCCGAGGTCGCTGGAGGGTGGGGCCGGCCAGAGAAGTGGACCTCCATGATTCTTTTCTACAGGATAGGTTTGCACAGTCGTGGTGCAGTCGCCGATACGCTCGCTGTAGAACTCCAAACAAGGCGGGACCAACTCGGTTGGGCAGCAGACAGAGAGGTCTACGTACCCTCAAGAGATGGCGACCATTGGATCACCAAGCCAGGCGTGGTCGCAGAAGTGGCAAGTCTTAGATTCCTGGGCAAGCAGTCAGATAGGGAGGCGAAGGGGGTGGTAGAACTTTCTATGACGAGGTCAGAATGGGAGGAAACCACCTTGGTTGGTTTCGTGTCGTCGAGGGCCACAACTTTAATGAAGGCACCTTGGGCCGATGACGAACACACTACAAGTCGGGTGAACAGTCTGGGCAGACTGGGTTGCACCTGATCTGCACACTCGTGGGAGAACGAACGCCACGACCAGTGCCGACGTCGAAACGGTACGAAACCACCTCTGCTGCGAAGAGGGCTCGGAGATGAACGAACCCACAGAAGGGGGCTCGGGCATATTCGCACTGGAGACGGTAGTGTGGACGCTGCAAGCTCTGCCAAGGGTTCTGCTACAAGTCTGTGAGTAGCAGAACGCAGAGATCTCCAACGTTTACGATGAGGATGGTGCCGAGGGATGCCGGGGCCACCGTGGACGCACCTGGAAGGGGATGGGGCATGGGTTTTAGAGAGGAGGGGTGGTTGGAGGTGGCTGGAGTGGGGGGGCGAACTAGGGTTAGGGTATGGGGGGTGTGAACTAGGGTGGGGTGGAAAGGGGGGCCGCGGCTAGGAGTTGGGTGGGGGAAAGAAAATTGACTGTTGGTAATTTTTCCTAAAGTGATGGAGGAATTTTAGGAGGGAGATGATAATGGGAAAGAATTGGGTGGCTGAGATTTAATTATATTAGAGATTTGGATGGGGATAAAGAAGGTGGAGCTTGATTAGGGAAGTGGAGGAGGGAAAGTAGGAGATTTAGTAGGGGAGGAAGAAGGGGATGATGTGGCAAGGTGGGAGAAAGAGGGAAGGGGGCTGGCTGCGACCTGGAGAGAGGATGGAGGGAGGAGAGAGAGGGGAGGTCGATCCAAAGAGAGTCAGAGGAGATAGAGAGAGAAAGATGCGCACAAGGGAGAGAGGGAGTAGCTTCCAAGAGAAAATTCTCAACTTCCTTTAATAATTCTTCAAAAAACTAAACTCACAAATGATCCCTTGGCCCTATTTATAGGGAGAGCCAGGGGGTACAAAGACTCAAGCTACCCCTACTAAACAAAGGAATTCCCTCCTTATCCTGGAGGTGACAATAAGCAACCTATGACCTAGAACTGAAGCAAAAGCTAGATTGGCCCTTTGGGCTTATTAATTGGTCCAATAGGGACTACAAACTCAATAAAAGAAAAATACATCATACTAAGAAGAAATAAATATTCAAACCACTCCCGAATCTGTCTCGAAGGGCCGACGTCGAAGCCGGGGCATGGAGGGTCGCTGATGTCCCCATCAATTCCCCCGGGGTGACGAGAACTCGACTCCGTCGAGTGGTGATCTGGTGGAACCTGCCAGCGTGGATCGGGGTGCTGTATCTGTTTCCGACTATCCCATACATGATCCGATCTAGGCCGTCCTTTCCATATGGTGAGGTAGTAGTAGACTGCCATGCTCCAATAAGTGGTGATTTGTCCACCCCGTATCTCCTCTATTGGCCTGCGCCAGGCACACCATATGGCTAGTGTTCTCACGGGGTGTGGGTCACTCATGAAGGAAGGTAGAGGACCACAAGACTCACTAGGTTTTGCTGGCATGCCCTCGTATTGCGTTTGGTCTGCCCAGGTGAACAACATGCTCACTCTATTCTCTTCAAATTGGCCTAACCTAGTATAGCCTACCCTCCTCATGTTCTGAAGTAGCGTGATGCTGCGGGCCCATAGTTTGTGAGGCACCATTGGGAACCTTTCCATCCTCACCATCGCAAGTTCACAACTCCAGGACTCTTGGTGACGCCAATGACTATCCACCAACTCATAATACGAACCATAGCTCAGACGGACTCGCTTGCTGTCATAATGCTTGATGATGTGGTGAGTCCTAGATAGGCTGCGATGCTGGGTGATATGCACATACCATCTACATTAAATGGGTGGCCTGGAACATCCAAAAGTAGACCTATCATGCATGTGACTCATATCAAATGGGATAAGCATGGGTGGACTTGGGCAACCAAAATAACGACCTTCTCTATATGATGCTAGACTCCATGACGAATGCATTACTATCCATGAAATGTGCTTTTCACCGGTCAAACACATGTCGATAGAGAAACAGTGATATGGGGCCTGGCTCGAACATGTGTAGTAATCTCCATGAGGGAATAGGTGTTGGGTATTGTTGGAGAATTGGGTGAGGGCTAGTTGATTCTTTGGTTCCCAATATGATGGGTCAAACGGATCAAAGAAGGTGGGGCTATGGAGGACCTCTTCTAATTCTAGGAGTTGGTTTCCCCAAATTTCAATCCCTCCATTGTGGATTAAATTATCCGTGGGTGGGGGAGTTGACGAGGTAGTGGGCTTGATGGGTTGGATGAGTTCCAGGACTTGAGTGGTTCTTTTGGGCTCCTCCGAGATCAACAGAAATATCAGGAGCTCACAAGTACACCGACCTATGGTGCACACCGAAGTAATGGAGTCAACGGAGGGATAGGCGAGGCCATGGTACTTGGACTTGTTGGACTCCATGGCCAACATGCTAGTCAACCCTACTTGCCAATCAAAAACTTTAAAGAGGTCTTTGATGGTTTCCGCAAAGCAAAAGGTTTGATACGTGGTGTGAAAAGAGTGGAAAGGCACTAGTTGGAGTTCCTGCTCCATGAGTGGGTGGCATGGGGTTGAGGTTTGTAGGATGGGATCCCTTTTGAGCCACGTAGTTAGGAACTCAGCTATGGTTAGCTTACCAGTGGATGGGATGAGTTGCTCTTGTTGGGGGCCGGGTTGGTTTTGGGCAATGGAGATTTGATGCTCATTTTCCACTTTAGCTAACCGCTTTTGAACGGCTTGCTCAAACTTGGAGAGGGCTTGGTAATAGGAGTTTTGGAAGTGGAACCTTTTCTTGTCTCCCGGGGATTGTAAATGACACCCTTTTCCTTCGGGATCTATGACCACTTGTTGTTTTTCCATCCATTCTTTCCCCATGCTAATATGTGATCCAAGGGGCCGAATTTTACACCACGCTCCACTAACCCATGTAACGGACTTTGATGGAAGGTGACATGCACAAGGTAGGTAGAACTCTACAAAAATCCATTCCCCATGGATGACAATTTTCCTTTCTTGTGACAAAGGGTTCACAAGAGCTTGGGAGACATAATTTCCCGATTGGTCTACATCAAGGAACACAGTGGTGAGTTTGTTATGGGGTAGGACTACTTCGAAGCTAAAGAACATGGTGAACATTAGATTCCTAGGACCCCAATTTGGATAGAACAAATCAGACGACTTGCTCTGATACCAAATATGACGCGGGACGGGACCAGGTCAGAACTAGGACCTAGTGGACAGCAAGCAAGGCCGAACATGCCAGGTTGGACACGGCGGACAAACACGCGGCGCACTCGGAATTCAGGTGTAACCCGGCGATGGGGAAGATGGGCTTTGGCCCACAAGCTGTCTACGTGGTCAGAACTCGTGAGTTGGGTCGGTGGAAGGCTGACCTGAAGGGGTGGAATGACACGGATTCAGCTAGGGCAGACCTCGCGCCCGAGGGCACTATGGGGTTCACTCTCTCGCATGGCAATAAACTCATATATAACGGGGGTCGGGACCGAATCCTCTCTCACCGTCGGCACGAGCACAAAGAAAATATGAAGGGACAAACCACAGGGGAGAAGGTGGTCAACCACGTACCTTGCCAAGCCTGAAGAGGCCTGCACCGATTGGAGACGAGGGCGATCTGGGAGCGTGAGCTCTTGGCGGACACGCTGCGTCGCTGTAGCTTTGGCCATGACCTGTGTGTACAACCAAATGAAAGCCTCCACGCAGGGAGGGGGAACTCGAGGATGGGGAACTTATTACATGGACTACCCTCACGTAGGAGGGGGGGAGCAAGGGGAGGGGAAGACTGAGGTGCTGGTCGGTGAACATGCCTGCTGGGATGACGTCGCTTGTCCTGCACGGTACGCTGAGCACAGACGTCCGAACGGAATGCCGTCAACGCTCAGATGAAGCCTAGGGGGTGATGGAGCGTCCCTGAAAATCTGACGTCGATCCGAGGTCACTGGAGGGCGGGGCCGGCCAGAGAAGTGGACCTACGCGATTCTTTCCCGCATGATAGGTTTGCGCAGTCGTGTTGCAGTCACCGGTACACTCGCTGTAGAACTCCAAACGAGGCGGGACCAACTCGGTTGGGTAGAAGACAGGGAGGTCTACGTACCCTCAAGAGATGGCGGCCATTGGATTACCATGCCATGCGTGGTCGTAGAAGTGGCAAGCTTCAGATTCCTAGGTGAGCAGTCAGACAGGGAGGCTAAGGCGTTGGTGGAACTTTCTGTGCCGAGGTCGGAATGGGACGAAACCACCTTGGTTGGTTTCGTGTCATCGAGGGGCAGTCACCTCGGGCTGATGACGAATAGGTTGGGTGTAGCACAGACTGCAAGTCGGGCGCACAGTCTGGGCAGACTGGGTTGCACCTGATCTACACAGTCGTGGGAGAACGAATGCCACGACCAGTGCCGACGTCGAAACGGTACGAAACCACCTCTTATACGAAGAGGGCTCGGATATGAACGAACCCACAGAAGGGGGCTTGGGTAGATTCGCACTGGAGACGGCGGTGTGGATGCTGCAAGCTCTGCCAAGGGTTCTGCTACAAGTCTGTGAGCAGCAGAACGCAGAGATCTCCAACGTTGACAACGAGGATGGTGCCGAGGGATGCCGGGGCCACCATGGACGCACCTGGAAGGGGATGGGGCATGGGTTGCAGAGAGGAGGGGTGGATGGAGGTGGCTGTGGGCGTGGGTGGCTAGAGTGGGGGGGGGGGCGAACTAGGGTTAGGGTATGGGGGGTGCGAACTAGGGTGGGGTGGAAAGGGGGGCCGCGGCTAGGAGTTGGGTGGGGGAAAGAAAATGCACTTTTGGTAATTTTTCCTAAAGTGATGGAGGGATCTTAGGAGGGAGAGGATAATGGGAAAGAATTGGGTGGCTGAGATTTAATTACATTAGGGATTTGGATGGGGATAAAGAAGGTGGAGCTTGATTAGGGAAGTGGAGGAGGGAAAGTAGGAGATTTAGTAGGAGAGGAAGAAGGGGATGATGTGGCAAGGTGGGAGAAAGAGGGAAGGGGGCTGGCTGCGACCTGGAGAGAGGATGGAGGGAGGAGAGAGAGGGGAGGTCGATCCAAAGAGAGACAGAGGAGATAGAGAGAGAAAGATGCGCACAAGGGAGAGAGGGAGTAGCTTCCAAGAGAAAATTCTCAACTTCCTTTAATAATTCTTCAAAAAACTAAACTCACAAATGATCCCTTGGCCCTATTTATAGGGATAGCCAGGGGGTACAAAGACTCAAGCTGTAATACCACGATTTATTAACAAATAAAAATTTCTAGAAAATTATAAGAAATTAATTAGAAAAATCCTTAATAAATAGAATAAGTTAAATTTTGACTATTTTGTAAAAATCTGAAAAATTTAGAATCTTGTAGAGGATAAAATTTTTGACTGTGACTGACCCAAATAAAATTCGTAATTAGGCCAAATCAACTGATTAAGGCCCAAATCCACACTTAATCTAATTGGACCTTAAAACGTGAATATTGAGCCCAATACCTGATCATTTAGACTGAAACCGGATCCAAATGGAAGGCTAGGATGAGAGGATCGTTTCCCTTCTTAGTTCTCCCCGAAACCCTAACCCTAGAAGGTGAATTTCGATTTAGAAGGCGGCGGCTAACCCTATCCGCGCAGTTTGCGCACGTCCAACTTGATTGGACTCTTATCTCCTCGAATAGAAGACTCTAGACCTTGTGTGACCTATAAAAATGACCCTCAGGAACCCTATTTTTGTTTGGGTGCTGTGGCGGCCGACGAGGATCGTGGACGAGGGCGGATTCCGGCGATCACCGGCGGGGTGTTCTTCGCGTGTCGTCGTCCCTTCTCCTTCCTTCTTCCTCCGTTTAAGGTAGGTTATAGCAAGCCAAACTGTAAGTATTATATATGGTTAGAACCAGCATCGAGTGCTCTTTCTATTGAATGCAAAAGCCCTAAAAGTTACTTAGTATCATGCGAGAATTTTAGGGTTTAGTAGAAGTATGTCATATCTAGGGTTATACTTATTCCATCTCGTTTAAGTAGGGATTTCAAACACTAAAGATTAAATCGAGCATGCTATATTGTAAAACTTTTCGTGCTCTTTCTTTTAAGTCCAAAAGCCCTAATTATTATGCTATGTGCTATGCGTATCTAGCAATTCTTTGTAACCCTAGCCAACTCGCCGGAGGCGGGCAGGGCGAAAGGGGGGTTTGGTTGATTTTTGACTTGCGCGGCCTCACGATAGACCGCCCAACGTGTTAGGCGGCACATTACGGACCGTTTATGTGTTGTGATTCGTATTATGTTTTCGGGAAGAGCGGCTTGACCTAGACCACCCTTCTGTCAGGCGGCTAGTGATTGACCGTTTGTCTCCCCCAGCGGCTCATTACAGACAGCTCATCCCCAAAAGGCTTTCGGACCTGAGGGGGATAAACGGCCTGTCGTGCGACCGTCGAGGAGGATGAAAGGTCCCTACTAGACCGTCCAACTTTACAGAATTGATTAAGTTATCTTCTTGCATGACTTATGATAGTAGATTCGTGGTTAAATGTAAGTTAGCAACATGCATAAAAACCCTGGAAAATTATAACCTTAAATGATTATAAATCTTGCTGATTTATTCATCTTGACCTTGGATCATCTTTTTTTTTTTCAATGTTAATCATGACTCATTATTAAATTGAAAAGGTTATTTGGGTTGTATGACAGTCGTTCTACTCCGGTAGGATTGACTGACCGTCTCACTGGTTTTCGGTGTTTTATTAGCCCTATTTCCTTGTAATGTTTGGGACTCTCCGCTGGATATTCCTTCCGTCGGACTAGGACCTTCATTACGGGACCTCCGTAAGCCCCCACGAGCATGGGATTCCCACTAGGATGCCGGGCAGGTTGTACCATCAAGACCTGAACCTCTGTACATGATCGAATCGATTGAACTATCGTATTCTAAGTCACGGCTCGACTTGGACCCCTGAGAATTGCGCGGCCCGAAAGGGACCGTTCATCCTATTGGGCGGCCCATAACGAACCGCACATCCCTGACCAAGTGCCACTTACATTGGTCGTTTAACCTTGATCTATCTTCGACCAAATTATGTTTGGATCAACCCAGTAAGCCCTACGTTGACCAGTAGAGAGTGGGCTGGACCCTGGTTCAGTTTTGCCCCACTTATGGCAGCCCGGAGGCCGTTTGGGTAGATTTCTTGTTGGTTAAGTTGAACGGACCTATTGGAACCACCCATGTTATAGCGCGGATCTTATTGGACCATCTATACTGTTGGACGGCCCTGTAAGGACCGTTTATCTTATTCTTGGGCTTCCAGCTCTACTAGTCTTGAGCGGCCCATGTTCAACCGTCCAATTACTCGAGCGGCCCTACATGGACCGTGTATCTTTGACTTCGGTGTGGCTAGTGCTAAGCCCATCTCTATCCTGAACGGTCCACTCTAGACCGTGTATTTCTTGAGCGGCCCTGTTCTGACCGCTTATCATCCAGAAGTGATTTCCGTGATTTTTCGTGTTGAATCAAAGGACCTGATTGGTTCTTGATAACTTGAACTTTCCAGACATGATGTCTACTTCAACTTACCCTTGAAACTTTGGTAAGTTCCATATCTTGAAGTATTGGCCATCTAACTTGATTAATGTCTAGACATAACTTGCGATCTTAGATCCAACAAATCAATGCCAATGCAGCATAAGGGCCCGGTCTGGTCCTGGGAGGAGCGCCCGAAAAGTACTTGTGCCCCGGGGAGTTTGAATGACATGGTGAGGCATTGCAACGAGTGCATGACTAGCGTGATGTCTAAGACAATAATCTCTTACTTGAATTTCTCTTGACTTGGTTAAATCTTGCTTGTTGGCCAATTTCCCGGTTATATCATGTTCTTGCCTTCCTTTCATTATTTTGTTGCATGGTTATTTCTTTTCGTTCTTTATTTACGCGCTCAAACATGCAATTTAATTGAATAATTACTTAAACTTGCCTGTTATTACCTACTGAGCGTTTGCTCACCTAGTTTTTCCCCCTTTTCAGGTAACTCAGGTGAGGACTCGCAATCTGATGGGAATGGGCAAGAGTGACGACCATGGAGTGAACCTGATAGAAGCCTGTGAAACTAGTTCTAGTTGTGGAGTTAATTGTGTTTAAGAGTATTTTGGAAGAGTTGTAATTTGAAGTTAGCCAATGTAATAATGTTAAGTGGATGTTGTCAAGATTATGTTAAGTGAGATCATTGTAGTTTGGGACATGGTTTGCTTATGTGCTATTTAATGAATGGAGCAGTTTCTATTTATGGTGATGTGCGATCTTTTAGCTTTAACATATCATGTCTAGAAATCAACATATTATTATTATTACTTGTCTCTACTGTCAGTCTTGATATTCCGCGTCGGGACGTGACAATTAGGTGGTATCAGAGCCTAGGTTTCTAATATTCCTAGGTTATTTAAGTTCTAGGATTCTAAGTGTTTGTCGTAGAACCTATACCCTCGTTATGAGTCAAAGGACCAAACCTAGTGAGAATTTGGGTAGAGACTTGGGTTGAGTTAATAATCAACTCTAACTCTTTCTCTTAAATGAACTTAAGATAAATTATTTTTGTGCAGGACGTTCCGATGGCAGCTGAGCGTGCGCAGTTGCGGGACATGCAGCGGACAGTCCAAGGACTTACGCGGGCTTTACAATAGGTGGCCCAAGGTGGAGCGGCGAATCATGGTGCTGGTGATTTACACAGGAATTTTCGTGGGATGAATCCCCCACGTTTTGGAGGTTCAACTGATCCCGATGAAGACGAACACTGGCTTAAGGAGATGGAGAGAATTTTTGAAGTTATGCAATGCGGCGACCAGGAGCGTGTGCTATTAACAACCTTCTAGTTGGAACGGGATGCTAGGACTTGGTGGGAGTCAGTAAAGGCAACCCTCGGTGACAGAAAATTTCGTGGAAGGAATTTGAAGAATTCTTCAATAGCAAGTACTTTTCCGACAGAATCCAAGAGAAGAAAGCCGCTGAGTTTGCTACTCATTTGATTTCCACAGAGAAGATCAAGGTGAAACGTTTTCTAAATGGGCTGAAGTTACATTATATTAACCAGTTGGCGCCGATGGAGATTCAAACCTATGCAGAGATGGTAAGAAAAGCCCAAGTTTTAGAAGATACCTTGGAAATGACGGATAAAATCCGTGGGAAGAATGTTAAAAAGGAGCAACCTACTGGTTCCGGGAGTGCTAAACCTGGGAATAGCAAGAAGAGGCCCAATGGCGAGTCTGGTTCATGGAAAGGGAAAATGCCAAAGAATGAAGATAAGAAGCCTGGCCCGATTGTTCCATTTAAGGGCATATACAAGTATTGTGACTGCCCCGATCACAAGATGGAAGAGTGCTGGCGCAAGCTGGGCGCCTATTTGCGTTGCGGGAGTAGGGATCACCGCATTCCAGAGTGTCCTCTCTTATCCGAGCAAGCTACCCCGATGAAACCTCAAGGCGGCAAGAAACATCAAGGCATGCTCCAGGCCCTACAAGAGGAGGACGCAGGCACCACCGAGGAGGGTGGACTTGTGGAAGGTACTCTCATTATTCATGGAAAGCCAGCTTTTGTTCTTTTCGATACCAGTGCTACTCATTCATTTGTTTCTCGGAGTTTTGCTAAGATATTAGCTGTGAAGCCGATTTTGATGAATTCCCCCTTAGAGATATCAACTCCTATTGGCTCTAGATCAGTGATTAAATATTTTTATCCTTCTAGCAAGATTATGGTTAACGAACAGAGTTTGCCTGCTGATTTGGTATGCATGGATATGAAAGACTATGATGTAATTCTAGGAGCGGATTGGTTGGCTAAGCATGAGGCCAATGTTCATTGTAGTTCCAGCTCTGTGTCTTTTTCTAGACACCCTGGACTTTCCTTTATAGGGGTTAGGCACCATAGATCTGTGCCACTTATCTCGACCATCCGAGCCGATAAGTTGATGAGGAGAGGATGTCAGACATTTTTAGCCTTTGTTTATGTGACCCCTGAGAAGAAGATCGAGATTAAGAACATTCCTGTTGTCCGAGATTTTCTGGATGTTTTTCCTGAGGAATTGCCAGGTCTTCCACCAGAGAGGGAAGTTGTGTTTTCTATTGATCTAATGCCTGGCGCGACCCCTGTTTCTAAAGCTCCTTATCATATGTCTCCTGCGGAGCTGAGAAAATTAAAGCAACAGTTAATGGAATTACTTGAGAAGGGGTTTATTCGTCCAAGTACATCCCCGTGGGGAGCTCCAGTGTTATTTGTAAGGAAGAAGGATGGCTCGTTGAGATTGTGTATTGATTATCGGTAACTGAACCAATTGACTATAAAGAATAAATATCCATTGCTGATGATTGATGAGTTATTTGATCAGATAGCAGGAGTTCAGTATTTTTCTAAGATTGATCTTTGATCAGGCTATCATCAGTTGCAGATTAAGGAGGAGGATATTTATAAGACAGCTTTTCGTAGCAGGTATGGGCACTTTGAATTTATTGTAATGCCTTTTGGACTAACGAATGCACCTACAGCTTTCATGCAGTTGATGAATGATGTATTCCGACCCTATCTGGATCAATGGGTTGTAGTGTTTATTGATGACATTCTGATTTATTCCAAGAGTGAGGAAGAACATGCTGAACATTTGAGGATGGTGTTACAATTATTGAGAGACCATCAGTTATATGCCAAGTTTAGCAAGTGTGAATTTTGGCTACAAGAGGTGTCCGTTCTAGGGCATATCATTACGAAAGAAGGTATTTCTGTTGATCCGTCGAACGTAGAGGCAGTTAAAGATTGGGACAGGCCCACTAGTGTAACAGAAGTTAGAAGCTTCCTAGGCTTGGCATGATATTATCAGAGGTTTATTAAGGATTTCTCCAAGATTGCGGTACCCTTAACAAGATTAACCCGCAAGGAGAATAAGTTTGATTGGACGGAAGATTGTGAGAAAAGCTTCCAGACTTTGAAGGAATGTTTAACGACTGCCCCTATTTTAGCTTTACCATCAGGAGAAGGAGGCTTCGTGGTGTACACCGATGCTTCGAGAATTGGTTTAGGTTGCGTACTGATGCAGCACGGGAAAGTGATAGCCTATTCTTCTAGGCAGTTGAGAAAGCATGAGGAGAATTATTCTGTCCATGATTTGGAGCTAGCAGCCGTAGTTTTTGCCTTGAAGATATGGAGGCATTACTTATATGGAGAGACATTCACAGTATTTTCAGACCACAAGAGTTTGAAGTATTTATTCTCTCAGAAAGAACTCAATATGAGGTAGAGAAGATGGTTGGAGTATCTAAAGGATTTTGACTTCTCCATAGAATATCATCCTGGGAAGGGTAATGTGGTGGCGGATGCCCTAAGCCGCAAGCCAATGACCAAATTGTCAAGTCTCATGATGCAAGAATGGAAGCTGTTGGAGCAACTAGCCGAGTTGGATATTAATGTTGACAAGGACCGAGTTTTGATTGCTCAGATTCAGCTTAAACTAGAATTTTTGGTAGAAATCAAGTCCTTGAAAGACAATGACCCAGAGTTGGTAGAAATCAAGGAGAGCTTGAGTAGCAGACCGGAATTCATGATAGCTGACGATGGCAGACTGTTATTTCAGGGAAGGACTTGTGTACCTGATGTGGCTGAAGCTAAGAACAAGATCCTCAAGGAAGCTCATAGATCCTGATATACCATTCATCCTGGAGGTACGAAGATGTTTAAAGATTTGAAAAGATCTTTCTGGTGGCCAAATATGAAAAAGGAAATTGCAGAATTTGTGAATAGATGCTTGGTGTGTCAGCAAGTTAAGGCTGAGCATTTCAGACCTGCAGGGAAGTTGAAACCACTGGACATACCTCAATGGAAGTGGGAGAGTATTGGTATGGATTTCATTATGGGTCTACCTAGGACTCGTAGCGGATTTGATGCAATATGGGTTATCGTTGACAGATTGACAAAGTTCGCTCATTTCTTATCCATTAAATCTAAGTGGACTGTTGATGTTCTAGCAGCTTTATATATGAAGGAAGTGGTGCGACTCCATGGTATTTCGGTCAGTATTGTGTCTGATAGAGACCCCAGATTCACTTCACATTTTTGGAAGGTATTGCAAGAATCTTTGGGAACCCGTCTGAATTTCAATACTACTTTTCATCCACAAACAGACGGACAGACGGAAAGAACCAACCAGATAGTGGAAGATATGTTGAGAGCCTGCATGATTGATTTCAGAGGTAGTTGGAATGATCACTTGGCCTTGATTGAATTTGCTTACAACAATAGTTATCAGTCCAGTATTCAGATGGCTCCGTTTGAAGCTCTGGATGGGAGAAGCTGCCGATCTCCATTATGTTGGAACAAGGTTGGTGAGAAGCAATGGCTGGGGCCAGATCTTATTTCTGAATCATCAAAGAAATTTCATATTATTAGAGACCGGTTACAAGTAGCACAATCAAGACAGAAGAGTTATGCAGACCACAGAAGGAGGGACTTGGGATTTCAAGCTGGTGAACATGTGTTTTTGAAAGTTTCTCCTACAAGAGGAATATGAAGATTTGGCATTCAAGGCAAGCTAAGTCCCAGATATGTCGGTCCATTCAAGATTTTGGAAAGAGTGGGAGAGGTTGCGTACCGTCTGGCACTACCACCTCAGTTATCTGGAGTACACAATGTCTTCCATGTGTCGATGTTGAGAAAGTACGTGTATGACACCACTCACGTCATTCAGCATGCGGATCTTGAGTTAAAGGAAGAACTGACTTATGAAGAGAGACATGTTAACATTCAGGATCGTAAGCAGTAGCAACTCAGAAACAGGTCTATACCTATGGTGAAAGTGCAATGGAGTTGGCGTGGAACCGAAGAAGCTACTTGGGAGTCAGAAGATACCATGCGGAAATAGTATCCCGATTTGTTCTAGGTGAGTTGTTCCACTCCCCATCGTGTTAAGTGCAGTGAATTTGGTGGACCAAATTCTTTGAAGTGGGGGAGGGTGTAATACCCCGATTTATTAACAAATAAAAATTTCTAGAAAATTATAAGAAATTAATTAGAAAAATCCTTAAGAAATAGAATAAGTTAAATTTTGACTATTTCGTAAAAATCTGAAAATTTTAGAATCTTGTAGAGGATAAAATGTTTGATAATAGTGTCCTCTGTGACTGACCAAAATAAAATCCGTAATTAGGCCAAATCAACTGATTAAGGCCCAAATCCACACTTAATCTAATTGGACCTTAAAACGCGAAATGTGAGCCCAATACCCGATCATTTAGGCTGAAACCGGATCCAAATGGAAGGCTAGGATGAGAGGATCGTTTCCCCTCTTAGTTATCCCTGAAACCCTAACCCTAGAAGGTGAATTTCAATTTACAAGGCGGCGGCTAACCCTATCTGCGCGGTTCGCGCACGTCCAACTTGATTGGACTTTATCTCCTCGAATAGAAGATTCTAGACCTTGTGTGACCTATAAAAATGACCCTCAGGAACCCTATTTTCGTTTGGGTGCTGTGGCGGCCGACGAGGATCATGGACGAGGGCGGATTCCGGCGATCACCGGCGGGGTGTTCTTCGCGTGTCGTCGTCCCTTCTCCTTCCTTCTTCCTCCGTTTAAGGTAGGTTATAGCAAGCCAAACCTTAAGTATTATATATGGTTAGAACCAGCATCGAGTGCTCTTTCTATTGAATGCAAAAGCCCTAAAAGTTACTTAGTATCATGCGAGAATTTTAGGGTTTAGTAGAAGTATGTCATATCTAGGGTTATACTTGTTCCATCTCGTTTAAGTAGGGATTTCAGGCACTAAAGATTAAATCGAGCATGATATATTATAAAACTTTTCGTGCTCTTTCTTTTGAGTCCAAAAGCCCTAATTATTATGCTCTGTGCTATGCGTATTTAGCAATTCCTTGTAACCCTAGCCAACTCGCCAGAGGCGGGCAGGGCGAAAGGGGGGTTTTGTTGATTTTTGACTTGCGCGGTCTCACGATAGACCGCCCAACGTGTTAGGCGGCACATTACAGACCGTTTATGTGTTGTGATTCGTATTATGTTTTCGGGAAGAGCGGCTTGACCTAGACCACCCTTCTGTCAGGCGGCCAGTGATTGACCATTCGTCTCCCCCAGCGGCTCATTACAGACCGCTCATCCCCAGAAGGCTTTCGGACCTGAGGGGGATAAACGGCCTATCGTGCGACCTCTGAGCAGGATGAAAGGTCCCTACTGGACCGTCCATCTTTACAGAATTGATTAAGTTATCTTCTTGCATGACTTATGACAGTAGATTCGGGGTTAAATGTAAGTTAGCAACATGCATAAAAACCCTAGAAAATTATAACCTTAAATGATTATAAATCTTGCTGATTTATTCATCTTGACCTTAAATCATCTTTTTTTTTTCAATGTTAATCATGACTCATTATTAAATTGAAAAGGTTATTAGGGTTGTATGACAGTCGTTCTACTCCGGTAGGATTGACTGACCGTCTCACTGGTTTCCGATGTTTTATTAGCCCTATTTCCTTGTAATGTTTGGGAATCTCCGCCGGATATTCCTTCCGTCGGACTAGGACCTTCATTACGGGACCTCTGTAAGCCCCCGCGCGCCTGGGATTCCCACTAGGACGCCGGGTAGGTTGTACCATCAAGACCTGAACCTGTGTATGTGATCGAATCGATTGAACTATCGTATTGTAAGTCACGGCTCGACTTGGACCCCTGAGAATTGCGCGGCCCGAAAGGCACCGTTCATCCTATTGGGCGGCCCATAACGAATCGTGCATCCCTGGCCAAGTGCCACTTACATTGGTCATTTAACCTTGATCTATCTTCGACCAAATTGTGTTTGGATCAACCCAATAAGCCCTAGGTTGACCAATAGAGAGTGGGCTGGACCCTGGTTCAGTTCTGCCCCACTTATGGTAGCCCGGAGGCCGTTTGGGTAGATTTCTAGTTGGTTAAGTTGAACGGACCTATTGGAACCGCCCATGTTATAGCGCGGATCTTATTGGACCGTCTGTACTGTTGGACGGCCCTGTAAGGACCGTTTATCTTGTTCTTGGGCTTCCAGCTCTACTAGTCTTGAGCGTCCCATGTTCAACCGTCCAATTACTCAAGCGGCCCTACATGGACCATGTATCCTTGACTTCGGTGTGGCTAGTGCTAAGACCATCTCTATCCTGAATGGTCCACTCTAGACCGTGTATTTCTTGAGCGGCCATGTTCTGACCGCTTATCATCCAGAAGTGATTTTCGTGATTTTTCGTGTTGACTCCAAGGACCTGATTGGTTCTTGATAACTTGAACTTTCCAGACATGATGTCTACTTCAACTTACCCTTGAAACTTTGGTAAGTTCCATATCTTGAAGTATTGGCCATCTAACTTGATTAATGTCTAGACATAACTTGCGATCTTGGATCCAACAAATCAATGCCAACGCATCATAAGGGCCCGGTCTGGTCCTGGGAGGAGCGCCTGAAAAGTACTTGTGCCCCGGGGAGTTTGAATGACATGGTGAGGCATTGCACCGAGTGCATGACTAGCGTGATGTCTAAGACAATAATCTCTTACTTGAATTTCTCTTGACTTGGTTAAATCTTGCTTGTTGGCCAATTTCCCGGTTATATCATGTTCTTGCCTTCCTTTCATTATTTTGTTGCATGGTTATTTCTTTTCGTTCTTTATTTACATGCTCAAACATGCAATTTAATTGGATAATTACTTAAACTTGCTTGTTATTACCTACTGAGCGTTCGCTCACCTAGTTTTTCCCCTTTTTCAGGTAGCTCAGGTGAGGACTCGCAATCTGATGGGAACGGGCAAGAGTGACAACCGTGGAGTGAAATTGATAGAAGCCTGTGAAACTAGTTCTAGTTGTGGAGTTAATTGTGTTTAAGAGTAGTTTGGAAGAGTTGTAATTTGAAGTTAGCCAATGTAATAATGTTAAGTGGATGTTGTCAAGATTATGTTAAGTGAGATCATTGTAGTTTGGGAAATGGTTTGGTTATGTGCTATTTAATGAATGGAGTAGTTTCTATTTATGGTGATGTGTGATCTTTTAGCTTTAACATATCATGTCTAGAAATCAATATATTATTATTATTACTTGTCTCTACTGCCAGTCCCGATATTCCGCGTCGGGACGTGACACAAGCTACCCCTACTAAACAAAGAAATTCCCTCCTTATCCTGGAGGTGACAATAAGCAACCTATGACATAGAACCGAAGCAAAAGCTAGATTGGCCCTTTGGGCTTATTAATTGGCCCAATAGGGACTACAAACTCAATAAAAGAAAAATACATCATACTAATAAGAAATAAATATTCGAACCACTCCCGAATCTGTCTCGAAGGGCCGACGTCGAATCAGGGGCATGGAGGGTCGCTGATGTCCCCATCAGAGGCGCCCCATGGGGTTTTCCGGTGAATCCCAACTTCCATCCGTCGATCCCCCCGAAGCAGGTGGTGGTTACCCCGGAGCTAGAGGAGGAGATCAGGATTCTCCAGGAGAATCGCCTATCGACCGCCGAGATGATGACGGAGGCAAACATCGAGGAATATCTTTCCTGGACATTGTCCAAGCAAGGTAAGGACCTCAGTGTCTCACATTGTACTTCTAAGTCGGGTAGGTGGGCCCCTTTTTTGATGGGCTGACCTCTGCCTTTTTAGATTCGAGGCGGACAGATGACGGGGGAGGGGGGGCGACCGTTGGAGCAGGAAGACGCCGATCTGGAGGAGGCGCCTGTTCCGAGTGAACCCCAAACCTCCGGGGGTCCTTCCGGCGCCCGAGATAAGGGCAAGTAGATTTCTCGAGGTGACGTCCCCGAGTGCCGTGGGGCCAAGCGCAAGGACCTTGGGGAGCAGTTGTTGCTGTCTTCTCTGAGGGCCCTTACCGCTGAGAAGAAACGGCAGAGGAAGGCGGGGGCCGCCTAACAGGTGGAAGGACAGGCTCCCATTGCTCCAGTCGGGGAGCCTGCAATCGAAGACGCTGGACATCTTAATCTTCCGTCCACCGAGTCAGGAGCGACTGTTGATGTCGGGGAAGTCGCCGCTGAGCCTGCTGCACCGTCGGATGGGATGACAGGTTCCAAGGCTTCGGCCAGAGTTGAGGGTGAACGGGGTGAGGCCGCGGCCCAGTTTGAGCTGAGCACTGCTATCCTGAAGGAGGGAACGCACGGGGAAACGGCTCCAGTCCCGTCTCCTCTAGAAGGGCTCTTCCTCCCCCGGCTGATGTCGTCGGCGTTCGGGCCTCTGTATACCAGAGGTGCCGGTCCCTGGCATCTTCGTCGATCAGGGAGGAGTTCAGACGTAGCCCTCCTTCCCTACTTCTTGAGAGGGTCATGGAGGGCGGCGTGATCATGGCCTAGTTGGGGGTCGAACTAATCGATTTCTTCATGCGGATAAGAGTTGAGGAGAGATCTCTCTATAGGGTCTACGCTGAATCTGATCGGAAGATCGGCCAATTGACTGTCGAGCTCGAAGTCTGTCGGCGGGAGGCTGCCTTGCTTCAGGCTCAAGTTGGGTCGAGCCAGGAGGAGGCTCGGACGTTGGCTGAGCAGTTGGCCCGAGCTCGTTATATGGCCGACCTAAAGAGCAAGCTCCTAGGCCTCACTTTGGAAAGAGGTTATGCTATTTGTGGGTTAAGTAAATCTACTTAACTTAGCCCCGGATTAACCCAATTTTGATTTGGTAGAAAGATAGTTAACCTGGAAGTAAAGAAGTGTGTTAAGTTGCTTTTATTCCATTGTGATTTGGTAACAAGTGGGTTAACTCTTTACTTATGACAACCCAAATACCATATTTGCCCCTACTTCATGATTTTTTTAATGAAAGTTTATTATCTCTCCCCCTTCACTCTCTCCCTCCCCTCACTCCCACGTCACTCTCTCCCTCTCTCTTACACCTACCGATATTCATTGCTAAATAATTTATACATAGGTATATTTTAATTAACATTATAGTATATATTGTTCTAAAAAATATTAAAATGACAGTGATTTTAGTTGAAAAATAGATTGTAAATATGTAAAAGTTAAAACATATAAATTACATGACAATAAAAATATGGTTAATACATTGTAAATAGAAACCTAAAAAATTATCCTTAAAATTTTTAGCATATAATTAGTAAATAATTCGATTCTTATCAACACTGATCACCTAATTAATATCCATATTCTTATAAATATTTTAAATTTGATAATATATTTATTATTGATGGTATATTTCATCTCTGCCTCTTTGTTGCTAGTACTTGTTTCTCTCTCTCTCTCTCTCTCTCTCTGTGTGTGTGTGTGTGTGTGTGTGTGTGTGTGTGTGTGTGTTTACGTATATCTTCCTCCACACGGATGCCATGGTAAGATTTAGAACGAAAACCAACCAATCTACCGGGGAGAGGATGATAGCAAAAAAAAAGGCAAATGTATGCACACACATATATCTATATACATATACATATGTACACCTCTATATATATTTAAGCCCACGGGAACATATGAACCTGACAAAAGATGATACGATAAACAATCTGGAGTAAGAGACTACGTCACACACACACACACACACACACACACACACACACACACACACACACACACACACACACACACACACACACACACACACACACACACACACATATATATATATAAGAACATATGAGTGCACAAAGAGTAGACAAAGAATCAGGGTTGAAGACCCTGCTTTCATTTATTAGATCATGAAGATTTACATCCGGGCTATAACAAACCCCACAAACCAGATGTGTACAGGTAGCATCAGATTATTATGAAGAAGCCCTTTTTTGGGTGAGGGAATTAAGCTGGAGTAGCAGTGCAGTCATGTGTTGCCCCCTTCCTCCGATCTTCCTTCCGATCGCAGTACAGTTGGGTTTGGCGAAGTGGGTCCTTATGCATGAAGATTGTATCAAACTGCAATACGTTTTCAGCTAGTCAGAATTAAACAAGTTTAAATAGAAAATAATTGATACATACCTTAGCATCAAGATGGCATCCACTTATCAAAACTTGAGTATAAGACTGATAATACCCCTTCATGCAATAATAAAATTCCTAAGGATCAGCATTAGCACTCTAACATAAATAAGTTCCTAGGGATGAACATTGTATCAAACTGCAATACATATTCAGCTAGTCAGGCAATAACAAGTTTAAACAGGAACTAATTGATACAGAATCTGAAGATACATAATGTGATGGTGGAGTGGGCTCAGTATGGAAATTTGGAGTATGTGTAATCATTTTTTATGTGAGGGTGTCACAAGTGCTCATCCTACCCCCAAATAAAATCATGAAATCCATTCCTCATCGCCGCAACCCGTACTTGGTGCACACATGATGTCACCTCATCTAGAGCAATGAGCCAAATAATACAAGGGGCATGGCTGTGATGGAGTTGCATTACTATGCCATCTACGACACACAACCATATACACACATGACATATTGGTCATGCAATGGGGGCAACAAACAAGGAGACCTAATATGGGTTGATTTATTAGATCACAGGTGACTGTTTCAGATTGGGAAGGCCATAAATCAGGGCTAACCACAGGATATCTCTGGGTTTTGAAACCCATCGGCGGAGGTGGGTTGCATTTGTCCCGATTTTGTTGTTTCTTTTCTACCTGCCGAACCTGCGAAGCCCTTTTTGATGTGGTCAGATTCTGATGAGACATTGTTAATTTAAACCAACAATGAATAGCTACCAGCAATGCATCTGCTATGAAGGTATTATTACAACACAAAGATGGAACCTTGGCAGGGACTTCCAATTGGCATATATATAACCCGCATAATTTGCTGTGCTTATAAAAGAAATGCTACTGTGCTTAATTCAAGAGTAGGAGAAATGCTACTGAGCTTAATATATGTAGATGGAAGGCCATATATATAACATGTCATAAAAAATAGGTAGGAGAAATGAACGGATGCTTAATTCGAACATAACTAACAATGCTACATTATTGAGAAATGAGTCTCAACTATCACACAGAAGCACAAGTTGGTATAAGATTGACAAACCCACAAGTTGCAGTGGGAACCAGAAGAGGATAGCAGGTGGAACAAGCAGGGGAACCTTTGACTTGTTTATATATCGGGCTATTACCCTTATCTTAAATAACAAGCTAACATTCGAACTTAACTAACAAGCACAAAATGAAAGCTAATAAAGGGAAATAAAAGGAAAACATAGGAAGATGGGCCCGTTGTGCTTGTAAACACTCTAAATTTCACAGTGGATGTAACAAGCAAATGCAGTTCACTAGCATTGAATCATATACAAATGTACTCATCATGGAAGGGTATAGAAAAGTGCTTGGGGCGCAGCAAACCTAGAGAATGAAGAATGATAAGAGCAACTTGTGTGAAAAATGGACAGCAGAGGTGCCAAGGTAATCTGGACTCCATAACTGTGAAAACTAAAGACAACAACTTATTATGAAACATTGATTGCATCTAAAGCATAAAATTGAAACTTACCCTGTGAAAGGCCAAGTTAAAGAAAGAAACAATACACTATACTATACAGAAATTAACCTCTGACTTCACCTTTGTACAAGAGAGAGAGAAGATTGATTGCAGGAACCAGTGCATGATCCTTTCACCCCTCAACATTCTGCTTAATTAGTTAGCACTTCCAACAATACAATAGAATAATTGACTGCAAATCTTGAATAATCTCCATGCCATCCTCTGAACAACTATAACGCAGGCATACATGTAAAGATAATAATGCATGCATATAAGTTTTAAAAGAACACCTATATCCAAGAAAAAAACATTATTAGTACGAGTAACAATAGATTATAGCAAATTTTGAAACATAATTGGACACCATTTTACCTATGCATAAATGATTACTGGAGACTGCG
This sequence comes from Amorphophallus konjac, assembly GCA_022559845.1. Classification (NCBI taxonomy): domain Eukaryota; kingdom Viridiplantae; phylum Streptophyta; class Magnoliopsida; order Alismatales; family Araceae; genus Amorphophallus; species Amorphophallus konjac. The sequence goes on from CM040118.1 coordinate 330,566,973, forward strand.
GCGCCCGACAATCCCAGATTACTAGAACATGGAGATTTCGATGGTTGGGTGGGCTCAGTATGGGTCTTGGGATGCTTGTAGTCATTTTTCATGTTGGGCTGTCACAAGTGCTCATCCTACCCTAACATGAAATCATAGAACCCATTCCTCATCACCCTACCCCCTAGTCGGTGCACAAATGATGCCGCCTCATTTCGGAGGTATGACCCAAATGGCAAACATGCATGATAATGATGGAGTTGCATTGCTTTGCCGTCTACAACACCCAACCATGAACGCTTATGACCAGTTGGGCATACACCGGGGGCAACAAACATAGGGACCCTCTAAGGGGTGTTTTAGAAGAACACCTGCCAAATGACAATAAAGCACCTGACCAAATTAAACAACTTGTCACAACAATTGTGTTGGAGTCGAAGGCATATTTAGAGAAGGTGAATATTAGCATTAATAACCAAAGTGGCACGGTAACATTAGATCAAGTTTGAAGCCAGAGATGAGTAGCAATAGTGTCCCTAAGCTGCTCTCCCTCTCTAATGTCACGAGAGGCCACAGGGACATTGGGATCCACATCCTTGTCACTGACATCTTCAACGTCAAGTTGTTCATGTTGAAAGTAGAAGTCATCCCCTTGCTCCCGACGTATGAAGTTGTGGATGACACAACATGCAACAACAATTAATATTTGGATGTGAATTGGTTACATGTTCCCCTCTTTCAATGTTTGAAATCGCATCTTGACCACCCCGAATGCTTGCTCTACAACATTCCTCAGCTGCGCATGGCGGTGGTTAAACTTGTCTCGCAAATTTTGATAACCTCTAGTACCACGGCCTTGATATTGTGAAATGTGGTAACGCTCTCCCCGATAAGGGCAGAGGAAACTGCCAGTGTTTGCATACCCAAGGTCGGTAAGATAATATTTACCTGAAGTTATAACATTACTGAATTATAGATTCTGTATTTAAATTTTCGACATGAAATTTAGAGAAGCTAACGTTAAATTTGAACTCACCTGAAGGCACTCTAAAGCCCCCCTTTTCTATGGCCCAAGTCAAGACCTTCTGATCACCTGCTGAGCCTTCCCAACCGACGGCCAAATATTGGAATTGTAAATCAAAAGATACAGCAGCCATTACATTCTGAGTTATTTGTTGCTTACGGTTACGATAACGTGCATGTTTCGATGTTAGAACATTGGCAGGGATGTGCGTGCCATCTATTGCCCCCAACGCATCCTGCAATTGTAATATAGTCCCATTAGAATGTTGTTGCAAATCCAGTGGCAATGAATATAAGTTACCTTAAAGTAAGGGTAGAACTTGTTGTTGTGTTAGATGGAAGCACTCTGTCACCACGAAGTGTGGATCTAGAGGGGGGTGAATAGATCGATGGCCTAATTAAAAAACACAAATGAACTCTAATGCGGAATTAAAACGAGCAGCTGTTGAATGACTGAATGAGCACAATGATATCGGAACAAAGCAGATCACAGTGATAGTGAACCTAAGCAATCATCTGCCGGTCGAGCTGAAATCACAAGGTGCACAAATCAATCACATAGTAGACAACAAATTTTATGGTGGTTCGGTCCTCCGGACCTACATCCACCCCACACTCAACCCAAGTGTGGCTTACTGCTGCGCAACACAGCTTGCGTCCGCTGGGCAATACAGCTTAGCTTACAACCGCTGAGCTTCACAGCTTGCTGTCCGAGACCAAGTCTCGCCCGCTGAGGAATTACAGCTTCACCTGTCCAGAGGCTACACCTCTGCAAACCGCTGGGGACTACAGCTTACCCATCCAGTGGAATCCTCCACTGCAAACCGCTAACACACAGCTTGAAGACAAAGTTTCGGAAAGCAAAATAGAATCAAACGAAAACAAGAAATCTCAAAGGAGAATATAGCTCGTAATGAGCAAACTCAGCTCTGGTATCTGAACCAGGAGACTGAGGAACATTCAGACAAGCTCTCTCAACTCCTCTCTCTCAATCTTCTCTTCTCTTCTCTGCTCTTCTCTTCTCTCTCTTTTTATTCTCTGCTCTCAGTGGCTCTCTGCTTTTCTTCTCTGTGGATCGTGCAGGCTGAAGTTCACTCTCTGCTCTTCTGCTTCGATCAAGCTTCTTTTGAGGAAGAGACTTCATATATATATAGCAGCAGATAGGGCGTGTGTCTTCCACATCTCACGCCCAAAAGCTTGGACCACGTGGCAGCATCTAGGCTCGTTGTTGTATATGTGTCACGATCCTGGCACCTCCTCTTTCTTGGATCATGTGCCCTTCTTAATCTCCTCGATCATAAGTACCTGTCAGTCAGTCGAAGGGAATATCAGTTTAAGACAGTAAAACCCTGTACAGACTTAACTATGTAGCATGTGTGAACATTCACTGACTTCTGTTTCATGAGAGACACAATGCATCGACCTTATTGTTATATAGAAAAGAGTGTACAAACTTTATGAAGGCAACGCTGAAGCCTGTACAGATTTCATGTATGCAAGACTATGGTATGTACAGACTTTGTCAATGCAAAGCTAAAGCATGTACAGACTTCACGTATGCAAGGATTACTGACATGCCAAATGAATGTGCAGACTCAACGTGCACCATTGTGTAGACTTACTAAAATGATGTATGAGCATAGCAACACACAATGTGCAGACTTCGTGTAATGCATGAAACAATGTATAGACTTAGAGCGAATGAGTGCACAAAAGCAGATGGCAAGGTATATACATTACAAATGGATGCACTGTCATGCCAAATGAATATACAGACTCTGCATGCAACAATGTGTAGACTTAGTGTTTGTGCAGCTAGCCAATGTATAGACTTGGCGTTTGTGCAGCTAGCCATTGTATAGACTTTGCATTATGAAGCACACAGGCTGTACAGACTTGTGCTAATGCTGCAAGTGAACAATGTACAGGCTTTGGACATGAGTGCATGATATGCGATGTACAGACTTGAACGCGTGCATGCTACACGATGTATAGACTTGCTGACAAAGAGTTGTGCAGACTCTGCGTGCAACAAAGACGATGAGTGAGACGCTAAGTGAGATGGACTTTACAGGCTGTACAGACTTGAGAGTGCACGATGTATAGACTTAATGATTGTGTGAGCATGCAGCAGCCAATGTATAGACTTGCAGGTGCAACGTAGGTAAGGATACCAATGTATAGACTTCCTGTGCCTGCGTCAAATGCAATGTACAAACTTTGTGTGTACTTGAGCAAAGATGATGTACAGACTTGAATCAAAGGATGCACTGGCTGTACAGACTTTGCATATGCATGTGAATGTATAGACTCTGTGTGCATAAGGCAAGGCTAACAGATGTATAGACTTGCTCAGCTAAGTGGCGTGCAACAGGACAATGTATGGACTTGTGAAATGGATGCACGAACATAACAACAAGGAATGTATAGACTCTGTGTTTGACAGAATGCAATGCATAGACTCTACGTGCAAGTGACATGATGATGTACATACATTGCAGCAACGAATGTGCAGACTTTGTGCAGTCTACAAGCAATGTGCAGACTTGACCGATGCAATATATAGACTTGCTGGAGTGAACGATGCACTGACTTGTGAAAAGATGCACGAACAATGCATATGCATGAAGTGCACTGACGATGTACAGACTCTAAATGCATGGAACACACAGACAATCTGATAAAGACAATTTCATCAAAATATGAATAGTTGCCAATCAATCAAAACAAGCTGTTGTCAATGAAGTAAGGCTTATTGTCAACATCATCAACACAGATGAGTCACAACAATCTCCCCCTTTTTGATGATGGCAACACCCTATCATATAGGATGGCAACACCCTGTCACACCCTATATGATCTTACAAAGTGAAATTTATTTTTATGAAAGACATGATTTGTTAATCAGATTTGTCATGCAGATGCTATGAATGCATGCTATGAGATGAAATAACCAATGCAAGGTTCTAGCAATATCTCCCCCTTTGCCATAACATGATGCATATACTCCCCCTGGAATTCATCAAACAGACAATATATTCTCCCCCTTTGCCATCAACAAAGAGGAGGGAAAGAAAGTGTAAGGGAAGAAGAAAATTTGACTAGCATTCTGAGCAAGTAGTTCAGGAATTAAGCATTCTAAAGCACAGAGCCTTCAGTCATATGAATTTAAAAACTGCTTAGAGGTTGAATTCTGGTTTGAAGGTTATAAAAATTAGAGTTCATGCACTACAATCATTGAATGAGTTTGCTGTGCATGATAATAGCAATAAACCAGAATCACATTTGAGCATGAGAGATTCAGTTTCAAAGTATCTTACTTTCTTAGACTCAGTAAAAAAATTGTTAAGAGATACTAGGTCATGTATTGAAATTAAACAATTTGACATACCTGAATTTTCTTTTGAAGGAATAGTATTTTTAATTTTATTTCATTAAGGGCATTCAGGTACCATTTGTCTTTTTACGTAAGGGTACACGTTTATCAGACGCTAGTACCCCTAGATACTCAACATGATGGACCATTCTGCCTATGATCAAATTCAACAGGACTGATTTGCACCTTTTTGTGTGAAGGTACACGTTTATGAGACGCAGGTACCCCCAGGTACTCAGTGAAACCACCCTACTGTTTTGATCATTTTTACAGAGATAACTGATACACATCATGATATAAGTGTTATCCATTTCTTTGATGGATCACTCAGTTTCTCAGTGCTTTACCAGTCATTGCTCTGCCAACACTAATTTTAAATTATTTTTCAAGGTTTTTCAATATTTTTCTTAGCTGTCCTTTATTTGTTTCAGAATGACTTGTTTAAGGACAATACACATACTTAGCCTTCTCTAACAGGATTTCAGGTGAGTTTTCAGATTTCAGATACAGTTAACTTTGTCTGACATGTAATGAAATAAGGGTTGAGAGCTATTATCAATTTTCAACATTCTTATTTACTGATTGCAATCTTTGAACTCTAAAGTTTATAAAATTTAAACCATTAAGTCAGTCTTTAAGTAATTAAAATTCTTATAAAGGAAGAAGTCTGTTTTCTATTGCTTAAGACTTAGAACCGACTAATAGATTGCCATATTGTCAGACTCAACTCATTCAGGGTCAAAGGGTTTAATGAAATCAAGAGAGAAAGGAATTTGAGTTTCAATGAAGTTGATGACCTCTCTGAATTACATACAACACTCCCTCTATCTATATGCATGTGGTTTTGCAAATGAATGGGAAGAATTAGAGGAAAGAGAGTTTAGACATAGTCATGGCTGAATGATATGCAATGAAGATCATGAGTGTGATGCCAATTGATATGTCATGAAAGATATGAATGTTATGCATGTATGGTCTGGTGCAACATTCAACAACCACAGAGTTTATTCAAACCACCTGAGAGTTTATTCATCATGCTGAAATTTACACAAGCCAAGTTCTCTTCTAAGAAATTTGAACCTTTCATTCCCTAGTGACTTAGTAAAGATATCAACAATTTATTTTTCTGTTTCAATGAAATTCAATTCAATTTCCTTTTTATTGATAGCATCTCTAAGAAAATGGTGTTTGATCTCAATATGCTTAGTCCTAGAATGATGAACAGGATTTTTAGCTAAACATATAGCACTAGTATTATCACATAAAATCGGAATACATTCCGGTTTTATTTGATAATCAGCCAGTTGGTGCTTGATCCAAAGTACTTGGGCTATACAGTTACCAGCTGCGACATATTCAGCCTCAGCTGTGGATAAAGCTACAGTGTGTTTCTTCTTAGATGCCCAAGATACTAGACAGCCACCAAGGAATTGACAGTAGCCACTAGTACTTTTTCTCTCTACTCGACACTCAGCATAGTCTGCATCAGTGTAGGCTAGGAGTTCTAACTCACACTTGGCATGATACCATAGACCAAGCTCTTGGATGCCTAGTAGATACCTAAAAATCCTTTTCACAGACTTAAGTTGTGACTCTTTAGGACTAGCCTGAAATCTAGAACATAGACACACTACAAACTGAATATCAGGCCTAGATGCTGTAAGATATAAAAGGGATCCGATCATACCTCTATATAGCTTTTGGTCCACTGGTTTACCTTGAGGATCTTCATCTAAGCTGGTCGAGGTACCCATTGGAGCAGCTATTTCTTTGAGGTTGTCCATCTTATATTTCTTCAGTAAATCCCTTATGTACTTGGACTGAGTGATGAAGGTTCCATCCTTTGACTGTGTAACCTGCAGTCCAAGAAATAATTTGAGCTCGCCCATTGAGCTCATTTCAAATTCATTAGTCATAATTTGAGAAAACTCCTCACACAGTTTGGGGTTAGTTGACCCAAAAACTATGTCATCCACATAAATTTGAATAATAAGTATATCTGGATGACTTACCTTAGTGAACAAAGTTTGATCAACTATTCCTCTTGTGAAGTTCTTATCTGTGAGAAATTTGCTCAACCTGTCATACCAAGCTCTAAGAGCTTGCTTAAGACCATAGAGAGCTTTACTAAGTTTATACACATGATTGGGGAAGTCTAAACATTCAAAGCCAGGAGGCTACCTCACATAGACATCCTCACTGATTTCCCCATTCAGAAAAGTAGATTTTACATCCATCTACTGGAGATTTATTTCTAGGGAACATGCATAAGCCAATAAAATTCTGATTGCTTCTAACCTGGCTACAGGGGCAAAAGATTCTTCAAAGTCTATTCCAAATTTCTGGTTATACCCCTGAGCTACAAGTCTGGCCTTATTCTTAACCACATTCCCTAATTCATCAGTTTCATTTCTGAAGACCCATTTAGTCCCTATGACTGTCTCATGATCAGGAGGTGGGACCAAGTGCCACACCTTATTCTTGTCAAATTGATTGAGCTCCTCATGCATGGCATTAATCCAATGCACATCCTTGAGAGCACAGTCAATGGACTTGGGTTCTACATGTGAAACAAAAGCATATGCATTCAATTCATTTTGAATTCTTAAATGGCCTCTAGTCCTAGGAGGATCATGCAAATTGCCAATCACATTATCTACAGGATGATCTTTTAGATATCTAATGTTGACAATTGGATCATCATGATTTTCACTTACCTCCCCCTGACCTGTAGGCTCTTCTCCATTAAGCTCTTCATTTTCTTCCTCATCTTCGGATTTGTCTGCAGGGTTCCCTTCTTTCAGAATATCACCATTGTCTTCATTCCTGCATTGACCAATATTAGTCTATACCAAAGATTCATCAAAGATAATATGTGGAGATTCTTCAACAGATTTGGAGTTTAGATTATACACTCTATATGCCCGGGTGTTTTCAGAGTAACCAAGAAAAATTCCTGGTTCACCTTTAGGTTCAAATTTATCAAGGTCTCTTTTATCATTTATATGAATAAAACATTTGTAGCCAAAAACCTTGAAATGAGCAATTGAAGGTTTCTTACCCTTTATGATCTCATAAGGTGTTTTCTGGGTAGAAAGTCTTACCATAGCTCTGTTAATTACATAACAGGTAGTATTTACAGCTTCAGCCCAGAACTTCCTTGGCAGACCACCTTCAACCAAGAGTGTTCGACCCATCTCCACTAGGGTTCTGTTTCTCCTCTCCACAACTCCATTCTACTCGGGTGTCCTTGGTGAGGAGAACTTGTGATGAATTCCATTTATCCTGCAGAATTTCTCAAACTGTGAGTTTTCAAACTCACCTCCATGATCAGTTAAAATGTTTTCAATTTTCTGGTTTATCTTAAGATAAAACTCCTGAAATTCTGTGAATGCATCACTTTTCTGTGACAAGAAATATACCCAAATGTACCTAGAGAAGTCATCTACCATGACAAATCCATACCTCCTCCCTGATAAGCTGACAGACCTGGTTGGCCCAAAAAGGTCCATGTGTATCAGCTCATAGGGTTTAAATGATAGATTTTCTGTTCTAGATTTGAATGACTTCCTGGTTAACTTGGACTGAGCACATGCATCACAAAGTTTATTTTCTTTCTTAAAAGAAACTTCAGGAAGTCCTCTAACCATGATGTGCTTATTCAATTTATGCAATACTCTGTAGCTAGCATGGCCTAACCTACGATGCCATAAGAAGGCTAAATCTTCTTTGCTAGCAGTGAGGCATAGGTTAGAATGTGATATGTCATCTAAATCTATCATGTATGTATTATTAATTCTTTTACCAGAAAACTTAACAAAGTCAGAATCAGGTTCAAACACTTTACAGCATTGAGAGTCAAACAGAACTTTATACCCTTTATCACATAACTGGCTGATACTAAGTATATTATATGCTAAACCTTCAACTAGCATGACATCTTCAATGCAACAGGTAGTACACTTACCTACCTTACCTGACCCGACAATTCTACCTTTTGTGTTGCTACCAAAGGTGACAAGGCCTCCATGTTTCTCTGTCAGCATGCAGAACTTGACCTTATCTCCTGTCATATGCCTGGAGCAGCCACTATCCAAGTACCACAGATTGTTCTTGGCTGCCAGGCATACCTGCACACACAATCAGGTAGAGAATTTTGGAACCCAAGTCTGATTGGGCTCCGGAGCAGATGAAATGCAGTTAAAACATGAAAGCAAGCTTTTATGAATCCACATTTCTTTAAAAGAGTTATGTTCATCAGATTTTCCAGATTCCTTTCTGTTATTATTCCTCTTCTTTTTGTTATTTTTCTTCTTGTTAGCACCAGCAGGATTATTTACAGATTTGTAGCTTCTGTGCCAGTGCCTTGACCAAGGTGCATTCACGAAATTGTGGCCATAGTAGTTTCTGGGCTGGCTGAAGAAATGCATGTTCCTAGGTGTCCAATTGCCATACCCACCAACCCAATTTTTGGTGCAAGGTCTGTGAGACTTAGTGGCCTTACCATGGGGTTTATATGCATGTGTAGGTTGACCCCTAACCTGAGACTGAGCTTTAGGATTTGGCTTGGATGTACCAGCTCTGCTATGCTCACCAATCTTTTGTTTGCCCTTCTCCTCAGCACTGGGCTTCTTCAGGTTCACAGTTTTATTTACAGAATTATATGAATTCATGTTTATGAGAGGTCTTTTCTCTTTCTGTGCAACAAATGATATAGTCTTCATTAAAAAACTTTTAGTTGCACTAGAATTAAATCCAAGACCCTCTCTCCTGAAGTTGACTTTTGACCCTAACAAAGCATTTAGATTCTCTGAACCTTGGGTCATTTTTTCAATAGTTTTTAGCTTGTCCTCATTATCTTTCTGAATATCTTCAATGGATTTCTTTAGTTCGGTGTTCACACTTAAGACAGCTTCATATTTTTCACTCACAATTTTCATCTCACTCTCATATTTCTGTATTTTCAATTTCCATTCATCAGTTTCTTTTTCTGACCTCTCATTTTCTTCTTTAGAAGCTTTTAACTCATACTTGATTTCTTCTATTTCAGAGCATGTGAGTTTCAGCTTATTATTCTCAGATTCAAGGCATGCAATTTTATCAGTTAGAGTTGTGTCATTTTGCATGGAATTTATTTTTCTTCTTAGATGCCTATTTTCCTTTCTGATATCATCTGCTTTATCAGCTATTTCATGATAGGCATCTACCCAATCAGTAATAGTGAAATTATCGAATCGAGAGGATACCTCATCTGAGTCTTCCTCTCTATCTTCAGAGCTAGTTGCCATAAGGCAAATAGGCTTTTCAGCTTCGACTTCACTGTCCGAGCTATTGCTCAAGGTACCTTCGTCCTCATCACTCCAGGTACTTACCATGGCTTTCCCTTTAGTGTTCTTTCTCTTGGACTTGTCCTTGTGCTTCTGATTCTCTGGACAATCAGCTTTCATATGGCCGGATTTCCTGCATTGGTAACACACATTAGTTTCAGTTTTCTTTGCAGGATTATATTTGTACCTTGTATCCTGTCGGCCACCACCATGGTTCCTTCGGCTGAATCATCTTCCTTCTTTCTTGAGGAACCGCCTGAATTCTCTGGTGATCATTGCTATCTCATCACGTTCTATTTCTTCTCCAGTCAGGCTCTCCTCGGATGATGATCCACTAGAGCTGGATTGGCTGGATTTGCTGGCACCAGCTTTCAGTGCAATAGGCCTTTTCTTCTTCTCAGCTTCCTCTATCTTCGGCAGATTAATTTCATAAGCCATCAGCGAACCAATTAACTTATCTGCCCTGGTGTTGTGCAAATCCCTCGACTCTTCCATTACAGTAGCTTTAGTGTGCCAAACATGAGTCAGGGAACGCAGAATTTTCCTTACAATATCATATTCTGTCTGTGTCTTCCCAAGACCTCTGAGACCGTTTGTGATGATTGTCAGTCGAGCATACATCTCCTTGATGGTCTTATTGGGCTTCATCTTGAAGGCTTCATACTCTGACACCAGGAGGTTCGCCTTCGTCTCTTTGACCTGAGAGGTCCCTTCGTAGATGACCTCCAGGTTATTCCACATCTCTTTAGCTGATGTGCAAGATGATACGCGAGAGAACTCTGTGGGGTGCAGTGCGCACTGAATTGCATTGATGGCGCTCCAGTTCAGAGTGGATATTCGGATCTCTTCCTTGGTCCAGACATCCTCGTTCGGGGACAACTCATAAGGTCCCTTACTAACCACTTTCCAAATCTCGTAGTCCTTCGCCCTCAAGAAGACTTGCATACGATTCTTCCAGTATGCATAATTCGATCCATCAAAGTAAGGGGGCTTGGTGGTTGAGTGTCCTTCAGCGATCATTCCTCTAGCATCCATCTGTACCTTCCTCTTCGGGCTGTAAGTCCCTGTAGAAGAGTTAGGCTCTAATACCAACTGTTGTGTTAGATGGAAGCACTCTGTCACCACGAAGTGTGGATCTAGAGGGGGGTGAATAGATCGATGGCCTAATTAAAAAACACAAATGAACTCTAATGCGGAATTAAAACGAGCAGCTGTTGAACGACTGAATGAGCACAATGATATCGGAACAAAGCAGATCACAGTGATAGCGAACCTAAGCAATCATCTTCCGGTCGAGCTGAAATCACAAGGTGCACAAATCAATCACACAGTAGACAACAAATTTTAAGGTGGTTCGGTCCTCCAGACCTACATCCACCCCACACTCAACCTAAGTGTGGCTTACTACTGCACAACACAGCTTGCGTCCGCTGGGCAATACAGCTTAGCCTACAACCGCTGAGCTTCATAGCTTGCTGTCCGAGATCAAGTCTTGCCCGCTGAGGAATTACAGCTTCACCTGTCCAGAGGCTAATCCTCTGTAAACCGCTGGGGACTACAGCTTACCCGTCCAGTGGAATCCTCCACTGCAAACCGCTGACACACAGCTTGAAGATAAAGTTTCGGAAAGCAAAATAGAATCAACCGAAAATAAGAAATCTCAAAAGAGAATATAGCTCGCAATGAGCAAACTCAGCTCTGGTATCTGAACCAAGAGACTGAGGAACATTCAGACAAGCTCTCTCAACTCCTCTCTCTCAATCTTCTCTTCTCTTCTCTTCTCTACTCTTCTCTTCTCTCTCTTTTTCTTCTCTGCTCTCGGTGGCTCTCTGCTTTTCTTCTCTGTGGATCGTGCAGGCTGAAGTTCACTCTCTACTCTTCTGCTTCGATCAAGCTTCTTCTGAGGAAGAGGCTTCATATATAGAGAGCAGCAGATAGGGCATGTGTCTTCCACATCTCCCGTCCAAAAGCTTGGACCACGTGGCAGCATCCAGGCTCGTTGCTGTACACGTGTCACGATCCTGGCACCTCCTCTTTCTTGGATCATGTGCCCTTCTTAATCTCCTCGAGCATAAGTACATGTCAGTCAGTCGAAGGGAATATCAGTTTAAGACAGTAAAACCCTGTACAGACTTAACTATGTAGCATGTGTGAACATTCACTGACTTCTGTTTCATGAGAGACACAATGCATCGACCTTATTGTTATATAGAAGAGAGTGCACAGACTTTATGAAGGCAACGATGAAGCCTGTACAGATTTCATGTATGCAAGACTATGGTATGTACAGACTTTGTCAATGCAAAGCTAAAGCATGTACAGACTTCACGTATGCAAGGATTACTGACACGCCAAATGAATGTGCAGACTCAACGTGCACCATTGTGCAGACTTACTAAAATGATGTATGAGCATAGCAACACACAATGTGCAGACTTCGTGCAATGCATGAAACAATGTATAGACTTAGAGCGAATGAGTGCACAAATGCAGATGGCAAGGTATATACATTACAAATGGATGCACTGTCATGCCAAATGAATATACAGACTCTGCATGCAACAATGTGTAGACTTAGTGTTTGTGCAGCTAGCCAATGTATAGACTTGGCGTTTGTGCAGCTAGCCAATGTATAGGCTGTTAGACAGGAGGACGGTGAGCTAGAAGGGGAGGGGATGAATAGATCACCGTTTTTAAAAAATTATTTGACTGAGTCGAGGCAGGACCCTTAACCAATATAACATAATTCACGAGCGCAGAACATAAATGACTCAAAATGTTATCAGCACATATGCACAACCACCTAGCGAGCAGTCAGACCAAGATTTCAATCATCAACATTCACATTTACTTAATGAACCCAGACAAAATCATAAGGAATAGAGATGCGCACAACCATACCACGGAGAACAGGAGATTTAGATGGTTCAGTCTGCAACCTGCAGACTTACGTCCATCCCTCACTCAAGGCCGAGTGAGGCTTCCTTTCACAAGAAAGAACCGCAGACTCAGTCTGCCTACAACACGCTGATCCACAGCTTGGGGATCGAAATCCCTACAGACGCTGATCACACAGCTTGAACCCAGGTCTCACACCCCAAGACCTGACCAGGAGATAACTCTCCCTTCCTCTTAGACAAGAGGGAACCCAGCAGTGACTCACCCTCACTGCAATTCAGAGACACTGTCTCTCTTCCTCCACAGCCGGAGGGAACAACCCAGATAGCCTCCTCACTATCTGATCACAGCAACCCCTGGAGACCACCTCCCTTCCTCTGATCTGATTCAGAGGGAATCACAATGCAACCCAGAGGATCCACCTCTCTTCCTCTACACCTAGAGGGAACGATAAAGCAGAGTATCGGAATTTAAGAACAGACAACTGAAAACATAAAGAGATATCGAAGACAATCGAACGAAGAAACAATGTAGCTTCTTAAAGAAGCATAGACAAAACATAGCAGAAAACCATCCTCTCCTTCACCACTCTCTCTCTCTCTTCCAGGTACGATCAATGAGTGGATCAGGCTGGCTTCTCCTCTCCTTCCTCTCGCTCTGGCCTCACCCTCTTCCTTGTGGTTTCGGCAGCTTTTCAAGAGCAGAACCCTTCATATATATATCCAACCTCATGAGAGAGTGAGGGTTTGGAAGACACGCGCGAAGACATGCTTCCTGATGAACCGAGCCACGTGTTAGACGATTGTTCCCTCGGATCACATGCTCACATGATTGGAGTAATGTTCCAATTTGTCTTTAAGTCCCTGTAAGGTTTCAGAGAACATTCAGTCAATCTCAGAAATATTCAAGTCATAAATTGTTCACACAGATTGCACGGGACTTATGAAAGGACAGAAGAGCGCGTCAACGCACTAAAGCCAAGGCGTTAACGCAATGGATATAAGAAGAACAGGTGCCTTGACAAAACACACTAATGCGTCAACGCATCAGTTGACAGCGTTGACGCTTCTGCTGGGTGGTTGATCAAAAGAACCTTTGGTCAAAAACTCAAGGCGTCGACGCTTCCATTGTGTAGCGTCACCTCAGCTCCTTGGACGAGACGCACAATATCTTGGTAACAACCCAAAGCGTCAACGCTTCAGGTGACAGCGTCGACTCAGCTTCATAGGTGAGACGCTCAAGCCCTTGGCACCAAGCCAATGCGTCAACGCTTCAGGTGACAGCGTCGACTCAGCTTCATAGGCGAGACGCTCAAGCCCTTGGCACCAAGCCAATGCGTCAACGCTTCAGGTGACAGCGTCGACTCAGCTTCATAGGCGAGACGCTCAAGCCCTTGGCACCAAGCCAATGTGTCAATGCTTCAGGTTACAGTGTCGACTCAGCTCGATAGGCGAGATGCTCAAGCCCTTGGTACAAGCCAATGCGTCAACGCTTTCATCGTGCAGCGTCGACGCAGTGGACAAATCAGCAAGCGAAAGACGCACTAATGCGTCTACGCACCCAGCCAAGTGCGTCAACACACTAAATGTACAGATCCCATATAATCAAGACAAGTATGAGCTCATGGGTGTACATGATAGAGGAGCATCAAAACAGAAAAGCATGATGAAGAAGCATTTGATCCATAGATGTGCATGCAAGACAACAACATTAGATCCTGAGATTATTTAGACAATTCAGGATCTTTATCATTCATTTAGAAGCATCAATATGATTATCATAAAAATAATTTGATTCATAGTGTTAGTCATCATCAAAACTACAGAGATGCAACAATCTCCCCCTTTTTGATGATAGCAACACCATGAGTCAAATTTAGTGAAGGGAGAAATACCAACTTAAAACATTCTCAATAAGGGCAGCAACCCCTTTTAACCTTCTCCCCTTGTCATACTTTTCAACTTGTACTCCCCCTTTCAACCTTCTCCCCTTGTCAGACTTTTCAACTTTTTTTTTCAACTTTTACTCCCCCTTTCAACCTTCTCCCCCTTTGACATCATCAAAACAAGGAGAAAGAGAGATGTTGACGCTGGACTGATGAGAAAAGATGGAGAGGATTCCAACAGTAGACACTCATTGTCAAATCTTTGATGCTTAAGTGGGGCTGTAAGGTCCAGTGAAGAATCTTGGAGTTCTGGTAAGAGAAGGAGATTCAGAATAAACTTGAAGTTTATCAACTTACTATGATTATGAGAGAAGAGCAAGTGGCAACAAGTATGACTGAGGTAGCTGTTAAGGCTTGTCAAAGAGACAACAAGAGTTTGAACCACTAAGACAGCCTGTAGGCATTGAGGACAAACAGTCCAGGCAGAGAAGGCACAGTTATAGAGTGTATTTGGCCAGTTACACTTTTGACATTAAGTATGCACCTTGGTCAGAGGCCAGCATCCTCAGTTACTCAGTGTAAGAGCCTCATCACTTCTCAATTAGAGAACAGAGATAGTGACCATTGGTTGTTTCATGAGGAGACACCTTGATCAGAGGCCAGAATCCCCAGTTACTCACCATTTTGTCATCATTGCTTTGCCAAGCATAATTTTGAATAGTATTTCTTTCTTTTGATTTTGTTTATGAGAACTGATACCTCATGACATAGGAAATTCTCATTTCATTGATGGGATTCCTAGTTTCTCAGTATGCAGTTTTAAGCACAGATAAGTTTAACTAGCTCAACAAGGGGTTGTTTGAAGACAAAGCCCAGGGCAAATATTGGAGGTCTTATCAAGATGTCCAAAGAGAAGCTCATAGACAGAAACCATTTCTTACAAGTCTAGCTTGTTCATGAGTCATGCAACAAGGTAAGAGGATATACTTGTGAAGGTTAATCTTAGCCTCTTAAGACTTACTAGAAGAGGATTCTAGCTGGACTTTAATTGCACAAACTTAAGAGTGTAGGAAATGAATGAGGTTCTATTAAGAGGAATATTCAAGATCAATTCTAACATTTAATCCAGCAATAACACCCATCTTTCAAGCGTTTCTAATTAGTCAAGCTCCCCCTCTCTAGTAGCTCTATCTCCTATTCTACTCAGAAAACAGCAGAGAAGCAGAATTGACTTTACTCAATGCACACACCCGCTCCCCCTCACATAGGGACCCCCACCAGAGAAAGTAAGACAAAACTACCACTAACTTTATGGAGATACATGAACTAGAAACTATTGCCTCAATTCAGTCAGAGTTTGTAAATACCAAGTTCTCTTCTCAAAGAAGTGAATTTTTCAGTGTCTAGAGGTTTTGTAAAAATATCAGCAATTTGATCTACAGTCCCAACATGAATTAATTCAAATGTTTTATTTGCAATTTCATTTCTGATAAAGTGGTGCCTGATTTCAATGTGTTTTGTTCGTGAGTGTAAAACAGGATTCTTTGCAATGTTTATGGCACTAGTGTTATCACAAAAGATGGGAGTGCAACCTGTCTCTACTTGGTAATCCTGAAGTTGATGCTTGATCCAGATAACCTGAGTGCCACAGCTGCTTGCAGCCACGTATTCAGCCTCAGCAGTGGAAAGAGCCATTGAATGTTGTTTCTTTGAACTCCAAGAAACTAGGCATCCTCCTAAGAATTGGCAGTGGCCACTGGTGCTCTTCCTATCTAGTTTGCATCCAGCAAAGTCTGCATCAGTGTATGCAACTAAATCTAATGTGCGTGAAGCAGGATACCATAAGCCTAGTGTATGTGTGGTAGACAGATATCTAAAGATTCTTTTTACAGCAGACACATGTAATTCAGTAGGCCTAGACTGATATCTTGCACATAAATCAACACTGAATTGTATGTCTGGCCTAGAGGCAGTTAGGTACAAGAGGGATCCGATCATACCTCTGTAGAGTTTTTCATCCACTTGTTTACCTGACTCATCTGCATTAAGGGTCATGCTTGTGCTCATTGGGGTGGAAATTTGCTTCAGGTTGGTCATCCCAAACCTTTTTAGGATATCCAGCGTGTACTTGGTTTGGTGGAAGAAACAACCATCTGTCATCTGATTTATCTGCAAGCCAAGGAAATAAGTCAGTTCCCCAACTAAGCTCATCTCAAATTCAGCTGACATAAGCAGTGAAAATTCTTTACACAGTTCAGGATTTGTTGATCCAAAGATGATGTCGTCCACATATACCTGAACTATGATGAGATCTTGTCGTAAATTCTTAGTGAATAAGGTTTGGTCAACTTTACCTCTGTTATATCCTTTATTTAGTAAGAAACTGGTCAGCCTTTCATACCAGGCCCGAGGAGCTTGCTTTAATCCATAAAGAGCTTTGTTTAACCTGAAAACTTGATCAGGTTTAGTCGAAAACTGAAAACCAGGAGGTTGTTCAACATAAACTTCTTCTTTTAGAATTCCATTCAAGAAAGCACTCTTAACATCCATTTGTTGATGTTTTATGTTGTTTGAACAAGCAAATGCTAATAGAATTCTGATAGCCTCCATTCTAGCTACTGGAGCAAAGGATTCATCAAAGTCCACTCCATACTCTTGACTGTAGCCTTTAGCTACTAGTCTAGCTTTATTCCTAGAGATGACACCTTCCTCATTCAGTTTGTTCTTAAAAACCCATTTTGTTCCTATTACATTGAAATTTTCAGGTCTAGGTACAAGCTCCCAGACATTGTTTCTATCAAATTGCCCTAGTTCTTCACACATAGCAGTTACCCAATTCTCATCACTTGAGGCTTCTTCAATGGTTTTAGGCTCAATTTGAGAAACTAAAGCAATTAAGTCCTGATTCTGAACATTTCTAAAATGAGATCTTGTCCTAGGGGGATCATTAAGACTACCAATAATATTGGTTACAGGGTGGTCTTTTAAAACTCTGACATTTTGATGGAGGCATCACCCACGACTCCCTTTGGCTCGGGTCCACTTCTTCACACTCGGGAGCTGGTTGAGTTTGGGCCTCACTCTATAAAGGCCCCTTATCCATTTTGTAGCTTTCCTTTGAGTCATTTTGATGTATTTCCATTTTATTTGAGTCATTTCCCTTGGTCTAGCACTTTTTTTTCTATGTTCTTGTATCATCATGCTGTCTAATGTGGCTATTGGGCCCCATTCGTTGGGCTAGGCCCATTAGCACTCCCACCCCCCCTTGGTTATTTGTAGTTGTTTATTTTGTCAGGGACTTATTGTAAAGAGTGGGTTGCCTATATATAGGACCCCACTCCCCTCATTTGAAGTTAATGAATGAATGAATCCTTTTGAGTTAAACTTGCCATTTGAGTTCAAATTGAAGTGATTCCTCTAGTTTTTTGGGTGAGAGACCCTAGGGGAGAGATTCCCCACCCATTCCCCTCTTAATCTCTCTATTTCACCCCTCTTTCTCTCTCCTCCAACCCCAATTTCGAATTTTCTTCTCTCTCCTCCCCTCCCAACCACCTCCACTAGCTACCCACCTCATTTAATACACCTCCACTTCCCCAAGTTGTTACTCCACTCCCATAGTTCCTAGGTGGCATCTTCCCCATTCTAACACCTTTCTCCACCTTCCCACCAAATCTACCCCATTCCAATACAAACTCTCCACTTCCCCACATAATCACCCACCTTCCAAGGCCATTTCAAATTTGAAATTCACACTCCCTCCACCCACTTGTTCCCCCTCACCTTCCCCCCTCTCCCTCCAAGCCCCAAATTCGTAGCTCCTCTCTCACCCACAGAAAACACCCCCTTCCAGCTCCCATTCTATCCCTCCCTCACCTTGAAACACCCCATCCTAGACCCCCTCACAGCCCGGGCTTTCCCCACACTCATCCACCCCCATTTCCTCTCCTATATACCCCATTTCCCCCCCATCATCTTCAACCTACCGTTTCAGCTGACAACCTGCAGAAGTGTACCATCTTTCAGCGGCGACCACGGCTTCCTCCCGATGAGTTTGAAGACCCAAGAGGTATCCACGGAAGCGGCTACCTGTCCTCTTCGCAACGATCGAGGTCTCATCCCCATCGGAGATCGGTACTGCTGTGGAGGTCCGTTCTTCCCCGACCGCGCAGTTCTACTCCGGCTGAGGATCTGAACCGGACTAAAAGCTCGGCCACGACAAACCTTGGACGAACCAGCCCCGAAGCTCTTCTACAAATATCTTCCTCCTCCAGTCTTCGTTCAGGATCAAGAAACGGAACCTCATTCGGCTGCCGGAGGAAGGAGTTACAAATTTTCTCCCCCGAGCTCTCCAGTCTTGTCTCCTGCAGTCTGCTCCGACCAGTGCCCACTCTTTAGGATACACCGACTGCCCTAGACCTCTGATTGCAGCCCCGTCACCTCTGGCTGAAAGCTACTTTGACCACGAAGACGTCGCCACCAGTTTCGTGCTTATCGGAGTTCGGGAGGGTGCGCGACGTCCTCTGCAACCAGCTGCCAGAAGTCTGCAACTGCGAGTCAGAAAACCTGATGTCCTGTTCCAACCTCTGCCCCAGTCAACAACGGTCTCAGAAGAAATTTAAGAAAATCTGAAGCGTTCCTGTCCCTGTTATGAAGCTTTTGCCGCTGGTCTCGCCATCTGAAAAATTCGTGAGAAGGATCTACAGCAACCACACCAACACACTGTCCCTGTTCGTAGACAACCGGCAGATTCGGCAACCTCGCTTAATCGTCGTTCTTTACCTTACTTTCCCCACCCCGCTTGGCCGGCTGAAGGCCCCTCCCTGCGGGAGGTAGTATTGTTGTATTCACATTAACCCCCACCCCAAGATCCCCCTCCTGTGAGAGGCGTAGTTTTGTACATGGTTTGAGCAGGTCAAGCTTCACCGCCGCGGCGTGTGGGGAACCACCGCCTCCCCGCTCGCCCTCGTCTCCGACCGGGACCGGTTTCTTCAAACCGGTCAAGTAAGTGCCTCATCCTAGCTCATTAGTGTTGCTCTTTCAATATTTACTTCATGCGCCGCTGAATTTGCGAGGGAGCGCCCGATCCTCAAGTCCATGACTTAAGAGTGATCGCCGTGGGATAGTGTGAACCGGTGCCCTTGTGCACTTTGTCGGCCCCAATTGAATTGGGCATCCAAACCTTGGGAGTCAAACCTTGGCCTTGCTGGCCCTCTACCAGCAAGGGCCCTTTCCCATACCTCACACTTGGCATCGCCAAGTCACTCCGGGTATAGAGTGCGACGGGAGAGCGGTGGCCCTTAAGGCCCATTTGAATGCTTAATTGTGCTTGTTTGCCTAAGTCCGAGGTCGTGTCACATCAAGTGGTATCAGAGCAAGTCTTTGACTTGTCTCTATCAAGTCAAGTCCTAGGGCATTCTTGCATTAGAGTCATCATCAATCCGACCCTTGCATTGATCCCCCGATCATCATGGCCAACTACTTAGCCTACTCACCAACCTTGAATTTCATTCTAGATGGGGACATTACCTTTGACGGATCACATTCTAGTGATTATCTTAGGTGGGAAACTACCATGGAAAGATATTTTGAACGGACTTGGGTATATGGACCCGCGAGAGTCCGCAAGGCCAAGGGACGATTTCGGGGTCAAGCCAAGAGTAAATGGGCAAACATAGAGGGATTAAGAAGGGTTAGGAGGCAAGAGCCCATTTCTTCGTGGGATGATATGAAGAAGGAACTTAGGAAGATCTACATCCCAAAATATTTCCAACCCTCCTACTCGAACACCCCAAGCCCGAGGAGCACTACCACTCCTCCATCCTCACCCGACCAATTTGAGACCGACCTTTGGTCTCCACCCCCACCAATCCCAACAAATCACCTCTCAACCATCATAACTACACTTCGCAACGAAGTCCTCTCCCTTAAGACCCTAATAAACCAAACATCCACCTCTCCACCTAACCCCATGAGGGCCCCCATATCCCAACCTAAACCCCCTTCCCTAACCTACGCTAGTCAAGCCCCTTTAGCTCCCACTTCCACCCCAAACGATCCTAAGGGCAAGAGACCCCTAATCGACCCAATCCCCTCCATGATGACCACCACTCAACCAACCCTCACCATTCAAAACCAAGTGGACACCGTGTCCACCCCTCCACCTAGGCCCATAATTGTCACCACCCTCCAATCCAGAAGCTCCCACCAAACCCCTACCCCACAAAACCCCTTGGTCCCCACCACCACCCCTCCCTTGTCCCCGAAAAAGGACATTCCCCCCAAAACCAATCAACCCAAGCCACCCCAACCAACCCATCTCCCACTCCCTACCCCATAAGTCCAAAGTCCTAGGCTTCCACTACTTCCCCTCCCTATCCAAGCCAAAGTTTCCCATCACCCACTACCCCGGGTACACCATGCACCAACCATCATCACCCCACCCCCAATAGACCTTCCCATTCCCTTGAGAAAGGAGACCATAACCATCCACATGGGAGTAGATGAACCCATCCCCATCATTGAGGAAACCCAAGTTCATATCCGTGGTAAGGAAGAATCACGAATGTCCCCTAGCTTGGACCCCCAAGAGCCACAAGCCTTCACAAATAGCACCATAATCATAGATGGGCCCCTAGCTAGATGGCTAAAGGCGAGACCACTTCACCCCATCGTGTCCTATGTTTACCCACCCATGGAGAAAAACCTTCCCATTGCACCCATTAACTCCTATCACACCATAATCCAAACATCCTACCAAGTGGAAACCTTAGAGGATCTTCTTAAGGGTATAGCATGGCAAATTGAGTTCACTAGCATGTTGACCCCTATGGCCAAACCACCTAGGATCCTTGGCCTCCTACACCTATGCATAGGGTCTATCACCTCGATTTGCACCATTGGTTGCTACACTAGTGACCTCCTTCTATTCCTCCCTACACCCGATGAGCCCAACCTTCTCCTCAATTTAGAGCTTCTTATCTCGGGTAGAAAGCCTAGTCCTCCATTCATGGCCGACCATCCCACCAAAAACTTTGGCCCGATCACTTTACTAGAGGAGGAGAATCCACCATCAAGGGGTTGTGAGGACCAAAAGGACCTAGGGTTCCTCTCCTTAGGTGACCCTTACCATGACCCCTTCGATCCCTTCCTATACCCACCCATTAAGATCCCAAACACTTTGTTCGGCCAACCCACTAGAAAACTTGGCCCACTTACCTTGGAGGAGGATGACTCACAATTTGGGAACCTTGAAGACATAGAGTGCCTCCCTCTAGGAAGACCTTTCTACGACCCCTTTGATCCCTTCCTATGGGAGTCTAGTTCCCCATGTAACCCAACCATCTTACCCACCACCCACCATTTCCTACCCTCACCCATCATATTGGGCCAAACCAATCTCATCCATGACCCGGGTTACACCTTGGGAGCCAAGACCTTGGGCCACATATCCTAGGTAATAAGGTTGTGCCCCACCCCATGATGACCACCTTCTTAGATCCATTCGATCCGTTCCAATGGGAATTCAAAGGTTGTCCCACCCCTATACACATGGAAGTCACTTTTGGGAAAAGTATGCATGTGTCTAGGCTTTCCACACCCCTTGGCATGAACACTATGTTGGGTCCATTCATTCATATCACCCACATGTCAAGTAGAAAACATGAGTGGTCCAAATTTGGATGTAGTGGTCCACCTTCATTCATCATGGGTCTTAAGCATATCAAAGGCATCTACGGATGTCCGGGTCCCCCGACATGCATCACCACTTTGCATGATAGATTCACATATGGTTGCCCCGGTCCACCTAAGCCCACCAAAGTCTACATGACAACATTGCATGATAAGTCCACATATGGTTGCCCCGGCCCACCAAGGCTCATCAAGGTCCATATGGCATCATGGCATAAATGGTCTATATATGATTGTCCAGGTCCACCCATAACCACTAGAAGGTCAGCACTCACAAAATTGCATGAGGAAATCCGCAAGCACATTAGCATAAAAAATGAGGCTTATAAAAGGTTGGCTGACTCTCACCGGCGTCACTTAGAGTTCCAAGAGGGTGACTTTGTGATGGTAAGGACGGAGAGGCTCTCCCCAGGAGCCAACTCCAAGTTGAGGCCACGTGGGACTGGTCCCTTCCAGGTTTTGAGGCGCATTGATGCAAATGCTTATTGGTTAGATCTCCCTGAGGACTATGGGATAAGTCCAACATTCAATGTCGCCGACTTAGTGCCATACAAGGGCCCCACGGTGGTACCTAGTGAGGAGATTGAGCCTACTTCTTCCTTTGAGAGAGCACCCACCCGTGAGGAGAGTCCACTAGCCAAGAGAGCTCAGCGCGATCGCATTGAACGAATATTGGATGAGCAAATCACTACCACCCGGAGCAAGGTATATGAGCGCTATCTCGTCAGGTGGAAGGA
This sequence comes from Amorphophallus konjac, assembly GCA_022559845.1. Classification (NCBI taxonomy): domain Eukaryota; kingdom Viridiplantae; phylum Streptophyta; class Magnoliopsida; order Alismatales; family Araceae; genus Amorphophallus; species Amorphophallus konjac. The sequence goes on from CM040118.1 coordinate 330,589,887, forward strand.
TCGGCCTCCGTCGGACGACTCATGGGTGAGTCGGGAGGACCTCCAGCGATTGGATCCGGACCTCCTCGAGCGGTACCTTAGGCGGATGGACCCTTACTCGACGGAGTCGAGCTCTTCGCGGCCCAGGGGATTTGATGGAGGCATCACCCACGACTCCCTTTGGCTCGGGTCCACTTCTTCACACTCGGGAGCTGGTTGAGTTTGGGCCTCACTCTATAAAGGCCCCTTATCCATTTTGTAGCTTTCCTTTGAGTCATTTTGATGTATTTCCATTTTATTTGAGTCATTTCCCTTGGTCTAGCACTTTTTTTTCTATGTTCTTGTATCATCATGCTGTCTAATGTGGCTATTGGGCCCCATTCGTTGGGCTAGGCCCATTAGCACTCCCACCCCCCCTTGGTTATTTGTAGTTGTTTATTTTGTCAGGGACTTATTGTAAAGAGTGGGTTGCCTATATATAGGACCCCACTCCCCTCATTTGAAGTTAATGAATGAATGAATCCTTTTGAGTTAAACTTGCCATTTGAGTTCAAATTGGAGTGATTCCTCTAGTTTTTTGGGTGAGAGACCCTAGGGGAGAGATTCCCCACCCATTCCCCTCTTAATCTCTCTATTTCACCCCTCTTTCTCTCTCCTCCAACCCCAATTTCGAATTTTCTTCTCTCTCCTCCCCTCCCAACCACCTCCACTAGCTACCCACCTCATTTAATACACCTCCACTTCCCCAAGTTGCCATTACTCCACTCCCATAGTTCCTAGGTGGCATCTTCCCCATTCTAACACCTTTCTCCACCTTCCCACCAAATCTACCCCATTCCAATACAAACTCTCCACTTCCCCACATAATCACCTACCTTCCAAGGCCATTTCAAATTTGAAATTCACACTCCCTCCACCCACTTGTTCCCCCTCACCTTCCCCCCTCTCCCTCCAAGCCCCAAATTCGTAGCTCCTCTCTCACCCACAGAAAACACCCCCTTTCAGCTCCCATTCTATCCCTCCCTCACCTTGAAACACCCCATCCTAGACCCCCTCACAGCCCGGGCTTTCCCCACACTCATCCACCCCCATTTCCTCTCCTATATACCCCATTTCCCCCCCATCATCTTCAACCTACCGTTTCAGCTGACAACCTGCAGAAGTGTACCATCTTTCAGCGGCGACCACGGCTTCCTCCCGATGAGTTTGAAGACCCAAGAGGCATCCACGGAAGCGGCTACCTGTCCTCTTCGCAACGATCAAGGTCTCATCCCCATCGGAGATCGGTACTGCTGTGGAGGTCCGTTCTTCCCCGACCGCGCAGTTCTGCTCCGGCTGAGGATCTGAACCGGACTAAAAGCTCGGCCACGACAAACCTTGGACGAACCAGCCCCGAAGCTCTTCTACAAATATCTTCCTCCTCCAGTCTTCGTTTAGGATCAAGAAACGGAACCTCATTCGGCTGCCGGAGGAAGGAGTTACAAATTTTCTCCCCCGAGCTCTCCAGTCTTGTCTCCTGCAGTCGGCTCCGACCAGTGCCCACTCTTTAGGGTACACCGACTGCCCTAGACCTCTGATTGCAGCCCCGTCACCTCTGACTGAAAGCTACTTTGACCACAAAGACGTCGCCGCCAGTTTCGTGCTGATCGGAGTTCGGGAGGGTGCGCGGCGTCCTCTGCAACCAGCTGCCAGAAGTCTGCAACTGCGAATCAGAAAACCTGATGTCCTGTTCCAACCTCTGCCCCAGTCAACAACGGTCTCAGAAGAAATTTAAGAAAATCTGAAGCATTCCTGTCCCTGTTATGAAGCTTTTGCCGCTGGTCTCGCCATCTGAAAAATTCATGAGAAGGATCTACAGCAACCACACCAACACACTGTCCCTGTTCGTAGACAACCGGCAGATTCGGCAACCTCGCTTAATCGTCGTTCTTTACCTTACTTTCCCCACCCCGCTTGGCCGGCTGAAGGCCCCTCCCTGCGGGAGGTAGTATTGTTGTATTCACATTAACCCCCACCCCAAGATCCCCCTCCTGTGAGAGGCGTAGTTTTGTACATGGTTTGAGCAGGTCAAGCTTCACCGCCGCGGCGTGTGGGGAACCACCGCCTCCCCGCTCGCCCTCGTCTCCGACCGGGACCGGTTTCTTCAAACCGGTCGAGTAAGTGCCTCATCCTAGCTCATTAGTGTTGCTCTTTCAATATTTACTTCATGCGCCGCTGAATTTACGAGGGAGCGCCCGATCCTCAAGTCCATGACTTAAGAGTGATCGCCGTGGGATAGTGTGAACCGGTGCCCTTGTGCACTTTGTCGGCCCCAATTGAATTGGGCATCCAAACCTTGGGAGTCAAACCTTGGCCTTGCTGGCCCTCTACCAGCAAGGGCCCTTTCCCATACCTCACACTTGGCATCGCCAAGTCACTCCGGGTATAGAGTGCGACGGGAGAGCGGTGGCCCTTAAGGCCCATTTGAATGCTTAATTGTGCTTGTTTGCCTAAGTCCGAGGTCATGTCACATCACATTTTTTGATGACTCACCTTGTTCAGCTGTACTTACTGGGTTCAGATCAGTGGGTTCTTCTGCCGGTTGTACTTCCTCCTCTTGCATTTGTTCCAGGAACTCTCCATCATGACTTGTAGACCTGTTATCATCATTTGGACTGTTAGAGATTTTTGTTTCATCAAAAATAACATGAGGGGTTTCCTCTACAGTTCTATCAGTTTTATTAAAGACCCTGAAGGCTCTAGATGTTTCAGAGTATCCTAGGAATATTCCTGGAATACTTCTAGCATCGAATTTATCTAGGTCTCTCTTGTTGTTATTATGAATGAAGCATTTTGAACCAAAAATTTTGAAGTATGAGACATTAGGCCTCTTACCTTTCAGGAGTTCATATGGTGTTTTCTTATGTATGGGTCTTACCAAAGCTCTATTAAGTATGTAGCATGCTGTGTTTGCTGCTTCTGCCCAAAAGCTCTTAGGTAGCTGACTTTCCATTAGTAGTGTTCTTGCCATTTCCACTATTGTTCGATTCCTTCTCTCCACAATTCCATTTTGCTCTGGGGTCCTGGGAGAAGAAAATTTGTGAGTCAGTCCCTCCTTGTCACAGAAGCTAGAAAATGAGGAGTTCTCAAACTCTCCTCCATGATCTGATTGAATAACAGTGATCTTGTGCCCTATATGTTTTTGCTTATTGAAAAAATGTTCAAATTTTTGAAAAGCATCACTCTTATTTGCCAAGAAAAATAGCCATGCAAATCTAGAGTAGTCATCGACAATGACAAACCCAAATCTCTTACCATTTAGACTCTGGGTTCTGGTAGGACCAAAGAGATCCATGTGCAAGTGTTCCATGATCTTTGTTGACAAGCTCTCAGACCTAATTTTAAAGGAAGCTCGATTTTGCTTGCCTAGAGCACAGGCCTCGCAAGGCTTAGAGAATGAATTGAACTTCAAGCTAGGCATGCCTCTAACTAAATCAAATTTAGCTAATTTATGCAAGGAGTTAAAGCTAGCATGGCCTAGTCGCCTATGCCAGTCAAACATGTTATTCTCAGAATCAGCAGTGAGACATAGATTAGACTCAGACTCAACATCAAGATCCACAATATAGACATTATTGACTCTATTTGCAATGAACTTTATTTTATCGGAGTTTGGTTCTAAAATTTTGCATACATGCTCATCAAAAAGAACCTTGTGACCCTTGTCACACAATTGACTAATACTCAATAAATTGTGTTACAGACCTTCAACCAACAAGACTTTCTCAACAGAGTTGGAGGTTTGCTTACCAATGGTTCCGGTCCCAATGATTTGGCCTTTGTTTTTACCTCCAAACTTAACTGACCCTCCTGCTTTCAATTCAAGCTTGCTGAACTTTCTTTGATCCCCTGTCATGTGCCTCGAGCAGCCACTGTCGAGATACCACTTGTTGTTCTCGGCTGCTAGGCCCACCTGCACAATAACAATTTAAGTTGTGTGCTTTGGAACCCAAGGTAAGTTGGGTCCAAAAATATCGTTCAATTCATTAAGCACAGTCTTGGGAATCCAGATCTATTTTAACCCCTTTTTCTTTTTGTGCTGAGGGTTGACAGGTTTGTTATTGATGTGCATTTCATTTGTTTCTTTTTGTTTCTCAAGTTGTGTCCAGTTTCTGTTGATGAAAGTTTGGGTCCCAGCCAGACCATAATTTTTAACCTGTCTGGATGAAGGTATTTTATTGACAGTATTCTGTGTGTAATTAGTCGTTCCCATGTTGCTTTTAAAATAGCCCATTCTTTTATTAGAGTCATAGTTGTTGAATTGACAGACACCTTGCTTCTGGTGCGTGGGCTTGTTGAATTTCTTGAACATATTTTTACTAAAATCAGCCTGTTGTCTATGGATGTTCTTTTGTTGTTCAGTGGTTTTGGAACTGGATGGAATGTCCAGTTTCTCTTTTCCTTTCTCAGTGCAGAAGGTAGTGGTTTTTACCCCAAATGCTTCCTTCTTACTTGGGTTGAAACCCAACCCCTCTCTGTTAAAGTTTACTTTGGTGCCTAACAAGGCATTCAAATTACTCTCTCCCAAAACAAACATCTCAAGGGTTTTCTTCTTATCTTCCAGCTCCTTCCGCAGACATATATTGTTTTCCAGCAATTCATCATTGACCCTTTTAACAGCTTCATACCCTTCCCTGAGTAAGTCATTTTGTCTCAGGTTTTCTTCAGTATGTTGATTGGTTTCATCAAGCTGTTTTCTTAGTTTTTCAAGCTCCTTTTTAACAAGATTGTTCTCATTTCTTACATTTTCCATTTGATCTAATTCAACTATCAGTTTGGAATTTTCTGTCTTGATGAGTTCTTGTTCTTCATTAACCACATTGAGTTTACGTTTGGTGACTCTATGTTCTTTAGCTAAGGCATTGTACATATCTAGCAGTTCACCATACTTATCTTCCCAGTCATCAATAGAGTAAGTCACAAAGGGATTGATTACCACATTTTCCTCGTCGGCCATCAGACATACTCCTTCAGTCTCCTTTCCTGAGGAGTTAGTCTCTGAGTCTTCTTCTTCATCGCTCCAAGTGCATACCATAGCTTTTGGTTTTTTCTTGTACACTTTGGAGCCTTTCTTATGGTAATCCAGTGTCTTCTTCTGAAGCTCAGGGCAATCTTGCTTTATGTGCCCAAGGTTCCTGCAATGATAACACATCACACTTTTAGCATTCCTATCCTTGTCATTGCCATTGTTTGGATATTTACCTGATGAGTAATTTCTTCTTCTCCCATATGATTTTCCCTTCAGTTTCAGAAATTTCCTGAACTGACGTGTGAGCAGAGCTTTTTCACTCCTGTCAATGTCTAGAGTTTCATCAGAGTCTCCACTGCTGCTGCTGCTACTACTATGTCGTTCAACTTTAAGAGCAACATTCTTGCCCTTTCTGTCACTTCCTTCTCCTGTTTTCTTGAGATTCATCTCATAGGTCATAAGAGACCCTATGAGTTCAGTGACAGTCATGGTTGTTAAATCCTTCGATTCCTCTATCACAGTGGCCTTTGTGTACCACGCTGGAGTCAAAGATCTCAAGATCTTCCTGACTATATCCCCTTCAGATATTTCCTTTCCAAACCCCTTGAGGCTGTTTGTGATCAGTGACAGCCTAGCGTACATATCAGTCGCGCTCTCCTCTGACTTCATCTTAAATAATTCATACTCAGAGGTTAGGTAGTTTACCTTGGTAGCTCTGACCTGAGAGGTACCCTCGTAAATCAGCGCTAGTTCATCCCACATCTTCTTGGCTATCTTGCACGCCGAAATTCGGGCATATTCTTCAGGGTGAACTGCGCACTGGATGATGTTGAGCGCAGACCAATTCAGTCTGGATAATTTGACTTGTTCTTCAGACTCATCTCCTCATTCGGAGGTAAATCATAAGGTCCAGTTGTAATGACTCTCCACAGCTTGTGGCTCTAAGATCGGATGAAGACTTCCATCCTGTTTTTCCAAAAGAAATAATTAGAGCCATCAAAATATGGGGGACGGGAGATTGATTGTCCTTCAGCTATGTAGCTGCGAGGACCACTGGTTCCAAGATTACCCTGGTCGTTGGACCACATCTCGGGTAAACCTGCTCTGATACCAACTGTTAGACAGGAGGACGGTGAGCTAGAAGGGGAGGGGATGAATAGATCACCGTTTTTAAAAAATTATTTGATTGAGTCGAGGTAGGACCCTTAACCAATATAACGTAATTCATGAGCGCAGAACATAAATGACTCAAAATGTCATCAGCACATATGCACAACCACCTAGCGAGCAGTCAGACCAAGATTTCAATCATCAACATTCACATTTACTTAATGAACCCAGACAAAATCATAAGGAATAGAGATGCGCACAACCATACCACGGAGAACAGGAGATTTAGATGGTTCAGTCTGCAACCTGCAGACTTACGTCCATCCCTCACTCAACGCCGAGTGAGGCTTCCTTTCACAAGAAAGAACCGCAGACTCAGTCTGCCTACAACACGCTGATCCACAGCTTGGGGATCGAAATCCCTACAGACGCTGATCACACAGCTTGAACCCAGGTCTCACACCCCAAGACCTGACCAGGAGATAACTCTCCCTTCCTCTTAGACAAAAGGGAACCCAGCAGTGACTCACCCTCACTACAATTCAGAGACACTGTCTCTCTTCCTCCACAGCCGGAGGGAACAACCCAGATAGCCTCCTCACTATCTGATCACAGCAACCCCTGGAGACCACCCCCCTTCCTCTGATCTGATTCAGAGGGAATCACAATGCAACCCAGAGGATCCACCTCTCTTCCTCTACACCTAGAGGGAACGATAAAGCAGAGTATCAGAATTTAAGAACAGACAACTGAAAACATAAAGAGATATCGAAGACAATCGAACGAAGAAACAATGTAGCTTCTTAAAGAAGCATAGACAAAACATAGCAGAAAACCATCCTCTCCTTCACCACTCTCTCTCTCTCTTCCAGGTACGATCAATGAGTGGATCAGGCTTGCTTCTCCTCTCCTTCCTCTCGCTCTGGCCTCACCTTCTTCCTTGTGGTTTCGGCAGCTTTTCAAGAGCAGAACCCTTCATATATATATCCAACCTCACGAGAGAGTGAGGGTTTGGAAGACACGCGCGAAGACATGCTTCCTAATGAACCGAGCCACGTGTTAGACGATTATTCCCTCGGATCACGTGCTCACATGATTGGAGTAACGTTCCAATTTGTCTTTAAGTCCCTGTAAGGTTTCAGAGAACATTCAGTCAATCTCAGAAATATTCAAGTCATAAATTGTTCACACAGATTGCACGGGACTTATGAAAGGACAGAAGAGCGCGTCAACGCACTAAAGCCAAGGCGTAAACGCAATGGATATAAGAAGAATAGGCGTTAACGTCAACACTTCAGGTGACAGCGTCGACTCAGCTTCATAGGCGAGACGCTCAAGCCCTTGGCACCAAGCCAATGCGTCAACGCTTCAGGTGACAGCGTCGACTCAGCTTCATAGGCGAGACGCTCAAGCCCTTGGCACCAAGCCAATGCGTCAACGCTTCAGGTGACAGCGTCGACTCAGCTCGATAGGCGAGACGCTCAAGCCCTTGGTACAAGCCAATGCGTCAACGCTTTCATCGTGCAGCGTCGACGCAGTGGACAAATCAGCAAGCGAAAGACGCACTAATGCGTCTACGCACCCAGCCAAGTGCGTCAACGCACTAAATGTACAGATCCCATATAATCAAGACAAGTATGAGCTCATGGGTGTACATGATAGAGGAGCATCAAAACAGAAAAGCATGATGAAGAAGCATTTGATCCATAGATGTGCATGCAAGATAACAACATTAGATCCTGAGATTATTTAGACAATTCAGGATCTTTATCATTCATTTAGAAGCATCAATATGATTATCATAAAAATAATTTGATTCATAGTGTTAGTCATCATCAAAACTACAGAGATGCAACATAGACTTGGCGTTTGTGCAGCTAGCCGTTGTATAGACTTTGCATTATGAAGCACACAGGCTGTACAGACTTGTGCTAATGCTGCAAGTGAACAATGTACATGCTTTGGACATGCGTGCATGATATGCGATGTACAGAATTGAACGCGTACATGCTACACGATGTACAGACTTGTTGACAAAGAGTTGTGCAGACTCTGCGTGCAACAAAGACGATGAGTGAGATGCTAAGTGAGACGGACTTCACAGGCTGTACAGACTTGATAGTGCACGATGTATAGACTTAATGATTGTGTGAGCATGCAGTAGCCAATTTATAGACTTACAGGTGCAACGTAGGTAAGGATACCACTGTATAGACTTCCTGTGCCTGCGTCAAATGCAATGTACAGACTTTGTGTGTACTTGAGCAAAGACGATGTACAGACTTGAATCAAAGGATGCACTGGCTGTACAGACTTTTTATATGCATGTGAATGTATAGACTCTGCGTGCATAAGGCAAGGCTAACAGATGTATAGACTTGCTCAGCTGAGTGGCGTGGAACAGGACAATGTATGGACTTGTGAAATGGATGCACGAACATAACAGCAAGGAATGTATAGACTCTGTGTTTGACAGAATGCAATACATAGACTCTACGTGCAAGCGACATGACGATGTACATACATTGCAGCAACGAATGTGCAGACTTTGCGCAGTCTACAAGCAATGTGCAGACTTGACCGATGCAATATATAGACTTGCTGGAGTGAACGATGCACTGACTTGTGAAAAGATGCACGAACAATGTATATGCATGAAGAGCACTGACGATGTACAGACTCTAAATGCATGGAACACACAGATAATCTGATAAAGACAATTTCATCAAAATATGAACAGTTGCCAATCAATCAAAACAAGCTGTTGCCAATGAGGTAAGGCTTATTGTCAACATCATCAACACAGAGGAGTCACAACACTTGTCATTATGCCGAATGAACGGATGCACCTCTTCTGTTGTTGTGGGGAGCTGGATGTATGTTCCCCTAAGTTCAACTATAGCATTACACACATGATTCACATGGTGACTTATTGTCTACGATGAGTGCTGGAAGTGCTCGCACATGGCACCAGTTGCAACACCGTGTCCCATTGCGTATAGAAACATCGCCAATTGCTCAGTTGCAGTGACAAATCGGCTGTCTTTTATCAATTCCCTCTCTAGGAGGACGTCACGCAAACGAATGAACGTCGGTTGGTTTACCCTGAACATGTTGTAACATCATTTTTCATGACTTCTTAATATGTCGTGAACCTACACATGTCCTGTGTAGTGAGATGTATGCATAGGTCTAGGCACACACACAGCAGTGCTTTCTTCATCCATCGCATCTACTAAATCTTCCACTATACATTCAACCATGTTATGGCGTGCTACAATCCCCTCCTGTATAAGTCGTATCACAAGATTATTGGCATCCATAATTCCCTGTTAAACATACGCAAGACACATGAAAAATATTAAGTTTGCAGAGACAACTTCTATTTAAGGCCTGTAAAATACTAGTACATCGACATCACACATCTAGTAAAAGCATGCGAAAATACATGAAACCACTAATAGCCAACTAGATCAACTATGCCACTCAATGGCCATGAACAATACCAGTACATCGACATCACACATCTAGTAAAAGCATGAGAAAATACATCAAACCACTAATAGTCAACTACATCAACTATGCCACTCAATGGCCATGAACAACAATGACAAATACGCCAAGCAGTATGACGAAAAGGAAGAGAATGATAATGAAAAGGATAACAATGATAGCTGGCTGATGCATAACAATAGGCGTAGCCCTCGGCTGCAAGTGGATCTGAGGAGAGGGGTCTTCAGTCCCGCGGTCCATCAATCCCCTTGGAAAGGTCACGGAACTAGTGTTGCATGCGGAAATGGCTCGAAATGCATCCTTCGCTTCATCAATTGATACAAATCCCTTGTACCTCGCTCTGAGAAACCCATTCACTTGTGCATAATAGTCATCCCAGGTGTAGTACACACCCGGACACTGACCAACCCACACCACATAACACTTATACTTTCCCATGATTCACCTGGATAACACCCCCCAAATATTAATACATGCATGAATGAAAATGAGAAAGTGTTACGAAGTAGAAAGAATCTAGTCAAATATAGAGACGAGTAACACATAGTGGTTCAACGGAGCCGATGAGTGATCCACCCCAGCTTGTCCTCGTCATCCAATGCCATGAAGACAGACCGAACATGAGCATTATCGAACAGATCCACTGCCTTAAACAAGATATCCTGATTGTAGCCTGGCAACTCCTTCACTTTTTAAGATAATGTTTGACTGTGCATGACTGGTCTGAAGTAGAAGTGGTAGAAGAATTTCCACCACCAAAGCTTTTGCACAAATCCACCAAATTAGCATTCACAGCACAATACTTGTTGAGTGCACTAGTGGCATTATCTAACCTCTTGTTACGCTTTCCCCGACCACATGTGTATGAGGGAGTGCCACATGTCCTCGTCTTGTTGGGAGAAGTTGCCTCATCTTCAGATAGTCGTTTTGTAGGAGGTGAAGGAGTGTACTGCCCTGTGCCACTGCATCCTCCAATTGACAATGGAGTATTGAATCTCCCCCCTGCGTCTCAAACTCCGTACGAACTTGGTAACTGTCGAAAGTTGGTATGAAGGGGTTGAACTCAATCTCTAGGTCAACAGGTGAAGCATTTGGTTGAAGACCCAGGGAACTTAATCGACGGTGAGGTGAATCTTCATCCCCCCAAGACCTCCTCTGTGATAAGTCATTGTCCATCGTTGTTCCAAATCCTAAACATCCCCTAGACATGCTATTATCATACAGGATGTCCATTTCTGGCTTGAACTCATATGGCTTCCCTAGAAGCTTCTTGTATTCAACATTAGCCTATGAGACAAGAAGACAAGATAAGTATCTTGTAGTAAACCTCTACAAGGAACTTCATATTTAATATGTGTGTTTAAAATATATATTACATACCGCAATCGCCTCCGCCCAAGCACCCTCTTCAGGCGGCACAAGCATCCTCAATATGTCATTCCATCCCCAACCAGTCCGTGCGATCAATTGTTCGAGTGTATGGTATTGTTTTTTCAAGTTTTTCCACCTATTTTACAGATTATTTTTGTCAACCCCCTTTTTTGTTTCAGCATTGAAGGGTCCTATGATATCGTTCCACACATGTTGCTTGGAAGTGCCTTCGTTATAAGTGTTCTTGTGGTACTGGTCAATCAAGAGATTTAACAACACCTTATCTTCCCTAGTCGTGAAGTTCGTTACTCGTGGCTTCCCCTTGCTATCTGACATGAGTTTGTCTACAAGGACAACAAGGAAGACAATCTCCCATTGTTGTGCCCCGAACTGTTTTGACGAAGATTCTGAATGATATGTGATGATTGAGAAAGTTTCAGTTGATATATTGAGATGATTAGTTGACTGGAAAATTGAATGCATGTTAATTGTGAAATTTTTCATTCCAACTCTCAAGGCCAAGGTATCAACACATGACTTTTTGGATCTTAGTGTGAATGGAAAGATCTGGGTGAAATTCATGCTTAATCATGTAAATCTGAGTTGTATAAACTCCTTTGATCGATTGCGATACATGTTTATGATTTATGGAGGTTTCAATTACATTTACTGAAGTTTTGCTGCTGTCAGTAAAAGTGTCGACCTCAGGGGTCGACACCTATTTGTGGAGTCTCTGCCTTGCGTTGAAAAATAGGACGCTGGCAGAAAGTGTCGACCTACGGGGTCGACACTTTCACCAGAATTCTGCTATTTTGCTAAGGCAGAACTCTCGTGAAAAAGTGTCGACCCTGAAGGTCGACACTTTCAGGTAAGTATGTTCAATTCTGTGAAAATAGAATGTTCGTGAAAAAGTGTCGACCTCGTGAGTCGACACTTGTCATCACGAATGTTATGTTCTTTTTCACAGGCCAGAACACTTCGTAAGAAGTGTGGACCCCATGGGTCGACACTCGTGACTCGGTTTTGCTTATATAAAAGTTATGGCAGAACTTTCAGGAAAAAGAGTCGACCCCATGGGTCGACACTTTTTCTGAACGTTCTTGCGGGTTTTCCGGATCTCCTTCGAACCCATTGGGCTTAGATCCATTTGGCATGGTTGATGACCCTAATGACCTTAGGGCGTCCCTTATGTCTTGTATGTTGTTTTAATAGGGTTTGGAGTGGGCTTTTATGTCATTTGGGGGATCAAATCCCCTTGTATATAGTGCCGCCCTTCATTCGATTGGAACCCATCTCTTGAGCTTCTAACGTATTCATCTTGTTCTTGCAGGAAGAAGGAGAGGAACGGTGCTGCTCTTGGAGGAAGAACCCTGTGGCCAAGCTTGCTTCACTCGACCCCAACCTTGAAGCTGGAAGGAAGGCGTCCCTGCTCTCCTCCATCTCCTGGCTTGGGTGATTTTCGACAAATGGGGCCATTCTTCTCTCTCCTGTGTCTTCATTCTCAAGCACCCTTCATTCATCTCCGTTTTGGTTGAAAGATTAGGGGAAGATCCATCTTGTAAATCATTCTCTTAGTCATTTTGTGCATAGATTATTATTCTCTGAACTAAGTTTGTATTTTCCATTCTACTTTCATATCTTGACTATTTCGGAGCTTGCTCCGACTGTGTGTGTGGGGTGTCTCGTCATCGTGCGAGAACCCACGTGTGTGGGCCGTCGAGCCCGTGTGTGTGGTTGCTGCCGTCGCGCAGCGTTGATAATGAAATCCTCTCGAGGTGAGAGGGGTGGATGTAGGACGACACTTTATGCATTCGAACCACCTAAAAATACTATGCCATGGTTTGCTTGGTTGGTTGTTGATATCTATTTTTCCGCTCACTATACGAGTGTGAGACGGTGAGGCGTAAGTGTTCTCAATTATCTGTCTGAATATTGTTGTTCGAGTGAGTACATCTGTGTGCCGGTGAGTTGTGAGAGCTTGCTTGATCTAATTTCAGTTGTATTAATCAAGCCTCTGTCTTAGATTTATTCCTCATATCTGTGGCTTGTGTGGGTACTTTTAATATTTGTGAAAAAGGGTGGGCAATCAATTCACCCCCCTCTCAATTGCCTCCTAACCGGGCCAACAATTGGTATCAGAGCCTCAGCTCTACTTTTTAGAAAACCTAGCAGTTTTAGAGTGATCTGTTAGGAATGGCCAACAACCTCAACAAGGGGATGATGCCCGAAGGGCATTCTATTCAACGGCCACCCTTCTTCGATGGGAGTAACTACCCATACTAGAAAAATAGGATGACCATATTTCTTAGAGCACAAAGTCATGAAATATGGACTGTTATTAGAAATGGTCCTTATGCTATAAACCCCGATGAGGATATGTGGTATGATGATGCTATCAAGAAAGCCACTATTAATTTTAATGCTTTAAATATAATTCAGTGTGCAATTCACCCTAACGAGTATACTCGTGTCTCCATGTGCAGCAGTGCAAAGGAAATGTGGGATAAGCTCAAGCTTATCTATGAAGGCACCACAAAAGTCAAGGAGACAAAGGCGAATATGTTGACCCGTGACTACGAGCTCTTTGAAAAGAAAGATGACGAAGATGTCTCCCAGATGTTCGCACGACTTATGGAGATCACCAACAGACTGAAGTCACTCGGAAGAGAGTTCACCAACAAGGAATTGGTGCGGAAGGTGTTGAGGTCACTGTCACCGAGTTGGGACACCAAAGTGACCGTGATAGAAGACTCCAAGGATTTGACAACTCTCACCGTGGATGTACTCATAGGGTCATTAATGACCTATGAGATCAATGTGATCAAAAGGATGGAAGAGGATCCGAAGAAGAAAAGGCCAATCGCCTTGAAAGCACTCCCGGAGAGTATCTCGAGCCAATAGGAATCATTGGGAACCACCGACGATGAAAAGGTTCCTATGCTAACAAGAAAGGTAAGACAATTCTTGCGCTAAAGAAGAAGATTTGGCGGGAAGTTCAGGAAAGGGAAGAGGCAGCCAAGACAAAGAAATGAACCATCCAAGGCCGCCGAAATCATTTGATATGAATGTAAGAAAGTGGGGCACATGCGAGGAGAATGCCCCGAGCTCCAAAAGAAAAAGGGAAAGGTCGCCAAAGGAAAGAAGCCGAAGGCCATGAAGGCGACATGGAGCGACGAAGATGAGGATGATCCCACAACCGATGATGAGGAGCATGATATTGAAGAACTCGTGAAGACGATGTGCTTGATGGCCAACAGCGACAGCGAACAAGTAATTTCTGACACTGAGGCCATTTCAAATGAACAGTGGGAATTTTCTTATGAAGAATTAGATGAGAAGTACAGAAGAATGAAAAATGAGAATAGGACTTTAAAGAAAAAGATTCATGAAATTGTACAGTCATCTGATTCATGTGGAAAATGTAATTTGCTTGAAATATAAATCAAAAGTCTGAAAAATGGAAATGATGCTTTGGAAACCAAGCTAGCTTTATTTGAAGAGGAAATAACATGCTTGGACATAGAGAAGAAGAATGCATTTAAGCTGAAAGATGAAATCTAAGAAAAGCATGACCTCTTAAACAAAGAACTTGAAAAATTGCATGTCCAAATGAGTGAATGTGAAAAAGAGAAAGAGAACTTGAAAGTGAAGAATGAGAGCTTAGTTATTGAAATTGAAAAATTGAAAAATGAGAATGGAAAGGTAGTGAGAGAGAAAGGAAAACAAGTTGAAAAGAATCAAAGAGTAATGCATAGCAACAAGAATCATGTTCATTATGCAGCTAAGAAATCATTTCATCAAGGAGAATGTTCACACACACACTTCGAAAAGCAAACTGTTAATTCCAAATTCCCCTCAACCTTCAGAAATGAAAATAAAAGAAGAAATTTTGGTAGGAGAAGACCCACGTGTTTTTATTGTGGGAAAATAGGGCATGACATGTACATATGCCAACTCATGCAATATGATGATGAATTATTTTTCAGTAGATATTATGAGCCACTTGGGAACGCTAACGTGAATGGACCCAAGCTTGCTTGGGTACCCAAATCAAAATGAGCATGGTTGGTAATTGGTGCAGGTCTGCATGAAGGCGGGAGACAGTAAATGATACCTGGATAGCGGATGCTCTAGACACATGACTAGAAATAAACTCCTCTTTGCAGACCTTGCTGAGAAGAATGGCGGAATTGTAATTTTCGAAGGACAGGACTAGGGTAAGATCATAGGAATTGGGAGAGTTGGTAAGGACCCTAACCATTGCATTGAAGATGTTTCACTAGTTAGAGGTCTTCATCATAATTTGCTTAGTGTAAGTCAACTTTGTGACAAGGGTCACAAAGTGATTTTTGAATCTTCACACTGCACAATCATTGATGCTAACACACAGAAAATTAAGTTCATAGGTGTAAGATATAACAACACCTATCAAGTCGATTTTGATGAGCTTGCACCTAAGAAACTGTGTTTAGTTGCTAATAGAAGTGAAGATGTTTGGTTGTGGCATCGCCATCTTGGGCATGCCAGCTTTAATGTAATTAGGAAGTTGAACCGTCATGATTTAGTCAGAGGTCTTCCTAAATTGAGTCTTGAAACTTCTAAGATTTGTGAAGCATGTAATAAAGGAAAATAAACCACCACATCCTTTAAATGCAAAAATATTGTGTCTACAGAAAAACCCCTTCAACTGTTGCATTTGGATCTATTTGGTCCCACCAGGACTCGTAGTCTTGGGAGGAAGCTTTATGGCTTTGTGATTGTCGATGATTTCTCACGACATGCATGGGTTTTATATCTTGCTAACAAAAGTGATGCTTGCAATGAGTATATTGATTTTTTCACAAAAGTCCAGAACGAAAAAGGATATTCAATTCAAAAAATTCAAAGTGACCACAGAAAGGAATTTGAAAATCATTAGTTTGATGCTTTCTGTAGGAAGCAGGGGTACGAGCATCAGTTCTCCTCACCAAGAACCCCTCAACAAAATGGCGTGGTCAAAAGGAAAAATAGGACGCTCGTGGAGATGGCGTGTACCATGTTTGCCGAGAATGGTCTTCCACGGTACTTATGGGAAAAGGCGGTGAACACCGCTTGCTACATCACAAATAGAGCAATGGTAAGACCAATCCTTAAGAAAACTCCATACGAGCTTTACAAAGGTAAGAAACCCAACATATCTCATTTCAAACCATTTGGTTCAATTTGTTACATTTTGAACAATGGAAAAGACAATCTAGAAAAATTTGAAGCAAAAAGTGATAAAGGGATCTTCCTCGGGTATGCTCTAACATCTAGAGCTTACCGTGTGTATAACAGTAGAACACTTGTTGTCGAGGAAAGTCCACATGTAGTTGTTGATGAATTCACAATGAGGAAATCGAATGATGATCATTTTCTTATTACAGGTGAGGGCGAAGTTGAAAAGGGAGAGTCAAGCAAACAAGGTGAGGCAGCAAATCAAGAAGAAGAAAAAGAATAAGAAGAAGAAGAAGCGGATCAAGAACAACATCCGAACCTTCCACACCAATGGACCACGCACAGGGACCATCCATTGGAGAACGTGATCGGCGGTGTGGATGAAGGAATTCGAACTCGGGCTTCAATGAGGGAAGTAGAAATTCACGATAATCTAGCTTTACTTTCCAGCATTGAGCCTAAATCATTGGATGATGCTTTAAATGATAATTCTTGGGTTCTCACCATGCAAGAAGAGCTACACCAATTCTAAAGGAATCAGGTGTGGTTCCTTGTGCCCCGGCCTGATGACCATCCTATCATTGGAACTAAGTGGGTTTTCTGAAACAAACTTAGTGAAGATGGGGTGGTTGTGAGGAATAAGGCAAGATTAGTATCCAAGGGCTACTCTCAAGAATTTGGCATTGATTTTGATGAATCATTTGCACCTGTGGCTAGATTGGAAGTAGTTAGAATTTTACTTGCTTATGCTTGTCACAGGAACATGAAACTGTTTCAAATGGACGTGAAGAGTGCCTTCCTCAATGGAGTGATCAAGGAAGAAGTGTACGTGGAGCAACCACCGGGCTTTGAAGATGAAAGATTTTCGGACCACGTATTCAAATTGGACAAGGCACTATACGGTTTGAAACAGGCTCCCCGAGCATGGTATGATAGATTAAGTTCATTTCTTATTGAAAATGGCTTCAAATGAGGTAACATAGATCAAACATTGTTTACAAAAACTTGTGATGATCATTCATTAATTGTTCAAGTTTATGTAGACGATATAATATTTGGAGCCTCCAATTCAAAAATGAATGATGAATTTGCCCAACTAATGTAGAGGGAGTTTGAGATGAGCTTGATGGGAGAGCTCAACTTCTTCTTGGGATTACAAATAAAACAAATGGACGATGGAATCTTTATCAACCAGAAGAAGTACACACAAGAAATTGTCAAGAAATTTCAACTCGAGACTGCCAAGCCCTTTGCTACACCGATGTCCACCTCACAGAAAATGGAAGAAGAAAAAGGTAACAAAATTGATCAAAAACTCTTTAGGGGTATGATAGGATCCTTGCTTTATCTGACTGCTAGTAGGCCTGATATACACTTCAGTGTTTGTCTCTGTGCAAGATACAAATCTTGTCCTAGGGACTCTCATTTAGCGACCGTGAAAAGGATCTTCAGGTATTTGAATGGAAATCTTGACCTTGGTTTGTGGTATCTAAGGAATAATTCATTTGACTTACGTGCTTTCACTGACTCTGATTATGCTGGTTGCAAAATGGATCGAAAAAGTACAAGCGGTCACTGTCAGTTTCTTGGGGGCTACATGGTTTCATGGGCCTCAAAGAAACAACATTGTGTGGCTTTATCAACTGCCGAAGCCGAGTACATGGCTGCCGGTAGTTGTGCGGCTCAAGTGCTTTGGATCCAACATCAGTTGCTAGATTTTGGTTTTTCTTTAAAGAAAACTCCCATAATGTGTGATAACACTTCTGCAATAAACTTGTTCAAGAATCCTGTCCAACATTCTCGCACTAAGCACATAGAAGTTAGACACCACTATATAAGAAATCATATCAATAAAGGTGATTTTGAACTTATTTTTGTTGATACAAAACACCAACTTGCTGATATATTTACAAAACCTTTGAATTCTGAACAATTTTACTTTCTAAGAAGAGAATTAGGAGTGTGTAGATTAGACACTTAGATATTTTGAGCTGAATTGTACATACACTCTTGTCATCTTTTTCATAAAGAAACTGTTCATATTGCCTTTTACTTTGCACATAAAAGTTTTCATTCTCCTTACTCTTCAAACTTTGCCTCTTGTGCATAACACACTGAATAATCATCTTGTTACTATACATGTTTTTATCCTTATGCATCCGCATGTACATAAATGCATATACTTCATCAATGTGTGCATGAATGCCATGATTTATCGGTATATCAAATAGTATTAATGGAAAGGTGGATCAAGTCCACCTGGAAGCTTTCATCATGTATGAGTGTGGTCTTCGGACCTAAGTACTCCGCCACGTACCGGTAATCAAATTGCTTGAAAACATCATTTTGAAATGCTTGAGTGTATATATACTACATACCTTTCAGTTGAAATCTTCTATGACCTTATGCCCTTGCTGAATAAAATGCCTTGACTAGGACATGTTTTAACATGGCACATATTAGGGGGGAGGTTTTTGCTATAACGGTGCATACACTTAGGGGGAGACATCACCATGAATAGGCTAATTCATCTCTTACATTCTATGCAATCTCTCACACATTTTGCACATGTGAGTTAATGATTCTAACTAATAAGGATTTCACTTATTTCACTTAACACACTTTAGGACTTTGGAACCCCTACATGGAAATCACGTGACTTGTGAGGAAAAAGCTTTCAGCCCCGTCAAAAATAGTCAATAAGTGTGATTTGACATGAAGTAAATCAGGAATCCCCCCTGAGATAAAGGTGGAGACTCGCATTGAAAAGTGTCCTATCCACATAATCATAAGTGACGATGCCGAGTAACCGGGAAGTGCCCCTGAAATAAAGGGCATGACTCGTGTCAAAAGGTTAGTCATCGTGTCATTAAAAATGCAAAATAATCTTTGGGTTGTGCGAAGCTACCAAAAGTCGAGCACGTTGTATGAAAGTGTAGGGAAGAAAAGTTCCTATTTATGTTCTTTAGAAAATCTAAAAATCCATGCTATCTAGACTCATTGTTCATACTTCACATATTTACCTAAGGAGTGATTGTATGGATGTACACATTGAATCAGTCATATTTCTTGAGTCTTGCAGTACCACTTCTTGTAAGCACTACCCTTTTACTATTGCACATGAAATTCATGTTCTCGGTCTATCGCATTTTTCCTATCCTGTTCATAGAGAACTTGCTTGCTATACTATACACTGATGAGTGCATATGTGCTTGACTACTTCATTCTTGCGTTTCATATGCATCTCATTGAGTTAATTGTGCATATTGAGGCTTAACTTTCATCCTTTTAGCGTTAATAATCCCCTATTTGACTCTGACAAAAAGGGGGAGAAATAATTTGCATTGTTGTTGCATTGGATTGAATGAAAATTCATGACTTGCTTTGTTTTTGATTGATTATGTTTTTGGCAAAAAGGGTGAGATTATATTTTTTGGCAAAAAGGATCTTTACATGTTGATTCAGCAAGTTATGAATTCTTGACTGGAAGTCATGCAACTTGCGTGCATGAGAAAATGGTTGTTTTGTCATCCTTCATGAAAATATCATAGTTCTATAAATGGTTTTATCTTCGTCAAAAAGGGGGAGATTGTTGTGCCCCGGACTGTTTTGACAAAGATTCTGAATGATATGTGATGATTGAGAAAGTTTCAGTTGATATATTGAGATGATGAGTTGACTGGCAAATTGAATGCAGGTTAATTGTGAAATTTTTCATTCCAACTCTCAAGGCCAAGGTATCAACACATGACTTTTTGGATCTTAGTGTGAATGGAAAGATCTGGGTGAAATTCATGCTTAATCATGTAAATCTGAGTTGTATAAACTCCTTTGATCGATTGTGATACATGTTTATGATTTATGGAGGTTTCAATTACATTTACTGAAGTTTTGCTGCTGTCAGTAAAAGTGTCGACCTCAGGGGTCGACACTTATTTGTGGAGTCTCTGCCTTGCATTGAAAAATAGGACGCTGGCAGAAAGTGTCGACCTACGGGGTCGACACTTTCACCAGAATTCTGCTATTTTGCTAAGGCAGAACTCTCGTGAAAAAGTGTCGACCCTGAAGGTCGACACTTTCAGGTAAGTATGTTCAATTCTGTGAAAATAGAATGTTCATGAAAAAGTGTCGACCTCGTGAGTTGACACTTGTCATCACGAATGTTATGTTCTTTTTCACAGGCCAGAACACTTCGTAAGAAGTGTGGACCCCATGGGTCGACACTCGTGACTCGGTTTTGCTTATATAAAAGTTATGGCAGAACTTTCAGGAAAAAGAGTCGACCCCATGGGTCGACACTTTTTCTGAACATTCTTGCGGGTTTTTTGGATCTCCTTCGAACCCATTGGGCTTGGATCCATTTAGCATGGTTGATGACCCTAATGACCTTAGGGCGTCCCTTATGTCTTGTATGTTGTTTTAGTAGGGTTTGGAGTGGGCTTTTATGTCACTTGGGGGATCAAATCCCCTTGTATATAGTTCCGCCCTGCATTCGATCGGAACCCATCTCTTGAGCTTCTAACGTATTCATCTTGTTCTTGCAGGAAGAAGGAGAGGAACGGTGCTACTCTTGGAGGAAGAACCCTGCATCCAAGCTTGCTTCACTCGACCCCAACCTTGAAGCTGGAAGGAAGGCGTCCCTGCTTTCCTCCATCTCCTGGCTTGGGCGATTTTCAACAAATGGGGCCATTCTTCTCTCTCCTGTGTCTTCATTCTCAAGCACCCTTCATTCATCTTCGTTTTGGTTGAAAGATTAGGGGAAGATCCATCTTGTTAATCATTCTCTTAGTCATTTTGTGCATAGATTGTTATTCTCTGAACTGGGCTTGTATTTTCCATTCTACTTTCATATCTTGACTATTTCGGAGCTTGCTCCGAGTGTGTGTGTGGGGTGTCTCGTCATCGTGCGAGAACCCATGTGTGTGGGCCGTCGAGCCCGTGTGTGTGGTTGCTGCCGTCGCGTAGCGTTGGTAGTGAAATCCTCTCGAGGTGAGAGGGGTGAACGTAGGACGGCACTTTGTGCGTCCGAACCACCTAAAAATATTGTGCCATGGTTTGCTTGGTTGGTGTTGGTTGATATCTATTTTTCCGCTCACTATACGAGTGTGAGACGGTGAGGCATGAGTGTTCTCAACTGTCCGTCCGAATATTGTTGTCCGAGTGAGTACATCTCTACGCCGGGGAGTTGTGAGAGCTTGCTTGATCTAATTTCAGTTGTATTAATCAAGCCTCTGTCTTAGATTTATTCCTCATATCTGTGGCTTGTATGGGTTACTTTTAATATTTGTGAAAAAGGGTGGGCAATCAATTCACCCCCCTCTCAATTGCCTCCTAACCGGGCCAACACCCATATAATGGCACGAAGTAAACATACGAGAATAAAGTTAACACATGAAATTAAAGGTGATAAATCATGCAAAGTTCATAAACGCACATCAGTTATGACATGCACAGCTGTTCATAGACCAAGGCTGTCCCACGTACAGAGAGAATGCATAATCTCCTTATACAAGGGTAATGTCCTCCCCTTAAACCACATGACAAGTGGATTAAACTGTAAAAATAATGTGTATAAAATTAGCATGCATTTCATAGGTACAAAACCTTAGTGTACTCAGTGATTCGTGGCTATTTAACACACCTCATTATATGCATCTCATAGCATGTCAGTGCGTTGTATCTGCTTTGAAGTCTCATCCCATTTGAAACCCCCATCGGACACAAGAGCATTGGCTACTACATAAAATGATTTGTAGAAGCCAAGCCTATGTTTCAAATAGGAGGTGGGAAAATTGAGCCCACTTCAGATGTTAAATGTTTTTCGCACAATGTCCCATGAATCTGATACACTGAACTCTCCACATATAAACTCCTCACTAATTAATTTTAGTAAGATACGGTCCATCTCCAATGTCCACAATTGACCTAAACAGAGAGGGTAAATGCCGATTATGGGAGGATGTTCTATGGGACGACTGTTTTCAAACTTTTCAAGGCCAAATAGAGGCGGTCGTCAATTACCAGTGCAATACATGTTGACGTGCAATCCACAGAGGTCAAGGCTTGGAAGGTCCATAAACCAAAATCAGCTTTTTCCTCTCCAACCTTTTATCTCCAACAAATAAATGAATTGTCGGATTGGCAATTAATGAGAAAAAATATCACTTGTGAAAGTATAATATGTAAACATGTCTAGGTAAACTTATGAACATGCAGGCCAATACATTTTAATATCTTTCTCAAATTTATCACAGTTTATGGTACCAACAAAAAGTAGTATGAAAGTGGCAAAACTAAATATTTGTAACATAAGATTTCAAGGATTTATACATTACTTAGACCAAGTCTACTATAGATACTAATATTTTGGGATTTCCATGTATAAGTGAATTCACTTGCAGTTGCTATCACCTCAATAATACGATAAAACAAACTATCCATGACCGCTTTGCATTTTTAAATGTACATGCCATTTCAATGAAGGTGTAAGAATATGGTCACACAATCCATAATCTTAAGTCCATTATACCGTGAATTGATTGTAGAAAATGAAAGGTAAGGCAATGTTTATATGACGTCTATGAAAAATACACACCTATATGGTATATGCCAATGTAAAGGACATGAACAATTCTGTCACGATGAATACTGTATAAAAAGGCAAATAAGATAATCATGTTGTTACAATAACATATCTCCAACTAACTTACGGTTAATGCTCTTTTCTAAAATCAGAGATTTTATCTACTGTTTCTTGCCAACTGATAATTCATATGATAGTAGATTATGTAACATCAAAATTAATAGGGAGGAGAAAATTCTTACAATTAAAGCTGAACTTTGATAGAAACAACATCACGTGCAGATGTGTACCTACAAAAGAATATCCCTGCTTAGATGGTAGCACCCGGTTCATTGCCAAGGCTATATATATTAATGTCTAACCTAGCACAAGGTATTAAATGTAGCATAATAACATCAAAACTAAGCTTGATGCATAACAAATAACACTAGGAATGGACAAGTTACACAACTCAGACTTGATCTTACTCATAAATGAAAGTAACATCTATTTTTAAATAGTGAAGGTACTATCATATAACATCAAAAGTAGACCTGTTGTATAACAAATAATATCAAAATTTGACAATTGAAAGTAACTAGGTTTTTTAACATTGAAAGTAGCAGCATGAATACTAACGCATACTTTAAGCAGTAAAGCAAATAACATCAAAACTAAACTTGAAGTGGCCCATTTTTAACGTCCACATAATGTAATTATTAAACCACCTCGAACAAAAGCCACCCAACTCATGGTAAGCTGCTCCCAAATGTAGAGAAAGAAGTGAATAAATCATAAAAGAGGAGACATGAATGACAGTGCAGATGGATAGCAGTAGGAATAGCAGTATCGAGAAAAAAAGTATGCAAAAAATATAAGGTCACCATGGAAGGGTATTATAAATGTAGAATAATAGAAGAAGGAACAATATCACTTGTGTACTATAAACTGTTGTTTGTCATCTGTACAGCTTAGATAAAACCCAAGTACATACCTTTTTGGGTAAGCCAGACAAGAAGACCTTACACGTAAGAGTATAGAGTCTGCCACCAACGACCTTGGCTAGACAAATGATGAAACAAAAGCCATCCAAAACATGCAAAGCTGCCCCCAAAGTGGAGGAAGCGATGAAATTTTTTTAAAGATGACACATATGAAAATCAACGCAGATGTATAGCAGTAAGAACCCCAATATTGGGGGGAAAATGTATGTAGAAAATATGGATGAGTAGAATAAGATACACACAAATAATATGTGCATGCCGGGGCTTTCATTCTCAACCACAGACGAAAAAAATATAATAACGTGCCAATTTTTTGGCAAGACGGAGAAGAAGATCTTACAGGTAAGAGTGAAGGTTGAACCAAACGACATCACAGATAGATCTAACACACCACACCCATCACCACCGATCGGATCAAACATGGAGCAGGGGGCGACGATTGCCAGAGACAACTATTGTAGCACCAGACAACAGAAATGAACGACAGAGGGGATCCGTAGATATGAAGAACATGGGGTTAAGAGCAGGTGGAGAAGGGAGGCGGACGATCGTCGAGGTGCTTTAAAAGGGGGAAAATGGAACTGGTCACTCACGAGAAAGGGGTCGGCTGTAATAACCTAGGCAAAGCTGATAGAAGGGATGCCACACTGCAAAGCTGAAAGATTCCCTACCATTTTTTTTGCCTGAAGGGCGACGACTGGAAGGCACCGCTGACCGGGTTGGAGGGATGCTAGAGACGAATGACAACGAACATGAACCAGCCACGGCACAGACAGATCTCCTTGTTAGCCGTAGGAAGGATCGAGCATCACAAGTCTGTGCAAGGAGGGACAGAGACATCGACGCCGGATCAGGGGAGATCCATGGGTTTCGAAGGATAGATTAGGGTTCGAAGGAGAGAAGACGAGCGTCGCGGGCAGGAGGGGCTCGAGGGAGTTGTCGAGTTCCCAGATGCGGGGGCAGAAGAGAGACAGCGTAATCGGGATAAATGAAACCCACCTCGCCCCCTGGGTTTCGGAACCCATGGATATCCCGTGGTTACCACACAACTCAACCCCATTAACGGAAGCCTGTAAACAAAGCGCTGAAGCCTTTAAACCCATGGTTACCCCCGGGCTAATAAGGGTTTAAACCCTTTCCAAAGCGGGGCTAGAGGAAGGGCACCAGGCTCAGGTCGAGCGTTCCGAGCGATGGAAGGCCGAGCGGGAGGAGCTCAATTACCAGGCCCGAGGGGCCGGGCGAGCGCGCGGGGAGGCCGAAGTATTCCGGGTCGAGGCCGAGGTCGCGCGGGCTGAGGCCGAGGCGAAGTTGTCTGAGGCTGAGCAGAGGCTGGCCATGTCCGAGCAGAAGGTGGCCGAGCTCGAGCGGGGTGCAGAGCAAGCCGGGGCAGAGGTGATCAATCAATACATGAACTCAGAGGGCTACCACGCAGCTCTCCATAAGGCCACCTTCTCGTATTATGAGCCAGGTTACCGATGGGGGCTACGGAAGGGGTTCGCCCAAGGCTTCGATCAAGTGGTCACCGTGGCCCAGGAGTAGGTGCTCGAAGGGCTCGAATTTCCTTTTGGACAACGTTATGATTCAGACGAGGACATCACAGATTCTTCCTTTCAGTCGTAAAGTGAAGTGGGGAGCCGGGAGGCTACTGATTTAACAGAGGAGTCGCCAACTCCGATTACCTCGGGGGGGCACACAACCGAGGCAGTTCCCACACAAGTGGGGTTAGTGTTTGGGTCGGCCGCCACCGAGGGTGTTGGGGGCAGATCTCCGAATGTTTAAGGTTCTTCGCTCGCCGAGCTCTACGACGCCAAACCTCAAGAAAGGCCGCGGGCTTCTCAAAGTCCCCTAGTCTCCATAGACTAGGAGGGGTATGATCTGGATGTATATACATATATTTTTGTTTTGTGCTGCAATATAAAAATTTTGCTTTCTATGTATGATGGCAGCAATTTCCTTCATCTGGGTTGTCAATATCTTACCGCCTTTAGCGTGACTTGATTACCGTATCCGCGGTTGCCAGAAGAACAGAGATTTGATACGTTTCGCAGGCCTCTTGCATGCTGATTGGTCAGATGGCTGACGTGGCACTGGCGCCTTTCCGCATTTCTACTTTCCATGCTTTGACTGATTTTTCCACATCGTGTGTCCCTATGGGGAGGGGATTGGAGGGAAATGGAGTAACTGCCCCTTAGGGAAGGGTGGCCGCCTTTCGCGTGTTTTCGAGGGGAGGATCAATTAAGGCGAGTGTCCCCCCCCCCCCCCCCCGACCTATAAAAAGGGGCCTGGAGGGCGTCCCCACCTCTTATCACTGCTTAAGGCTTCTCATGCAGTCTCTCCTCTTTCTCTCTTCTCGTGTAGCATTTGCCTTTCGAGCAGGGAAGTTGTCAACGAGGCATGGAGGGTGACTTGGAAAATGATGACTGTGGCGGCCGCTGAGGCGTTCCTGCTACTTCGGCGTGGAAGAAGGGACATCGATGGGCGGGCGGCGTGCAAGAAGGGACAGCGCGTAGCAGCACGCCCGTTCCCGACCGCTAGACCGCCGCCACTATCTTACGAGGAAGGTAGAAGTGGAAGGAGGCTCGAGGAAATAGGGCGTTCGGCACGGCGGCCTCGTCCTACTCCTTCCTCACCTTTGGCCGCTTCCCCCTCCTCTTCCATCCCCGCCGCCCTTCTCATCTCTTTGAGGGGGTGTTCGGTCTTTCTCCCTCTTCTGCTCTTCAACCAACTTCTTCCCTCTTCTTTCACTCTTTGGAGAATATCTTTGCTCGCACCATTTGGAGGTGCTTGCTCTCTGTTCCTTCCAAAGAGTTGGCAGAGGAGGCCTTCACTTGTATTCCTTCCTCTTTTTCCCCTGATGCTTTTCCTCTGAGTTTCCCGAGCAAGCAGGGTCAGCCACCCCGTTACCTGAGCCAGTTTCCACACCGGGTGGAGTCAGTGGCTCAGTTTGGAGGTGCTAGCCCCGTCCGCATCGAGTAATCAGCTCGTGTTGTAGTACCCATGGGTGTAGTTCTTTTGTTTTTGGTATGTATTGTATTGGTTGT
This sequence comes from Amorphophallus konjac, assembly GCA_022559845.1. Classification (NCBI taxonomy): domain Eukaryota; kingdom Viridiplantae; phylum Streptophyta; class Magnoliopsida; order Alismatales; family Araceae; genus Amorphophallus; species Amorphophallus konjac. Next base: position 330,616,671 of record CM040118.1, read on the forward strand.
GGCCTATCTGATGTACGAAGAGTAAATGAAATGAAAAGGAAAGTTGTTATTGCCATCTGTTGCTGATGTGTTGAGGAAAAAGCTCAAAAATAGAACTTTCGTAATGTTGTCGTGTTCCACGTCCGAGGGATGGGCCCTCCCTCCATGGTGGACAGCCGGTACGCCCCTTTCCCAAGCGTCTCGACCACTCGGTAAGGGCCTTCCCAATTAGGGGCCAGCTTTCCCACCGCCTCTAGTGGTCGAGAGGGTTCGGTTTTTCTGAGGACGACGTCTCCTGGGTGGAAATGTCTATCTCGGACTTTGCAGTTGTAATAGCGAGTGAGGCATCGCTGATATTCTGTGGCTCGGATGCTTGCTATCTCCCAGGTTTTGCTTACCAAATCGAGGTTCTCAAGTAGCTTTTGCTCGTTCGCCTCGGGCGAGAAGTGGATGACTCGGATGGATGGGCTGTCGAGCTCCAACGGGATCATGGTGTCAGTGCCGTATACCAGCTGGAAGGGGGTCTCACCAGTGGCCATTATTGGAGTGGTTCGGTGCGACCATAATACGCTTGGTAATTCCTCGAGCCAGCTACCATTGGCTTTTCTGAGCCTAGTCTTAATGCCTTTAAGGATGGTTCTGTTGGCATTTTCGACCAGCCTATTGGCCTGAGGGTGCGCTACCGAAGTGAAGTGATTGTGAATGTGTAGGTTAGCACATCTGTCTCGAAAGTAACAAGAGTCGAATTACTGACCGTTATCCATCACTCGGGGGATACCGAAGCGATAGATGATCGACTTCTAAACGAAGCTCCATACGACCGACTCGGTGATCCGGGTGGTAGCTTCAGCTTCGATTCACTTGGTAAAATAGCCGATGGTGACTATGACGAACTTTTTCCGGGCCTGGGCCGTTGGGAATGGTCCCAAGATGTCGATTCCCCATTGAGCGAAGGGGTATGGCTCGGTAAGTGTGATGAGTTCTGAGGCGGGCTTGTAGACCAGATGGTCGAAGAGCTGGCACCGGTCGCACTTTTTTACGTAGGTCGAGCAGTCACGCTGGAGAGTGGGCCACCAGTAGCCTTGTCGCAGCAAGATCTTGGCGAGTGATCTTCCTCCGTGGTGCGTGTCGTAGACACCTTCGTGGACCTCTTGAATTGCTTGGCGAGCCTCTTTGGTGCCGAGGCATTTTAGGAGGGGGCCAGTAAAAGACCTTCGGTACAAGGCTTCATCCTAGATGACGAAGCACCGAGCTTGATACTTCAGTCTCTAAGCTTCTCGAGGGTCGGGGGGCTCCTGAGAATCATGAAGCCAGGAGATATATGGGGTCTGCCAGTCGCTTAAGGGTGCCTGATCAATGGTCATGAGTTCTGTTTCTATACTCGGTCGCTCTAGCTCTTCGAGGAGGACCGATCGGATACCTTCCAAGCGTATAGAGGAGGCCAACCGAGCGAGGGTGTCCACCCAGAAGTTTTCTTCCCGAGCTATCTGGATGACCTGAAAACTCTCGAATAGTGGGGCTATCTCCTTTACCAGTTGAAGGTACTTGATCATCGGTGTCTCCCGAGCTTCATAATCACTGCTGACCTGGCTAGCAACTAGCTGGGAGTCAGTATGGATCCTGACTCGTTCGGCTCCTAATCATCGTGCCATCCTGGCTCCCGAGATGAGAGCTTCATATTCGGAGACGTTGTTGGATGCCGGGAAGTTGAACTTCAGGGCATATTGCAGTTCTGCTCCTTCTGGGGATCAAAGAAGAACACCGGCGTCGCTGCCGACCGAGTTCAAGGACCCGTCGATGAAAAGATCCCAGGTGGGCCCGGGTGTCAGTAGATGGACTTCCTCGATCGGGACAGTGCTCTCTCTGATGAAGTCCACGAGTGCCTTCCCTTTGATGGCCAAGCGGGGGCGATAGAAGATATCGTAAGCCCCGAGCATTATGGCCCACTTGACGAGGTGACCCGAAGCTTCATAGTGAGCAAGGATCCTCTTCTGGGGCTCATTGGTCAATACGGTGATGGAGTGCCCTTGGAAGTTGGGCCAGAGGTGCTTGGCTGAGGTTACCAATGCTAGCACGAGTTTCTCGGTTGTGGGGTACCGCCGTTCGGCCTCGTTGAGGACCTTGCTGGTGTAATACACTGGCCTCTGCACTCCTGTGTCGTCTCGAGCCAGGACAGAGCTCACCGTGGAAAGGGTCGACGAGAGGTAGAGGTGCAATGGTTCGCCCGGGATTAGTTTTGATAACATCGGGGGCGAAGCCAAAAACTCCTTCAGTTCTGCAAAAGCCTTCTGACATTACTCATCCCAGGCGAACGTGGCGGATGCCATTTAAGCCCTCTCAATAATTTGTAGAAGGGCAGACATCGTTCGGCCGCTCGGGACAAGAAACGGTTGAATGCAGTGATTCGTCCAATCAGGCGTTGGACATCTTTGACACAGGTGGGCACCCACATGTTCAGGATGGCCTGAACTTTGTCGGGGTTGGCCACGATCCAGTGCTGAGTGACTAGGAAACCCAGGAATTTCCCGGATCAAACCCCGAAGGTGCATTTAGCTGGGTTAAGCTTCATGTTGTATCTTAGGATGGTGTCGAAGGTCTCTGCTAGGTCAGTGAAGTGGTCCTCGCCCTTAGGTGTCTTGACGAGCATGTCGTCGATGTAGGCTTCGACGTTCTGACCAATTTGTCCTTCAAAGATGAGGTTGATCAGCCGCTGGTACGTTGCTCCGACGTTCTTTAACCCGAAGGGCATTCGGGTGTAGCAGTAGACGTCGAAGTCGGTGATGAAGGTGGTCTTTTCAACATCTGCTGGGTCCATTCGGATCTGATGGTAGCCGGAGTAGGCGTCCAAAAAGCTGGGCAGCTCGTTACCAGAGGTCGAGTCGACTAGCTGGTCGATGCTCGGTAACGGGTAACAATCTTTCGGAGTGGCCTTGTTGAGGTTGGTGAAGTCCACGCACATTCGCCATTTACCCGAGGCTTTCAGTACCAAGACGACATTGGCGAGCCATATCGGGTAAAGGACCGATCGAAATTTTAGTTTTTTGTGGGAAATTTCATTTTTTGGTGATAGGTGGAGGGCACTGCCTTTGTTCGGCTGAGGATACCTCGGCCGAATATGGCATTATAGGCCGACATCTCCTTAATCACTATGAAATCTACCATAATCGTAACGGTCTTAGGAGGGGTGCCGATGGTAACTGGCAGGCTGAGGGCTCCCTCGGGGTAGGTTGCCTGGCCATTGAACCCACAGCGGGGGGTTCGAATCGGGCGGAGCTTGGATGGGTCACCCATTATAAGAAAACACTCGTACGAGAGTATATCAGGGGCACTACCATTGTTGACCAATATCGTATCTACGTTACAATGGTTTATAGTAGCCGATACTACAAGAGCGTCATCATGCGGGGTGGATAATCCTTCCAGGTCTTGGTCGGAGAACACCAAGGCCTGTTGTTCGCTCGTCGGCGGGGCTTTGGGGGGCTCGAGGGCCCTACTTGCCCGCTCAGCGTGGCGCTTCCTTCCTCGGCTACTGTCTCCTCCTGATGCCGCTCCGCTTGAAATGACATTGATGTGGACCCCACGGGGTCAATTGTCAATCTCTTCTGGAATGCCACGGTCTTCCTTTTGGTGCTCGGACATGTACAGAGATAAGTCTCCCTGGCAGATGAGACACTCGATCTCATCCTTGAGCTGGTGACATTCTTCAGTATGGTGCCCGTGGTCGTTGTGGAACTGGCAATGTTTGCGACGGTTGCGGCGTTTGGCCTTCATAGGCTCGGGTTGGCGGAGAAGGCCCGAGCCCTTAATATCTTCGTATATCTCATAGATGAGGGCGGATAAGGGAGTGTACCGCTCGTACTTCCGAGGGGGTTCCCTCTGCTCCCCGTCCTAGTTCCGCCGCTTTCCTTGGCCCGGGCCTTGCTCGAATGGTCGCTTCTTGTCCCCCTCCCAGCCCGAGCCCGTCGGGCAGCGGCAAGCACTGAGGACTTCCTCGCACTCCACGTGGCGCAGGGCTAGGGTCACCAGATCGGTAAGGGAGGTGGGGGGATGGAGGACCAGCTCTCGCCGGAGGTGCTCATCGTGGGTGCCTCCTGTCAGCGCGGTGATGGCTGTGGCAACGTCCAAGCGAGGGATGCGCAGGGCCTCCGATTTGTATCGGTTAATATAAGCCCAAAGCTTTTCCCCTTGCGCCTGCTTTAGTGCCTACAACCCTGCTACTGAAGTTGGAGGGCCGCTACTGGCGAAGCTTTCCTTGAATACTCGCCCGAATTGCCTGAAGTCGTGAATGCTGCTAGGGCCGAGTGCTCAGAACCAGGCCTGAGTGCCTTGGACCAAGGTGGTCACAAACGCTCGACACTTGACAGCGTCGGAGGCCCCGTGCAAGGTGATCAGGGTGTCGAAGCTGTCGTAGTGGTCGGCCGGGTCTTGCTGGCCATCATACGACTTGAAGGTCGGTAGTGAGATTCTGGGGGAGATCTCGGCCTTCAAGATATGGTCGGAGAATGGGGATTGCTCCTCATCTTCCTTGGAGGAAGTTTTCTGCAGGGTGCGGAGGGCACGCTCTTGTTCCGCCAATCGTCGCTCAAAGTCCCGCAACTGGAGGGATAACTCCAGTAGCCGCTGAACCAAGGGGCTATGGGGGCGTCCCTATGGGCTGCTGCATCATCCCTCGGGGGGATCAGTTTTCAGGAATGGCCGTCATGTCCCGGTTCCTTCTCTCCCGGGGTGGAGGAGGCTTCTTGTTCTAGAGGGGGGGCGTGTGAGGGTCCTCCCGACTGATTACGTATAAGCCGTCGCCCTCGGAGGGTAAAGCGGCCTCCTGTGGTTTGTTGGGAAGCTCCATCGCAGGAGGGGGGGGGCTCTCCCTGGGAAGTCGTGACTTCTCTTCCCTCGCCTCCTGGGTCCTCATTAATGCAACGAGGATGTCCAGTTTAGCGTTGAGGGTTTGGAGAGCGTCAGAATTCCCGTTGGGGGATCGAACCTCCGCGGGCGGTGGAAGCGGCTCATCGACTTGATTGTTGTCGTTGGAGGGGAGGTTTTCCGCGGGGTGGGGAGGTACAGGTCCTCCATCTGGCACCACGGTCTTCCCTTTGTTGCTAGTGGTTCTCCTACCAAAATTTCTTTGCACCATGAAGGCTCTTTACTCGTTTCCCACAGACGGCACTAGATGAAGGGGGGTAATCTCGCGCTGCTCCTGAGTCGTGAGATCCCAGAGGAATCTTTGGTCACGGTCACCACGCGTATATAATCTGCAAGAGGGGAAACAGGTCAGAGGTGTCCAGGGATGGAACCCCGGGGGAAACTCTCCGATGCTTAAGTCAGCAAATGTGATAGAGCACAGGTGCAAAGAGAGGTGGTAGAAAAGAAAGGGTGGGAGATTATTCTCCACCAATAGGTGTGGTGGTTTTCTCTCAGGATGCTTCTTCTTCCCCTTTCTCGAAGGGCTCTCTGGGGTTTATATAGCAGTCCGTTTTAGCGTAAGAGTCCAGGGAGCCAAGGAGATTTCGGGAAGGTTACGTCATTTTCGTGGGGTCTTAATAGCATGAGGACTCATGCTCGCCCTTATCCCTTGGAGTTCCCTTCTCCCGGAGGATGCGTAACGGATGCTTAAATGTGCTTCTGACAGTTGGTTCAAGCTCGGGGTGCCTGTTGAGAGTCCCTCCGAGTGATGGAGGCATAGCTCGGACAGGGTGCGCTGGGCCCTTGTAGGGGCTTTCCCGATCGACCTATTGCTCAGACTTCCGGACCCGGGGGTCACCTAGGAAGTGCTGGTCCGAGAGGGTATTGGGCTTGGAGTAAGTGGGCCCAGAATGGGGCTGTCACTTTGGGGAGCTGGGCCTGGTTGGGTCAAATAAGACCTAGTTGGGCCGTGCTCTTGGGTGGTAGATTTTCCCCCTCTCCGGCAACTATGCGACATTGTGAGTCACTTAAATGATAGAATCATAAAACCGACGATGACCCATCAAGACATCTCCCCCTTTGGCAATACATAGAACACTCCTTAATTAATGACACACATGGTACTCTCCCCCTTTGACATCATCAAAAGAAGGGAGTTAAGGGAATGTAGCACAGTGATGAATGAAAGGAGTGAAGATAATAGTTATTGCAAGCAACTATTCTTATCCAGTATTTTAGAAATAGATGTGGAAATATATGCCAAAGGTTGTACACTTATTAAAGTTGACAAGTAAAGACAACCAATACTGGAATGCCAATGTTAGGATTGATACCTATTGTTGATGAGCAATTATTATAGTACAAGGTTATGTCCTGTGGCATGGCAGGGGTAGATCACGAATCAAGGGCAACATGAACTGAGTCATGAGAGGCAATTAGATGCAAGAGATGTTATCATCGCACCATGATGTAATTCGAGAGTAATACAGTAGCCACATCACAAATTTGATTTTCAAATTTTTCAAATTTTTACTGGTTTTCTAGTTTTCTAATTTTTTAGAGTTTTCTATGCAATGCATGGGAATGAAAAATGCAGACCACCCATGTATGTGAAGACTGAAACCAGTTGCATGGGAAGCATGATACCAATTAACCTGTTGCCAGTTGATGAGAAGGCTGAAGCTAGATACCAATTGTTAAGAAAATGGTGATGCTTCTATGGCAGCCTGAGTGAATTATGCAGATTGGTCCAGAGATGGACAGATAATGAAGAAGCATCAAAAGACAACTTGTCTTGAGAGAAGATGGAGGTTCTTTTAATCTGAAACCATGTTTATAGCTACAGAGTTATAGATTTTTCAGAATCTCTAGATATAGAATTCAGATGATGCAGCTCTTATATTCAGATTGGTTTAACGCTAATGAATTCTGAGCTTCTCAATGAAAACTTTTGAGAACATATGTATTCAAGATTAATAAAAGTGAACTAGAAATTCATACTAAAAACATGTTAACCTCCTCTCAACTTACTCATTCAATTCCATTGGCTCCCTTGAGAGTAATCACAACAAGTATTGAGGCTAAACACTTAGATGTCTCTGATTTTATTCATGAGTGCTACACATTCAGATTTTTCTTTTCAAACCATTGTTGAGCATTAACAATTATCATTTTTATGAGCAATCAAGTGAGCATGCACCTTTTGACGAGAGGGTACATGTTGTTTAGACGCCAGCACCCCTAGTTCCTCAATGTAGCTTACCATTTTGCCATTATTAGAACATAGGTAGCATGGCACTTCATGACGCTGTCCTCTTCACTTCTTTGGTGAAGGAACCCGATCTCTTGGTGAACCCAATGCCATTGCTCTGCCGTAGAGCACTGAACATAGCACACGCCTTTTGCATAAGGATATACGTTTATCAGACGTCAATATCCCCAGTTACTCAGCAGGGCTAGTTCATTGCTTTCATTGTAGCCCCATTTTAGAAATCTTCAGTTTTGACAAATGTTTAAAAACAATACTACACTGAAGTTCCTCAATCAAAGATGCCTTTGTACTAAGGATAAACTTTCAGATTCAAGAAGGCATAACATGTCAAAACATGAAAAGCTAGTTAAAGTCTATTAAGCCCAAACACAAACATTTTCAAGACCGTTAAACATCAAGGCTCAAGAAATCATTAATTTTAAACCAAAAGCTTTCATGTTCAAGGCAGTCATAAAACTCTATAAAAGAAGATTTTTCTTAAGGATTTACTCTGATTAGCAAGCTTAATGACATATAGAAGATTCTACAAGAAGTTTAAGGTAATTCAAATATAAGGTGAACCACAAACAGATATCAACCATTGTGGTTTGGTTCAAGCAGAAAGTGTTGTATGAGTGGAGAGCATCAACTAGAGCAAGTATGGATAGAGAATACTCCCCTTGAGGATATGCATTGAGCTCAGACGGAATGGGTAGGATAAGACCAGCAAGAGGTTTTTAACAGAGTTTACAAGGCTGGACAGCTCCCCTAAGAACATGCTATCTATGCATGATGTCAACAAGAATGGTAGTGATGCAGACGGGATTTGATGTTGACTCTCCCTTAACACATGCATGGGTTGGCAATGGTATGTGCAGCCTATGACTTACATGAACACTTGGTGTTATAGAGGGGATGCCAATTGATTATGCATTGAAGTGCATGAGATAAAAAAATGATGCAAACACAAAATACTTATAATGCATTCAGAGCTGAAACTCAAAGTCTGACACCAAATCTTAAACTCTTCCTTTTGTACAGTATTTATGAAAATTAATGCCCACATGAGTGATGAGTTGAAATAGATGCAGCCATGGCAGACATCATCAAAACCAATGATCAAGTATTTCATATGGCTGATTAGCAAGAAACAGACATCAACTCAACATAAAATTAATTCCATCAGTAGAAAAGATTTAAGTACATCAATTTCTGAATGCTGGTACTAGGTGGAGAACGTAGATCCAAGGATCACCTCACACAAGGTGCTGTCTTCCTGACAAGCTTAGCTCATCACTTTGACATACACCTTTGATATACCAGAGACTCAGTCATTTTCAAGAACAAAATCTTTCAAATTTTTAACCATGGGGGAATTTAGATGGAGCATGGGAGTTTTTAGACATGCTAGATTTATTGAGAACAGGAAGGTAATTCTAAATGCAATGACTCATGATAACCCTAACATGCATATTTAACATGAATTAAAAGGTTTGTTTACATACCTATGCCTTGAGCTCTTATTCACCTAATCATCTTTTGTTCAGCTCCAAGGCACCCTACACCCAAAATTCTCATTTGAAAACTTTAGGTACCCAAGCTGGCTTTGGTCCTGAAAGGTTAGTCCCACTTACAACTGCATTTCTCTTGCTCATTGCAGTCAAGTCATCTTCCCTCATCATGTGACAGTGATATTCATCATGTCCTGCCATCCCATAGTAGAGGCAACACACAAGGGAGTTCTCATTCTTCTCAAGACCGTGTGTGGTGAGTTTTCATGGGAGACTGTGAGTGCTCATAGCTTTGACATGATGATTGTCCTTCCTCCTTCTTTGCCGACAGTTTTAGACTGTGTGGCCATGCTCCTTGCAATGATAACACTGAACAATAGATTTCATACCCTTCAACTCCCAGTAATTTGACATACTGTGTCAAAACCTCCCACAGTGGTTGTCACGCCCCGACGCGGAATATCACGACCGGTAGTGCAAAACGCTAGTAAAGATAACATGCTAAGCTAAGAATTAACATAATGCCATAAACATACATAACTCCAATTCTATTACAATAACCATCAAACCGACTTAAACATAATCAAACATAATCTCTACTCGACTCCGTTACAATAACTAACACAAGTTCTAAGGCATAGCTAGATGTAAAACAACTATAACAATCTCAACATAACGACTAGCTGATACACTCCAAGTCATTACTCTTGCCCATTCCCATCCATCTGTGAATCTTCACCTGAGCTACCTAGAAAGGGGGGAGAACAACTATATGAGCGAACGCTCAATAGGTAACAACAGGCAAGTGTAAGTGATTAACCAATCAATTACATGTATGAAATAGAAGGAAAAGAACTAACGATCGAATGAAACAACATAATAAAAGAAAGTGCTAAAGAATGGAATGGAATAATAGCATGACAAGATGATATAATTACAAGAATTTCAAGTTAAGAACAATGTATATATATATCAAGTAATTGTAGGAAATTGGCCAATAAGAAAGAATGTATAACCCAATCAAACACGATTCAAGTAAGAGATCATTGTCATAGACATCATGCTAGTCATGCACTCGATGCAATGCCTCACCATGTCATTACAAACTCCCATGGGCACAAGTACTTTTCGGATGCTCTCCCCAGGACTAGACCGGGCCCCTATGATGCGTTGGCATTGATTTATTAGATCCAAGATCCCAAGTTCCGTCTAGACTTTAATCAAGTTAAAATGGCCAATTATAATCAAGTATAAACTTACCTCAGAACATCCCAAGGCTAAGTTGAAGAGATACTGTCCAGAATTTCTATCCAGAAGTTCAAATTATCAAGAACCATCATGTTCTTGGATTCAAAATCATAAAACACGGAGAAAATTCATCTCTGGATGATATGCGATTCCTACTGGACCGCTCAAGACTTGTGCGGTCGACTCTAGGCCGCACTAACAGCAACTGGGCTGAGGTTTAGCCCTCGGGGGTCAAGGTTGAACGGCTGATAAAGGGCCACTCTTATATATGAACGGTAAGCATTGGGCCGCACAAGGCCAGAAGTTTATAAAATCGAGGTCATGATGTGTGGTACTGACAGAGCCGCTCATTAGTTGAACGGTCCACTCAGGGCCACCTGTAAGATGTACGGTCCATTACTGGCCGCACAACACAGGGCCTAACCATGAGTTAGAATTTAGCCCAAGTGGGCTCCCAGGCTACCATAGGCAGGGTGGAACTGAACCAGAGTCCAGCCCACTGTCTGCTGGTCGGCCTAGGGTCTACTGGACTGATCAAATCATGGATTGGCCGAAGATGGATCAAGGATAACCGGCCAAACTAATTGGCATAAGCCAGGGATAAACGGTCTCTATTGGGCCGTTCAGGGATATATGCGGTCCATAAATGGCCATGCAAGTCTCTGTTAGTCCAATTCGGACTAACTCAAATCACAACGGTTTGATGGAGTCTAAATCAAATCTAGGGGATAATATGGTTCAAGATTAATGGTTATAACGAGTGTAAGCCTAATAGCCATTTCAATTATAAAGGATTCACAATTAAAATTGACATTCAATGGAAAGATGAATCAAGATCAAGATCAAGCTCAAACTAAATAAATCAGCAAGAATGATTTACTGTCATGAATTACAGTTTATTAGGTGTGTTGCTAACATGCAAATAACCACTAATCTACTAACATAACATGCTGTAATAATAATTAATCCGATCTATTACAGATGTGCGGTCGGTTCTGGACCTTACATCGCCATATATGGTCACAAATAGGCCGCTCATGCCCCTTCAGGTCCGAAGGCCTGCTGGAGGTGGACGGTCGGTAGTGTGCCGCCTGGAAAGGATGTGCTATCCGGAACTGGCCGCAAGAAAGGCATGCGGTTAGGGCTCGGCCGCACGTTCCAGGTAAACGATCATATACAGAAATATTTATACGGTCTGTAGCTGGCCGCCTGTCTGGGATGTGCGGTCTATCGTGTGGCCGCACAAGTCCAGACAGGTCGCTAGCCCTTTCACCTTGCCCGATCCCGGCAAGGTTTCTAGGGTTAGACTAAAACATGAAATTCGCACGATATAAAACATGAAATTTGGGGCTTTTACAACCAAAAGAAAGAGCACGAAAAACTATACAAGATGCACAAATCAATTTTATGTTTACAGCCTGAAATCACTACTTAATCGAAAGGGAACAATTATAACCCTAGTTCTGACATGCTTCTACCAAAACCAAAAATTCTCACAGAACACTTGATGAAATTTAGGGCTTTCTACATCAATGAAAAGCTAACACGATGCTGCTTCTAACCATATATTATTTGTGGGGTTTGGCTTGCTATCACCTACCTGAATCGGATAAAGACGGAAGGAGAAAGAAAACTAAAGATGCCGGTACACGCAGCCACTAATCACTAGAGATCTCCCTCGATCTAACTCCTCTGCAGCCGCCGCTGGTTCTAAATGATTCTAGGGTTAGAGAGCTTCATTTTTATAGGTCACACACCTTCTGGAGGATTCTATGCGCGGAGTATTCGTCCACGCAAGTCGGGTCGATGTGAACGCCGCCGTAATTGTTGACGCGCCAAAACTTCACCGATTGCACCTCTTAAGGTTAGGGTTTCGAGAGATTAAGAGAGGGTAAATGATCCTCTCATCTTGGCCTTTCATTTGTCACTGATTTGGGCTCATTTGATGGAGTATTGGGCTCGAATTTGGCGTTTCAAGGTATGGTTAACTAAGTGTTCAATTTGGGCTTAATCCACTAATTTGGCTTACTTACAGATTTTATTTGGGTTAGCCACAGAAGATAAGTTTGTTAAACACGTTATCCTCTACAAGAATATAATTTTTATTAATTTTTATAAAATGGTCAAAATATAACTTATTCTATTTATTAAGGAATTATTCTAATTAATTTCTAATAAATTTTGAATTACTAATTAATTTCTCAAAAAAAAATCGGGGTATTATAGTGGTGGCAGTAGGAGAGCTGCCCGCCCTTGGCCGATCTCTTATACTGACTGAAATCAAAATTAGACTTGCAGGCTATCAGTTCATCATTTTTCATGTCATTGTACTTATGCATCAAGTGACCTTGTTGACCATAAAAGGAACATGAAGCAAACTTTTTCTAGAAGTCATGGTGTCTGTTATTCTTATCAGAACACACAAACTCTTTTTTTTATTTTTGCTTTAATGTTTTCTTTTTTAGGTTTCTACTCTGATTTTGATTTTTCTGGGCCACAGAAGGTTTTGGTGGTGATTGGGAGGATGGGGCAACATCAGAACTGAAACCAGATGACGTAGAAGGTTTGCTTTTAAAGACGTTTTTATTCACTGGTCAGTTTCCAAGCTCTTCTCTTCGGGAGTTCACCCTTGTCTTTAAAAGTTTGTTCAGATTTTCTTGGCTCTGACCAGATTTCAACAGAGATCTTTTCAGATCTTGAATTTCATTTTCAAGTAATAGGATGTGCTGTTCCGAGTTACCTAAATCTTTCTCACAAGCGGCAAGCTGCTCATTCAGCATGTTATTAACATTTTTGCAGTAATCAAATTCTTGTTGAAGGGCACCCAATTTTTCTGAGTCATCAACATTCACACCCCTACCCTTCAGACATGCTTGAAGCTTAGCAAGTAACACATTGTTATGTTTTTTTAAGTTTTCATTTTCTTCAAAAGAAGCCTTGTTTTCAGACAAGTCTTGGTTGTTTGACAAGGACTTAGATTCATCTTGAAACTATCTTACAGTTACTTCCAATCTAGTTATTTCAGCTAGCAAGATTTCATTTTCATCCTTTAAGCCAGTAATGTGTTCTTTATGTGTATCTATGTCAATCATGAGAGTTTCATTCACTTGCTCAAGATCAGATAATTTTTTACAGGGAGAGCAATCCGCATAATTGTTTTCAAGCTTCTTTATCAATTTTTTTTCAGACTTAAGCTTCTTATGTTGTTTAGAAAACTCATCATATGCATCCATAAGTTCATCATAGGTAAAGTCATAAGGATCAGAGTTTACCTGAGACGAAGATGAAATGCTTGGCTGATCTGGGCTATCGGCCATTAGACAGTGATTCCCATTTCATTCTTTGTGGATATTGGCGAGTCCATCAAGGATCTCCTTGGCAGTGCTGCAGCTGGAAACAAAAGGAAACATGGTGACATCTACTCCAGCTGTTATCAGATTGAAGGCAGCATGGTTATCAACATTTTTGGTCCTTTGATCAGCTGGCCATACATCTATATTTTATGGCAGCTCATGAGGACCATTGTATATAAGAGTCCACAACTGTGGATCTATGGAATTAACATAAATGAACATTTTCCCTAGCCATATAGAAAAATCTAAACCATTATAAATGGGCGGAGAACCCATCGAAGCATGTGTAGCAGATGAAGTCATTTTAAAAGAAATGTACCAAGATCTTTCCCTGGAGATTGTTGGATCTGAGAATGACAGAGCTTGGCTCTGATACCAATTGTTGGGTCCGATAGGGTGCAACAAGATTTAGAAGGGGGGTTTGAATAGATCCTTCCTAAAATTATGCCCAATTAAAAACTTAACACATTAAGGAACAGTTAAGGGCTTATAATGCACATGAGATGCTTAGACATAGTGCACAGCGGAATTAGTAGGAACAACTAAAGAGGGAGCTGCAGAAACTCAGTGTCAAGTGGTGAGATTGCTACACACTTAAGCATATGCGATTCAACAAGATAGCATGCATTTAAACAACCTACGATCCTGTGAATGGGGATAGATGATAGGGATCAAACACACAAGACACAATCCATTGCACAAGGATTTTTAAGGTGGTTCGGTTGCAAACCCGCAACCTACGTCCACCCCTCACCAAACCTGGTGAGGCTTTACCACACGCTGCAAACGCAGCTCCACATAGGGATGACGTCCCAGGCCACACAACAGAGAACCCTCTATCTATTTTCGTACACACAGACCGGTAGGGACAGTTCTCCACAGACCGGTCCGTCTGTCTTCCTACACATAAACCGGTAGGGTCGGTTCTCCACAGATCGGAGCACACCTCCGTCTGTCTTCCTACACACAAACTGGTAGAGGCGATTCTCCACAGACCAGAGCACACCTCCATCTGTCTTTTTACACACAAACCGGTAGGGGCGATTCTCCACAGATTGGAGCACACCTCCGTCTGTCTTCCTACACACAAATCGGTAGGGGCGATTCAAGATGAAATGAGACAAACGTAAAAACACAAAAGAAAACACTACAAGTGTAGTAGAAAAACAACTTTCCTGATATGAAGATGAGGCAAAGAAATCCACAATCAGAAAAGGATTACTAGACAATGGCTTCAGATTTTGCTCTTGAAGCACCTTTGGACATTTCTGGACACACGTCCGATCTGGCTTCTTCTTAGGCTCATTCTGGACATTAGAAGGGCTGCACTCCTCTCTTGGCTTCTCTTTTTCTTTTGTTCTCTCTTATCTCTTTCTATCAGCACTGGCCAGTTTCGGACCAAGACTGGGATGCTCCTTTTCTTTCTTTTTCTTTCACAGATTCTCTCTTGAAGGCTCACGCAGATTCTTCTCTTGGACAGTAGCTTCAACAACAACATCAACATACACGGGCTGCCCCTTTTATAGACGTAAGAAATCCTTCTAGAAGGAGGTTTCAGGCAGTATGTGATTGGCTCAACATAATCTATTATTTGTCTTCAAGGACCTTTTATCTTGGCAGCCTCTGATTGATCAGAAAAGCAGCAGAAGGATTTCCACCATTTTGGTTTCTTTGGTTGACCAGAGGGTATGTGAGTAGGAGCTCCCAAGTAAGATATGCAGCATCTTTTCTAATGCTAGCTGGACTGTCAAGGACGTCCTTTTATCCTGCACAATCTCTGAGACAGAGCATCTGATTGGGTAGAGGCGAAAAGGTGGGTACCAGGAAAGGTGACTTTTCCCAGATATGGTAACTTGCTTTTCCATTGGCCAAAAGGACTGATATAGCAAGCCATTGATGACAAGGATGGTTGACTGAGCAAGGAGAGCTTTCCAGACCTCAAAAGATGAGTTTTTTGGCATTTGCAGTTCTTATTTTTGGTCTCTGAATCCTTTTCTTAAGAAGCTGCAGGTTTGCTAAAAAATGCCCCTGGGAGCCCAGATGCTCGATGCATGAAGCTTGATGTCTTCTGTAGTGAGGTCGATGCACATATGAAGATTGTCTTCATTAAGGTCGGTGCAGCTAGCTTGGCATGAGGAATAGGGTCGGTGCACATGAAGAACTCATTCAGTGACGTCGGTGCACATGAGGTGCTTGGCCTTCTACACCTTCTGCAGGGTCGGTGCACATGAAGAACATGGTCTGTGCACATGAAACGCTTTCTTCAGTAAGGTTGGTGCACATGAAGATCTTTCTTCAGTATGGTCGGTGCACATGAAGAGCTTCCTTCAGTAAGGTCGGTGCACATGAAAACCTTTCTTCAGTAAGGTCGGTGCACATGCGTTGACACCCAAAATATACCAGAAGAGACCAAAGTAAATTCATAGCTTTGAAGACCAGTCGAGGGTGCGGCTCCTGTTCCATCCCTGAAAGTTTCAAGAATCAGAATAGAAGAGACCCGCTATTCCTAACACTTTGTTCGGCTAAAGCCATCCCTGGCTAGGCCGCTGTCCAGTACGGCTATCATTCAGGTAGTCGGGCTGATAAAACCATACCAACATTTAGGCAATCATCTGTCTGCTAAGAAAGGATGCTCAGATAATTCTGATTCTCCGAAGGTGGGATGCACAGTGCCTCACACGTGTTTGTGAATGCAAGGTGTTAAACAAGCCCCATGAAGTCTTAATATACATGCCAAGAAGCCCACTGTCGGAAGGAGTCCATTAGGTGGATCCTGTGCCGAATGACAGGAAAATGGGCCAAGCCCAAATGTGAACTGAGACACGCCAAGGGCTGCCCACGTCGGGAAGATGGATGCTGGCGCGCCGGGAAGCTTAGGCCGAGAGAATGAGGGTCATCCCTCTATAAGAAGGCTGCCCTTCGAAGAAACAGAAAAAAGGCAACAAGGGAAAAAAAACAAGGGAGAAAAAAACAAAAGGGAGAGGCAACAAAAAAGGGGCAACAGAGAAAAAAGAGAAGGAAAAGAAAAGAGGGTGGAAGGAGATAGAAGAGTTAGCCGCTGAAAGAAAGGGGAAGCTCGAGAGCCCTCCATAGAAGATGAAGAAAAGAGAGGGGCATAGGCTCGAAGGAAGAAGCCAGGTGGGGTGTGCCGTTCGACATCCTGAGCAGCTACAGCTCCTCTTCCCCCTTTCTCCTCTGTCTCAATACTGCTCCCCCTTCTCGTTTGTATCTCTACTTTCTAGCATCTCTGCTCCCGTAGCACTGAATGCCAATGTAACCCTGTCCTCAGGGATAGAGTCGGTATATGCTTCTTTTTCTCCCGAGTTGAATTTGTGTACGTCTTTTTCCGATGAAATAGTTAATGAAAGATGGGTTGAGTTCTCCCCCGTCATTATTTTTTTGTCTCTGCCTCTGCACTATATGCTATAGATATTGATGGCTGCACATCTATGCATGCTTTACCGTTTTGGATTTCTGAGTCTGTTGAATGTTCGTTCATCGTATGATTCTTTCAACTTTACACTCACAACGAGAGCCTGAGACAGCCAATCTCATGGCTTCTCGTCTGTGAAACAAGAAAGGACGAATCCGAATCGTGAGGTTTCCGTGCATGGTTCTGCTCCCAGTGAGGCCCCAGAAGGAAGGTCATCTCCACCCCAGACCATCCACTCCACGATCGTCCGAATTGGTCTTCAAATTGTTGAACAAACCCTTTTTCTTTAAAATACCCAAAGCCCCTGCCCTCAAACCCCTCTAAAACCTCACTTCAGGAAGCCTCCCGGCGCGAGCACCTCTCGGCGCAAGTCTCGCGCCGAGGGCTTGCCGCGCCGGTTGGGTTTCCTATTTTGCACCGAGGCCTAACTCCTTCTTCGCGCCGATACTTTTATACCTTCTGGCCACGTCCATGTGTTCGTGCCTATGCCGTCAGGCCATGCCAGCCTTGCTCATCATACCCTGTCCTATGGAGATGCACTACCTTTCCCTCTATCCTCATGGGAGCCATAGTAAAGGGGTCATTCCCCCACATTTTATAACCCTATTAAGTTGTGGAGTTCTGCCTCTGCATGTCCTCCATTGACTGTACAGGGGATATCACAACAGGGGATAAAGCCCCATATGATTTGGATCCCTTGGATCTCGGGCTACGCCCGGCTCTTATTTTGGTTTCTACTCCGACAGTTCGTGAGTGGATGACCTATAATACCCTTTTGGCATACTCCCAAAATAAGGGGAGGTGCTGTCAAAATTCGTTCAGAGGGTTATTCGGTCACATAGTGTGATGCTTTCACCGAAATTGTGCATTTAGCTCCCAACTGCGTGACAAAGGGCTGAGCTATATCATCTCATGACACCTTGGTCACCACAGGGGATATACGTTACAGTTACACTGTCTCCTCGGACCCCTACTGAATGAATCCACCCCCATCTTCTATCTCACCCAATTATTGCCATGAAATCCCCGTTGAATACAGAGGATCCCCTTGAACTCATAAGAACCCCTCATAATATCCGAAGAAAACCAACAAAATGGCCACCGACGCCACTTCCTCCCGGCGCCACTGCCTCCCGGTGCCACCTCCTCCTGGCGCCAAACTCGGACCGGGTGAAGGGCGCGCCGGGAACCCTGCCACGCCGTATGCCCTGCCGCGCTGTCTGCCTGTCTTTCCAGCCACCCGGGTTGCCCATCGCACCGGGATCCCCCTCGCGCCGACTCCTATCCACGCCGTTTCATCTTGTTAATAGCTGCCATCCAAACCCGATGTCTTAACAATCCCATTAGACCCAAATCCAGTCCAAACCCAAATGTCCCATTCCTGTCAACCTCCGTGCCAGCCTTCGTCGCCTTATGAGGGAATCTTGGTTCTTCACCCAGGTCCACGGGAGATATATTAATGGGGGTTTTACCCCTACATTATACCGAATACGATGTTTCTTCGGTCACCCCATTGACCCTCAGAGTTCTACCACTGCATGTCCTTCAATGGTCCCTTGAGGGGAACATCAACAAACCCCATGGTAGCAGACACTGTCCCGTCACGTTCAGATCCTTTTTGGATCCCGGGCTACGCCCGCCTCTCTTTTGGCTTCCACTCCGACATTTCGTGAGTGGATGACCTTTAATACCCTTTTGGCTTAGTCCAAGATAAGGGGGTATGTTGCCGGATTTGCATTGTAACATCGTTATCACACCCCGTATAGCACGTTTTCCATGCATGTTTCGCATCCCGCCGGTGGAGTCGACATGATAGTCTTATCTCTTTTTGCCCCCGAGGCATTCTCTCTTGGCAACTAATCAAGAGTTGTCCTTCTTCGGAAGGACGTAATTAACATCATAGCCTTTATGGTATGGCGGACTCAGGGTCCTGACACGAATATCACAATCGACTGACTGAGTCAGGTCGAGTGCACAATGAATCGTCACTCCGGTGACTGGCACGCCTAATAAATCCAGTAAAATAAACCTAAACAAAAAACATCCCCACAAGTCTGGAACGCCCGGTGGGACTCGAGTCTCCCTTCATCTCTTTGCCAAGAGAGGATACCTTCGGGGTCTTACCCCAAGAATGCTGATTGTTTGTCTGTTTGTCTCAGGCAAACGATGATGTCATCCGTACTCATTGGTGTTGGCTTCGGCCCCGCAATCGTAGCCGACCATGCGGAGCACGGGTACCTGGCGGTACCCATGGTCTTCGGATATTTCCCACCAGCTGTAGGCTTCCCCAACTTCTTGGGGTTAGCCTTTGTTGACATGTTGCAGACGGATTCCCTGGAGACCGTCGAAGAAAAGGTTGCTAAAAAGGTCGAGGCCTCGGAGACTCGACACTGTGTCAACTCGTCCGCAAGTCCATCCCAAGTCGCCAGCTGCATGGTGCATCACATTGCTCACGGGGCCCGCCCTATCCCTGCCAAGAGCTTCGGGAGATGCCGACACCGGAACCCCCGAAGGAAGGCTGATGCTGCTTTGACCGGACGACCCTCCACATCCGGCAAGTCTATGCTGGTCGGTGGCCTCCGTGTCTTTCTGGACGGGCGCAAGGCTCGAGTGTGCCCGGACCGGGTAATCCCTACTGTGCCAGTCCGCAACTCCTACCAGGCTCTCGCTGGAAGAAGGGTCGAAGAAGAAGAAGCCGGCCGTCATGGCCAGAGGATGTTGGCTCCTAAGCCAAGAAGATTCAAGCAGGTTTGGGTCCCCAAAAAGGTCCAGCCTGTCCAGCAAGAAGCTCCAGTGCAGTATCACCCTAGATCCACCAGAGCAGAAGAAAACAACAAGAGGAACCTTATCACAAGGAAGGAAAAGACAATCGTGGATCCACCACGCCGAGAAAGCTTTAGGGCCTGCGCCCGACAAGCCAATATCCCCATTGTGGGAAGAAGATTACAGCAGACTACCGAGAGGGCTCGGTTTACTCACATTCCTCCGATGAGAGGTCAACAATTGTCCCCGACCCCGCACTCGGGCCGAGGGCAAGATGAAATTTCCAATATGGTCAGAAGCTATTTTAGGGGGTTGGGCAACCCCTCTTTGGGCCAACAACGGCTATTGCAGGCAGCCGCATCTGAAGAAGACCACTGTCCATTAATGGCAGTGGGAGAAGAAGAAGATAGGAGGATGACGTCATCGGTTGATGACAATGGATATGGAGATGGCTCTGATACTCAAGCTGATGAGACTATCCCCCGTCAAGGGGAAAAGAAAAGGATCTCTGTGTTCAAAAGGCTTACCTTCCTGGAGAATGCCAAGAGGAAGGTTCGCAGACAGAGGCGCAGGATGCATATCTTCACATGCAATATGGCCGGGATAGATGGCCATTATGGAAAACTACCCAAAGAGCCTCAAGAGTTGGCCTGGCTAGTCGACAGACCGGGGCCGAGCACTCGAAGAGTGCAGGCCGTGAAACAGATGCTGGCAGCAACCCAGGGAAAGCAAGCCCTGCCCTGCCCCCAACAGCATGACAAGGCCGTCATTCTCACAGCAAATGTGATAACGGCAGATGAAGATGAAGATGTCTTGCTTGACATCCTTCCTGAGGGTGCATCTGGCGAGACGACAGAGGCCATCCCCAACACAGCGGCTATGGATCCAGCCATACTAATGATGCTCCAGAGGTACTGCCAGGAGATAGAACAGCTGAAGAAGCAGTTAACTGAAAAGATAGAGCAGTCCTCCACCTCCAAGCGGCCTGATGTGCAGGCCGAATCATCAAGGGGAGCCATCAGCAAGAACGACTTCCCGCCACTCTATACCCCGCCTCTATAGGCGGAGCCAAATTTGGCGACAACTCAACAACGCCAATCACAATCACTGGCTCCCCCAGTGCTGCCTCAGGTGCACCAGACACCTCCATTGCTGCATCCTCCTCCACAGGCGACCACCCTGGTCACCCCCTATTTGCAGCCGGCGCATTTCTACCCGGAACCGGTCGACCCAACCACCATGAGCAAGATGATGGTAGAAAGGATGATCGAGATGAAGCTTGCTGAAAGAGCTTGTTAGGGTGCAAGCCCTGGATACAGAGGGGGGGTGAATGTATCCTGCTAGGAATATCACCCAATTAAAAACTTCGGAAGCTAAATACAATACCAGAATAGAAACTAATTCAATTGAACAAATGAAGAGACACTTGGAGCGCTCCTAATCAATCATCTAGCGGAAGCAAAACACACAAATAAACCACTGCTCAAGAGATTTTTAGGTGGTTCGGTCCAAAGACCTACATCCACCCCTCACTCCCAACCGGAGTGAGGCTTCCACTAGTAACACTAGCACAGCAGACTCAGTCTGCAACAACTGCTGCCAAACAGCTTGACCAGGGGAACAACCTCCCCTCTTCCTCCCAACCGGAGGGACACCCCAAGTGACTCCCAGCCACTTGGAAACCAGAGACACACAGTCTCTCTTCCTCCAAACTGGAGGGAAAACCTAGTCTTGCAACCCACAAGACTAGAACCGGAGGACCAATCCTCCCTTCCTCCAAACCGGAGGGGAACCTAGAGACCCAAGTCTCTCTTCCTCTGAAACCCAGAGGGCAGCACAAGTGACCCCTAGTCACCTGTAAACTAGAGGTCTCGGACCTCTCTACCTCCCAACCGGAGGGACCCCTGGACTCGAACCTACAAGCCTAGAACCGGAGATAAATCTCCCTTCCTCCAACCCGGAGGGAAACAACCGATGACACCCTGTCAAAGGCAACCAGAGACGAAAGTCTCTCTTCCTCCACACCGGAGGGAACCCGACCTCACACAAGAGAATCGGAGGAACAACTAGAGAATAGTTGAAAAGAAAAACAAAATGCAGCAACAATAGGTTGGAAAAATGAAATGCACAAAGGCTCTCGCAGGAGCAGGCTGGCCTGGATTTGATCCACGGTCCAGTAAGAACTGATCTTCAGTTGAGGCTTCCTTTACTCTAGCTCTCTCTTCTTCTCACTCTTCTTTTTCTTCTCTTTCGCAGGCTCTCTCTCTCTCTCTTCGTGGAGGCACTCTCTGCTCTTCAGCTTTTCTTGATGGCTCACTATATTTTTCCATTTTTTCAGCCGATGGAGGAAACTCCATATTTATACCAGCAACAGGCAGCTAGGGCTTCTGCTCTGTTCGATTCCCGCCCAAGCTTCAGTGGTCCACGTGTCAGCATTTCAGCCTCTAGGATCACGTGCCAGTCTTAGTAACCTCGTCCATTAATCCTGTCAGATAATCAGTTGAATAACCTATCAGTTAATCAGTCGAAGACAGTATCAGATGATGTATAGACTTGAAAGTTTAACTGAGTGTACAGACTTCGTGGGAAGTAAGAGTGTATAGACTTGAAGCTTGATATCGAGTGTATAGAGTTGAAGCTTATCAAACGAATGCATAGACTTCATGTTAGCGAACGAGTGTATAGACTTAGTTGAGTGATCATGCAGTGTATATACTTGAAACCCTTCAGCAACCTGAGTGTATAGACTTAGCTAGTTCAATGCAGTCCATAGCAATGTATAGACATATGCGTTCTGTTCAAGACCAAACCAATGTACAGACTTCATCCTGTACAGACTTGATGT
The DNA here is from genome assembly GCA_022559845.1 of Amorphophallus konjac. Taxonomy (NCBI): domain Eukaryota; kingdom Viridiplantae; phylum Streptophyta; class Magnoliopsida; order Alismatales; family Araceae; genus Amorphophallus; species Amorphophallus konjac. Next base: position 330,638,953 of record CM040118.1, read on the forward strand.
TGATCAAAAGACCTTTGGACATCAGCCCAAGGCGTCAATGCTTCCATCGTGCAGCGTCGCCTCAGCTCCTCAAGTGAGATGCTCACGCCCTTGGCAACTGGCCAATGCGTCAACGCATCCTGTGTCAGCGTCGACGCAGTGAACAAGACAGAAAGCGAAAGACGCACAATTGCGTCTACGCAGTCAGCCAAGTGCGTCAACGCACTAAAAGCACAGAACCCATGAAGACAGACAGGCTGTACAGACTTTGATGCGTGAAGGAACGAGTGTATAGACTTTGAACCAGCAAATGAATAAGTATGTACACTGATGGAGTGTATAGACTTGGAACTCAAAGGCAGTGTACAGACTTGGTAAGTCTGAGCCAATGTACAGACATCAAGGAAGACCAGTGTATAGACTTCACGTGAAAACCAGTGTACATACTTTGAGGCGTTTGACGGATGTATATACTTAGCCTTTGAGGAACGATGTATAGAGTCTGAACGTGCGCTTGAAGCGATGTACAGACTTGCCAATATGAGACACTGTACAGACTTTGTCAAGTGACTGGCTGTACAGACTTCAGAAGATGAAGACTCTGTATCGACTTGAAGACCAATGAGCCAATGTATAGACTTGCCATAACAATGACTGTGTAGACTTTGCGTTCAACTGGATGTATAGACTTGGAACGGCTTCAAGGCCACAATGTACAGACTTTGAAATAAAGAGTGTACAGACTTGAAAGTTCAAGGCCACGATGTGTAGACTTGGCCAATGTGCAGACTTTGGCTTGGAACGAAGGTAAAGATGAGGCTGTATAGACTTGGCCAGAACGTAGGGAAAAGCACCAATATGCAGACATGAACATCCAGCAGTGTATAGACTTCATTTCAAGCAACGTAGGTAAAAGAGACACTGTATATACTTAACCACCAATGTATGGACTTCAACACAAATGAGAAGATCGGATGAACAGACTTTGAAGCTTAACATAGACGGTGGATGTATAGACTACATGAACAAGATGCAATGCTGACTGATGTATACACTTGGCAAATAGAGTGATGCATGAACTACCCTGTACAGACTTTAAGACATAATGAGCAATAAAAAGATAGACAAAGCAGCATGGCGTCAACCCAGCTGTTCCACTGCGTCAACGCAGCAAGTAAACCAGCAACTACTGCGTCAACGCAGTGTCCTTGTAGCGTCAACGTAGCTAGTGAACAGACAGCCAATGCGTCAACCCAATCTCCAACTGCGTCAACGCACTCAGTGTGACTCATGGTGTGTCAGCCATCACTAAATCAGTGTGACTCATGGTGTGTCAGCCATCATCAAAACTACACAGGGGCACAACAATCTCCCCCTTTTTGATGATGGCAACACTATGAGTTACACTGACTCAGATTAGATTCTTCTCCCCCTTTGCCTTCATCAAAAAAAAATGAAATAGGGAAACAATTCAGTAAAGCACAGAAATGTTATACTTCCCTTTGGATTATTGATGGTTCGAAGGAGGCCTTTTCTTTGGAGACATCTATCTTCCAAATGTATCCTTCCAAGAGCTTCTCCCCCTTTGACTTCAGTAAAAAGACATGAGTTGAAGAGGAAAGAATAAGACTATATAAAAAGAGTGAATTAAAAGCTCCCCCTTTTGACTAATCTGCCCCTTTTACTTTAGCAAAATGAATAATCCAGAGATGTCATATGAGACACTCAACATAGTTCAGCAGATGAGGGCAACATAATATCAGAAGCAATTAAATCAATTCTCCCCCTTTGTCAAACAACTTATGCAGTGATGCATATGCAACCAATACTCCCCCTTTGACATGGCAGAAGATATAGAGCTAATGCAGACAAACAACATGATCAGACAATCTAGCATATTGTCCCCTTATGCAAATAGTCTCTCAAACAGACCAGAGAATCTTGCCCTTATGATCTATGATGCAAGAGAAATCCACAAGGATGAACTCTGGTTATCCAAAAACTGCAAGTACATATGGTAAACTGAGAGAAGTGCTTCTCAAAAGTGACAACTAGTCTAATACCACTGAATCAAAACACAGTGATAAAGAGCCATAGGATGAGCAGATTCAACAGTTAGTGAAAATTGAGATATTGAACTTTTCAGCAAGATACTAACTTCATAGAACAGAATCTTTAAGTTCTAGAGTCCTCCATTATAAAAGCTTATGAAACCTTGATTTTCAGATATGGTTTAAGAATGATGTAAACAAGTTTTTCAAAAAGAATTGTGCTCATATCTGAACCAGCTCTTAATAAAAAGGAACTACAAGCTCATATAAAAATCTAGTTCAACCAACTTCCATCTTACTTAGTTTACTTTCCATGACAGTTTTAGGAGATACATAAGAGAATGCAACAGAATTTTACATTGTTCTTTCAGAATTTGATTTACACTTGTTCATAATTTTCTTTTTAAATGAACAATTTTGATTTATCAACACCTTTTGACATGGGGAAACACCTTGATCAGAGGCCCGAATCCCCAGTTACTCAGTGTGACAACCGTATTGCTTCTCCCAATTTCGAGAACAGAGGTAGCATTGGAAGTATCTTTGGCATGAGGATACACCTTGATTAGAGGCCAGAATCCCCAGTTACTCAATACAACAATACCATTGCTCTGCCAAATTTTCACAGTATTTTCAATCATCTCTTTAAGCAGAGTTAACCATGGTACTTCATGACACAATCCTTTGGACATGTTTCTCAGTAACCACAGTTATTACTCTGTCCATGATTCAGAACAAGTTAAGTGTTTAAGAAAAATCACATACACTATATATCGCAGTCAACATAGACAAGGATATCAACTTTTCAGATGTCAGAAGCTCTTACATGAATTTACATGAAGCAGACAGTTAAAGTTTATTAAGAGATTGAATCAGATATTTTCAAGTTCCTTGTGTCCAAACAGGAGTACATAAGACTTAAACCAGTTCCAGTTAACAAATGTTCTTAAGCATGTATAATGGAAGGTTCCTCATTGAAGATGTTTTAACTTTTATGAAGTAGTATTCAGGCTGAAGATTTACTTCATATCTCAGCTTAGTAATTCAAGTGAGAATATTCAACAGACAGCATGGATTCTGAAAAATTGTAGCAAAGGAGCTGCTCTTGAGCATAGAAGTTCAAGGATGACTGAAAAGAAGTGAAGCTCTCCTTCAGCAGATTTAGGAGAGACAGACAGATGCCTATAAAGTATAAATTCAGATTTTGAACAACTTCAGAACCAGTCAAGAAAGATCTTTTGATACCACTTTCGTGATGGAATCACTGACACTATAGAATTGACAAGGTGAATCAAGTAGGTGAATAGGAAGAGTTCAGATAAAAACACAACTGAACGGTTTAAACATGCTCCCCCTAAGTATATGCAGTGAGACACTACCTTCCCCCCCATTTTTTTTGATTTTTCAATGAAGGAAAGTGTAATGCAACTAACTACATGTATGCAAAGACATGCAATGCACTACTCTCCAAATGCAACATCAGTCAAGCTCCCCCTTACAGAGTGCATGATATGCAATTCAATATACAAGAAGTTTGGCATATCATTCATCAAGGCATTTGTGTGCAATGCATTTAGAAATAAACTCAATCATTTTCATGAGCATTTCAGATTTTTCCAATTAGTTTCAGTTAGACAATGCGCAAAAGAATTATCATGATATGCAGTGCATTCAGATCACACAAATCAGAATACAAAGTTTTTAGAATTTACCTGAATGGGGCTTTATCATCTTGGGTGCCTTGGTTTAATTTACCCCTCTTTATTCCTCAGTCCAAGGCACACCTGCAAAGTATTTGATCATCTTGATCCTGCAGGGACCCAAACAGCTTTGGGTCCTGCGTTAGCCCTGACAGGTGATCTAAGCAAATTCATAGCAATATGGTCACCATGATCCATCAGATAGCAATTTTTCATAGAGTGACCAAACTTCCCACAGTATCTACATGACGTGACTGGTTTCTGATTTTTATGATGCATAGTAATAGTAGCATAAGGTTTATAAACATATTCATAAGATTTTCTGTTATATGCATGAACAGTTTGGTTCTTATTCCTAACCAGCCAACATTCAGAAGATTTGTGACCTTGCTTCCCACAGTTATAGCATGAAAATCTTGCAAATGCTTTTGCAGGGAATTTGACACCATAGGGGTTAACAGTGTTCTTCTGAACATGCCAACAGTTCTTGACTGTATGGCCATTCTTCCCACAGTGAGAGCAAGCAAAAGAATTTCTTCTATGAAAACCATTTTTACCCCAAGTAGATCTAAGCCAGCACTCAGCAGCCTTGTGCCCAGGCTTATTACAGTTGAAGCACACAATGTGCTGATTAGAATTGTGTTTAGATCCATATGGATCATGAAAGTGCATGGAAGACCTGGCATGTAGTTTATTGTCTTCTTTCATGATAAAATAATCATTCATGAGATGACCATGCTTCCCACAATAATAACATGAAGCATCAGGCTTCCTAGCAGCATGGTTTCTATCAGAAAGATTTCTTGAATGTAAGGTTCCACTAGTATGCTCATCCTTTAACATCAATCTGCAATCTTCCATTATGTGACCTCCTTTCCCACAATAATAACATGACCCCTTTTTAATGTGAGTGTGTGAGAGATCATGTGAATTGTGTGTAGCCTTCTTTATAGTAACATGAGTGTCTTTATCCTTCTTCTGTGAATTTTCATCCTTTTTCAGTTTTTGACTTTGTTCCACATTTTTGGGTTTCACAGTGGATTTTTGTGCAGTGAATTGGAAGACAGAAGGAGCAGAGGTTGAGTTCTGATTGGTAGCTTTGACAAAAACAGTAGATGTTTCATTCCCATTACTCCTTTTATTTGTCAGACTATAGCCCAGTCCCTTTCTCTCAAAGTTATCACTCTTTCCAAGAAGCTTATTCAGATTGTCCTTTCCTTTGATAAATTTTGATAGAGAATTTTTTAAATCTTTAATCTCAGAATTCAAGCCACAAATATTAGCTTCATATTTGGACAGATCTGTTTCACAGGAAATGACTTGTTGATGCAAGGCATCATTCAGACTTTTGAGTTTTTCAACTTCCTGTTTTAGTTTTGTTTCATTGTCAGCTTCAGATAGGGACTTATAAAGATCATCAACTTCTTGTTGAAGGGATGTGATAGTAAGCTCATATCCAGCTATTTTCCGTTCACTGCAACTGACATTTCCATTTAACATTAAGTTGATGGTTTTCAGACTCTCAATTTCTTGTTCAGCATTCATCAACCTATCAGAATTATCCACACTCACACACTTGCCTTTTTCCATTGTCATTAGCCTATCTGTCAGCTGGGTGTTTAGATGTTTCAACTCATTGATTTCCTCTTTCAGTTTACTGTTCTGCTCTAGGAGATCAGCATCAAGCACCCATTCATCTAAGAGAGACTGACATTCATGAAACATTTCATGTTGTTTTTCAGATTGAAGTTTGTCAAGATTTTTCTGAATCTCTGAATTTGTTACTCTATCAGCCTCTAGTTTTTCAGAAATCAATCTATTTTCTTTTTCAAAATTCATTGATTTGAGTTCAAAATCCTTGAGCTGATTATTGAGTATTTCATTTGCAAATTTCATTTTTTTCAATTCAGAGTTGACACATTCTAATTCTCTCACCAATTTTTCATTTTGAACAATATCATTGTTGTGAGCCTGATCAACTAAGCTAAGCCTTTCCTTTAGTTCAGCAATTTCACAAACAAGCTCTTGACTCTCCTTTTTGTGTAGACCAACTTGTTTCATAAGAGATTGTTTTTCAGATTTGAAATGATCTAAGTCTGAACTAATAGAATCAAACTATGTTATCTGTCTTCTAAATATTTCATTTTCAGTTTTCAGAGTTTCAAGATTTTCACCTCCTAGTTTTTCCAGCTTCTTTTTCAATCTTCTATACCTCTTGCTCATTTTTTCATGGGAGTGAAACAGATCAGCATAGGCATCTACCCAGTCATCTAAAGTGAAGCTAGAGAAGGGGATGATTACCTCTTCAGCATCTTGGAATTCCTCTTGATCACTGCTATGGTTGCTCTCGTCAGCCATCATACAGTTATCCTCATTCATCCTCTGAGCTAGCTTCAGCTGATCCAGAATGTCCTTAGCAGACCTGCATTCATAAAAATAAGAATGTAGAGCCTTGTCAGTAGCTGCTCTCATCAGGTTAAAGGCTTTCTGATTTTCTCCATATTTTGACTTGTGACTTTTAGTCCATTTAGACTTTTCATTTGGCAATCTGTGGGGACCTTGTGAAATTAACTTCCACAGATCCAGATTAATCATTTTCACATAATTGTGAAGACTGCTAATCCATGAGTTAAAGTTAGAGCCATTGAAAATCGGTGGAGAACCCATTGAATAAATCGGCAACTAGATTAATGCACAAAGAGTAAAATCAGAAATGCACCAAGGGACAATAGGATCCTCTGCAGATCGTTGGATCTGATCAATAAGAGAACTGCTCTGATACCAATTGTTAGGGTGCAAGCCTTGGATACAGAGGGGGGGTGAATGTATCCTACTAGGAATATCACCCAATTAAAAACTTCGGAAGCTAAATACAATACCAGAATAGAAACTAATTCAATTGAACAAATGAAGAGACACTTGGAGCGCTCCTAATCAATCATCTAACGGAAGCAAAACACACAAATAAACCACTGCTCAAGAGATTTTTAGGTGGTTCGGTCCAAAGACCTACGTCCACCCCTCACTCCCAACCGGAGTGAGGCTTCCACTAGTAACACTAGCACAGCAGACTCAGTCTGCAACAACTGCTGCCAAACAGCTTGACCAGGGGAACAACCTCCCCTCTTCCTCCCAACCGGAGGGACACCCCAAGTGACTCCCAGCCACTTGGAAACCAGAGACACACAGTCTCTCTTCCTCCAAACTGGAGGGAAAACCTAGTCTTGCAACCCACAAGACTAGAACCGGAGGACCAATCCTCCCTTCCTCCAAACCGGAGGGGAACCTAGAGACCCAAGTCTCTCTTCCTCTGAAACCCAGAGGGCAACAGAAGTGACCCCTAGTCACTTGCAAACTAGAGGTCTCGGACCTCTCTACCTCCCAACCGGAGGGACCCCTGGACTCGAACCTACAAGCCTAGAACCGGAGATAAATCTCCCTTCCTCCAACCCGGAGGGAAACAACCGATGACACCTTGTCAAAGGCAACCAGAGACGCAAGTCTCTCTTCCTCCACACCGGAGGGAACCCGACCTCACACAGGAGAATCGGAGGAACAACTAGAGAATAGTTGAAAAGAAAAACAAAACGCTGCAATAGTAGGCTGGAAAAATGAAGTGCACAAAGGCTCTCGCAGGAGCTGGCTGGCCTGGATTTGATCCACGGTCCAGCAAGAACTGATATTCAGTTGAGGCTTCCTTTGCTCTAGCTCTCTCTTCTTCTCACTCTTCTTTTTCTTCTCTTTCGCAGGCTCTCTCTCTCTCTCTCTTCGTGGAGGCACTCTCTGCTCTTTAGCTTTTCTTGATGGCTCACTATATTTTTCCATTTTTTCAGCCGATGGAGGAAACTCCATATTTATACCAGCAACAGGCAGCTAGGGCTTTTGCTCTGTTCGATTCCCGCCCAAGCTTCAGTGGTCCACGTGTCAGCATTTCAGTCTCTAGGATCACGTGCCAGTCTTAGTAACCTCGTCCATTAATCCTGTCAGATAATCAGTTGAATAACCTATCAGTTAATCAGTCGAAGACAGTATCAGATGATGTATAGACTTGAAAGTTTAACTGAGTGTACAGACTTCATGTGAAGTAAGAGTGTATAGACTTGAAGCTTGATATCGAGTGTATAGAGTTGAAGCTTATCAAATGAATGCATAGACTTCATGTTAGCGAACGAGTGTATAGACTTAGTTGAGTGATCATGCAGTGTATATACTTGAAACCCTTCAGCAACCTGAGTGTATAGACTTAGCTAGTTCAATGCAGTCCATAGCAATGTATAGACATAGGCATTCTGTTCAAGAGCAAACCAATGTACAGACTTCATCCTGTACAGACTTGATGTTGATCAAAAGACCTTTGGACATCAGCCCAAGGCGTCAACGCTTCCATCATGCAGCGTCGCCTCAGCTCCTCAAGTGAGATGCTCACGCCCTTGGCAACTGGCCAATGCGTCAACGCATCCTGTGTCAGCGTCGACGCAGTGAACAAGACAGAAAGCGAAAGACGCACATTTGCGTCTACGCAGTCAGCCAAGTGCGTCAACGCACTAAAAGCACAGAACCCATGAAGACAGCCAGGCTGTACAGACTTTGATGCGTGAAGGAACGAGTGTATAGACTTTGAACCAGCAAATGAATAAGTATGTACACTGATGGAGTGTATAGACTTGGAACTCAAAGGCAGTGTACAGACTTGGTAAGTCTGAGCCAATGTACAGACATCAAGGAAGACCAGTGTATAGACTTCACGTGAAAACCAGTGTACAGACTTTGAGGCGTTTGACGGATGTATATACTTAGCCTTTGAGGAACGATGTATAGAGTCTGAACGTGAAGGCAGGCTGTATAGACTTGAAGCGCTTGAAGCGATGTACAGACTTGCCAATATGAGACACTGTACAGACTTTGTCAAGTGACTGGCTGTACAGACTTCAGAAGATGAAGACTCTGTATCGACTTGAAGACCAATGAGCCAATGTATAGACTTGCCTTAACAATGACTGTGTAGACTTTGTGTTCAACTGGATGTATAGACTTGGAACGGCTTCAAGGCAACAATGTACAGACTTTGAAATAAAGAGTGTACAGACTTGAAAGTTCAAGGCCACGATGTGTAGACTTGGCCAATGTGCAGACTTTGGCTTGGAACGAAGGTAAAGATGAGGCTGTATAGACTTGGCCAGAACGTAGGGAAAAGCACCAATGTGCAGACATGAACATCCAATAGTGTATAGACTTCGTTTCAAGCAACGTAGGTCAAAGAGACAATGTATATACTTAACCACCAATGTATGGACTTCAACACAAATGAGAAGATCGGATGAACAGACTTTGAAGCTTAACATAGACAGTGGATGTATAGACTACATGAACAAGATGCAATGCTGACTGATGTATACACTTGGCAAATAGAGTGATGCATGAACTACCCTGTACAGACTTTAAGACATAATGAGCAACAAAAAGATAGACAAAGCAGCATGGCGTCAACCCAGCTGTTCCACTGCGTCAATGCAGCAAGTAAACCAGCAACTACTGCGTCAACGCAGTGTCCTTGTAGCGTCAACACAGCTAGTGAACAGATAGCCAATGCGTCAACCCAATCTCCAACTGCATCAATGCACTCAGTGTGACTCATGGTGTGTCAGCCATCACTAAATCAGTGTGACTCATGGTGTGTCAGCCATCATCAAAACCACACAGGGGCACAACAAAGCTGAAGGTGACTATGTTATATTCGATGCATATAGGGTGCCATATCCACCGCATCATGCTGCTAAACGGCTCCCTCCCGGGATAAGCAAGCCGCCGAAGTTCGACAAGTTCAACGGGTAGGGATTCCCGAAGGAACATGTCTCCTACTACATGACCGTCATGGGTGACTTAGCCACCGAAGAGTCATATTTACTGAAGTTCTTCGGGTCCTCACTCACAGGGCTCACCTTTGAATGGTACTCCAGCCTCCTGGCCATGTCGATCAGCGACTGGTCGGACATGCAGAGGAAGTTCAGAGAAAGATTTCATGTTACAGAGAGGGAGGTCACAGTGGCTGAACTTTATTCAACAAGACAGAGGGCAGATGAGACCGCTCTCGACTACATCAAGAGGTGGAGGAACCTCAGAATGAGATGCAAGCGGCCCCCGCACCAGGAGGACGCTGTGTAGATCTGCAAACAGAACCTCAGGAGAGAGGTGCTGGAGAAGATGATTGGCATGGAAATCCGGTCGTTCGACCGTCTGAACAATATTGTTGCCGAAGTGGAGGGTTTCCTAGCAAAACCAGCCCCCACACCAAACACCCCTACTGCACAAAAGGGCAAGGCAACAGAACGGCGCCAGGCACCAAAAGAAGCAAATGCCCTTGATATCAAGACATTTGAACAGCAAAAAGATAAAGGCAAGAAGACAGCTGCTCCTCAGCCTGCCAAGACCGGAGACGGCGAAGAAGGCCCATCCCTCCGGGATAAAATGAAGAAGCCCTACTCTTTCCCAAAGGAGAAGACGAGGATCCTATTTGACTGGGTTACCCAGTATGATAAGGTCACACTGCCTGAGCCAAGGAGGCCGGAGGACCTGAAGAGAAGAGACAACCCAAGATTTTGTCCTTACCACCAGATGCTGGGGCATCCAATTGAAGACTGTTATGTTTTCAAGGATATCATCGAAGGCATGATAAAAAGGAAGAAATAGAATTGGGGGAGTACAAGGTCGACCCTCCACAACCACATGCAGCGCCCATAAGAAGAGCCGCCGTCAATATGGTCTCTTTGTATCAAGCCTTGCCTGAGGAGACCGCAGAAGCCAGTACTCAGCATACATATGAAGCCTGCTTTCTGGTCCCAATAAAAGAACAGGAGGGATGGCAGCAAGTCCCTGCAAGAACCAAGAAAAAGGCCCTACCTCGCCCGACACCGGGAGCACATGTTCGTGGCGTCACACCACGACCCCCTCCACCGGTAACAACACCTGTGTGGACCAATCCGCCAGCAGTTATCCGGATGCCTACCCGCAATCGGAGGAGGCAGACTCCATTGCCGGTGGTCAAGAAGATCAACCCAGAAGCTCAGCGGCTGCAGGACTATATAAATGGGCTAGATGAGTATGTGCAGTCCGAGCTAGAACCTTTGCTGGTACGAGATCATCTCCCATGGCGGGAGCTAGAACATCTTTCACTGAAGCAGGAAGGGGAAGCTGACAAGGCATCAGACAAAGATGGCAGCCTATTCTGGGGGCAGGCGCCAGTCAAAGAAAAGAAAAGGAGACAAAGAAGGAAGAAAGGGGCCGGCAAGGCTACAACAGGAGTGACCCTTTCTTGCAATACCCTCTCTGCCTTGTTCAATTTTCCCGGTGAGGAGGATGAAGAAGAGATTTGCTTCACGCCCGCCGCTAAGGAAAGCCAGGCCGAAGCCGCAACGGCCGCACATGCAACCCGATCGGGTAGAAGATGGGGGCATCAGCCGCCCGCCAATCATAATATTATCTTCAGAGGGGAGCAACCCTACAAGATACCCCCTCCGGAGCTCAGAGGAATTCAAATCCCCCCTCCGTCAGGCTTATACAACCAAAGCGGAGGTGGCACTCCCGCTCCTTCATTTCTGAAGTTCATAAAAATGTCAAAAGGAAAGCAGCCATGCTGGGAGGTTGAACCGGCGACCGGGGGCAATCGCCCACAGCTCCGAAGGTGTAGAAACTCGCCCGGCAGAAGCCTGTGAGGAGCAGCCAGGAGGTAATCCTGAGCAAAAGGGTACAGCCTCTGAGTCTGATGAAGCAGGTCCATCAGGGGCCACAGTCCAAGAATCTTCCAAGCCCAAGTGGGCGGATGAAATGAAGCTGTCCAATGTTCGAGCTGGAAGACGGGTGGCCAAGCTCTTGAAGAAGCTCCCAGCGAGGTTCACTGTCTGGGAAATCCTCTCTCTCAGTGACGAGACCCGACAGGCGATCATTACTGCTCTCCAGACGCCTGCCCAATATGAAGCCTGCCTAGCTGAGGCACTGCCAGAGGCTAGCATGACCTTCACCCAGGAGGACATGTTGCTCCCTACCACCAGTCACAACAGACCTCTGTATATGAGGGGACACCTGAATGGCCGAGAGCTGAACAAAATCCCGGTGGACCCGGGGGCAGCTGTCAACATTCTACCCTACAGGATTTATGAGAGGTACTATTTCAGCATGCACCTACAAAAGGTTGGGGATATGCGTATTGCCGGCTTCAATCAGAAGTGCGAAGTGTCGCTAGGGGTAGCAGAGTTCACGCTCACCCTAGGGGACTTCGTCACGAAGGTGCAGTTCCATGTCATTGATTCCTGCACCTCATATAAGGCGCTGCTTGGTCACCCCTGGCTACATGAGAATATGGTGGTACCTTCCACACTTCACCAATGCATCAAATACAGCACGAATGGGAGAGAGGAAAGAGTATTTGCTGATCTCCACCCATTCGAAGTATTCGAATGCCACTTGGCAGACGCCCCTTTATATGCAGAATGGTCGCAGAGGGCCCCTGCAGCCAAGACCCCTTCTAGCACAATAAAAGATACTCCCAAAGCAGAATGGTTCCCTCCGCTGCCGCGTGGATATGTCGAGCCCAAGGTGGTTTCACACATCACTGTCACCGGGGATGTAGGCCGGATAGCGCCTCCCGCCATCTACCCCGAAACTAATGAAGTCAGGGTTGATCAACAGCACGACCACATCGGAGTCTCCGAAGGTCTTACCAAGCCAATTCTCAGCCTCGACAATGCTACTGTCGAGCCTTTCAATGCATGGGAGGTGCCACAGATAGGTGGTCCCAGCAGCTTGTTCTACATAGCTGAAGAGCACCCTACACAAGAAGACACTGATTGTCATCTGCCTGAAGACATAGAGAACCCCTCAATGCCTATACAGGGGCTGACATTTATGACAAATCAAATGGCCAAGATGTTCTAGAAGCAACACATCCCTTCCGGCCAGCCTCACAAGAGGAAAGAAGCATTCCAGAAGCTATGGTACCCTCCGAGCCTGGACAAAGAAATAAGGCGTGTCACTCAGCATCCGGGATTGGGCTTCACCCTCGAAGAATACTATTACAGCGGGCGCTATGAAGTAGACACCATCTCTGCTTTTTACCCGATGGAAGATAACCCACTGGGGGTAGCTATTGATGAACACCCGACGGAAGTTGAGTGCATTCAGCCAGCCCAGTCAAGAAACCCGGAATCTGAGGCTGTGTTCCCCTGCCGCTGCTGGGAATAGGTCTACCCGGAAGATACAACTCTTCAGGCCAAATTTGACACAGCTAGCAGCAGTGAAGCCGAAGAGGTGGAAGAAGCAGAGTGACCTCCCACCGGTGGCCCTCCTTTACTCATGATGCCGGCACTTCTCGGACCAGTTAGGGAAAATTCCCCCGAGCCTGATCGAGAGACAGATGCTGCTAGAAGAGAAATGGTTGCCTTCACTGAGGGCATGGTAACTCAGGGGACCGAGATCTCTTCACCCTTTGCCAAAAAGCTGCAAGGCCACTCTGACCCAATGACAAATAATCGCCAGCCCATGGTGACTGCAATCCCCTCAGCAGGGAGTGAGGCAATCAGCTCGCCCCTTGAAGCCGCTGGTAAGGTAAACTTGTTGGCAGAACAATGCATGCACCCATTGTCAGCCGAACAAGATATTTTTGGCAGAACTCAAATAAGTCAAGATGAAGGGATCGAGGTCCTCGACCTCGAAGATGATATACCAGACTTTGTCGACCTCCAGCCTACACCCCCTGAGATAGAAGATGGAGGTCAGGCAACAGTCGATGAACTGATAGAAGTCAACCTGGGAGACGAAGATGACCCCAGACCAACCTTCCTCAGTGCCCAACTGTCTGCTGAAGAACAGAGGATGTACATCCAGCTACTACAAGAATACCGGGACTGTTTTGCCTGGACCTACAGAGAGATGCCAGGATTAAGCCCCTTGGTCTCATAGCATGAGCTGACCATAAACCCTGGGGTAGAGCCGGTGAAACAGCCCCCTAGGCATATGAGGCCAGGGCTCATCACTCAAATATGCAAAGAGGTCGACAAGCTCATTGATGTGGGTTTCATCGAGGAAAATTAATATACCACGTGGCTGGCTAACATCGTGCCCGTGAAGAAGAAGAATGGACAGATCTGGATATGTGTTGACTTCCGGGATCTGAATAAAGCCTGCCCTAAAGATGACTTTCCAGTGCCGATAACAGAAGTCATGATAGATGCAACTACTAGTCATGAGGCCTTATCATTCATGGATGGGTCGTCTGGCTACAACCAGATATGGATCGCGGAACGTGACCGGGTCCACACTGCCTTCCGAACACCCAAAGGCATTTACCACTACAAAAGAATGCCGTTCGGATTAAAGAACGCCAGCGCAACTTATCAGCGGGCGATGACTAGAATATTTGATGAGCTGCTTTACCATAAGGTCGAGTGCTACATAGATGACCTGGTAGTCAAGACCAAAAAGAAAGAAGACCATCTGCAGGACCTCCGAGTCATTTTCCAGAGGCTAAGGCAGTATGAATTAAAAATGAACCCTATGAAGTGCGCGTTCGGAGTCTCGAGCGGAAAATTCCTGGGTTTCATTGTCAGGTATTGGGGAATTGAAATAGACCCCGCAAAGATCAAAGCGATTCAGGAGTTACCCTCGCCAAGGAATCTCTCTGAGCTAAGATCTCTTCAGGGCCGCCTGGCATATGTCCGGCGGTTTATATCCAACTTGTCAGGGCGGTGCCACCCCTTTCACAAAATGATGATGAAAGACGTTCCCTTCTATTGGGACGAGGAATGCCATCTAGTCTTCGATAGACTGAAAGATTACCTGAAAACTCCTCTAGTGCTGGGTGCGCCGGTGAAAGGACAGCCGCTGATCCTCTACATAGCAGCCACACACAATTCTCTGGGGGCAATGCTAGCCCAGAATAATGAAAAAGGAAAAGAACAAGCCCTCTACTATCTCAGCCGAAGAATGGTCAGAACTGAGGAAAGGTACACTTACATCGAGAAGATCTGCCTGGCATTGGTCTTTGCGGTCAAGAAGTTGCGGCACTACATGCTGTCACACAAAATTAAGCTGATTTCTAGGGAGGATCCGCTTAGATACATCATGTCTCAGTCGGCCCTCAAAGGCCGCCTGCGCAAATGGGCGGTGATTCTTATGGAGTACGACATCTCCTATGTACCGCAAAGGGCCGTCAAGGGCCAAGCTATCGCAGACTTCTTTGCTGAACATCCAGTACCCGAAGACTGCCCTCTGGAACCAGAGCTTCCTGAAGATGAAACTTTGGAGGTCAGCCAGGTGCGGCCCTCCCTATGGCAGCTGTATTTTGATGGTGCCTCTAGAATTGACACCACAGCAGTGGGGTCAGCCAGAGTCCACGCAGGAGCAGGCATAGTCTTGAAGTCCCCGGAAGGGGAAGTCATACACACATCCTGCTCGATAAACAAGCCTTGCACAAATAATGAAGCAGAATATGAAGCCCTCATAATCGGGCTACAGATTGCTCTATCCATGGGGATTCAAATGCTAGAGGCATTCGGGGACTCCATGCTGGTTATAAAACAATTGGAAGGGGAGTTTGAGGTACGAAAGCAGGAGCTCGTCCCTTACTACCTTCTGGCCCTGCACCTAATGACAAGATTCTACCTTATTAGCATCAAGCACATCAACCGGGGGCAGAATGCTCAAGCCGATGCCCTCGCAAAGTTGGCAAGTTCCTTGGCGGTCCTGCCTGATACGAGCCTGAATATATCAGTCATCAACCGGTGGCAGGTCCCCAGCATAATAGAAGCTCTAGCCGGTGAACAAGCCGATGAAGTAGCAGTTGCTGAAGCAGTCCAGCAGCCCGACTGGCGGGGGTACCTCCTACATTGGTTCCAACACCAACAGCTTCCGAAGGTGAAAGAACAGAAAATGAAACTCTTGAGAATCAAATATTCCTATGAGATGAGGAATGGGACATTGTTCCAAATAATGGTAGATGCCCAGAAGAAGGTATTACTTCGATGCTTATCTCCAGAGGAAGCCAGGCAGGTGATGCAAGAAGTCCATGCCGGATCAGCCGGGGCGCACCAGGCCGGTCCGAAAATGAAAATCGAAATAAAGAAGTTGGGTTATTATTGGCCCACCATATTTGATGATTGCTGCAAGTTTGCCAAGGCCTACCAGAAATGTCAAGAGCATGCCAATATATCAAGAAGGCCTCCAGTGCCTCTACATCCTACCTTACGAAGCTGGCCATTTGCACAGTGGGATATAGATGTGGTGGGGCCACTACCAGCATCTTCATCTGGGTGCAAATACATCTTAGCAGCTACAGAATACTTCTCCAGATGGGCGGAGGTAGTAGCACTAAAGGAAGTCACGGGAGAATTAGTTGCGAGATTCTTCCGATAGAATGTAATATTACGGTTCGGGATTCCCAGCCGAATCATCTCCGACAACGGCAGCCACTTTAAAAATCAGAAGGTTTATCGGCTAGCTGACAAATACAAGATTGATTGGAGAACATCGTCTCCCTACTATCCTCAGGCCAACGGGCTTGCATAGGCCTTTAACAAGACGCTATGCACTCTGCTGGCGAAAATTGTCAAGACTGACAGAAGAGATTGGGAAGAAAGAATGTACGAGGCACTATGGGCTTACCGCACGGTCTACAAGACCCCTACCGGCTGCTCGCCCTACTCCCTCGTATATGGGTCAGAGGCCGTGGTGCCGATCGAGCTGGAGATCCCCTCGTTGCGGGTCGCCATCCAGCACGGATTGGCAGGCAACGAGCAGGTCAACATAGAAAGAAGATTAGAAGAGCTCACCGAGCTTGAAGGAAAGCACCTCCGGGCACAACAGAATATTCAACTCTATCAAGCCCGTATGGCCCGTGCTTTTGATAAGCTGGTCAAC
Source organism: Amorphophallus konjac (assembly GCA_022559845.1). NCBI lineage: Eukaryota > Viridiplantae > Streptophyta > Magnoliopsida > Alismatales > Araceae > Amorphophallus > Amorphophallus konjac. The sequence goes on from CM040118.1 coordinate 330,655,589, forward strand.
GGTCGAGAATTCAAGAAAGGAGACCTGGTGATGGTCAAAAGAAGAGAAGTAATGACCTCCAACCCCAAGGGGAAGTTGATTAAAAATTGGGTCAGACCATATGTGATGAGGACATCACTCGCGATTCCCTATGGCTTGGCACTTCCCTCCCACCCGGGAGCAGCTAGGAGGCCGTCCCTGTTCCGGAGTGGATCTCAGTATCTTTACCTAGGTCACTGTGTGATTTTTCCCTATCATTATCATGTACTTTTGTCTTTTATTTGAGTCTTGTACCTAGGTTTTTTTTAATTAATTGTCCTTAGTTGAGTCACATGAGTCTTTGTGCTTGTTAATGGGCCCTTGCCTCTGGGCTAGGCCCATGGGCGCACCCCCCTTCCCCTTGGCTTTTGTGTTAGTGTGTGAAGTGTCGAGGACCTATTTGTAAAAGGGATTTCCCTATAAATAGGGCCCCAACCCCTCCTCTTGTGGTTAATGAAGAATTATTGAAAGCTTGCATCCACTTGAGTCTAATTCTCTCTCTCACTCTAATTCTCTCTCTATAGTTCGAAATTTCCTCTCTCTCCTCACCCCTTGCCACATCACTTGCCACCTAGGCAAGTCTCTTCACCTCCCAAGACCCCATTACTTCACACCATTAATCACTCCATCTCCCCAAGCACCCTTTCCCATTCCCAAGGCTTCCCCCCCCTTCCCCAAGCAACCTTCCACCTCCCAAGGGACCTTTCCCCTCCCCAAGGAGTCTCTTCATCTCCCTAGGTCGACCATACCACCCCCCCCTCCTCCCAAGTTTGCCCCTAGCCACCCCATTCCTCCTCCCCTCTTGCTAAGGCCGAACCCCACCTTCCTTCCCCATTGCTGCGTCCACTCTCTCCACCACCCCCTCCCTCTGCAGACTTTGACCATTCCTCCCCTCCTCATCCCCCTACACACCACACAAGAGCCCCACAACTCCACTTGGCCGCACCACACCCACCTTCACTCACCCAAGAAGCCTTCTTCCTGTCATCCTAGTTTCAGCTTCGTGTGCAGGCCGACCTGCAGATCAACCTCCAGTTGCAGCGACGGCCACAGCTCCATCCTTGTGCTGCTGAGGGCGTATCCTACATCCCTGGAAAGAGCTCCACGTCAGCTTCGAAGGCGAGGTGGTTTCACCTCATTCTGAGATCGGAGCTGCTGGGTAGGGCGATTCTCCCACAATCGCGCAGAGAGGACTCCATCCAACACCAGAACCGACAAGAATAGGGTGCCACGATCAACCAAGGCTGAACCAGGCTCGGGTTTCTTCATAAAAGTTCTGCTCCTCTCTGTCCCCTTTCAGGGTCAGGAAACGGATCACCATTTGGACACTGTGGGACAGAGTTACGAATTTTCTCCCTCGCACTATCCAGGTCAGTTTTCTCAGGCTGCATCGACCAGAGTTCACTCTTCCCAGGACCCAAGTCATCACCGACCTGGGATCGTCTCCCCACCACTTCCTGCTGTTAGCTACTTCAACCACGAAGACAACGCCGCTGGTTTCGTGCCATTCGGAGTTCGGGAGAGTTCACCACAGTGTCTGCAACCTACTGCTACAGAACAGGTCCGGCCAGAGACCACATTTGCTGCCTCGGTTCAGTCGCCGGTGTCGCCAGTCTCCGACTCCAGAGGCCGTCCAAAAAATTCAGACATCACTAGCATCAAGTCAGGAAACTCCAGGAGGTGGAATCTTTGAAATCGGAGTTCGGACTAGCTCGGGACGGCGGCAACAGCGGCTTCCCGTCCAGAATTCCAGCCGGCTGCATCAACTTCCTTAGTTCTCTTCTACCCGTTTCGGCCCATCCTCCCCTCCCCGCTTGGCTGGCTGAAAGCCCCACCCTGTGAGGTGGTAGTGTTTGGGTGTAAAGCTATTAATTCCCCACCCCGAGGCCACCCCTCCTGCGTGAGGAGTAGTGTTGTAATGATATTCTCGCAGACGTGAAGCTACACCGGCGCAGTGTGCGGGGAACACACTTCCCCGCTCGCCCTCGTCTCCGAGCGAAGTCGGCTTCCTCAAGCCGGCTAGGTAAGCCTCTAAAACTTTGCTCCATCATTTCTGTTCATTTCATATCCGTTTCATTAGTCCACTGGTCGGTGAGGAGGAGAGCTCGATCTCGGATCCACCTTTGCCGTGTGGTCACCGTGGTTAGTGAGTGAGTGTCCTAGTGCCCCAAGGCACCCCGGCCGCCCGTGATTGTGGGCCTTCAACCTTTGGGAGGGATGACTTAGCAAGTGCTGGTCCTCTAACCAGCTAGGGGCTAGACCCACTATCTTACTCGGCATCACCGAGTCACCTAGGGAATCGGGTGCGCGCGGTGTTCGGCATTTTGTGCTTGATCTCTTACTTGTGTGTTCTTGCGAATTAGGTCCAAGGGTCTCATTTCATCTTGCTGCATTTAGTGTCACATCAAGTGGTATCAGAGCAAGTTTTAGACTTGTCTCTACAAGCCTAGGTCCCAGGACAATTGCATTTTCCTCATCAATACCTTGTGCATGTCCACCCGTAGGGGCACCCCATACCGACCCGATCCCACTACCTCCGATCCACCCATGGATCCCAATTTCCAAGGCAACCAAAACGACCCTAGGGGAACTCCCCCAACTCCTATAGAACGGATAGAGGCTGCCATTCTAGCCCTCACGGAGCGAATGAATGGTGTGGTCACTCGATTGGATAGGATTGAGGAAGCTAGGACCCCCCCTAGGAACACTCCCCAAAGGGCCCCACCACTCCGGGTTGAGCATGAAAGGGAGGACTTAGAGAATGACTATTACCCCGAGAATGAGAGGCCCCGCCCACATAGAGCTTTGGAGAGGCGACCAAGGGATGACCCGGATGACTACCTACTTAGGATGATCAAAGTTGACGCTCCTAACTTTGATGGGTCACATAACCCACATGTGTACCTAGAATGGGAGAGTGCTATGGACCAATACTTCGATTGGTACCCAATGACCGAAGAGAGGAAGGTTAGGCTAGCCAAAATGCACCTTACTAAATTGGCCAAGACCTATTGGATGAGTGTTGAAACTAGGAAGAGAATTAGGAGGGAAGAACCCATTCAAACATGGGAAGGCATGAAAGCCCAATTAAGGTTCAAATACCTTCCCCACTCCTACACCCAAACACTCTTAGATGAATGGCAATGCCTCACCCAAGAGGGAAAATCCGTGGTAGAGTACATAGAATTGTTTGACTCCTATCTTCTAAAATGTGGAGTACATGAGGAGTTAGCCGTCACCCTATCACGATTTAGGAATGGTCTCCATCCATACATCAAAAGGGAGTTAATTATGAGGGATGTGGATTCCCTTGAAATGGCTTATCAAATAGCTCGGGATACGGAGAGGTTCTTTAGGAATTCAAGGGTCACCCTTGCCCGTCCGGTTGAGCCTAGGAACATGGGTCCACGACCCAACCTTCCGCCCTTGTTGAAAACCCCTACTCCTAGTGGGGGTACCCCCACCCGGACCTACCCACAGTCAACCAACCCTCCTCCTACCAAAACCACTCCACCCAATCCCTATCCCCGAAGAGAGGAAATCTCCAAAGGGAAGGCCCCAGAGAATAGTTCGATTAAGTGTTTCCGGTGTCATGGTTATGGCCATATAGCCACCCAATGCCCCTCCAAGGGGATGTCCAATCTTGTCATGGAGAGCGTACCCACCACCTCCCAAGAAACTCATGAGAATGTGGAGGAGTACGAGGCTGCCATAGGGTGGGAAGATGAGTACGAGGAGCAATTCATTGAAGAGGGTGTAGAAGATGACCACCAATCAGCCCACCTTGGGGTGATAAGATGCACTCTTACCCAACCCCAAGAGGAGGATTGGCGTAGGACCTCCATCTTCCATACTTTCATCAAAATTGGGAATCATGTTAGGAAGATCATCTTAGACAATGGGAGTTGTGTAAATGCCGTGTCCCCGGACACCGTCAAACTCCTTGGGCTTACCCCGACACCCCACCCCAAACCCTACCGTGTGTCATGGATCAACAACCACTCCCTCCCCGTCAGCACATGTTGTCTTATCCCCATCACCTTCTCATCCTACCAAGGGCAAATTTGGTGTGATATCATACCTATGGCAGTAGGAAGCATCCTACTTGGGAGACCTTGGATATACGATGTAGATGCTACTATCTATGGGAAGACGAACACATGCACCTTTGTGCACGAGGGGAAGGTCATCCGCCTCAACCCATCCCCACCCCGAAAGGAACCACCCACTAAGAGTATTCCTCCCATTCCCTCACCAAGCTCCAAGGGCCCGCCTTCACCCACACAATCAACCTCCCAAAACCCCATCCCCGAAGTTCCCACCGGGCCAATCAAAGGTGTAAGACCCCGAGTTTCTGTACAAATATTAAATTTCGTAAATAGTAAATGTTGAATAGTGACGGAGGTAAATAGTAAATAGTAAATATTTTTGACTATCGTGTAAATATTCTGAAAAATGATAGTTAATTAGTAAACACCATGATAAACACTTTGGTCTCCTGTACCTGACCCTAATAAAATCATTTACATGGCTTAATCAGTGATTTAAGCCTGACTTAAAAACGCGGAAAACACTATTCACCTGAAAATATAACTATCTTGGAAAAATCTGCAAAAATCACATCTGATAGAGAGTATTTTTCTTAGCAACTTTGTCTTCTGGAGTTTCATCGGTAAAAATCAAAAACTCTCTCTATCGACTAAACCGTTGAACATTCGGTTAAATTATTATTTTAATCTTAAGATTGGGAGATTAACATTAAACCTTGTGATAAAATTCCATAAAAATCATAATCTAAAAGATCACGTCTTGATTAGCAATTTTGTCTTCTGGGTCAAACTCATTAAAAATCGTTTAGTGGGATTTATGAGCTAAGCACCCTTAATCACTTAAGCTAATCCTAAGCTTTAAGGAGGTTTAACTTAATCTCCTACCTCAATAAAACACGTGAGAACGTGTTTAAGTCGGCAAACACGGAGTCCACACTGTGGTCATCCCGTTGTGGCGACGTGTGCGACCATTCCCACCCGAATGAGGAACTCGTGGCTTTTAAAAGCCTATATATATGGGAGGGAGCCTTAAGGCTTCCCTCGTTAGTTAAGTTGCTGGGAGAATAGGCCGTGGGGAGCTCTGCAACTCTCTGCAAGCTTACTATTCATCACTTCGTTCTCCAGGAGTTCCTTTGCTTCTTTCTATTCCTTCTCCTTCTTCCGTTAATTTCGGTAGGTAACCAAGGCACCAATCTAAGCATAGAAGAATGAACTTGTTAGCATCATTAGACAAGGAGCTATCATGCTTTTACATGTTTTACATCGTGTTTATAGTGATCATGATACCATCCGTAGATAGTATTCCTTGTTAAGTAACCAATTGTTAACCCACATGAATAACATATCATCAGGAGATTAAATTTCTGTTATTGTAATGATTGTTAATTGTTCAATCATGTTTTAAGCTTAAAAGGCATTGTAATCCACTTTTATTTTCATTGTAAACACTGGTTAGACACAAAACTCAAGTTTTTAAAACGTATAACCCCTCTACAACCCATGCAATCATGGGTCGACCCATCCTATTCGGCACTGTTCCTTTTTCGTTCCTGTTGTACAGGAACCCGTGTTTTGTGAAGAGACATGTTAGGGTCATACCCTTTATGTCCAAAACTTGCTGTTTTCCCATCGTTTGATCTGTTTTAAGCCTGAATAAGATTAAGGTCATGTAGTATATGATTAAACCTTAGTAATCACACTAAATACATGTTAGTGTTATTAATAAATCGTTAACTATGATTAGATCAAATTTAAGCATGTTTAGTCATGTTTAAAACATAATTAGTCATGTTTAAAGCATAATTAGTTATGTTTAAGCATGTTTAGTCATGTTTAAAACATAACTAGTCATGTTTAAAGCATAATTAGTTATGTTTAAGCATGTTTAGACATGTTTAAAACATAATTAGTCATGTTTAAAGCATAATTAGTTATGTTTAAGCATGTTTAGTCATGTTTAAGACATAATTAGTCATGTTTAAAGCATAATTAGTTATGTTTAAGCATGATTAACCAAGTTTACATAGGATTAGGCAAGATTAAGTATATATTAGCCAAGATTAGTATGACGGTCGACTTATGCAAGTCTTGGCCGATGTAAAATTACGCCGGACACTCTATCCGGTAAATTCTAAATTGTTACCATGAAAGGAAATGATACCAAATGGTAAATTTATCCATGGTCTACAATAGAAAGCATGATTTAGACCGGTGTTTTATTGCTTAAAGTATAAAATGGGCAACTTAGGCCTATACGGTGTATAAGCATATACCGTATATCCTCTAATGTCCCGATCGCCATCATTTTAACTTGTTAAAATGACCGATTATCCTTGATTAACCTTCGGTCATACTCGAGCCCGGAATCAACCATTATTTTTAATGGGTTAAATGGTCATTGTATTCCGGTAACTATTTTATACACAACTCATCTTATGATTAGAATTATTGTTATACTTAAATACGGATTTTCTAGAACCGTATCTCCGTATACGACCCGAGAGGTTCGTATATTAAATCTATACACTTACTTTTCTCGAACGGCTTACTGTCAACCGTTCATACTTGACTCCGTGACTCGTTACTCGTGTGAGTACGGCCCGGTGTTCGCCGTACGACTACCCTTAGTTTGGGTTTTCCGTTGTGTTATACTCTTGAATCAGAGGAGACAAGGGCCGTCCTCTCATCTTACACTTGACAGAAATTCTATTGATTAGATTGGCCATAAATTGACTATGTCTAGACGGGGGATCATGGATCCAATGAAATGCCAACGCATCATAAGGGCCCGGTCTGGTCCTGGGGAGAGCACCCGAAACGATAGTGAGCCCATGGGATGTGTATGACAGGGTGAGGCATTGCACCCGAGTACTTGACTTGACTTGTTACGTCTATGACAATTCGTGATACTTGAATCGTGCGTGATTACCTGGTTACATGTGTAACATACTTGAATGATGGCCAAAGTTCTTTATCTTGTAGTTGCTATACTTGTTCATTACTTGATCATTACTTGTGGTAAAAGTGTTACATTCTCGATATCATATATTGTTCTTTATCGTGTTGACATTTGTTCATTTACTGCATTTCATGTAAATTGTAATAATTGGTTAAATACTTATACCTGCTTACGGTTATCTACTGAGCGTGTTTAGCTCACTCCTACTTTTCCCCTCTTTCCAGGTGATGACCATGTCGGGGATGGACTAGAGTGATACGAGTGTTAGTTTATAGCTTTTCAGTCAGTTTGTATTCCTTATGTAATAGTGAGAAGTTGTTCTAGTTTGGATTACTATTCGAATGTAGTTGTCTACCCAAATGTACTCAGCATTTTATTATCAATAAAACTCTGATATTTACCTTTTCCAACCTTTTGTGCAATGGTTTGCAATGGTTCGAAATATTAAATTCTTGCTCGCGTGCCCCTAACTGTACGTCCCGAGATTCCGCATCGGGGCGTGACAGTTTAGTTGGTATCAGAGCCTAGGTCGCATTGACCTAGAAATTTAGGTTAAAATTGTCCTAGGTTTCCTTCTCTCCTATAAGTTTAGGAAAAACTAGACCTTGTGAGATTTGGGTAGAAATCGGGTTAAGCTATTAACCGTAATCATGTCTCACTCCTCTAGTTCTTTCTCTCTCCTCTCATCAGAGAATTCTTCTCTCATAATAATCGACTCATGAACAATGGATTGCCTTATAGGTACTTGAAATGGCAGCCAATCGTGCTGAGATGAGGAATTTGCAACGTACGGTTCAAGGACTTACGCAAGCCTTGAATGCATTGGCTCAGGCAGGAGCTGGAGCCGGAGCGGCACCTCATGGCGCAGCTCATGGTACTGGTGAATTGTATCGGAATTTCCGAGGGATGAACCCGCCTAGGTTTGCTGGTTCAACCGATCCTGATGAAGCCGAGAACTGGCTCGACGAGATGGCAAGGATTTTTGAGGTCATGCAATGCACTGACCAGGAGCGTGTTCTCTTGTCCATTTTCCAACTGGAACGTGATGCACGTACTTGGTGGGAGTCTATTAAACCGACTCTCGGTGACCAACAAGTCTCGTGGGAGGAATTCGAGGAATTCTTCAATGATAAATATTTTTCTGATCGCGTGCAAGAAAAGAAGGCCGCGGAATTCGCAGCTCTGAAGCAGCGAAGCTTATCGGTATCAGAATATGAAGCCCAGTTTGCAAGACTCTCTCGTTATGCGAGACATCTCATTTCAACTGAGAAAATGAAGGCGAAGCGTTTCCTTAATGGTCTTCGACTTCATTATATTAATCAACTGGCACCACTAGAAATTTCTACATATTCTGAGATGGTAAGAAAGGCACAAGTATTAGAAGATACATTGGAAATGACGGAAAGGATTCGTGGTCAAGGTAGTAAGAAGAATCAACCGAAGGCACTCAAGAATGATAAGACTGATTCTGGCACTGGTCCTAACAAGAAAAGACCTTTCACTAGTACTAGTTCTAGTTCTGGTTCTGGTTCGTGGAAGGGCAAGGCGCCAAGACAAGAAGACAAGAAACCTGATTCTGTGGTTCCATTCAAAGGCGTATGCCGATATTGTGATCGTCCCGGTCACAAAATGGAGGATTGTTGGCGCAAGCAAGGTGCATGTCTGCGATGTGGAAGCAAGGAACACCGCATTCCCAACTGCCCCTTATTATCGGAACAAGCTATCCCGGCAAAACCTCTAAACGTCAAGAAGCCTCAGGGCAGGCTCCAGGCTCTTCATACAAAGGAAAAGGGTATCTCCGAGGATGGTGGACTCGTCGAAGGTACTCTCATTATATCCGACTTTCCGGCTTTTGTTCTATTTGATACTGGTGCAACACATTCTTTTATATCCCGGAGATTTGCTAAGTTATTAGCTATAGAACCTGTTTTGATGGACTCTCCGTTAGAGATATCAACCCCTATTGGGACCAGTTCAGCTATTCAGCATTATTATCCTTCTAGTAAAGTTATGGTGAATGATCGGAATTTTCCAGCCGACTTGATTTGCATAGACATGAAGGATTATGATGTAATCCTAGGAGCCGACTGGTTGGCCCAGTATGAGGTCAATGTTCACTGCAATTCTTGTTCGGTGTCTTTTTCTAAGCACCCCGGATTATTCTTCAAAGGAGTGAAACATCCTAGTCCGGTGTCTCTTATCTCGACTCTTCGTGCTGATAAGTTATTGAGGCGTGGATGTGAAGCTTTCCTGGCTTTTATTCATGCGTCCCCTGAACAGCAGACCGAGATTAAGGACATTCCTATTGTCCGAGACTTCCCAGATGTTTTTCCAGAGGAGTTACCAGGACTTCCGCCTCAGCGTGAAGTGACATTTTCTATTGATCTTATTCCTGGATCGTCTCCTGTTTCTAAAGCCCCTTATCGCATGTCTCCTGCGGAATTGCGGGAATTGAAGCAGCAATTGTTGGAGTTGCTCGAGAAGGGTTTTATTCGCCCGAGTGTTTCCCCTTGGGGAGCTCCTGTATTGTTTGTTCGGAAGAAAGATGGTTCGATGAGGTTGTGCATCGACTATCGGCAACTCAACCAGATAACTGTCAAGAATAAATATCCACTGCCGAGGATTGATGAGTTATTTGACCAGATTGCTGGAGCTTCGTATTTTTCTAAGATCGATCTTCGATCTGGGTATCATCAATTGAGAATTAAGGAAGATGATATTTACAAGTCAGCTTTTCGAAGCCGATATGGTCACTTTGAGTTTGTCGTTATGCCCTTTGGGTTAACGAATGCACCGGCAGCTTTCATGCAACTTATGAACAATGTGTTCCGACCTTATCTTGATCAATGGGTCGTGGTATTTATTGATGACATTTTGATCTACTCAAAGAGTGAAGAAGATCATGCCGAGCATCTAAGAACGGCTCTTCAATTATTGAGAGATCACCAATTATATGCCAAATTCAGCAAGTGTGAATTTTGGCTGAGTGAAGTGTCCTTTCTAGGACATATTATTACTAAGGATGGAATTTCTGTGGATCCATCTAAAGTGGAAGCAGTCAAGAATTGGGAACAGCCTACTAATGCTACTGAAGTAAGGAGTTTTCTTGGCCTGGCTGGTTATTATCGAAGGTTCATTCAAGATTTCTCTAAAATTGCGGTACCTTTGACCAAATTAACCCGCAAAGAAATCAAGTTTGAGTGGTCAGCTGAATGCCAACGGAGTTTTCAAACTCTGAAGGATTGTTTGACTACTGCCCCTATTTTGACCTTACCTTCGGGTGAAGGCGGTTTTGTGGTCTACACAGATGCTTCTGGTATTGGCTTAGGCTGTGTGCTTATGCAGCATGGCAAGGTGATTGCCTATTCTTCTAGGCAGTTAAGGAAGCATGAAGTTAATTATCCCGTGCATGATCTGGAATTGGCAGCCGTAGTATTCGCATTAAAGATTTGGAGGCACTATTTATATGGAGAATCATTCACGGTATTTTCGGATCACAAAAGTCTGAAATACTTATTTTCTCAAAAGGAATTAAACATGAGGCAAAGAAGGTGGTTGGAATATATAAAAGATTTCGACTTCTCTATCGAGTATCACCCTGGCAAAGGCAATGTCGTGGCTGATGCGTTAAGTCGGAAGCCTGTGGCCAAGTTATCCAGTCTTATGTTACAAGAATGGAAGTTACTGGAGCAGATGGCTAGTCTGGATCTCAATATTGATAATGATCGGATTTTGATTTCCCAGATGCAACTCAAGCCCGAACTGTTAGTGGAAATCAAGCTATTACAAGATATTGATCCCGAGCTAGTCGAGATTAAGGAAAACTTAAGTGGCAGACCTGACTTCTCGATAGCCAATGATGGAAGACTGGTGTTTCAAGGTCGAACTTGTGTACCGGATGAGGCTAATATAAAGAATCGGATCCTTGAAGAAGCACATAGATCCCGATACACTATCCATCCGGGAGGCACTAAGATGTTCAAAGACTTGAAGAGGACATTTTGGTGGCCAAACATGAAAAGGGAAATTGCAGATTTTGTAAGCAGATGTCTTGTTTGTCAACAAGTAAAGGCCGAGCATTTTAGACCGGCAGGTAAATTGAAACCACTTGATATTCCCCAATGGAAGTGGGAGAGTATTGGTATGGACTTTATTATGGGTCTTCCTAAGACTCGAGGTGGCTATGATGCAATATGGGTCATCGTGGATCGATTGACTAAGTCAGCCCATTTTCTAGCTATTAAGTCCAAGTGGACGGTTGATGTACTAGCAGCATTATATCTGAAGGAAGTGGTTAGACTTCATGGTATTCCAGTCAGCATTGTGTCTGACCGAGACCCGAGATTTACATCTCATTTCTGGAAGGGTTTGCAAGAATCTCTTGGTACCCGTCTGAATTTTAGTACTGCATTTCATCCGCAGACAGATGGACAGACCGAGAGAACAAATCAGATTGTGGAAGATATGTTGAGAGCTTGTATGATTGACTTCGATGGCAGCTGGAGTGATCATTTGGCATTGATAGAATTCGCCTATAACAATAGTTATCAATCCAGCATACAAATGGCACCTTTCGAGGCTTTGTATGGAAGGAGTTGTCGTTCTCCATTATGTTGGGATGAGATTGGCGAGAAGCAATGGCTTGGACCGGATCTTGTCTCAGAATCATCACAGAATATTCGAATTATTCGAGACCGGTTACTTGTAGCTCAATCAAGGCAGAAAAGTTATGCTGATAATAGAAGAAGAGATTTGAAATTCCAGATTGGCGAGCATGTATTTTTGAAGGTCTCTCCGTCGAGAGGTATTCGCCGATTCGGTATTCATGGCAAGTTAAGCCCAAGGTATATTGGTCCATTTGAGATCCTTGATCGAGTGGGTGAAGTCGCCTATAGATTGGCCTTACCTCCTCAACTAGCTGGAGTACACAACGTGTTCCATGTTTCTATGCTTCGGAAATACGTGTACGACCCTAGTCACGTCATTCAACATGCGGACCTCGAAGTGAAGAAGGACTTGTCTTATGAAGAACGACCAGTAAAGATTCTGGATCGGAAGGAACAACAACTTCGGAATCGTTCCATACCAATGGTTAAGATTCAATGGAGTCGGCGTGGAATTGAAGAAGCTACCTGGGAATCCGAGGACGCTATACGGAAGCGTTATCCCGACCTATTCTAGGTGAGCTATCTTTCCTTTACTGTATTTTGGTCCAGTGAATTTGGAGGACCAAATTCTTTAAGTGGGGGAGGGTGTAAGACCCCGAGTTTCTGTACAAATATTAAATTTCGTAAATAGTAAATGTTGAATAGTGACGGAGGTAAATAGTAAATAGTAAATATTTTTGACTATCGTGTAAATATTCTGAAAAATGATAGTTAATTAGTAAACACCATGATAAACACTTTGGTCTCCTGTACCTGACCCTAATAAAATCATTTACATGGCTTAATCAGTGATTTAAGCCTGACTTAAAAACGCGGAAAACACTATTCACCTGAAAATATAACTATCTTGGAAAAATCTGCAAAAATCACATCTGATAGAGAGTATTTTTCTTAGCAACTTTGTCTTCTGGAGTTTCATCGGTAAAAATCAAAAACTCTCTCTATCGACTAAACCGTTGAACATTCGGTTAAATTATTATTTTAATCTTAAGATTGGGAGATTAACATTAAACCTTGTGATAAAATTCCATAAAAATCATAATCTAAAAGATCACGTCTTGATTAGCAATTTTGTCTTCTGGGTCAAACTCATTAAAAATCGTTTAGTGGGATTTATGAGCTAAGCACCCTTAATCACTTAAGCTAATCCTAAGCTTTAAGGAGGTTTAACTTAATCTCCTACCTCAATAAAACACGTGAGAACGTGTTTAAGTCGGCAAACACGGAGTCCACACTGTGGTCATCCCGTTGCGGCGACGTGTGCGACCATTCCCACCCGAATGAGGAACTCGTGGCTTTTAAAAGCCTATATATATGGGAGGGAGCCTTAAGGCTTCCCTCGTTAGTTAAGTTGCTGGGAGAATAGGCCGTGGGGAGCTCTGCAACTCTCTGCAAGCTTACTATTCATCACTTCGTTCTCCAGGAGTTCCTTTGCTTCTTTCTATTCCTTCTCCTTCTTCCGTTAATTTCGGTAGGTAACCAAGGCACCAATCTAAGCATAGAAGAATGAACTTGTTAGCATCATTAGACAAGGAGCTATCATGCTTTTACATGTTTTACATCGTGTTTATAGTGATCATGATACCATCCGTAGATAGTATTCCTTGTTAAGTAACCAATTGTTAACCCACATGAATAACATATCATCAGGAGATTAAATTTCTGTTATTGTAATGATTGTTAATTGTTCAATCATGTTTTAAGCTTAAAAGGCATTGTAATCCACTTTTATTTTCATTGTAAACACTGGTTAGACACAAAACTCAAGTTTTTAAAACGTATAACCCCTCTACAACCCATGCAATCATGGGTCGACCCATCCTATTCGGCACTGTTCCTTTTTCGTTCCTGTTGTACAGGAACCCGTGTTTTGTGAAGAGACATGTTAGGGTCATACCCTTTATGTCCAAAACTTGCTGTTTTCCCATCGTTTGATCTGTTTTAAGCCTGAATAAGATTAAGGTCATGTAGTATATGATTAAACCTTAGTAATCACACTAAATACATGTTAGTGTTATTAATAAATCGTTAACTATGATTAGATCAAATTTAAGCATGTTTAGTCATGTTTAAAACATAATTAGTCATGTTTAAAGCATAATTAGTTATGTTTAAGCATGTTTAGTCATGTTTAAAACATAACTAGTCATGTTTAAAGCATAATTAGTTATGTTTAAGCATGTTTAGACATGTTTAAAACATAATTAGTCATGTTTAAAGCATAATTAGTTATGTTTAAGCATGTTTAGTCATGTTTAAAACATAATTAGTCATGTTTAAAGCATAATTAGTTATGTTTAAGCATGTTTAGTCATGTTTAAGACATAATTAGTCATGTTTAAGACATAATTAGTTATGTTTAAGCATGATTAACCAAGTTTACATAGGATTAGGCAAGATTAAGTATATATTAGCCAAGATTAGTATGACGGTCGACTTATGCAAGTCTTGGCCGATGTAAAATTACGCCGGACACTCTATCCGGTAAATTCTAAATTGTTACCATGAAAGGAAATGATACCAAATGGTAAATTTATCCATGGTCTACAATAGAAAGCATGATTTAGACCGGTGTTTTATTGCTTAAAGTATAAAATGGGCAACTTAGGCCTATACGGTGTATAAGCATATACCGTATATCCTCTAATGTCCCGATCGCCATCGTTTTAACTTGTTAAAATGACCGATTATCCTTGATTAACCTTCGGTCATACTCGAGCCCAGAATCAACCATTATTTTTAATGGGTTAAATGGTCATTGTATTCCGGTAACTATTTTATACACAACTCATCTTATGATTAGAATTATTGTTATACTTAAATACGGATTTTCTAGAACCGTATCTCCGTATACGACCCGAGAGGTTCGTATATTAAATCTATACACTTACTTTTCTCGAACGGCTTACTGTCAACCGTTCATACTTGACTCCGTGACTCGTTACTCGTGTGAGTACGGCCCGGTGTTCGCCGTACGACTACCCTTAGTTTGGGTTTTCCGTTGTGTTATACTCTTGAATCAGAGGAGACAAGGGTCGTCCTCTCATCTTACACTTGACAGAAATTCTATTGATTAGATTGGCCATAAATTGACTATGTCTAGACGGGGGATCATGGATCCAATGAAATGCCAACGCATCATAAGGGCCCGGTCTGGTCCTGGGGAGAGCACCCGAAACGATAGTGAGCCCATGGGATGTGTATGACAGGGTGAGGCATTGCACCCGAGTACTTGACTTGACTTGTTACGTCTATGACAATTCGTGATACTTGAATCGTGCGTGATTACCTGGTTACATGTGTAACATACTTGAATGATGGCCAAAGTTCTTTATCTTGTAGTTGCTATACTTGTTCATTACTTGATCATTACTTGTGGTAAA
Source organism: Amorphophallus konjac (assembly GCA_022559845.1). Taxonomy (NCBI): domain Eukaryota; kingdom Viridiplantae; phylum Streptophyta; class Magnoliopsida; order Alismatales; family Araceae; genus Amorphophallus; species Amorphophallus konjac. Next base: position 330,670,665 of record CM040118.1, read on the forward strand.
AGTGTTACATTCTCGATATCATATATTGTTCTTTATCGTGTTGACATTTGTTCATTTACTGCATTTCATGTAAATTGTAATAATTGGTTAAATACTTATACCTGCTTACGGTTATCTACTGAGCGTGTTTAGCTCACTCCTACTTTTCCCCTCTTTCCAGGTGATGACCATGTCGGGGATGGACTAGAGTGATACGAGTGTTAGTTTATAGCTTTTCAGTCAGTTTGTATTCCTTATGTAATAGTGAGAAGTTGTTCTAGTTTGGATTACTATTCGAATGTAGTTGTCTACCCAAATGTACTCAGCATTTTATTATCAATAAAACTCTGATATTTACCTTTTCCAACCTTTTGTGCAATGGTTTGCAATGGTTCGGAATATTAAATTCTTGCTCGCGTGCCCCTAACTGTACGTCCCGAGATTCCGCATCGGGGCGTGACAAAAGGCCTCCACCTCATCACTAGAAAGGAGTTAGAAGAGGAAGTTGCCCAAGGAACCCCCGTGTGCACTGTTGTCCTTTGTCTAGGAGAGTCAACACCCTCCAACCCCCATCCCGTGGAAGTATACCCACTCCTTGAAGAGTTCAAGGATGTGTTTCCCGATGAACTACCGGACCAACTACCTCCCATGAGGGATGTTCAGCATGCCATAGATTTTGTCCCGGGAGCCTCCCTTCCAAATCTACCACACTATCGCCTCAACCCCACCGAACATGCTGAGTTAAGGAGGCAAGTAGAAGAGCTTGTTAGAAAAGGCTTTCTCAGGCTTAACAAAAGCCCCTGCGCCGTCCCCGCTCTTCTCACACCAAAGAAAGATGGGACATGGCGAATGTGTGTCGATAGTAGGGCCATCAACAAGATCACCGTCAAATATAGGTTCCCTATACCTAGACTTGACGATATGCTTGACATGCTTGCAGGAGCCACCATTTTTTCCAAGATAGATCTCAAAAGTGGCTACCACCAAGTGAGGATAAGGCCCGGGGATGAATGGAAAACAGCCTTTAAGACCAAAGATGGACTCTATGAATGGCTGGTGATGCCTTTTGGGCTTTCCAATGCCCCAAGCACATTTATGCGCCTCATGACCGAGGCCCTCAGGCCCTACATTGGGGTTTTCCTTGTAGTCTATTTCGATGACATCCTCATCTACAGCCAGTCCAAGGAAGCCCACCTCAACCACATCAGGCAGGTCTGCACCACCCTTAGGAAGGAAAGCCTCTTTGCCAACCTAGGAAAATGTCATTTCATGACAGATTCCATTACCTTCCTTGGGTATGTTGTCTCTACCAAAGGTGTATCTATAGACCCCGAAAAGGTCCAAGCCATCATTGACTGGCCGGAGCCCCGCACTCTCCATGAAGTCCGGAGCTTCCATGGCTTAGCCACTTTCTACCGAAGGTTCATCCGTGGGTTTAGCACCATCACAGCCCCAATCACAGATTGCCTCAAAAAGGGAACCTTTGTGTGGACTAAGTCAGCTACTAAGGCCTTCCAGGAACTCAAAGATAGAATGACCCAAGCCCCGATTTTATGCCTCCCGGACTTCTCCAAAGTCTTTGAAGTAACTTGTGATGCTTCTGGGGTAGGAATTGGTGGGATCCTCAGCCAAGAGGGACATCCCGTGGCTTACTTTAGCGAGAAGTTGTGTGATGCCAGGCTCAAATATACAACCTATGACAAAGAATTCTATGCGGTGGTGCAATCCCTCCGCCATTGGAGGCACTACCTCCTACCCAAAGAATTTGTCATATTCTCCGACCATGAGGCTCTAAAATACCTCAACTCTCAACAGAAATTGAATGCTCGACATGCTAGATGGGTTGAGTACATCCAGGCCTACACATTTGTGATCAAACATAAGGCCGGGAGTGAGAACCGCGCTGCGGATGCTCTTAGTAGGAGGGTCTCCCTATTGGCCACCGTCCGAGTAGAAGTCATAGGCTTCGATCGGATGAGGGAAGAATACCCGACTTGTCCCGAATTTGGGCCCATTCACACCCACCTAACCACCCACTCCTCCCAAGAACACCATGGCTTTATCATAGAGGATGGGTTCCTCTTCAAAGGGCATCGGCTTTGCATCTCTAGGACTTCGCTAAGGGATTTATTGGTTTGGGAGTTACATGCTGGGGGCCTAGCTGGACATTTTGGGGTACACAAGACTATTGGCCTGGTTGAGGGGCAGTTCTATTGGCCCAGCCTCAAGAGGGATGTGGCCAAGATTGTGGGGCAATGCCGCACATGTGCGACTGCCAAACAAGTCAAATAAAACACTGGCCTATACACCCCTCTACCCGTTCCCGATCGGCCATGGCAGGACCTAAGTATGGACTTCGTGTTAGGGCTACCCCGAACCCAGAGGAAGCATGACTCCATCTTTGTGGTCGTGGACAGATTCTCAAAAATGGCCCATTTCATTCCCTGTTCAAAAACCTCTGATGCTTCCCACGTGGCCCGTCTATTCTTTGATGAGGTGGTTCGTCTCCATGGCCTACCCAAGACCATCATCTCTGACAGGGACGTCAAATTCACTAGTTATTTCTGGAAAACCCTTTGGCACCTAATGGGGACCTTGCTTAAATTTTCCACAGCCTATCACCCCCAAACTGATGGCCAAACGGAGGTCGTCAATCGGAGTCTGGGGAATCTTCTTAGATGTCTTGTTAAGGACCGTCCTGGAAATTGGGATCTCATTCTGCCCCAAGCCGAGTTTGCATACAATAATTCCACCAGTAGGTCCATAGGCATGAGTCCCTTTGAAGCTGTGCATGGTTACAAACCTAGGAAGCCTACTGATCTCATTCCCCTACCCCCTCACGCTAGGGTGTCTATCACTGCTGAGTCATTTGCCCAACACCTTAGAGAGTTGCATGAGGAAATTTGCAAGAACATCAACAAGAGCAATGAGATCTACAAAAGATCAGCTGATTCCCACCGTCGCCACCAGGAGTTCCAGATAGGTGATTTTGTGATGGTGAGAACGGAGAGGTTGTTCCCTGGGAATGCCTCAAAGTTGAGACCACGTGGGGCTGGCCCCTTCCAGGTGCTGAGACGACTTGGCACCAATGCTTATGTATTGGACCTTCCCGAAGAATATGGAGTAAGCCCCACATTCAATGTGGCGGACCTGGTGCCCTACAGGGGCCCCGCGGTGACACCTAGTGAGGATATCCGGCCAGACCCATCCTTTGAGAGTACCCCCACACCACAGAGAGCTCCACCCGACTTGAGGAACCAGCGTGATAAAGTGGAGCGGATATTAGATGAACAGGTCAACAACACAAGGAGCAAGGCTTATGAGCGCTATCTAGTCCGGTGGAAGGGACGACCACCCTCGGACGACGCCTAGGTAAGCAGGGAAGATCTCCAGCAGCTAGATCCTGACCTGTTGGAGCGGTACCACAGCAGGGAGGGCCTCTACTCGACAGAGTCGAGCTTTTTCCAGCCCGGGGAAATTGATGAGGACATCACTCGCGATTCCCTATGGCTTGGCACTTCCCTCCCACCCGGGAGCAGCTAGGAGGCCGTCCCTGTTCCGGAGTGGATCTCAGTATCTTTACCTAGGTCACTGTGTGATTTTTCCCTATCATTATCATGTACTTTTGTCTTTTATTTGAGTCTTGTACCTAGGTTTTTTTTAATTAATTGTCCTTAGTTGAGTCACATGAGTCTTTGTGCTTGTTAATGGGCCCTTGCCTCTGGGCTAGGCCCATGGGCGCACCCCCCTTCCCCTTGGCTTTTGTGTTAGTGTGTGAAGTGTCGAGGACCTATTTGTAAAAGGGATTTCCCTATAAATAGGGCCCCAACCCCTCCTCTTGTGGTTAATGAAGAATTATTGAAAGCTTGCATCCACTTGAGTCTAATTCTCTCTCTCACTCTAATTCTCTCTCTCTAGTTCGAAATTTCCTCTCTCTCCTCACCCCTTGCCACATCACTTGCCACCTAGGCAAGTCTCTTCACCTCCCAAGACCCCATTACTTCACACCATTAATCACTCCATCTCCCCAAGCACCCTTTCCCCTTCCCAAGGCTTCCCCCCCCTTCCCCAAGCAACCTTCCACCTCCCAAGGGCCCTTTGCCCTCCCCAAGGAGTCTCTTCATCTCCCTAGGTCGACCATACCACCCCCCCCTCCTCCCAAGTTCGCCCCTAGCCACCCCATTCCTCCTCCCCTCTTGCTAAGGCCGAACCCCACCTTCCTTCCCCATTGCTGCGTCCACTCTCTCCACCACCCCCTCCCTCTGCAGACTTTGACCATTCCTCCCCTCCTCATCCCCCTACACACCACACAAGAGCCCCACAACTCCACTTGGCCGCACCACACCCACCTTCACTCACCCAAGAAGCCTTCTTCCCGTCATCCTAGTTTCAGCTTCGTGTGCAGGCCGACCTGCAGATCAACCTCCAGTTGCAGCGACGGCCACAGCTCCATCCTTGTGCTGCTGAGGGCGTATCCTACATCCCTGGAAAGAGCTCCACGTCAGCTTCGAAGGCGAGGTGGTTTCACCTCATTCTGAGATCGGAGCTGCTGGCTAGGGCGATTCTCCCACAATCGCGCAGAGAGGACTCCATCCAACACCAGAACCGACAAGAACAGGGTGCCACGATCAACCAAGGCTGAACCAGGCTCGGGTTTCTTCATCAAAGTTCTGCTCCTCTCTGTCCCCTTTCCGGGTCAGAAAACGGATCACCATTTGGACACCGTGGGACAGAGTTACGAATTTTCTCCCTCGCACTATCCAGGTCAGTTTTCTCAGGCTGCATCGACCAGAGTTCACTCTTCCCAGGACCCAAGTCACCACCGACCTGGGATCGTCTCCCCACCACTTCCTGCTGTTAGCTACTTCAACCACGAAGACAACGCCGCTGGTTTTGTGCCATTCGGAGTTCGGGAGAGTTCACCACAGTGTCTGCAACCTACTGCTACAGAACAGGTCCGGCCAGAGACCACATTTGCTGCCTCGGTTCAGTCGCCGGTGTCGCCAGTCTCCGACTCCAGAGGCCGTCCAAAAAATTCAGACATCACCAGCATCAAGTCAGGAAACTCCAGGAGGTGGAATCTTTGAAATCGGAGTTCGGACTAGCTCGGGACGGCGGCAACAGCGGCTTCCCGTCCAGAATTCCAGCCGGCTGCATCAACTTCCTTAGTTCTCTTCTACCCGTTTCGGCCCATCCTCCCCTCCCCGCTTGGCTGGCTGAAAGCCCCACCCTGTGAGGTGGTAGTGTTTGGGTGTAAAGCTATTAATTCCCCACCCCGAGGCCACCCCTCCTGCGTGAGGAGTAGTGTTGTAATGATATTCTCGCAGGCGTGAAGCTACACCGGCGCAGTGTGCGGGGAACACACTTCCCCGCTCGCCCTCGTCTCCGAGTGAAGTCGGCTTCCTCAAGCCGGCTAGGTAAGCCTCTAAAACTTTGCTCCGTCATTTCTATTCATTTCATATCCGTTTCATTAGTCCGCTGGTCGGTGAGGAGGAGAGCTCGATCCCGGATCCACCTTTGCCGTGTGGTCACCGTGGTTAGTGAGTGAGTGTCCTAGTGCCCCAAGGCACCCCGGCCGCCCGTGATTGTGGGCCTTCAACCTTTGGGAGGGATGACTTAGCAAGTGCTGGTCCTCTAACCAGCTAGGGGCTAGACCCACTATCTTACTCGGCATCACCGAGTCACCTAGGGAATCGGGTGCGCGCGGTGTTCGGCGTTTTGTGCTTGATCTCTTACTTGTGTGTTCTTGCGAATTAGGTCCAAGGGTCTCATTTCACCTTGCTGCATTTAGTGTCACATCAATATGTCATCCACCGAGTATATGAAGGGGGTGCATACATCCTTGCGGATCACAAAGGAGTCATCCAATTCTCTCCTCTCAATGGGAAGCACCTAAAGGTATGCCACACGGTTCAGCCGGTGCTTCCCGAATGAGCTATCCTTTCTTGGTTTAGTGACATTCCGCCCTAGCCGAGCTATCCCTATCTTGGTCTAGTGGCATTTCGCCCTGATCGAGCTATCCCTTTCTTGGTTTAGTGGCATTCCGCCTTAGCCGAGCTACCCCTATCTTGGTCTAGTGGCATTCCGCCCTGATCGAGCTATCCTTTCTTGGTTTAGTGGCATTCCGCCCTAGCCAAGCTACCCTTATCTTGGTCTAGTGGCATTCCGCCCTGATCGAGCTATCCTTCCTTGGTTCAGTGGCACCCCGCCCTGGCCGAGCTACCCTTACCTTGGTCTAGTGGCATTCCACCCTAACCAAGCTACCTTTCCTTGGTTCAGTGGCACTCCGCCCTGGCCGAGCTACCCTTATCTTGGTCTAGTGACATTCCACCCTGATCGAGCTATCCTTCCTTGGTTCAGTGGCACTCTACCCTGGCCGAGCTACCCTTATCTTGGTTTAGTGGCATTCCACCCTGATCGAGCTATCCTTCCTTGGTCTAGTGGTATTCCGCCCTAGCCGAGCTACCCTTATCTTGGTTTAGTGGCATTCCGCCCTGATCGAGCTATCCTTCCTTGGTCTAGTGGCATTCCACCCTGATCGAGCTATCCTTCCTTGGTCTAGTGGCATTCCGCCCTGATCGAGCTACTCATTTCTTGGTCTAGTGGCATTCCACCCTGATTGAGCTATCCCTTTCTTGGTTTAGTGGCAATCTGCCCTAGCCGAGCTACCCCTATCTTGGTCTAGTGGCATTTCGCCCTGATCGAGCTATCCTTTCTTGGTTTAGTGGCATTCCGCCCTAGCCGAGCTATCCTTCCTTGGTTCAGTGGTACTCTGCCCTATCCGAGCTATCCTTCCTTGGTTCAGTGGCACTCCGCCCTGGCCGAACTATCCCTTTCTTGGTTTAGTGGCATTTCGCCCTAGCCGAGCTATCCCTATCTTGGTCTAGTGGCATTCCTCCCTGATCGAGCTATCTTTTCTTGGTTTAGTGACATTCCACCCTAGCCGAGCTATCCCTCCTTGGTTTAGTGGCATTCCGCCCCAGCCGAGCAACCCCTATCTTGGTCTAGTGGCATTCCGCCCCAGCCGAGCTACCCCTATCTTGGTCTAGTGGCATTCCGCCCTAGCCGAACTACCCTTATCTTGGTCTAGTGGCATTCCACCCTAATCGAGCTATCCTTCCTTGGTTCAGTGGCACTCCGCCCTGGCCGAGCTACCCTTATCTTGGTTTAGTGACATTCTGCCCTGATCGAGCTATCCCTTTCTTGGTTTACTGGCATTCCACCCTAGCCGAGCTACCCCTATCTTGGTATAGTGACATTCCGCCCTGATCGAGCTATCCTTTCTTGGTTTAGTGGCATTCCGCCCTAGCCGAGCTACCCTTATCTTGGTCATGTGGCATTCCGCCCTGATCGAGCTATCCCTTTCTTGGTTTAGTGGCATTCCTCCCTAGCCGAGCTACCCCTATCTTGGTCTAGTGGCATTCCGCCCTGATCGAGCTATCCTTTCTTGGTTTAGTGGCATTCTGCCCTAGCCGAGCTACCCTTATCTTGGTCTAGTGGCATTCCGCCCTTATCGAGCTATCCTTCCTTGGTTCAGTGGTACTCCACCCTGGCCGAGCTACCCTTACCTTGGTCTAGTGGCATTCCGCCCTAACCAAGCTACCTTTCCTTGGTTCAGTGGCACTCCGCCCTTACCGAGCTACCCTTATCTTGGTCTAGTGACATTCTGCCCTGATCGAGCTATCCTTCCTTGTTTCAGTGGCACTCCGCCCTGGCCGAGCTACCCTTATCTTGGTTTAGTGACATTTCGCCATGATCGAGCTATCTTTCCTTGGTCTAGTGGCATTCCGCCCTAGCCGAGCTACCCTTATCCTGGTTTAGTGGCATTCCGCCCTGATCGAGCTATCCTTCCTTGGTCTAGTGGCATTCCACCCTGATCGAGCTACTCATTTCTTAGTCTAGTGGCATTCCGCCCTGATCGAGCTATCCCTTTCTTGGTTTAGTGGCATTCCGCCCTAGCCGAGCTACCCCTATCTTGGTCTAGTGGCATTCTGCCCTGATCGAGCTATCCTTTCTTGGTTTAGTGGCATTCCGCCCTAGCCGAGCTATCCTTCCTTGGTTCAGTGGCACTCTGCCCTAGCCGAGCTATCCTTCCTTGGTTCAATGGCACTCCGCCCTGGCCGAACTATCCTTTCTTGGTTTAGTGGCATTCCACCCTAGCCAAGCTATCCCTCCTTGGTTCAGTGGCACTCTGCCCTAGCCGTGCTACCTTTCCTTGGTTCAGTGGCACTCCGCCCTGGCCGAGCTACCCTTATCTTTGTTTAGTGGCATTCCACCCTGATCGAGCTATCCTTCCTTGGTATAGTGGCATTCCGCCCTAGCCGAGCTACCCTTATCTTGGTTTAGTGGCATTTCGCCCTGATCGAGCTATCCTTCCTTGGTCTAGTGGCATTCCGCCCTGATCGAGCTATCCCTTTCTTGGTTTAGTGGCATTCCGCCCTGATCGAGCTACCCTTTCTTGGTCTAGTGACATTCCGCCCTAGCCGAGCTATCCTTTCTTGGTTTAATGGCATTCCGCCCTAGCCGAGCTACCCTTATCTTGGTCTAGTGGCATTCCGCCCTGATCGAGCTATCCCTTTCTTGGTTTAGTGGCATTCCGCCCTAGCCGAGCTACCCCTATGTTGGTCTAGTGGCATTCCGCCCTGATAGAGCTATCCTTTCTTGGTTTAGTGGCATTCTGCCCTAGCCGAGCTACCCTTATCTTGGTCTAGTGGCATTCCGCCCTGATCGAGCTATCCTTCCTTGGTTCAGTGGCACTTCGCCTTGGCCGAGCTACCCTTATCTTGGTTTAGTGGCATTCCGCCCTGATCGAGCTATCCTTCCTTGGTCAAGTGGCATTCCGCCCTAGCCGAGCTACCCTTATCTTGGTTTAGTGGCATTCCGCCCTGATCGAGCTACTCCTTCCTTGGTTCAGTGGCACTCCGCCCTGGCCGAGCTACCCTTATCTTGGTTTAGTGGCATTCCGCCCTGATCGAGCTATCCTTCCTTGGTCTAGTGGCATTCCGCCCTGATCGAGCTACCCTTCCTTGGTCTAGTGGCATTCCGCCCTGATCGAGCTGCTACCTTTCCTTGGTCTAGTGGCATTCCGCCCTAACCAAGCTACCTTTCCTGGTCTAGTGGCACTCCGCCCTGATCGAACTACGTTTCCTTGGTCTAGTGGCACTCCGCCCTGATCGAGCTACCATTCCTTGGTCTAGTGGCACTCCGCCCTAATCGAGCTACCTTTCCTTGGTCCAGTGGCACTTCGCCCTAACCGAGCTACCTTCCCTTGGTTTAATGGCACTCTGCCGTGGCCAAGCTCTCAAAAGAATATGCCAGGCTGCCATTACGAACCTTGCGTCCGAACTGGCATGAAATCCCTCCCTTGCATTAGCATTATCTTCTTGCTAACGAATAAACCCTTTCGGCTCAAGACTTCATGTCCTAGTCGGCCTTCTCACATTGTTGCCATTACGGGCCTTAGCCTACGATCAACCAACGGTCGGACATCACACCTCAACCTACCGCCTTTTATATCCTCAAAAAAAAAATATAAAAAAAGGAAAGAAAAGAAAAATGGGGTTAAAAATATAGATACCCCACCAGACTTGCTCCTATATTAGGACAAGTGCAGAAATAGCTATAACCCAGCTGTGGCGAAAACCCGAAAGGGCACTGCAGGTAAAATCGGGTACCCCGCCACGTGAAAACCCGAGAGGGCGCGTGGGCAAAAGCAGGAGGGGGCTGGCCTCGGCGAAAACCCGAAAGGGCGCTTAGGTCGGTAAAGTGGTAATCTAAAAAGTTCCTCTTTTTGTTCTCCACCCGATGAAACTCCAAAAGAGACAATCATCAAAAGTCCCACCGGAAATCCTTTAACAAACCCGTGTTCGACCCTTGTCATCATCGGCGAGATTGGTCGATCTCTACCTCTAACTTGGACCTTCCGTCCCTGTTAATGATCTTACATTTGCTTCGGCATGTGACCCATGCTGATGAACAAACCCATGTTCGACCCTCGTCATCATCGGCGGGATTGGTCGATCTCTACCCCTAACTTGGACCTTCCGTCCCTGTTAATGATCTTACCTTTGCTTCGGCATGTGACCCATGCTGATGAACAAACCCATGTTCGACCCTCGTCATCATCGGCGAGATTGGTCGATCTCTACCCCTAACTTGGACCTTCCGTCCCTGTTAATGATCTTACCTTTGCTTCGGCGTGTGACCCATGCTGATGAATAAACCCATGTTCGACCCTCGTCATCATCGGCGAGATCGGTCAATCTCTACCCTTAACTTGGACCTTCTGTCCTGGTTAATAATCCTACCTTTGCTTCGGCATGTGACCCATGCTGATGAATAAACCCATGTTCAACCCTCGTCGTCATCGGCGAGATCGGTCGACCTCTACCCTTAACTCGGATCTTACATCCTTGTTAACAAACCATGACCTTTGCTTCGGCATTTAACCAGTGTCGGCGAACTAAACCCGGGACCGATCCTTGTCATCATCGGCAAGGCCGGTCAGCATTCTAGTAGCCCAGTTCATTTGTACTCCGAATTCAAGATCAAAAAAAAAAGAAAGAAAAGAAAAATGGGGTTAAAAATATAGATATCCCGCCATACTTGCTCCTGTATTAGGACAAGTGCAAAAATGGCTATAATCCCGCTGTGGCGAAAACCCGAAAGGGTGTCGTAGGCAAAATCGGGTAACCTGCCACGTGAAAACCCGAGAGGGCGCGTGGGCAAAAGCAAGAGGGGGCTGGCTTCGGTGAAAACCCGAAAGGGCGCTTAGGTCAGTAATGTGAATAAAAAAAAAGTAAATGAATGATGAATAGTGATGATCCACCCTCCGTCCTAAAGACCCTTTATAGGGTCGAGGCGGAGTCTTCATCCGATATCCCACCAATGCGTACCCATCCGTCTACCTTTCGACCCTTGTCACCATCGGCAAGAACGGTCGCTACCCTTTCCGGTCCTTGTCACCATCGGCAAGACCGTCTACCCTTTCGACCCTTGCCACCATCGGCAAGATCGGTCGCTACCCTTTCGACCCTTGTCACCATCGGCAAGATCGGTTGCTACCCTTTCCGGTCCTTGTCACCATTGGCAAGACCGTCTACCCTTTCGACCCTTGTCACCATCGGCAAGATCGGTCCCTACCCTTTCCGGTCCTTGTCACCATCGACAAAATCGTCTACCCTTTTGACCCTTGTCACCATCGACAAGATCGGTCGCTACCCTTTCCGGTCCTTGTCACCATCGGTAAGACCGTCTACCCTTTCGACCCTTGCCACCATCGGCAAGATCGGTCGCTACCCTTTCTGGTCCTTGTCACCATCGGCAAGACCGTCTACCCTTTCGACCTTTGTCACCATCGGCAAGATCGGTCGCTACCCTTTCCGGTCCTTGTCACCTTCGACAAGACCGTCTACCCCTTTCGACCCTTGTCACCATCGGCAAGATCGGTCGCTACCTTTTCGACCCTTGTCACCATCGACAAGGTTGGCCAACATTTCCCCGAACCAGGGTCAATAATGGGATTACTATAAGGTATATGCTATGCCTCTAAGTCGCACTCCCATCAGTTGCCCTACCAATGATGAAGCCTATCCTTGATGGACATTTCATTAGCCAGCAGTCGTATTTCTGACATTTTTTATCGGCAAGACTCACGTCTGCACCAACCTGGCAACCTCTGGAACCCCGTCACGCGGTGGAGCGAGGCCCCCATCCTTTCCTTGAAAGGGTGGACGCTCTTCTGCGGCACAGACATGGGTGCATGTCACGCCCCGAGCGCGGAAGATGCTCGGATATGCGCGACGAGTTTATATCAATCATGTCAATCAGAGTGGTCGTGTATTCGACACAAAGACAGAGATGCACAAAAGTAAAGATAACCCAATCCTTTATTTCATAATGGATAGACTATTACAAATCCAATACTCTGTTTAATAAAAAGAAAAGTACATAGTTTGACTCAAGAAGTATATAAAAGACTCGATGACATTTGAAGAAGTTCTATCTCTTTCACTCTTGACTATCCCCATCCGTTTTAGTCTCGTCATCGGACTTACCTGAAAAGTAAGGGACAAACACGGAGTGAGCGAACGCTCAGTAGGAAATTATATCTCAAGCACTAGCAAGGGGTTTAAGTAATTACATCTTTCATGAATGTACTATGGCTATGCATGCTCGCATGAAACGATAAGATAGAGAGAATATCAATAAGGTAACAAGTTGAACTAGTCATGAACTTTCAAGAAAGGATAACAAGATATTCAAGCAAGTACTTTTATCATGTCAAGAACTTTGGCTATCATGTATCAAGCAAGCAAGTAATTACCCTTTTTCGGGTCACGCAAGTCATGTCAAGTCAAGTACGATTCAAGTACAAGATTTTGTGTGGAATGTCCAATCAAGCTAGTCATGCACTCGGTATAATGCCAGATACCTTATCATTAAAACTCCCATGGGCACAAGTACTTTCGGGTGCTCCTCCCAGGACCAGATCGGGCCCTATATGCGCAGGCATTTATCATGTATTTTGACATCCACTCTTGTATATTTATATAGCCAATATGGAATTTCAATAATTAAGCTTGTAGACAAGTATGACAACGTTAGAGAGAAGAGAGAGGCAATAATATGATTCTTGACAAAGATAGGCGATAATAACGGTATAATCACGACATCGATAAAACTAGGGGAATTAGGTTCCCTTAATGTGGGTACCATGAAAAATCAATATGGACATTCTTTATATAGAATTGAGGTCCACATGAACAGTATATCAAAGGTAAGATACCCTCATTCTTATCATAGAATTGAGGTTTACAAGAATGACATGATATGGCATGATATCATCATCCCATTAAGAATTTCTTATGATATACTCTTTGTATAATCATAAGGGCCAGTATACAATATTTCTTTAGATTGACATGGCAAAGATCGTGTAATGGGTTTTTAGGGTACAACCAGCTCAGTCGACCTTGAGGGAATCCAAGGTACGAGGAGTCTTACGGAGGTCTCTATGACTAACTCGCTAGTCCAAAGGAACGAAATGTCCAATGGAGAGCTTGTACGTCAATGAGAATTGAGTGTGATCGATAAAACAATCGTGAAACGTGGGACTATACTCACGGAGTGGAGAATAGTGCCGATATATATTATATAAATAATTGGAACCATCGGTTAACAGAATCAGGATAAAAAAATCAGTTTACAGAAAATAACGACTTCGGTAAAGTCGTTTCTCAAGTAATTAACGCCTAACAGAAGGGCGTTCATCTATTTTCCATATTTGCATAATTTCATTATTTCAATAATTTATCTAAAACGCGCCCTGGACAGGGGCGTTTCTTCAATATTTGACGACTATACAAGAAGGCGTCCTTTTTATTCACAATATTGGACAGGATATAATTAATTTCAGGTATTATCAAAAAAAGCGCCCTGGGCAAGGGCGTTATCTTTAATTCTATTTTTTTTTACAGAATATATTTTTCAGGAATTTCACAGATACGCGCCCTAGGAAGGGGCGTTATTTTTCAATTCACGCCCTGTGATGGGGCGTTAACATAGTTGGAAACGACCTAGTCTAGGTCATGAATTCAAGAAATACCAGGAATTTACATAATCAGCAAGATTTGCACGATAATCAAGGATAACGATCACATAGTCATGACCGAAAAATTGGCAGGAATTCATATGCAGTATATTAGATTTGATGTTTCATGTTTATTAACTTTAACCGCTAACAATTATTGATTTGATGCAATTTCATGGATAATCAGTTCTTAAGATAGGTGATTAACGTTTACATGAAATTAACGCCTGTATATAGGGCGTTAAATATGAAATTAACGACCTTGTGAGGGTCGTGTCTTGTAAAATAGCGCCCTGGACAGGGGCGTCTCTTTCAAAATATTGCAGAAACATAATAAAACCATATTCAACCGTATGCATGTCATGTCAATATGTATATAAGTCTTGTCTTAATTTATTTGGGCTACAGTAACTTGAGAAAACCTACCTGAAGACTTGAAGATTGATATGAAAGGGGGACGTTGTTGCTTCACAGCAACAATAACCACAGTAGGAGGAAGAGAAGGCTTTGGTGAAGAACCTTTGTTCTTCGGTTCTGTAACTCCTACAAGAACAGAAGAAGAAACATTAGTATTTCTTCATACTACCTGACCGAAAGTAAAAAGGGAAAAAGAACAATACCTTTGTTCTTCACGTACGCCGCCTTCTTAACCTATAACAGAAGAAGATGAAGAACTGTTAGTTCTTCATGTAACAGACGTAGAGAAATAAATCAGAGGAACTATTCCTCTCTCACGTACCTTGCAGATTCCGAACGCCAAATAGCGTTGAAGGGTTCGAGCAGTAGATTATTTATAGGGATTTAGGGAATCCTAACAATAGTTAGTGTTTGATTGGAAGTAATATATCCCTAATAGAGTCCTTGCCCTATTAAATACTTACTAGATTAACATAATCCTTCCCTGGATAAGCTCCTGGGTCGAACGGTTCACGAATGGAATTAACGACTTTGGTCAGGTCGTCGATTCTTGAATTGACGACCTGCTTCAGGTCGTTTCTTAATAAGCACCTTGTGTAAGGGCGTTCTTTTCTTTAAAACATGCCCAAGATTGGGGCGTTTCTTGGCCTTACCCTTTTTTGACGTTGGAATTTGACGCCGTGTAGTGAGGGCGTCACTTCTTGAATAACGCCTTTGATAGAGGCGTTTATTATTAAATTAACGCCTTAATGAGAGGCGTTATTTGCATCTTGGGTTTTATTCCTCCATTTAACCCTCTTCTTATTATTTGTATTATATATATATATTAATTCATTTCAAATATTCATTTATCAGGGTTGCTACACCCTCCCCCACTTAAAAATAATTTGGTCCCCAAATTCAATTGCATATTATGTATACACGCGGAGAGTGTAGAGTATATACCTCTTAGAACAACTCGGGAAATCGTTTCTTCATAGATTCCTCGGTCTCCCATGTCGCTTCGTGTTCAGTATTCTTATTCCATTGCACCTTGAGCATAGGAATAACATTATTCCTTAGAGCTCGTATTTCTCGATCTAAGATCTTCATAGGCTTCTGTTCATAGGTGAGATCTTTCTGGATCACCAGATCACCATGTACAATAATATGAGATGGATCGTGTACATACTTCTTCAACATAGATATGTGAAATACATTATGTACCTCGGATAATTGAGGAGGCATTGCGATGCGATAAGCAACCTCGCCAACTCTTTCGAGTATCTCAAATGGTCCGATGAATCTTGGCGTAAGCTTGCCCTTAACACCAAATCTTCGTATGCCACGTCCAGGCGATATTTTAAGAAATACATGATCTCCAACCTGGAATTCAAGATCTCTTCTCCTTGTATCAGCATAAGTCTTTTGTCTGGTCTGAGCAACTTGCAATCTTTCTCTGATTACTTGTATCTTCTCAGTTGTATCCCTTACCATGTCTGGACCTAACAGTTGTTTCTCTCCAACTTCGTTCCAGCATAAGGGTGATCGGCAACTCCTTCCATATAAAGCTTCGAAAGGTGCCATTTGGATACTAGCTTGGTAGCTATTATTATATGCAAATTCCACTAGTGGCAAATGTTCATGCCAGCTTCCACCAAAGTCAATGATGCAAGCTCTTAGCATATCCTCAACAACTTGATTAGCTCTCTCGGTCTGACCATCCGTTTGTGGGTGAAAAGCAGTACTAAAGTTGAGCCTTGTTCCCAACGAATGTTGTAATCCCTTCCAAAAATGAGAAGTGAAACGGGGATCTCTATCAGACACGATTGAGACAGGAATTCCTTGTAACCTGACTATTTCCTTGATGTATAGTGCAGCTAGTACATCAATTGACCATCGGCTTTTTATTGGCAAAAAATGTGCCGATTTAGTTAATCGGTCAATGATAACCCAGATTCCATCATGTCCTCCTTTTGATTTAGATAATCCCATGATGAAGTCCATACCAATATCCTCTCACTTCCACTTAAGAATATCTAGAAGATGTAGTTTTCCAGCAGGCTTTTGGTGTTCTGCCTTGACCTGTTGGCATGTGAGACAGCGAGATACATAGTCTGCTATTTCTCTTTTCATATTAGGCCACCAAAAGTTCCTCTTTACATCTTGATACATTTTGGTAGATCCTGGATGAATAGTGTACCTTGATCTATGAGCTTCATCTAAGATCTTCTTCTTTAATTCTGGGCAATCTGGTATACAAGTTCTATCTTTAAACATTAATCTTCCATCAGAAGTTAGTTGAAAATCAGATTGTCCTTCTAATCTGCCTTTGATTTCCACTAATATAGGATCATCATCCTGAAGTGCTTGTATCTCAGATAATAAATATGACTGTATGCTTACATGAGATAATGTGACAAATTTGGCTTCCTTGTCCAAGCTTATATTGAGCTCGGAGAATTGTTCTAGCAACCTCCATTCTTATATCATACAATTGGCTATCATTGCTCTCGGCTTTCGACTAAGGGCATCAGCAACATAATTACCCTTTCCGGGATGGTATTGTATATTGAAGTCGAAGTCCTTGAGGTATTCTAGCCAGCGTCTTTGTCTCATGTTTAGCTCCTTTTGTGAAAATAGATATTTGAGACTTTTGTGATCGGAGTATATAGTAAACTGCACTCCATATAAGTAGTGTCTCCATATCTTTAGGGCAAATACCACCGCGGCCAGTTCTAAGTCATGGACGGGGTAATTCTCCTCATGCTTCTTCAGTTGACGTGAAGAGTATGCTATGACCTTTCCTTGTTGCATTAGGACACATCCGAGGCCAATGCCAGAAGCATCTGTGTAGACCTCGAATTTCTCTCCTTCTATTGGTAGAGCTAACACCGGAGCTGTAGTGAGATGATCTTTGAGAGTTTGGAAACTTCTTTCACATTCCTCACTCCATTCATATCGGATCTCCTTGAGAGTTAACCTTGTAAGGGGCACGGCGATCTTGGAGAAGTCTTTGATGAATCACCGATAATATCCTGCAAGACCTAAGAAACTTCTTATCTCGCTTGCACTAGTGGGTCTTTCCCAATTTCTCACAGCTTCAACCTTTGACGGATCTACTGATAATCCATCTTTTGAAATCACATGTCCTAGAAAAGTCACTTCTTCAAGCCAGAATTCACACTTGCTGAGCTTTGCATATAATTGATTTGTCCGTAATATTTGTAAAGCAATCCTCAAATGTTCCTCATGCTCTTCCTTAGTCTTGGAATATATCAATATGTCATCAATGAAAACCACCACGAATTGATCTAGATAGGGCCTGAATATGCTATTCATTAACTGCATAAAGACAGCAGGGGCATTTGTTAGTCCAAAAGGCATAACAACGAATTCATAATGGCCATACCTACTTCTGAATGCGGTCTTATGAATGTCATCATCTTTGATCCTTAACTGATGATATCCTGATCTGAGGTCAATCTTCGAAAAATATTTGGATCCAGAAATTTGATCAAATAATTCATCGATTCTCGGCAGTGGATACTTGTTCTTGATAGTGAGATGATTCAACTGTCGATAGTCGATGCATAGCCTCATGGATCCATCTTTTTTCTTTACAAATAATACCGGTGCTCCCCACGGGGAAGTACTTGGTCTAATAAACCATTTTCGAATTAATTCCATCAATTGCTCCTTCAACTCTTTGAGTTCAGCAGGGGACATTCTATATGGTGCCCTTGAAACAGGACCAGCACCAGGGACTAAGTCAATGGTGAAGGCCACCTCCCTTTGAGGGGGTAATCCCGGCAACTCTTCCGGAAACACGTCCGGGAATTCTTGTACTACTGGAATGTCTTCTAGCTTAGTGTCCTTTGTTTCCTTAACTGTGACAAATGCAAGGAAAGCTACACATCCCTTCCTGACGAGCTTGCTAGCTCGGAGGGCCGAAATAAGAGGGGAATTGCTCCGACTCTTGGGGCGAGTAAAGACTAATTCTGGAAAATCTTTGAAAGCAATTTGGCTATTGCGGCAATCAATCGTTGCCTGGTATTTGGATAACCAGTCCGCTCCCAGTATAACATCATACTCCTTTAGATCGAGGCATATGAGATCTATAGGTAAATTCCTACCTTGAACCATTACCTCACAGTTTTGGTAGTGATGAGTAATATCATTTTCACTTCCAAGAGGAGTAGTTAGAACTATTTTTATCCATTCTGGTTCTAACGGTAACGGGTCGGCAAACTTCTTAGAAATAATGGAATGCGATGCACCCGTATCAAATAAGACATAAGCACTTTTGGAACAAACTGTTAATGTACCTTCCACCAGTCCACCTTCTTCTTGCTCGGTCTCCTTTATTGCATGAAGTCGAGCGTTCTTTGTCACCGGGCGCTTACCGTCTCCGGCTTGGTCATTAAGTAACGGATAGTCGGGAATCTGATGTTCGCGGCTCCCACAACGGAGACATGCTCCTAATTTCCTCCAGCATTCTTCGGTCTTGTGACCAGTCTTGTCACAATGCTTGCATACTACGTTTGAAGGTGTAGTGGTGATAGAGAAGGGCTTGGTCTTCTTGAATTTCTGATCTTGAGAGGAAGAACCTCCATTACTAGGCCTTTTCTTGAAGTTGGGTTTGAAAGAACCCGAACTTGTGACTTGCTCCTTCTTGTCTTTCCCACAGATCCTATCAGATAGTTCCGTGGCATCTTCAAGTAGCTGAGCTCGACGTACTATTTCAGAATAAACTTGGATATCCATAGGCGCCAGCTGAGTGATGTACTGGGGCCTGAGCCCATTAAGAAACCTTTTAGCCTTCATTTTCTCCGTGCTAATAAGATGCTTAGCATATCTAGACAACCTGGAGAACTGAGCTTCATAATCTGCTAATGATAACGATCGTTGCTTTAATGCAGCGAATTCTGCAGCCTTCTTTTCTTGGACTCGGTCCGAGAAATATTTAGCATTGAAGTATTCCACAAATTCTTCCCATGTTACTTGAGTAGGATCGATGGTTGCTTCAATAGACTCCCACCAACATCTAGCATCTTTCTCCAACTGGAAGGTAGCTAATAAAACCTTGTCTTGGTCCGTGCATTGCATGACACAGAATATACGTTCAATCTCCCGGACCCAATGCTCGGCATCGTCCGGATCGGTTGATCCCATAAACTTCAGGGGATTCATGCTCTTAAAAGTTTGGTGTAGGCTTCCAGCTCGTGGAGCACCACCCTGTGCTACCTGTTGTAGCACTTGTGTCATGCCATGAAGGGTACGCTGCATGTTGCGCCATTGAGCACGCTCGGCAGCCATTAACCTACAATTACAATAACTAAATTAGTACGTACTTATGTGAAAACATTTTAAACACTTAGATTAACCCTTGGGTTCTACCCAACCTCACGGTGAATGGTTTAACCTATCCTTGGACATGGGTTTTTCCTAGGAATTGAATACCCTAGGCTCTGATACCACAAAAACTGTCACGCCCCGAGCGCGGAAGATGCTCGGATATGCGTGACGAGTTTATATCAATCATGTCAATCAGAGTGGTCGTGTATTCGACACAAAGACAGAGATGCGCAAAAGTAAAGATAACCCAATCCTTTATTTCATAATGGATAGACTATTACAAATCCAATACTCTGTTTAATAAAAAGAAAAGTACATAGTTTGACTCAAGAAGTATATAAAAGACTCGATGGCATTTGAAGAAGTTCTATCTCTTTCACTCTTGACTATCCCCATCCGTTTCAGTCTCGTCATCGGACTTACCTGAAAAGTAAGGGACAAACACGGAGTGAGCGAACGCTCAGTAGGAAATTATATCTCAAGCACTAGCAAGGGGTTTAAGTAATTACATCTTTCATGAATGTACTATGGCTATGCATGCTCGCATGAAACGACAAGATAGAGAGAATATCAATAAGGTAACAAGTTGAACTAGTCATGAACTTTCAAGAAAGGATAACAAGATATTCAAGCAAGTACTTTTATCATGTCAAGAACTTTGGCTATCATGTATCAAGCAAGCAAGTAATTACCCTTTTTTCGGGTCACGCAAGTCATGTCAAGTCAAGTACGATTCAAGTACAAGATTTTGTGTGGAATGTCCAATCAAGCTAGTCATGCACTCGGTATAATGTCAGATACCTTATCATTAAAACTCCCACGGGCACAAGTACTTTCGGGTGCTCCTCCCAGGACCAGATCGGGCCCTATATGCGTAGGCATTTATCATGTATTTTGACATCCACTCTTGTATATTTATATAGCCAATATGGAATTTCAATAATTAAGCTTGTAGACAAGTATGACAACGTTAGAGAGAAGAGAGAGGCAATAATATGATTCTTGACAAAGATAGGTGATAATAACGATATAATCACGACATCGATAAAACTAGGTGGAATTAGGTTCCCTTAATGTGGGTACCATGAAAAATCAATATAGACATTCTTTATATAGAATTGAGGTCCACATGAACAGTATATCAAAGGTAAGATACCCTCATTCTTATCATAGAATTGAGGTTTACAAGAATGACATGATATGGCATGATATCATCATCCCATTAAGAATTTCTTATGATATACTCTTTGTATAATCATAAGGGCCGGTATACCATGTTTCTTTAGATTGACATGGCAAAGATCGTGTAATGGGTTTTTAGGGTACAACCAGCTCAGTCGACCTTGAGGGAATCCAAGGTACGAGGAGTCTTACGGAGGTCTCTATGACTAACTCGCTAGTCCAAAGGAACGGAATGTCCAATGGAGAGCTTGTACGTCAATGAGAATTGAGTGTGATCGATAAAATAATCGTGAAACGTGGGACTATACTCACGGAGTGGAGAATAGTGCCGATATAAATTATATAAATAATTGGAACCATCGGTTAACAGAATCAGGATAAAAAAATCAGTTTACAGAAAATAACGACTTAGGTAAAGTCGTTTCTCAAGTAATTAATGCCTAACAGAAGGGCGTTCATCTATTTTCCATATTTGCAGAATTTCATTATTTCAATAATTTATCTAAAACGCGCCCTGGACAGGGGCGTTTCTTCAATATTTGACGACTATACAAGAAGGCGTCCTTTTTATTCACAATATTGGACAGGATATAATTAATTTCAGGTATTATAAAAAAAAGCGCCCTGGGCAAGGGCGTTATCTTTAATTCTATTTTTTTTACAGAATATATTTTTCAGGAATTTCACAGATACGCACCCTAGGAAGGGGCGTTATTTTTCAATTCACGCCCTGTGATGGGGCGTTAACATAGTTGGAAATGACCTAGTCTAGGTCGTGAATTCAAGAAATACCAGGAATTTACATAATCAGCAAGATTTGCACGATAATCAAGGATAACGATCACATAGTCATGACAAGAAAATTGGCAGGAATTCATATGCAGTATATTAGATTTGATGTTTCATGTTTATTAACTTTAACCGCTAACAATTATTGATTTGATGCAATTTCATGGATAATCAGTTCTTAAGATAGGTGATTAACGTTTACATGAAATTAACGCCTGTATATAGGGCGTTAAGTATGAAATTAACGACCTTGTGAGGGTCGTGTCTTGTAAAATAGCGCCATGGACAGGGGCGTCTCTTTCAAAATATTGCAGAAACATAATAAAACCATATTCAACCGTATGCATGTCATGTCAATACGTATATAAGTCTTGTCTTAATTTATTTAGGCTACAGTAACTTGAGAAAACCTACCTGAAGACTTGAAGATTGATATGAAAGGGGGACGTTGTTGCTTCACAGCAACAATAACCACAGTAGGAGGAAGAGAAGGCTTTGGTGAAGAACCTTTGTTCTTCGGTTCTATAACTCCTACAAGAACAGAAGAAGAAACATTAGTATTTCTTCATACTACCTGACCGAAAGTAAAAAGGGAAAAAGAACAATACCTTTGTTCTTCACGTACGCCGCCTTCTTAACCTATAACAGAAGAAGATGAAGAACTATTAGTTCTTCATGTAACAGACGTAGAGAAATAAATCAGAGGAACTATTCCTCTCTCACGTACCTTGCAGATTCCGAACGCCAAATAGCGTTGAAGGGTTTGAGCAGTAGATTATTTATAGGGATTTAGGGAATCCTAACAATAGTTAGTGTTTGATTGGAAGTAATATATCCCTAATAGAGTCCTTGCCCTATTAAATACTTATTAGATTAACATAATCCTTCCCTGGATAAGCTCCTGGGTCGAACGGTTCACGAATGGAATTAACGACTTTGGTCAGGTCGTCGATTCTTGAATTGACGACCTGCTTCAGGTCGTTTCTTAATAAGCGCCTTGTGTAAGGGCGTTCTTTTCTTTAAAACACGCCCAAGATTGGGGCGTTTCTTGGCCTTACCCTTTTTTGACGTTGGAATTTGACGCCGTGTAGTGAGGGCGTCACTTCTTGAATAACGCCTTTGATAGAGGCGTTTATTATTAAATTAACGCCTTAATGAGAGGCGTTATTTGCATCTTGGGTTTTATTCCTCCATTTAACCCTCTTCTTATTATCTGTATTATATATATATTTTAATTCATTTCAAATATTCATTTATCAGGGTTGCTACAGTGCACTTCCAAACGGGTCGCCAAAATTGCCACAAGATGTAACAGAATATAGGTGCAAAGATGGACACCGAAAATGGTGAAGGAAGCTTGTATTTCATTACAAAAGGGAAGGGATGAATACAAAAAGGAGCCCTTCGAAGGGGGTGAACTACAAAGGCAGATCAGCTAAGACCGCCTGAAAATATCTACAAAGTCAATGAGCCCAACATGTGGAGCCTCTCCCAGTTCATGGAGCTGCATTTCTTCCTCCTGAACGCGAGTCACCTCAGTCTCTAGGGACACGACCCGGCCCTCCAATAAAGAAGTTTCCTCGATGCCTTGGACTTCTGTAGCCTCCAACTGTGGTATCTCGGCCTTAATGGTGGCCAATTCAGCCCGGAGTTCTTCTCATCGGCTACGCAGAATATGTGCCCGAGCAACAGATGCTTCAACATGAGCTTTGCTCTTCTGAAGATCAAAAATTAGAGATGTCAGCTCTACCTGACAGTCAGTTTTTTTGCAATTTTAGGGCCGCTAGTCGGTCATTCATCACTCTCCCAAGAAAGTCCCGGCGGTTTACGAATTTTAACAGGAGCAGCACCCGCTGGGTCCAGGTGTCCAAGGGACAACCTAATGCCTGCAGCCCAATCGTCAGTCGCTCGGCCACTTCCTTCAACTGGGGGTAAGATAGGGTCGGTTGAGATTCCACGACCTGGCGTAACATCCCCAAATACTACCAGACAAACTCCTCCGATGAAGTAAAGCCCAGGGAGGCTACCGGAGCCACCTCAAAGGTCACCTCCCTGTCTATGGAGGCCCACAAGCCAATATCTGCCACAAAAGAAGAAGATGGAACGACCGCCAGGGCTGAAATAGCAGGTACCACGGTAGCATGCTCTTGCTCCATCGTGCTCCTTAAAGAACTTTCTTCCACAGATGCTGGAAGAGGCAGAGGTTCCGACTCTATTTCTGGTACGGATGGAGTCGCAGAGTCAGGCGCAATGGTCATTATGGCCGCCAGGACAAAGGCAGAACCCCTTGACGGGTCAGCTTCGGCTCTCAACTCTATTGCCGGCACCAGGATGAGCCTCTCTCCCCCCTCTCGGTGCCTATATAGGCCCAGCCAAAAGGTGCGCCGAGATGGCCTGCGCGCCGACTGCCGAACGCGCCAAAAGGCGCGCCGAGACGACCTTCGCGTCGAAATTCAAAAATGCCAAAAGGCGCATCGAGACGGCCATCACGTCGAGAGCAACTGCGCCGAGACTTAGCGTGCCGAGACGACGGCCGCGCCGAGATGACCGTGCCGGGATCGTCAGTGGCGCCGTTCGATTCATCCAGGGTGCTGCAATCAGAAGATCAAATCAAAAATGCTGATACATGTCCGAGTATACTGACAAAGTACTGGGATTGTCCAAGCAGAATGAAGACCCAGAGTCACAAGAATGAACAATGAACAGGAGCAGACCAGAAGAAATTACGAGGTGTGATGCAGTGTGCACCCGCATGTCCCGTGTCACTCATTCTTCGCTTACGCCACCTACGGGTGGGGGGCATTTGTTGACACCCAAAATATACCAGAAGAGACCAAAGTAAATTAATAGCTTTGAAGACCAGTCGAGGGTGCGGCTGCTGTTCCATCCCTGAAAGTTTCGAGAATCAGAATAGAAGAGACCCGCTATTCCTAACACTTTGTTCGGCTAAAACCATCCCTGGCTAGGCCGATGTCCAGTATGGCTATCATTCAGGTAGTCGGGCTGATAAAACCATACCAACATTTAGGCAATCATCTGTCTGCTAAGAAAGGATGCTCAGATAATTCTGATTCTCCGAAGGTGGAATGCACAGTGCCTCACACGTGTTTGTGAATGCAAGGTGTTAAACAAGCCCCATGAAGTCTTAATATATATGCCAAGAAGCCCACTGTCGGAAGGAGTCCATTAGGTGGATCCTGTGCCGAATGATAGGAAAATGGGCCAAGCCCAAATGTGAACTAAGACGCGCCGAGGGCTGCCCACGCCGGGAAGATGGATGCTGGCGCGCCGGGAAGCTCAGGCCGAGAGAATGAGGGTCATCCCTCTATAAGAAGGCTGCCCTTCGAAGAAATAGAAAAAAGGCAACAAGGGAAAAAAAACAAGGGAGAGGCAACAAAAAAAGGGCCAACGGAGAAAAAAGAGAAGGAAAAGAAAAGAGGGTGGAAGGAGATAGAAGAGTTAGCTGCTGAAAGAAAGGGGAAGCTCGAGAGTCCTCCATAGAAGCTGAAGAAAAGAGAGGGGCAGAGGCTCGAAGGAAGAAGCCAGGTGGGGTGTCACGCCCCGAGCGCGGAAGATTACCCGGAGGCGTGACGCGTCTATATAGATCGTGTTAATCTTGTAAATATCAGAGTGCATAAATAACTAAGATTTAACTCGAAGTTAATATAATTAGGATGAGCTGACAATTGATACAACTAACCCAATGACAATTACATACATATCCAAGTCCAACTACTAGGCTTCAAGCCCTTATTACAATTATTGGACTAACACAGCTGACGTCTGACATAACTTGATATGACTGACATAAATGAAATTACAATAACACCATTTACACAAGTACAATTTACCAGATAACAAGATAACTCTATTTTTACACTCATCACTCCGACTCATTCCCTTCCGAGTTCTGGCTGATATCTGAATTTCCTGGAAAGGTTAGAAAAACAACTAGAGGAGCGAATCGCTCAGTAGGATTTACATCTCAAATTTTAACATGCTTTAAGTGAATTACACATTCATTTAATGTACGTAACCTATGCATGCAGACAGATAGATATCAAAGAATTGTAAAATCGACGGAAGTAGAAAGTGAGAGTATATAGATTTCACAATTTCAAGCAGTAGTGGCAAGTGATGGTAAATGATGTCAAGTCAGTGATAACTGAATAGCAACATGTTATTCAAGCTAGTAACTGAGTAGAAACATGTTATTCAAGCTAGCAATAGTAAGCAAAGTAGTTTCAAGTATGTATAACTGGAATTGGCTATTTATAATGCATTCAAGTAAGCACTTTTACCCTTTTGCGGGTCTCAAGTCAATCAATCAAGTAATATCATGAGAATGAGTGGAATGTCTAAAGTCTAGCAAGCAAGTACTTAGGTGCAATGCCAAACACCGTGGTCAATAAACTCCCATGGGCACAAGTACCTTCGGGTGCTCCCCCCAGGACCAGACCGGGCCCTATATGCACAGCATTCATCATGTATGTTGACATCCACTCTCATTTATAGCCAATATGAAATTTCAAGGTTTGACCAGTATGATATATAAGGTGGAATTATGGAATGGAATCTAAGGGCGCATTGATGTGTAGGGATGAACTAGGAGTGGAAACCAGTAACGTTTGATACACGGAAAAACTAGATAAGAGAGGTGCCTTATAGGCCACCTGACAATTTTGGAAATGACACCCTCACTGTGGGATGCCCTTCCTGGGAATTATACAGGGTTTAGAGGACCCTATCATGAGTTAAATATCACCTCTCCGGCTGCCATCTATCAGTGGAGATGGCAAAAGTGAAAGCCTAATGATCACGTTAACATAATGAGCTAGCTGTATCGACTCAATAGTTCATCGCGTCAACTCGTCAGTTCATCGCGTCAACTCATTAGTTCATATCTGTTGGCAGGGTCGACTCTGCCGTTCATCGCGTCAACGCGGTGAACTGGCAGGGTCGACTCGGTAGTTCAAAATCTGTTGGCAGGGTCGACTCTGCCGTTCATCGCGTCAACGCGGTGAACTGGCAGGGTCGACTCTACAGTTTAAATCTGTTGGCAGGGTCGACTCATCACTTCATCGCGTCAACGCGATGAACAGTACTGCGTCAACCCTATCAACAGGCAGGGTCGACTCATCAGTTCATTTCCAGTTCACAGGGTCGACTCATCAGTTCATCGCGTCAACTCATCAGTTCATCGCGTCAACGCGATGAACAGTACTACGTCAACCCATCAGTTCATTTCCAGTTCACAGGGTCGACTCATCAGCTCATGTGAACAGTGTTGCGTCAACCCATCAGTTCATTTCCAGTTCACAGGGTCGACTCATCAGCTCATGTGAACACTGCTGCGTCAACCCATCAGTTCATGTGAACAGTACTGCGTCAACGCGGTGAACTGGCAGGGTCAATACTTTCTTTTGTTTCCCAGTTTTCATGCCCTTCCAATCCTCTTTTCACTCTGAGTTCTTCACAAAAGTTCTTCTTCTCTTATACATGTAGATTTTATTCTTCTACCATGTCCTCCAATTCTTCTTAGTTTTTAAGTTATAATTAATTTTCTAAGGTTCTATTTTTTACTCAATAACTGTTCACATATGCCTATAGATCTCGGTTTTTCACATTTTTCACCTTCTTCCTCTCATTTTCTCTCTCTGCACTCTTCATAAAACTTCTTTCTAACCTTCCAATCTACGACTTTCTCTTCTTGCACACATTCTCATTCTCTCTAGATTTTTCATTATTCTCCTTCTTATAACCCTATATTTTCAATATCATTTCATTGTGCTTTCAACTGGGTCTTTTTCCACTTGGCCTCTTTCAACTTGGTCTTTTTCCACATTTTTCATCCTCTTGACTACAATTTCTTCTTTCACTATTTTCAGGCTTTAGTTTCTCTTATATAACATTTTTAACATGGTGGTTTTAGTTTCACAGAAATTGACATAATGACAGGCCCTTTACTAAAGCATGAACTATATCAAATATAGATATTAGCTAATACATACTAATCGTCCTAGATTTAAGCTAACACATGCTAATTATTCTAGGTATGAGACTAATACTTACTAATACTTGTTAATACTTGCTAATACTTACTAATTATTTTCGGTATAAGGCTAATACATGCTAATTATCTTAGATATAAGCTAATACATGCTAGTCATCTCAAGTATGAAGCTAATGCATGCTAATCATCCTAGATTTAAGTCAACACATGTTAATCATTCTAGATATGAGACTAATACTTACTAATACTTACTAATTATTCTGGGTATAAAGTTAATACGTGCTAATTATCTTAGGTGTGAAGCTAAGACAAACTAATCATCCTAGATTTTTGTCAACACATGCTTCAAAAACACTAAAATCGCATGGAAATGAGCCTAATACTAAAGGCCTAGACTAATCATCCTAGATTAGCTACTAATTTAGTTAAAAGTTGAGAACACCTACCTCTGTGAAGTTCGTAGCAGCAGACCCCTTCTAGCAGAGCTTTGCCCCAACCTTTAGCTAAGCTTAGAATGGGAATGGGGTAGCAAAAGGGGATGTTATAGGGTCTAGTATGAACGGATAGGGGACAAGATCTGAAATAATAAGTCTTTACAACTTGCACAGGCTGGAGAGATAAGAGATAGGCTGGAGAGATAAGAGACAATTGTTTGGACATATAACCCATGGCCCAATTCGTAAGTGCAAGATTAGCTTATAACATATAATTATTTGGCAAAAAGGGTAAATACATGGTGGATGCTAGGATTTGAACCCTGGTCATTGGGTTGGAAGGCAAGTCACTTAACCAACTACACTAGGAAGCCACTTGTTAAGTGAATAACCTTTACATAACATAACAGGGTCGACTCATCAGTTCATGTGAACAGTACTGCGTCAACCCTTCCAACAGACAGGGTCGACTCATCAGTTCATGTGAACAGTACTGCGTCAACCCTTCCAACAGGCAGGGTCGACTCATCAGTTCATGTGAACAGTACTGCGTCAACCCTTCCAACTGGCAGGGTCGACTCATCAGTTTATGTGAACAGTACTGCGTCAACCCTTCCAACAGGCAGGGTCGACTCATCAGTTAATGTGAACAGTACTGCGTCAACGCGATGAACAGTACTGCGTCAATGCGGTGAACTGGCAGGGTCGACTCATCTGTTCATTTCCAGTTCACAGGGTTGACTCATCAGTTCATCGCGTCAACGCGATGAACAGTACTGCGTCAATGCGGTGAACTGGCAGGGTCGACTCTGCAGTTCAAATCTGCTCAAAATGGTTTAAGGTATTAATCTTTACATATGATAACTTCGTTTCCACTTCTTACATAAACTTCCTAAAGAGTTTATTTAATTTTTTTTGTGACAAATAATAATAATAATAATATTTTTTTTTCATTTTTTTTAAAGGGTGCTACACCCTCCCCTACTTAAAAGAATTTGGTCCCCAAATTCAATGGTATAAGGGTAAATTCAACTACATAAGGATACTGTAGAAAGTATAAGATACTTGCCAACTAAAATAGTTCTGGGTATCTTCTCTTCATAGATTCCTCGGTCTCCCAAGTTGCTTCTTACTCCGAGCATCGATTCCATTGAATTTTTACCATAGGGATCGTCTTGCTCCTTAGAACTCGAACTTCGCGGTCGAGGATCTGCATCGGCCTTTGCTCATAAGTAAGATCCCTTTGAATCACCAATTCAGCATGATTGATGATGTGAGAAGGATCATGCACATATTTCTTCAGCATAGATATATGAAATACATTGTGTACTTCCGAGAGTTGAGGAGGTAAGGCAATGTGGTAAGCCACCTCGCCTACTCTTTCCAATACTTCAAATGGACCGATAAACCTTGGTGTAAGCTTGCCCTTAACACCGAATCTTCTAATACCTCGGCCGGGAGATACCTTGAGAAATACATGGTCACCCACTTGAAATTCCAAATCTCTCCTTCTATTATCAGCATAAGATTTTTGCCTGCACTGAGCTACCTTGAGTCTCTCTCTGATAAGGTGTATCTTCTCAGTCGAATCTCTAACCATATCTGGGCCTAGAATTTGTCTTTCATCGACTTCTTCCCAGCATATTGGAGAACGACAACTCCTGCCATAAAGCGCCTCGAAAGGAGCCATTTGAATACTAGCTTGATAGCTGTTATTATATGCAAATTCGGCTAGTGGTGAGTGGTCATGCCAGCTTCCGCCGAAATCTATAATACATGCCCTTAACATATCTTCAACAACTTGATTTGTCCTTTCAGTCCGACCATCTGTCTGGGGATGGAAAGCAGTGCTGAAATTAAGTTTCGTCCCCAGAGAGTGTTGTAGACCCTTCCAAAAATGAGAGGTGAAGCGTGTGTCTCGGTCAGATACGATCGAGACGGGAACTCCATGCAATCTAACCATCTCCTTAATATATAGGGCAGCAAGTACGTCGACTGACCATCGACTTTTGATGGGTAAGAAATGGGCCGATTTAGTTAACCGATCGATAATTACCCAAATTCCATCATATCCGCCCCTAGACTTAGGCAAACCCATGATAAAGTCCATGCCAATGTCTTCCCACTTCCACTTGGGAATATCCAGTGGATGTAGCTTTCCGGCGGGTTTTTGATGTTCCGCCTTCACTTGTTGGCATGTGAGGCAACGAGACACAAAGTCTGCTACCTCCCTTTTCATGTTAGGCCACCAGAAGGTTCTTTTCAAGTCTTGGTACATCTTAGTAGCTCCAGGGTGGATTGTGTACCTTGATCTATGAGCTTCTTCAAGAATCTTCTTCTTCAATTCGGGACAGTCGGGCACACATGTCCGTGCATGAAATAGTAATCTGCCATCCGGTGCCAGCTTGAAATCCAGTCTCTCGTCCAGCTTGCTCTTTATCTCCACTAGCGAGGGATCCTCTTCTTGTAACTTCTTGATTTCAGGTAGCAAATCTGGATGTAGGCTCATATGAGATAGAATAATACACATGTTCTTCTCATCTGTGCTGATATCAAGCTCAGAGAATTTCTCCAGCAGTTTCCATTCTTGTATCATGCAGTTGGCCAATATTGTTCTCGACTTTCGACTAAGGGCATCAGCTACGGAATTACCCTTACCAGGATGGTACTGTATAGTAAAGTCAAAATCCTTGAGATACTCGAGCCAACACCGTTGCCGCATGTTCAGCTCCTTTTGGGAGAATAAGTACTTGAGGCTTTTATGATCGGAGTACACAGTGAATTGTTCTCCGTAGAGATAGTGCCTCCAGATCTTTAAAGCGAATACTACTGCGGCCAGCTCTAAGTCGTGAACTGGGTAGTTCTCTTCATGTTTCTTCAATTGTCGGGAAGAGTATGCAATGACTCTCCCATTCTGCATCAATACACATCCGAGGCCAATACCAGAAGCATCGGTATATACCTCATATTTTTCTCCTTCCATTGGTAATGATAAGACTGGAGCAGTGGTCAAGAGATCCTTCAAAGTTTTGAAACTCTTTTCACAGTCTTCCTTCCACTCATAAGGCACTTCCTTGCGGGTTAACCTGGTCATGGGAACAGCAATTTTGGAGAAGTCCTTTATAAAACGCCGATAGTAACCAGCTAGACCCAAGAAGCTCCGAATCTCAGTTACAATTGTGGGTCGTTCCCAGTTCTTCACGGCTTCGACCTTTGATGGGTCAACAACAATTCAGTTCTTCGAAATGATATGGCCTAAGAAGGATACTTCCTCGAGCCAAAACTCGCATTTGCTGAATTTGGCATATAGCTTGTTTCCCCTTAATATCTGTAATGCCTTCTTGAGGTGTTCTTCATGATCCTCTTCGGTCTTTGAATAGATCAGAATATCATCAATAAAGATCACAATAAATTGGTCTAAATAGGGTCTGAATATGCTGTTCATTAACTGCATAAAAGCTGCGGGGGCATTTGTTAGTCCGAAAGGCATAACAGTAAATTCGTAATGCCCATACCTGCTTCGGAATGCAGTTTTATGAATATCTTCTTCTTTGATCTTCAATCGGTGGTAACCAGAACGAAGATCAATCTTGGAGAAATATAAAGCTCCAGATAGTTGATCGAACAGCTCATCAATCCTTGGTAGTGGATACTTGTTCTTGATTGTAAGGTGATTTAGCTGTCGATAATGTATGCATAATCTCATCGATCCGTCCTTCTTTTTGACGAATAGCACGGGTGCTCCCCATGGGGAAGTACTCGGCCTGATGAAACCCTTTTTCAATAATTCCATTAGCTGCTCTTTTAGTTCCTTCAGCTCAGCAGGGGACATTCTGTATGGTGCCCTGGAAATAGGACCAGCACCAGGGATAAGGTCGATGGTGAATGACACTTCCCTCTCCGGGGGTAAGCCGGTTAAATCTTCTGGAAAAACATCGAGAAAATCCCGAATTACACTGATGTCTTCAAGTTTAACCTTCTCGACTTCCGTGGCAGTCACGAATGCTATGAAAGCCATGCATCCCTTATTCATAAGTTTACTAGCTCGGAGTGCTGATATAAGAAGTGATTTACTCCGAGGGCTATTGTAAACTAGCTCTGGGAAATCTACGAAAGTTACCTTGCCATGCCGGCAATCTACAGTTGCTTGGTATGTGGATAGCCAGTCGGCACCTAGTATGACATCATAACCCTTCATATCTAGGCATATCAGGTCAGCAGGTAAATTGCTTCCCTTAATCATCACTTCACAATTTGGATAGTGGTAAGTGATATCAGACTCATTCCCAAGGGGTGTAGATATGACCAAATCTAACAGTTCATGTTTCTTAGAAAATGAAGCAGCAAAGTTCTTGGAAACGAATGAATGAGTTGCTCCGGTATCGAATAAAACTTGAGCAGTTTTTGAACAAATAGTGAGAGTACCTTCCACAATTCCGCCTTCAGTGGGTTCCGTCTCTCGGAGAGCTTGTAGACGGCCTTGTTTCTTTATCGGACGCTTCTCGTCTTTGATGTCCTGCTCCTTCATCAGTGGGCAGTTTGGGATTCGATGCTCTCGGCTCCCACATCGAAGACAAGCTCCTAACTTTCTCCAGCATTCCTCGGTCTTATGACCAGCTTTATCACAATACTTGCAAATCTCCTTTGATGGTGTGGTGGAGGAGAATGGCCTGTCATTCTTCTGAAATTTCTTTATCTTGGAGGACTCCCCTCCCGTGAAGAACCGCTTCTTGTTGAAGGATTGCTTGAATTTTCCCGGGCCAGTGACGGGTTCCTTCTTGTCTCTTCCTCGAATCCTCTCAGATAACTCGGTCGCGTCTTCTAGCAGTTGAGCACGCCGAACCATCTCCGAATAGACTTGGATGTCCATCGGGGCAAGTTGTGTGATATAATGGGGCCGAAGCCCGTTGAGGAATCTTCTCGCCTCCATCTTCTCCGTACACACCAAATGGGGTGCATACCTTGATAATCTGGAGAACTGGGCCTCATACTCGGCCACTTTCAAGCCTCTTTATTTTAGAATGGCAAATTCCGCAGCCTTCTTTTCCTGGATATGGTCGGAGAAGTACTTGTTGTTGAAATGCTCCGTGAATTCATCCCATGTGACATGGTATCTTGGCAGTGTTGCTTCTATAGATTCCCACCAGCATCGAGCGTCCCGCTCTAGTTGGAAAACGGCCAGTAAAACCTTCTCTTCATTCGAGCATTGCATCACACGAAAGATCCGTTCTATCTCCTTCAGCCAATTCTCGGCATCCTCGGGGTCAGACGAACCCATGAACCTTGGTGGGTTCATGTTACGGAAACTCCGGTGGAGATCTCCCGCTCCACGGTTTGCTCCGCCTTGGGCCACTTGTTGTAGTGCCTCGGTGAGGTTTTGCACGGTGCGCTACATCTCACGCCATTGTGCTCTTTCCGCAGTCATGATCTTACAAAAGAGTTAAGTATGATAAAGATCCGATTTACTGGTAAGGTCGAAAGTCATTGTAGAACTTAACCCATGGCTCTATCCATCTCACCGGGTAAGGTATATCTATCCTTGAACTCAAGTTTTTTTTTTACTTAGATTTCAATTTCTAACAGTTTATTTATTTATTTTTCTAGTTCCCTAGGTTTGAAAACCTAGGCTCTGATACCACGAAGACTGTCACGCCCCGAACGCGGAAGATTACCCGGAGGCGTGACGCGTCTATATAGATCATGTCAATCTTGTAAATATCAGAGTGCGCAAATAACTAAGATTTAACTCGAAGTTAATACAATTAGGATGAGCTGACAATTGATACAACTAACCCAATGACAATTACATACATATCCAAGTCCAACTACTAGGCTTCAAGCCCTTATTACAATTATTGGACTAACACAGCTGACGTCTGACATAACTTGATATGACTGACATAAATGAAATTACAATAACACCATTTACACAAGTACAATTTACCAGATAACAAGATAACTCTATTTTTACACTCATCACTCCGACTCATTCCCTTCCGAGTTCTGGCTGATATCTGAATTTCCTGGAAAGGTTAGAAAAACAACTAGATGAGCGAATCGCTCAGTAGGATTTACATCTCAAATTTTAACATGCTTTAAGTGAATTACACATTCATTTAATGTACGTAACCTATGCATGCAGACAGATAGATATCAAAGAATTGTAAAATCGACGGAAGTAGAAAGTGAGAGTATATAGATTTCACAATTTCAAGCAGCAGTGGCAAGTGATGGTAAATGATGTCAAGTCAGTGATAACTGAATAGCAACATGTTATTCAAGCTAGTAACTGAGTAGAAACATGTTATTCAAGCTAGCAATAGTAAGCAAAGTAGTTTCAAGTATGTATAACTGGAATTGGCTATTTATAATGCATTCAAGTAAGCACTTTTACCCTTTTGCGGGTCTCAAGTCAATCAATCAAGTAATATCATGAGAATGAGTGGAATGTCTAAAGTCTAGCAAGCAAGTACTTCGGTGCAATGCCAAACACCGTGGTCAATAAACTCCCATGGGCACAAGTACCTTCGGGTGCTCCCCCCAGGACCAGACCGGGCCCTATATGCATAGCATTCATCATGTATGTTGACATCCACTCTCATTTATAGCCAATATGGAATTTCAAGGTTTGACCAATATGATATATAAGGTGGAATTATAGAATGGAATCCAAGGGCGCATTGATGTGTAGGGATGAACTAGGAGTGGAAACCAGTAACGTTTGATACACGGAAAAACTAGATAAGAGAGGTGCCTTATAGGCCACCTGACAATTTTGGAAATGACACCCTCACTGTGGGATGCCCTTCCTGGGAATTATACAGGGTTTAGAGGACCCTATCATGAGTTAAATATCACCTCTCCGGCTGCCATCTATCAGTGGAGATGGCAAAAGTGAAAGCCTAATGATCACGTTAACATAATGAGCTAGCTGTGTCGACTCAATAGTTCATCGTGTCAACTCGTCAGTTCATCGCGTCAACTCATCAGTTCATCGCGTCAACTCATCGCGTCAACTCATTAGTTCATATCTGTTGGCAGGGTCGACTCTGCCGTTCATCGCGTCAACGCGGTGAACTGGCAGGGTCGACTCTGTAGTTCAAAATCTGTTGGCAGGGTCGACTCTGCCGTTCATCGCGTCAACGCGGTGAACTGACAGGGTCGACTCTGCAGTTTAAATCTGTTGGCAGGGTCGACTCATCAGTTCATCGCGTCAACGCGATGAACAGTACTGCGTCAACCCTGTCAACAGGCAGGGTCGACTCATCAGTTCATTTCCAGTTCATAGGGCCGACTCATCAGTTCATTTCCAGTTCACAGGGTCGACTCATCAGTTCATCGCGTCAACGCGATGAACAGTACTGCGTCAACCCATCAGTTCATTTCCAGTTCACAGGGTCGACTCATCAGCTCATGTGAACAGTGTTGCGTCAACCCATCAGTTCATTTCCAGTTCACAGGGTCGACTCATCAGCTCATGTGAACAGTGCTGCGTCAACCCATCAGTTCATTTCCAGTTCACAGGGTCGACTCATCAGCTCATGTGAACAGTGCTGCGTCAACCCATCAGTTCATGTGAACAGTACTGCGTCAACGCGGTGAACTGGCAGGGTCAATACTTTCTTTTGTTTCCCAGTTTTCATGCCCTTCCAATCCTCTTTTCACTCTGAGTTCTTCACAAAAGTTCTTCTTCTCTTATAGATGTAGATTTTATTCTTCTACCATGTCCTCCAATTCTTCTTAGTTTTTAAGTTATAATTAATTTTCTAAGGTTCTATTTTTTACTCAATAACTATTCACATATGCCTATAGATCTCGATTTTTCACATTTTTCACCTTCTTCCTCTCATTTTCTCTCTCTGCACTCTTCATAAAACTTCTTTCTAACCTTCCAATCTACGACTTTCTCTTCTTGCACACATTCTCATTCTCTCTAGATTTTTCATTATTCTCCTTCTTATAACCCTATATTTTCAATATCATTTCATTGTGCTTTCAACTGGGTCTTTTTCCACTTGGCCTCTTTCAACTTGATCTTTTTCCACATTTTTCATCCTCTTGACTACAATTTCTTCTTTCACTATTTTCAGGCTTTAGTTTCTCTTATATAACATTTTTAACATGGTGGTTTTAGTTTCACAGAAATTGACATAATGACAGGCCCTTTACTAAAGCATGAACTATATCAAATATAGATATTAGCTAATACATACTAATCGTCCTAGATTTAAGCTAACACATGCTAATTATTCTAGGTATGAGACTAATACTTACTAATACTTGTTAATACTTGCTAATACTTACTAATTATTTTCGGTATAAGGCTAATACATGTTAATTATCTTAGATATAAGCTAATACATGCTAATCATCCCAAGTATGAAGCTAATGCATGCTAATCATCCTAGATTTAAGCCAACACATGTTAATCATTCTAGATATGAGACTAATACTTACTAATACTTGCTAATTATTCTGGGTATAAAGTTAATACGTGCTAATTATCTTAGGTGTGAAGCTAAGACAAACTAATCATCCTAGATTTTTGTCAACACATGCTTCAAAAACACTAAAATCGCATGGAAATGAGCCTAATACTAAAGGCCTAGACTAATCATCCTAGATTAGCTACTAATTTAGTTAAAAGTTGAGAACACCTACCTCTGTGAAGTTCGTAGCAGCAGACCCCTTCTAGCAGAGCTTTGCCCCAACCTTTAGCTAAGCTAGAATGGGAATGGGGTAGTAAAAGGGGATGTTATAGGGTCTAGTATGAACGGATACGGGACAAGATCTGAAATAATGAGTCTTTACAACTTGCACAGGCTGGAGAGATAAGAGATAGGCTGGAGAGATAAGAGACAATTGTTTGGACATATAACCCATGGCCCAATTCGTAAGTGCAAGATTAGCTTATAACATATAATTATTTGGCAAAAAGGGTAGATACATGGTGGATGCTAGGATTTGAACCCTAGTCATTAGGTTGGAAGGCAAGTCACTTAACCAACTACACTAGGAAGCCACTTGTTAAGTGAATAACCTTTACATAACATAACAGGGTCGACTCATCAGTTCATGTGAACAGTACTGCGTCAACCCTTCCAACAGACAGGGTCGACTCATCAGTTCATGTGAACAGTACTGCGTCAACCCTTCCAACATGCAGGGTCGACTCATCAGTTCATGTGAACAGTACTGCGTCAACCCTTCCAACTGGCAGGGTCGACTCATCAGTTTATGTGAACAGTACTGCGTCAACCCTTCCAACAGGCAGGGTCGACTCATCAGTTAATGTGAACAGTACTGCGTCAACGCGATGAACAGTAATGCGTCAACGCGGTGAACTGGCAGGGTCGACTCATCAGTTCATTGACAGTTCACAGGGTTGACTCATCAGTTCATCGCGTCAACGCGATGAACAGTACTGCGTCAACGCGGTGAACTGGCAGGGTCGACTCTACAGTTCAAATCTGCTCAAAATGGTTTAAGGTATTAATCTTTACATATGATAACTTCGTTTCCACTTCTTACATAAACTTCCTAAAGAGTTTATTTAATTTTTTTTGTGTGGCAAATATTAATAATAATAAATTTTTTTTTCATTTTTTTTTAAAGGGTGCTACATGGGGTGTGCCGTTCGACGTCCTGAGCAGCTGCAGTTCCTCTTCCCCCTTTCTCTTCTGTCTGAATACTGCTCCCCCTTCTCGTTTGTATGTCTACTTTCTAGCATCTCTGCTCCCGTATGATGAGGGCATCACCCATGATTCCCTCTGGCTCGGGACCTCCCTTCCTTTCGATGTGGGCTAGACTTGAGCTCCATGTCATCCAGGCCTCCACAGCACTTTGATGGATCACTTTGGTGTACTTCTTGTCTTTATTTTGAGTCATCTTGATGTAATTTGTCTTTTAATTGAGTCCAGTACTTATGTTATGTGGTTATGTTCCTAAGTCTAGTAGTCATCATGTGGGTGATGGGCCCAATCACTTGGGCTTGGCCCACTTGCGCCCCCTTCCCCCTAGAAATGTGTCATTAGTCTTTTTAGCATGGACTTTTTGTAAATTTAGAGTTCCCTATAAATAGGACTCCAAACCCTCCATTTGGAACTACTGAAAAATTTTGAGTTGAATATTGAAACCCTTGTGCTCTCTCTCTCTCTCTCACTCTACCTCTCTAGCTCTCTCTCTATTTCTCTCTCTCTCTCTCTAAAGGGGGCGAACCCCATTCTCTCTCCTCCCCAACCCCAATTTCGAAATTCACTCTCTCTCCTCCCTATTCACCTCTAATAAAGACCCCTCCCCCTTCCCCATACCTCCCATTTAATCCCCCTCCAACCCCTAGGTGGAATCCCCTTCTCCTAGGCACCTCTCCCTCTTCCCAAGCAACCTTTCCCCTTCCCCATACAACCTTTCACCTTCCCAAGGGGGAATCCCTTCCCCCAAGCACCCCTTCCCCTCCCGAAGGCAACCCTTCCCATTCCCTAGGCCACCATTAACCCCTCCATTAACCCATCTCCCCATTCCCCTAAGCCCATTTGCACCCCCCTCTCTCTCTCACCTTCCACCCTTGGCCGCATCTCCCTCCCCCTCCACCTGCTAGCTGCGACCCAGCCCTCTTCTCCAGCCTCTCCACCATCTCTACTCACCCCCATCCAAGCCCCACAGCCATTAGCTCTCTCCCCATTGCAGTCCCTTCACCCCTCCCCACCATTACCAACATCATTCACCTTCGTGCTCTATCCAGTTCGCAAGCAGCAACAGGAGCCCGACTTACAGAACCTTCCCCAAGGTCATTCGGCATCGTCTGGAGGCATACCATACATCGACAAAAAGGTCGTCAAGATAGCTTCGCATCCGAGGTGGTCTCGCCGGCATCCGACATCTCTACTGTCCGGAGGGTTCGTTCTCGTCCGACTGCGCAACCGGGACCTGAAACTGGACCAGAGCTGCAGTGCAGAAGCTCCCACGGCCACACCCCATCACTTCTGAAGATGTCGTCCGGCCGGGGTTTTCTACATCCAATCTACTTCCATCAGCAGAAGACGGCATCCCGTTTGGCATTCGGAGGAATGTTTGCCAATTTTTCTCCCCCGGGTGCGCAGATCAGGCCACTCAGGACCTGACCAGACACCTCCCCACTCAATGGATGGGCTCTCCCTCTCTTCCCCGACATCGTCTGGTGCCCTCCCTGTTGGCCATTCGAAGAGGACTCGTCTGCGGTCGTTCTCGTTTTGGTCTCGCCTCGTTCGGGCTTCGGGAGCGGTCGTGGCACCCCGATCTTTCTGCTACTGCATCCTTGAACCAGAACAAGTCAGAGCGCAGGGCACCTGTTCCAGGGTCCACTCCGACCGGTGGTGATAAAGGAGCCGTCCACCAAAATTCACCAGCGTACCAGGGTCAGTTAGCAACAATTTGACACTGGTTTTGGTGACTTCTGAGCTCGGGGGAGTGAACAGCGGCAACTACCCCGACTCCCTATCCTGCTGTTCCAGACCTGGGCAGATTCGGCAGGGTGCTCCATCGGCGTAATTCAAGCAAATCTCCCCACCCCGCCTGGCCGGCTTAGCGCCCCTCCATGCGTGGAGGTAGTGTTTGAATGTAACCTCTATTTTCCCCACCCCACGATCACCCTCCAGTGCGAGGAGTAGTTTTGTACTAGCAGACGTTCGGCCGAAGCTTCATCGGCGCAGTGTGCGGGGATCCCACACTTCCCCGCTCGCCCATCATCTTTGAACGGGGTTGGTTTCTTCAAACCAACTAGGTGAGCTTCTGCCCTTGCTCTCCTCTGTATTTGTTCACTTAATATCTGCGAAACTAGTCCGCTGGTCGGTGAGAGAGCGCTCGTTCCCGGAGCTTCCAGTTTATGTGCGGTCACCGTGGGCTAAAGTGAGAGAGTGACCCAATTCTCTCAAGGCACCTGGTCCGCCCTTGATTTTGGGCAATGTACCCTCCGGAGGGAAAACCATAGCCTTGCTGGCCCTCTACCGGCAAGGGTCTTGTTCCACCACCTCGACTCGGCATCACCGAGTCACCACGGGTAACGGGTGTGCCCGATGGGTCGGCGATTTCCAATCAACCTCGAGTCTTACGATTGTGTTTGCAAATAAGGTCCAAGGGCCCACATTCACCTACTGCATTCTTCATCATTTGCCTTAGTGTGTCACATCAAATGGTATCAGAGCCAGTTTTAGACTTGTCTCTACGAGTCTAGTCCTAGGGCATTGACATTTGAGTCTCCCTTGCATCATGTTTTCCATCACTCCATTGCATGACCACCCTAGGGAGATGCCCCAAGTACCCATGGACCAATTTGACACTGTCATCAACAAAATTCATAACTATATAGATACCCTCACCACCCGACTTGACCGGTTCGAAGCAAAAAGGAACCACGGCCCTAGAGCTTGGTCACCACGGGATGAATTTGGATGGGAAGCTAAAGGACCCATAGATTCATGGGAAGAGATAAAGATTGAGGTTAGGAAGATCTTCACTCCCTGACTTTCCCACTCCTACCTTGAGAACCATAACCCGAGGAGCACTCCCACTCCCCCTTTCCCTCCCAGTCAACCCAAGACCTCCCTTAGGGCCCAAACTCCACCACCACAAATGATTCCAATCCCGATCACCACCACCATTCAAACCAAATTGGCCACCACCCAACCCAAAATCCTCCATCAAACCCACACCCCACAAGCTTCCACGGTCCCCACCACCACCCCTCCATCTTCCCCTAAGAGAGACACACCCCCCAAAACCAATCAACCCAATCCTCCTCAACCCACCCATCTTCCACTACCAACCCCAATCCTACCCCAACTTAGGTCTCCACTTCTTCCACTCCCAAACACAACCCAAGTTCGAACACCCTCACCACCCCGGGTGCACCCCACACCAGCTATCATCACCCCATCCCCAAAAGACCTTCCATTTCCCTTGGAGAGTAAAACCTCTACACCCCAAAGGGATGAGAATGAGATTGAGGTACATGAGGCCTCCCTCGATTGGGAAGAAGAATACGAGTCACAATGTCATGAGTTAGGCCGGGAAGTTCCCATCCAATGTGTAAGAAGCGCCCTGGCTCACACACCCGACCACCTAGAGGAGGAGAACACCATGGTCACCATCCCGACTGTGGGGGAAACACATGTCCAAGTTGAAGAAGAAACCTCGCACAGTGGTCTTCACCCTACACCACCCTCCCTAGTTGGGGCTGAGCTCATCTTAGGAGAACCCCTTTTATGTTGGCTGAAGGAGAACCCAATTAGAGATATCATGGCCCATGTTTGTCCTCCGATGGAACAAAACCTTCCTATAGTACCCTTATCCACCTATCACACCACAATCCAATCATCCTATCAAGTGGAAACATTAGGGGATCTTCTTAAGGGTCTATCTTGACAAATTGAGTTAACTGGCATGTTGACCACTGTAGCCGACCGACCTAGGAGCCTTTACCTCCTACACCTATGTGTCGGGTTCATCTCCTCGATTTACACTGTGGGTTGCTACACTAGCGACCTTCTTCTATTTCTCCCTACACCCGATGAGCTCGATGCTATCCGCAAACTAGAGTTGCTTATCTCGGATAGAACATCAAGCCCTCCATTCATGAACTTTGACCCAATTGTTCGATTAGAGGAGGATGACTCACCACTATGTGAGGACCATGAGGACCTAGAGTTCCTCTCCCTAGGTGACCCTTACCATGACCCCTTCGATCCCTTCCTATACCCACCCACCTTACTCACCACCAACCTTTTCCTACCCCAACCCACCAGGATAGACCAAGCCCACCTCTCTCTAGACCCGGCCCACACCAAGGGTATCATGACCATGGGAGAAATACACCTAGGAAACAAGAAAGTGCCCCACTCCATGACACATACCTTCTTTGACCCTTATGACCCTTTTGAGTGGAAGCTCGAAGGCCACCCCACCACCCCACACAAGGAAGTCACCTATGGGAAAGGAATTCCTATGTCTTGGCACATCACACCTCTTGGCATGAATAGAAAGTCGGGTCCTTTCATACATGACACCCACATGTCAAGTCGGATGCATGATTGGTCCAAAGGTCCTCCCACATTCATCATTGGCCTTAAGCATGTTACGAACCTTCATGGATGTCCGGGACCCCCGGCATTTGCTATACCATGCGCAATAGATTCCCCTATGGATGCCCCGGCCCTCCAACCATTGTTATAAAGTCCATGCATGATAGAGCCATTTATGGATGCCCCGGTCCCCCTAAGTCCGTCAAAACCAATGTAACACTTGATAGGGCTGAATTTGGTTGTCCAGGCCATCCCTTCATCTTTAGAGGATCATCATTCATGACACTGCATGGCACTATTCGCAAACAAATCAACAATAGCAATGAGGTTTATAAGAAGTCAGCCGATTCCCACCGCAGCCACCAAGAATTCCAAGTTGGTGATTTTGTGATGGTGAGAACTGAGAGATTATTCCCTGGAAATATCTCAAAGTTGAGGTCTCGTGGAGCAGGCCCCTTTTAGGTGTTGAGATGCCTTGGCACTGATGCTTATGTGTTGGACCACCCCGAGAAATACGGAGTAAGTCCCACTTTCAATGTAGCTGACCTGGTGCCCTACAAGGGTCCCACGGTGACACCGAGTGAGGAGATCCAGCCTATCCCACCCCTTGAGAGAGTCCCTACATAAACGATAGCTCCATCCGGCCTGAGAAACCAGCGTGATCAAGTAGAGCGGATATTAGGTGAACAGATCACCACCACACAGAGCAAGGCGTATGAGCGATATCTGGTTAGGTGGAAGGGACGGCCACCGTCGGATGATGCCTGGGTGAGTCGGGAGGATCTCCAGCAGCTGGACCCCGACCTATTGGAGCAGTATCGCAGCAGGGAGGGCCCCTACTCGACAGAGTCGAGCTCTTCGCGGCCCGGGGGAATTGATGAGGGCATCACCCACGATTCCCTCTGGCTCGGGACCTCCCTTCCTTTCGATGTGGGCTAGACTTGAGCTCCATGTCATCCAGGCCTCCACATCACTTTGATGGATCACTTTGGTGTACTTCTTGTCTTTATTTTGAGTCATCTTGATGTAATTTGTCTTTTAATTGAGTCCAGTACCTATGTTATGTGGTTATGTTCCTAAGTCTAGTAGTCATCATGTGGGTGATGGGCCCAATCACTTGGGCTTGGCCCACTTGCGCCCCCTTCCCCCTAGAAATGTGTCATTAGTCTTTTTAGCAGGGACTTTTTGTAAATTTGGAGTTCCCTATAAATAGGACTCCAAACCCTCCATTTGGAACTAATGAAAAAATTTGAGTTGAATATTGAAACCCTTGTGCTCTCTCTCTCTCTCTCACTCTACCTCTCTAGCTCTCTCTCTATTTCTCTCTCTCTCTAAAGGGGACGAACCCCATTCTCTCTCCTCCCCACCCCCAATTTTGAAATTCATTCTGTCTCCTCCCTATTCACCTCTAATTAAGACCCCTCTCCCTTCCCCATACCTCCCATTTAATCCCCCTCCAACCCCTAGGTGGAATCCCCTTCTCCTAGGCACCTCTCCCTCTTCCCAAGCAACCTTTCCCCTTCCCCATACAACCTTTCACCTTCCCAAGAAGGAATCCCTTCCCCCAAGCACCCCTTCTCCTTCCCAAGGCAACCCTTCCCATTCCCTAGGCCACCATTAACCCCTCCATTAACCCATCTCCCCATTCCCCTAAGCCCATTTGCGCCCCCCCCCCTCTCTCTCTCTCACCTTCCACCCTTGGCCGCACCTCCCTCCCCCTCCACCTGCTAGCTGTAACCCAGCCCTCTTCTCCAGCCTCTCAACCATCTCTACTCACCCCCATCCAAGCCCCACAGCCATTAGCCCTCTCCCCATTGCAGTCCCTTCACCCCTCCCCACCATTACCAACATCATTCACGTTCCTGCTCTATCCAGTTCGCAGGTAGCAGCAGAAGCCCGACTTTCAGAACCTGCCCCGAGGTCATTCGGCATCGTCTGGAGGCGTATCATACATAAAAAAAAGGTCGTCAAGATAGCTTCGCATCCGAGGTGGTCTCGCCGGCATCCGACATCTCTACTGTCCGGAGGGTTCGTTCTCGTCCGACTGCGCAACTAGGACCTGAAACTGGACCAGAGCTGCAGTGCAGAAGCTCCCACGGCCACACCCCATCACTTCTGAAGATGTCGTCCGGCCGGGGTCTTTTACATCCAATCTACTTCCATCAGCAGAAGACGGCATCCTGTTTGGCATCCGGAGGAACGTTTTCCAATTTTTCTCCCCCGGGTGCGCAGATCAGGCCACTCAGGACCTGACCAGACACCTCCCCACTAAATGGGATCTCCCTCTCTACCCCAACATTGTCTGGTGCCCTCCCTGGTGGCCAGTCGAAGAGGACTTGTCTGCGGTCGTTCTCGTTTTGGTCTCGCCTTGTTCGGGCTTCGGGAACAGTCATGGCACCCGGATCTTTCTGCTACTGCATCCTGGAACCAGAACAAGTCAGAGCGCAGGGCACCTGTTCCAGGGTCCACTCCAACCGGTGGTGATGAAGGAGCCGTCCACCAAAATTCACCAGCGTACCA
Organism: Amorphophallus konjac; assembly: GCA_022559845.1. Taxonomy (NCBI): domain Eukaryota; kingdom Viridiplantae; phylum Streptophyta; class Magnoliopsida; order Alismatales; family Araceae; genus Amorphophallus; species Amorphophallus konjac. Next base: position 330,714,981 of record CM040118.1, read on the forward strand.
GGGTCAGTTAGCAACAATTCGGCACTGATTTCGGTGACTTATGAGCTCGGGGGAGTGCACAGCGGTGACTACCCCGACTCCCTATCCTGCTGTTCCAGACCTGGGCAGATTCGGCAGGGTGCTCCATCGGCGCAATTCAAGCAAATCTCCCCACCCCGCCTGGCCGGCTTAGCGCCCCTCCCTGCGTGGAGGTAGTGTTTGAATGTAACCGCTATTTTTCCCACCCCATGATCACCCTCCTGTGCGATGAGTAGTTTTGTACTAGCAAGCCTTCGGCCGAAGCTTCATCGGCGCAGTGTGCGGGGAACCCACACTTCCCCGCCCGCCCATCGTCTCCGAACGGGGTTGGTTTCTTCAAACCAACCAGGTGAGCTTCTGCCCTTGCTCTCCTCTATATTTGTTCACTTAATATCTGCGAAACTAGTCCGCTGGTCGGTGAGAGAGCGCTCGTTCTCGGAGCTTCCAGTTTATGTGCGGTCACCATGGGCTAAAGTGAGAGAGTGACCCATTGCCCTCAAGGCACCTGGTCCGCCCTTGATTTTGCGAACTGTACTCTCAGGAGGGAAAACCATAGCCTTGCTGGCCCTCTACCGGCTAGGGTCTTGTTCCACCACCTCGACTCGGCATCACCGAGTCACCACGGGTAACGGGTGTGCACGATGGGTCGGCGATTTCCAATCAACCTCGAGTCTTACGATTGTGTTTGCGAATAAGGTCCAAGGGCCCACATTCACCTACTGCATTCTTCATCATTTGCCTTAGTGTGTCACATCACCGTAGCACTGAATGCCAATGTAACCCTGTCCTCAGGGATAGAGTCGGGGTATGCTTCTTTTTCTCCCGAGTTGAATTTGTGTACGCCTTTTTCCAATGAAATAGTTAATGAAAGATGGGTTGAGTTCTCCCCCGTCATTATTCTTTTGTCTCTGCCTCTGCACTATATGCTATAGATATTGATGGCTGCACATCTATGCATGCTTTATCATTTTAGCTTTCTGAGTCTGTTGAATGTTCGTTCATCGTATGATTATTTCAACTTTACACTCACAACGAGAGCCTGAGACAGCCTATCTCATGGCTTCTCGACTGTGAAATAAGAAAGGATGAATCCAAATCGTGAGGTTTCCGTGCATGGTTCTGCTCCCAGTGAGGCCCCAGAAGGAAGGTCGTCTCCACCCCGGACCATCCTCTCCACGATCGTCCGAATTGGTCTTCAAATTGTTGAACAAACCCTTTTTCTTTAAAATACCCAAAGCCCCTACCTTCAAACCCCTCTAAAACCTTACTTCAGGAAGCCTCTCGGCGCGAGCACCTCTCGGCGCAAGTCTCGCGCCGAGGGCTTGCCGCGCCGGTTGGGTTTCCTATTTCGCGCTGAGGCCTAACTCCTTCTTCGCGCCGATACTTTTATACCTTCTGGCCACGTCCATGCATTCGTGCCGATGCCGTCAGGCCATGCCAGCCTTGCTCATCATACCCTATCCTATGGAGACGCACTACCTTTCCCTCTATCCTCATGGGAGCCATAGTAAAGGGGTCATTCCCCCACATTTTATAACCCTATTAAGTCGTGGAGTTCTGCCTCTGCATGTCCTCCATTGACTGTACAGGGGATATCACAACAGGGGATAAAGCCCCATATGATTTGGATCCCTTGAATCTCGGGCTACGCCCGGCTCTTATTTTGGTTTCTACTCCGACAGTTCGTGAGTGGATGACCTATAATACCCTTTTGGCATACTCCCAAAATAAGGGGAGGTGCTGTCAAAATTCGTTCAGAGGGTTATTCGGTCACATAGTGCGATGCTTTCACCGAAATTGTGCATTTAGCCCCCAACTGCGTGGCAAAGGGCTGAGCTATATCATCTCATGACACCTTGGTCGCCACAGGGGATATACGTTACAGTTACACTGTCTCCTCGGACCCCTACTGAATGAATCCACCCCCATCTTCTATCTCACCCAATTATTGCCATGAAATCCCCGTTGAATACAGAGGATCCCCTTGAACTCATTAGCACCCCTCATAATATCCGAAGAAAACCAATAAAACGTCCACCAGCGCCACTTCCTCCCGGCGCCACTGCCTCCCGGCGCCACCTCCTCCCGACGCCAAACTCTTGCCGGGTGAAGGGCGCGCCGGGAACCCTGCCGTGCCATATGCCCTGCCGCGCCGTCTGCCTGTCTTTCCAGCCACGCCGGGATCCCCCTCGCGCCGGGATCCCCCTCGCGCCGACTCCTATCCACGCCGTTTCATCTTGTTAACAGTTGCCATCCAAACCCGATGTCTTAACAATCCCATTAGACCGAAATCTAGTCCAAACCCAAATGTCCCATTCCTGTCAACCTCTGTGCCAGCCTTCGTCGCCTTATGAGGGAATCATGGTTCTTCACCCAGGTCCACGGGAGATATATTAATGGGGGTTTTACCCCTACATTATACTGAATACGATGTTTCTTTTGTCACCCCATTGACCCTCGGAATTCTGCCACTGCATGTCCTCCAATGGTCCCTTGAGGGGAACATCAACAAACGCCATGGTAGTAGACACTGTCCCGTCACGTTCAGATCCTTTTTGGATCCCGGGCTACGCCCGCCTCTCTTTTGGCTTCCACTCCGACATTTCGTGAGTGGATGACCTTTAATACCCTTTTGGCTTAGTCCAAGATAAGGGGGTATGTTGCCGGATTTGCATTGTAACATCATTATCACACCCCGTATAGCACGTTTTCCATGCATGTTTCGCATCCCGCCGGTGGAGTCGACATGATAGTCTTATCTCTTTTTACCCCCGAGGCATTCTCTCTTGGCAACTAATCAAGGGTTATCCTTCTTCGGAAGGACGTAATTAACGTCATAGCCTTTATGGTATGACGGACTCAGGGTCCTGACACGAATATCACAATCGACTGACTGAGTCAGGTCGAGCGCACAATGAATCGTCACTCCGATGACTGGTACGCCTAATAAATCCAGTAAAATAAACCTAAACAAAAAACATCCCCACAACATGAAGAACAAGGTCGGTGCACATGAGACGTTTTCTTCAGTAAGGTCAGTGCACATGAGAAATTTCTTCATTGAGGTCGGTGCACATGAGGAACAAGGTCGGTGCACTTGAAGAGCTTCCTTTAGTAAGGTCGGTGCACATGAAAACCTTTCTTCAGTAAGGTCGGTGCACATGAAACGCTTTCTTCAGTAAGGTCGGTGCACATGAAGATCTTTCTTCAGTAAGGTCGGTGCACATGAAGAGCTTCCTTCAGTAAGGTCGGTGCACATGAAGACTAAGGTCGATGCACATGTGACAAAGGTCGGTGCACATGAAGACTAAGGTTGGTGCACATGCGACCTTTCTTTCTGCCCAGTTCTTTCTTGCATCTTGGAGCAATGACCTTTGGTGAGATCTACCTTGATTTTTGTGCAACATCTTGTCTTGATTTTTGTGCTCTCAATTGTCTCGATTTTTGTGCATTTGCAACTTGGCCTGAAACTTACACATGGTGGCATCATCAAGAGCAATTAAGACTCACAAATGAGTCATGGTTAGACATCATCAAAACTCATAGTTGGACATCATCAAAACAACATATATCCAACATCGGTGACCATCACGGAAGCAAGGAAAGCTTCACATCCGTGGAAAATTAGATTGCAAGCGTGCAAAGAAGAAATAATGGTAGGGAGCTTCTTAAACTTGATGTCAAGGAAAGAGAACCGTGGGAGTCCTAGTTTCCGAAAAGAAATTCTCCTATTGCGACAATTTATGTAAGCGTCATGGTCAACAAGCCAGTATACACCTAGAATGGCATCGTAACCTTCCATATCAAGGCATACAAGGTTTGTCGGAAGATTATGACCTTCTACAATTACCTCACTATCGGGGTAGTGGGTCGTGAGTTTTATGCCGAGACCTAAAGGTGTTGTGATTACTAGGTCCGATGGTAGAGGAACAGGTGAAATTGGTAAAGTTCTTGCAAAGGCTATAGATATAAAAGAATGAGAGGCACCAGTATCGAATAGTACAAATGTAGGATGCAAATAAATTTGAACGATACCTTCTATCAGCCCATCATCCTTGGGCACTTCATCATTGTCCAGAATAGTAATAAGACGCGCTTGCCGCTTGCGTCCACCGTCAGAGGGTTGTTCCTTCATAAGAGGGCAATCGGGCATACGGTGCTCCCGACTTCCACAACGCAAACAAGCGCCAAGGCGCTTCCAGCATTCCTCGGTCGCGTGGCCAAATTTTTCATAGAATGAGCAAGCCGTTACGACTTGTGTATCCTCCTCCTTTACCTTCTTGGTCTTGTGATTATTCCTTCTGTTCCCATTGCGGGACCTCTTTTTGTTATCCCGGGAGTTGTAAGTGATGCTGGACTTTTCATCATTTCATCCTCGCTTCTCGAACTTGCGGCTAGACTCCTCGCTATTACCTTTGTACCTTTCGACCTTTTCCAAGGTCCTTTCACATAAATGAGCTCGTTGGACCATCTCCATATAAGTGCGGATATTCTAGGGTCCGAGTTGTTGAATAAAGCCAGGCCTTAAACCATCCATAAAATGATTTGCCTTTAAGAGATCCGTGCCCACCATATGTGAGGCATAAGGAGCTAGACGAGAGAATTGAAGTTCATATTCCGCCACAGACATCATGCTTTGGCGAAGCACGGCACATTCCGCAGCCTTTCTCTCCTTAACATTGTAATGCCCCGGATTTTTTTCAGATTTTTTCGGATCATTTTAGTGGGTCTCGAAGTGTATTTTGTGCTTTACATATATTTTTCTCTGATGTGGCTTCGGAACTCTTTGTTAGGCCGAAGTGGTTCTTCGTGCTCGCCGTGATTGTTTCGCGTTGTGTAGGTCCTTGGTCGACCCGGTTGCGACCCAGTGGTCGACTTGTGGTCACTTGGATGTCCCAGACACCCCGTGGGTGTTGGGAGGACCGTGCTACCTCGTTTAGCATGCCCGTGGGTTTGAGAGTCCGAGTGACTCCTCGTGTTTTGGGCTTTTGTGTTACGCTTAATCGAGTCACCGTGTATCGGTGTGTGTGCGGTGGGGCCTCCCCCGCATGCCGTGAGTTTTCCTGGAAGATGATTCCCGAGTGGGTCATGTGTTTGGCCTTGGACTGCGAGTCCAGTTATCGGCGTGGCAGCTTGTGCGTTGCCCTGGGAATCGTGCTTCTTTGCTTTCCGTGTGGGCCATGTGTGTGGCCTTGGACCGCTAGTCCAGTTGCCCAACCTGGGGATGAAGGGTTATCACTTTTCCCTGAGAGTGGGATTCAGTTTGGCGGCCTGTGAGCTACCTTGGGAACCATGCTTCTGCGTTTTGTGCGTGGCCGGGTGTGTGGCCCGCGGACTGTGAGTCCCGTTTCTTCTCCAATCGTGGTCACCGTGCGATGGTGCTGGTACGTGGGACGGTTCCTGTACTTCGTCAGGTTCGGACGTTGTTTTCCGTTGACTTGAAAGTCTAATCCTTCAGTGACCCTCCACTAGTCGTAGCCTGCTTCCACGCGAGTGGTCCCACTTGGGAGTAGGTGGAGAGGCTTACCCTGAGGACGGTTTTTAGACTAGTTTTCGTCGGGCCCCACGTCTTGTAGCCAGAGTCCGGTTGAGGGGAAAACCAGTTAGAGGCCAGACCTAGGACACATGGTCTGTGTGTGCACATGTGGTTGGGGGCGGTTGGACCCACGTCGACGGGCGTGACCCCAGCTAGTCACTTGCTTTGTGGTTACTTGTTCGGTGTCTGTGCCTCTGGTAGGCACTACCACGTCAGGCAGTTCACCTGCGGTGTGGTGTAAGACGTCAGGGGACGCTACCAACTGTGCTTCTAGTGGGAGGTACTCTTGTCTAATCCTTCAGTGACAGACCATCAGCTTCAGTGACTTCGACCTTCGGGTTTTTGGTCGTGTTGACCGTTGAGTCCAGGTTGTTTCACCGTGACGCGTGTGTCAGTTTTCGTACCGTGAGACTGGTGCTAGTAGCTTTACCGAGGTTGCGTCTTGTTGGTGCGCGGTCCGCGACCGGGTGGTCGGGGTTGCACCTTGGACAGCGTGTCCAGGTTGGCCGTGTCCTGGGAGACAGGCCTCTACGGCGTGGTTACCGTGGGTTTTTACTTCGATAAGTGGTACTAGTGTGGTTCGGTAGCCCCCGACCATGAGATCGGGGTGTGTTTTCTGGTACAGTAGGAGTAGCTGTAATGCCGAGTTTTGATCGGCCACCGGTTCGTTGTTCCTGCTGTCGTTGTAGCTTTCCTTTCCGCTACCGCCGTTGTTTCCGGTTGGGGTTCCACGGGATCCCTGCTGAGTCTCTATTTTGGAGACTCATTCCCTACTTTTCAGGTGTGGTGGTTCTTCGTCGAGGTTCGAGGGTGCTGTACGGAGGTTCTCAGCTGCCAGCTCGCCGGGCCGAGTGTTCACTCGGCATGTGGTACGTTTTACTACTTTAGACTGTACTTTCAGTTGGACAGGACTCTGTTGTTGTAGTAGTTGTTTATTTATTCCTATTAATTGTTGAATTGTCCTGCTTTATTTCATATTTCTTTGTGCCTCCACACTCCTTTTTAGCCCTTTCGAGTCCTCCGACTCGTGGGCGGCGGGCTAGGATTCGAATGGTATCGGGTCCTTCCCGGTATCCGGATCTTGGGTCGTTACAAACATGCTTGGAGAAATACTTTGCTCGGAAGAGTGTGAAAAATCCCTCCCAAGTATGTGGTGCATTTGGAGGTGGTGCCAGAATAGCTTTCCACCAAGTACGCGCTTCCTTGTTCAACTGGAAGGTGGCGAGACGGACCTTTTCTTGATCTGTACATTGCATAACATTGAATATTCTGTTCATTTTGTCAATCCAATTTTCCACCTCATCGGGGTTGGAGGATCCAGAAAATCTTGGAGGGTTCATGCTTCGGAAATTCCCGTGCAGATTACCCCCGCCTGCCCGTGCACCAGCTTGGGCCACAGTCTGTAGGGCCTGGGTAAGACCCACAACTGTTTGCTGCATCGCTTCCCAGTTAGCATGATTTGCGGCACGTTCAGCGGCCATTGAAAAAGTGAAGTGCCTGAGAAAGCAAATAAGTACTTAATTGTGATGGGACCGATAGAAATTAACCTAGAGATAATCTCTAATGAACTATCTCATCCCGGGCTCTACCCAATCTCGCGTGGGTTTGTAATTTCTTTTTCCTTAGTTAATAGGTGTGGGTCCTTAAATCCTTGGACTTAGCCTATGGCATGACATTTTCCTAGGAATAAGTACGTCCTTAGACCTAGGCTCTGATACCACTTTAATTATCACACCATGAGATAAAAGTACAATAGAAGATAATCGAGAACGTGAACAGCTAGCTAGTATGCCACAAGCGAGCAGTAAAATCAGAGCGCTAACACATTCTATAGCACCCCTGATAAAACAATAAAGAAGTTGAACTTCTTAGATAAACAATCCTACATGAAGGCCTTATAAAAAGAACCATACCTTATGAAGACTACTATATAAATGTACAAAGCCCAACATCACTTAAAGGCCATCACGTGAGTAGTACGTAGTGGGGTTTCACTTTTTACAACCCAAAGGGAATGGGCGCCCCTTACCAGGGCGCCATTCACCAAATAGGAGCCCTCATGCAAGGGCGCCATTTCCCATGGGCCACCATCCCACTATATATATTATTATATATATATACACCATGAAGACCAGCACGTGAATGGGGCAGCTACTGTCTAAAGCAATAGGAATGGGCGCCCCTGTACAAGGGCGCCAATTCGATACACAATTAATGAGCGCCCCTATACCAGGGTGCCATTTCCAATGCTTCTAGAAGGGGTTGAAACAATAACAACCTACGTTTGCTGGCAATGGACCCATGAGGGAACAATCACAGCAGGGTTTTTGGATCTGGTTTCCAATGGACCCTTACTATTTCCCTATAAACAATCCTCTCCAGCGAACGTAGATGACCCTTACCATCATCCTGCCACTAAAGAAGGTTATTCTACCACTTCCCTATCTCCACCTGCAGAAGAGAAATCTAATGTTTCTCTTCATATGTAGGAGACGTATCCCCGTTCTACGTGCTACACGTCCTACTATAGAAGCTTACTTAGAGCTTTGCTGGGCGTGAAGGGCTTGACGTGGCTTGGATTTCTTATTCTTTATCTACTATTATATCTCGTAAAGCACTCAAAAAGGTAGGTGTTCTCAAGATCTAGCCCAACCCGTAGCTAAAATAGGGTAACATAACATGCTAGTATATCCATCTGTCATGCCATGCAGCCTGTTCCATACCTTATAGCATGAACATACTCTATAGCATGTTACACGGGTTTTAAGTAGAACAACTATAGCCTGTTACACCAGTTTTTACATAGTCTATTATACTGATTTTACGAGATTCGAATATATCCTATTACACAAGTTTTTACAGCCTTAAAATATCAAGTTTAGCCCTAGTATATAACCTGTTTTACAACAGATACACATATGTTTTAAAAACCCAGAAAAGCCAGCACTCAGGTAAAGGGCGCCCCTGACCAGGGCGCCATTTCCTGGAGGGGCGCCCCAAGCTAGAGCGCCAATTAATTAGAGACTGTTCACAATGTCGTCAATTCCTTTTCCAGCAATTGAAAATCAATGCATTCAAAAATCAATATCTATTGAACTAAACCATGAAATTCTTGCATGAATATGTTTATGTGATCCTGATATTTTCCTCTACTTGTCCATACCCTTATTTCTTGATTCCGAGAACTTTAGAATTCATGAATAGTGACTTGTGTCTCAAAACGTACCTACCCGGTGCGTATGTGAACCTAAAGAATGGGCGCCCCTGACCAGGGTGCCATTTATAGAATTAAAGACCCCCTGTAGGGTCGTATTATACCTGGACTATTTCCCAGCTAAAATAACAAGGAGTAAGGGCTCGGGCATTTCCCCAAACACCTTCAAGGCACGGGCTATCTAGCCCTTTCTACAGCCCTGCGGGTCCCCACAAGGGTCCCGACCAACTTGCCGTGACACCCGGCAACACAAGCAATTGTCCGGGGTCAACCCCGGCCACTCTCATACGGGCTTTGCTCGTACCCTACATGACTGCCCGGGACCACCCGGGGGTGCCCCGACGTTAAGCTACGCCACGTGGCCTCCAGTGAAAGAGCCGCGGGCTCACTCTGGGGCACTTCATTCAACCCTCCAAGGTCAAAGGGAGACCCCAGCAAGTCAACCACAGGCTCTGGAGGCCTGCAGCACGTGCATGCAGCTCACACACGTGTGTTCAACATTTTTCTGAACACCTTGTGGGTGCGTATATTTCAACCTTTCTACACCAACCCACGGGCCACCCCGTGATTCCAATACATTAATTGGGCTCTACAACGCCCCCCAGCAAGTCGGGACCACCCCCGACCCTTAGACACGTGGCAACACGCCACTCAACTTTAGCTCTCGGGCCAACCCGAGGCTACCCTGCCAACCCGTCGTACAATGCAGCATGCAACACAAGGCGAGGCCCATGGGCCCAAGGTGCTTCCTCCCAGCCCCTATGGGCCTCTACCCTTGACCCTAGGCCAAATCCAAGGCCCGTCGGTCACCTACGCGGCTCGTTCGGCAACCCGGAGTGTGTCGGGTATTCGCCCGAATACCTTGCGAGTGGCCACTACGACTCGAAAGACAACGGCCCTACGGGCCCATGCCAGCCTCCCGAAGTTCAAAGTCCGTCAAAGGACGTCCCCAGGCAACACAAGAAGACCCCCGAGGGCCACCCCCCGGGGTTACGGCCAGCCCGGGGCCAGTTCACCCCGGGGTATGGCCACGCGCCCAGGGAGGATGAACTCCCTGGCGGCCACGCCCGCCCTCCAGCCCGGTGGTCCCACGACCCCACTCATCCCCGATTCGTAAGATTTACGGTCCTACGATGCGATTCGTGTGCCGTACCAGTTCGAGAAGGCGACACGTGGATGCGGGAGCGCAAAGTGACAGCACGAGGGGATCCCGCAAGTCGACGCGCACACAAGCCTCCGCAAGCTCCACGTATCCTTCCACACAATTGTCCTTTTCTTTCTTAGTCAATTTGGGAAGAAAAAGCTTTATCTCTCTAGAATTTTAGAGTGAGAGACTCTGATCTATCTTCCCGCCTTCGTCTCCCCTGGTTCTCGTCGACGGCCCCCCTTGCCGACCATGGCTGGTGTGGCAGGAGAGGTCCCTTCTCCTCTGGAAACTAATGAAGCTGGCAGTGCTGAAGCTATGGTGGCTCCACGGAAGACATATGCTCAAACGCTCATGGAAGCCCAGCCTCGGCCGAGAATAGCTGTCCAGGTGAAGCCTCTAGCGTACACTGATCAAGGTGAACCTGCCGTTTTCTTCTCCTAGGAAGAAATTCAGGCATCATGTTCGCATCTGCAGAATGCAATTATAGCCAAATGCTCGTATGGCCGGCCTTCAATCTCGAAAATAAAAGCCTGTCTCTCTCAGCGGCTGCAACTAAGCACAGATTTCATCATCAGTCGGATGAATGCCAGGCATATACTGATCCAGCTGGGCTGTGAAGCTGACTTCATTAAAGTTCTCCTTCAGAAGAATTTGTACATCAAAGGATTTCTGTTCCGGTTCTTCAGATGGTCGCATGAATTCGACTTCGACTCTGATCCCTCGGCAATACCAGTGTGGATTGGTTTTCCTTCGCTTCCAGTCAACTTCTATCATGAAGACATGATTCGATCTATAGCTGGCAATGTAGGCACTTGTGGACGCACTTTTCGACACACTCATTTGTTTGTTTCTGTAAGTCGGTTTTATTCGGTGGGTTTATTCGTTTATTAAGTGCGTGAGCGTGCCAGTCACAAAGTGATGATTTATTGTGCGCTCGATCTGACTAATCAGACGATTGTGTAGTTTGTGTCGGGACCAAAACCCGACGTGCCGTAAAGGCCACGGCGTTATTTACATCCTCTCGGAAAGGGGAACACCCTTGATTAATCGCCGGGAATCAGGGCCTCATGGCCAGGAAACTATATCGAGAGAAACAAGCCGATAGCGGTCTCGAATCAGTCGGAAAGCCCTATGTCTAGGGAGGCAAGCATTCGAAATATGTCGGTCACTCAAGGGACCATTTTGATATTCGGACGAGCGTCCGGCTTCAGAGAATCGTGATCATCATGGGGAAAACTGGAGCATATGTATGCCAAGGTACGGCAAATTTATTATTCAAAGGGACGGGAAATGTTCAGTTAAATCCCGGTTAGAGCGGTCGGAAACCGATAAGTTTGTCGGCCCGGTGCAAGATCAAGCTACGACCATACTGTGATGGGCCCCCCGCGGTCGAAGTCGGGCTCGCGTGGGCGTCGTCAATATTTTCGGTGCCAAGGGCAGCGGGAAAGTGTCCCGGGACTAGATTCCAAAACAAAGATGCATACAGAGATAGCTGGCTATAGGCCTAGGATGTGGGTCAGGCGATGACCATGGTTAGGGCGAACCCGAGCTCCAAACGCAACTCACGAAGGTCTTATTAGTATTCCCACACGTAGGGTTTGGGGAAGACGAGAGCCGTCTCGTTCCATTCGGATTTTGTCAGTCATACACAGACCATTTTACGTTCGGACAAAGGTCCGTATAGAAAACAAGATGGTGACGGGAGTAAATCCGCGTAAATGTCTGCCGTGAGTACGGCATGTTTAATGCAAGTGCGAGATTAGATCCCGGCATATATATCGGTCACTAACGGACCATTCACTATTCGGATGAGAGTCCACATTTGAAGCATCAAAGACGACGATAAACCGTACGAATGTCTGTCGCGAGTACGGCAAGTTTAATGGGATTGCAGGATTGGATCTCGATAGAAGTGGTCAAGTTGATGGACTATTGGCCCGAGACGGTTTCAGACTATGGCCATGTCGGGGATTCTGACGTCCACATCTGATACCATGGGGCATCGTTGCTTTTCTCTTCATACACAGTCCGAGGGAGCGAACTGTTCGGTGTGGAGCCCGAACTCACCATCGTGCGCCCTCGCACGCGGATCGACCTGATTGCGGGGGTCAAGGGGGCAGCGCCCCTTGCGGGGGTCTCCGGGGGCGGAGCCCCCGGAACAAAATTTCGATTATAGCAAGGGGGGACTTTTGATTAGTTTTCTATTAACTTGAAGTATATTTTTTTATTTGCTTAATCACCTTCTTTCTTTCAGGCACACCGGATTAAGGAAGCAACGGGGGATGGGGCGCGCCAGATTAGTATCATGAGGAGGGCGCGCCGGTTATACGGCAAGAAGGAAGAGGGGCCAGGGGCGCGTCAAAATAGGGTAATAAATAGTAAGGCGCGCCGATTTAAGGGGGCTATGCAAGGGGCGCGCCGGAATAGGCTCAAGAAGAGGGGCACGTCGGATTAGGGGCACTATTCATTCCAAGATTTGGAAAGTGGATTTGAGTGTGAAGTTGATCCGGCACGGGGGGGTAGCGCGCCGGATTAACCCGTGCCGGATTAGGGGGGGCGCCAGATTAAACTATGTAAGGCTTTTTTTCAACCTTTTGTGCTCTGTTTCTTCTTTCTTTCGACTGCAAGTTAATCTGTTGATTGGCTTGTTCATCGAATTGGTGGATTATGTTTGTGGAGAGAAAGTTTAAGTGTTTTAATTATTTATTAAGGTGGGTTAGCATGAAGATTCGAGTGTTTTATTAGAAGAGTTTGTTGTGCAGGGTAGTTTAGTTTGTGTTTCATTTCTGGCGGGGGGTTTTCTGAGTGGGGTTGATTTAGTCTGAAGAAGCTTCATTTATTCGTTCTCATATGTGTTCTTGTTCATGTTCCTCTTGTTCTTGGCCTGGCGAAATTTGGGCAGCATCTCCCCCGGACTGAAGCTTGCCAGAAAAAAAATGGGGAACACCAAACGGATTGCTCCGGGGTGAACCTCAAAACTCGGAGTGAGGCCTCCGTTAACTCATAAGTGCGTGTGGAGACTCGAGGACCAGCCTTCAAGAGTTCCAGCAGCTTACAGATGGTGATTTTGTGGAAGTTCCACAGGGAGGGATGTTCGCCATGAATGGCTATGCATATTCACCCTTCAAACGGGTTCCCTCAAAGTTCATGCCATAGATGGGCAAGCTTCCGAGGACCCCGGGTGATGTAGGAAATCGAGAGAAAGAAAACCGAAGGAAAGGGGAAGAGATCATAGCAATAGAACACCATACGTTGCAAAAGGCCTTTCCTTTATTCATCTGCAAGGGGAAAGACAGTGGGGAATCTACCCCAAAGCAAAAGGGAAAATACATCAGAGGAAAAAAGAAAGACACATCAGTGGGGGAGGGGGGAAGAAGCACAAGCTCCTCCCCCTCCGAGCTCACCCCTCTTCTCTCACGCTTAAACTCTCTTTTCTTCACCTAGCAGGCGCAGGGACAGGGCTTCTTCTTCTTCTGGTGGCCTTCTCTTCCTTTTCTTCAATTGCCCATCGGGGGTTCCAGCTTCTCTCTTTTTTTGTAACGGGCTCCCCATATATATAGGGCGGGTTGCATTTTCTTCGAAGGATGGCCAGTGGGGGGAGGGTTCCCGCCACCTCTGCCTCATTCGCATCAACGTCGGGAGTCGACTCGTCGCGCTGGCTGCTGCTAGTTCGAGCTGTACCCTGTCATTCGTCCGAGGACGGGATGTTCGCAGGTCTGCCGGGAGATCTGCTGCTGCTACCACTGTCGTTGCTGGCCTCTGCTGCTACCACCGTTGCGCTGTCAAGTTGGGGTGTGCACAGCTCCGCTGTCTTTAAATGGCTATGGGACGGGCATTGAATGCACTATTCTTCTCCTCTCTGGACTTCGCGTGAGATTCATCAGGAAACAGAGCATCGGAGTATAGATGGGATGGCCCTTTGGTTAAAACGGCGCGGAGTTGTGCGCGCCGGATTAGCAGCACACAGGGGGCGCGCCGGTTTAAAGCTTGATGGAGGGGCGCGCCGGTTTAAGGCCAAAGCAAGGGCGCGCCGATTTAAGTGCAGGCCATGCCGGTTTAGACTTCGTCTCAGCTTCACGGCTATTCGGACGGATGCTTGTCCTCCTGTGTTGCTTTAGTTGTAATGCACCACCTCCGGGGTGTTTAGTTCAGGGCCTCTGCATCCCGATTTGGAACTTCGAGTGATCTCTGGCGCGTGCCAAACACGTGTTCGAATTCCTGAGTTTCTTTTGATTCAGCCTTCGGCAATGCCGACTGGAGAACCAGGGCCATCTCTTCAGCATGAGGGGCTTCTTTGTTGGGTGGCGGAGCACCGGGTAGGTATTTGTCCTTCTTGGAGGAAGCATAGGGTTTATTCGGCCTTCCCGTCTTTGACTCGCTCTTGAGTGTTGAGACGTGCTTGCTATATGATCATCATCATTTTTTTTGACGTCCACAGCACTGTGTTGTGGATTCATGATGCTACATCAGCAATGACAGAAACAACAGAAGCTCTGGTCTGTATTGAGTTCGATCTCTTTGCTCGGAGAAAGGAGAGGATCTGGATCGGAATGGAAGGTGGAGGTTTCTGGCAGAGGATCAATTACCACAGAGTACCACATCTTTGCTCTCACTGTCACAAGATTGGGCATATTGAAGCCGATTGCAAAAAGAAACAGAGTAAGAGGTTAAGACGTGATCAATATATGAGGAATATTGCTCCCATTGCTACACAGAAAATGGTCCGTCAGGAATATAGGCCTCGGTCGCCTAAGTTGGTTGATCCTAAGACTTTAGCAATTGACTCCAATAGATTCTCTGCATTGAACCATCTATCTGATGTTTCTGATATGGAGGAAATTATGGAACAAGATAAACCTGCATCTGGGGATGGAGATCTGTCTAAGGAGTTGAAATGCTGTCAAGCTTCACTTCAATATAACAATACTGGTCATGGTTCCATCGTCTCATCAGGCCCCTCATCAACTGTTTGTGCAAATGACAATATTAAGATAGCTGTTACAACTCTGCCTCGGATAGAGGAGACTGCAGCAATAGTTGAGCTTCCTTCAATCCACAATAATGAGGCTTCTCATTTTAAGAATATTACCCAGTCCCAAGAGTTTCACTATACAGAACTAAATATCACCAATGCAAGCAGTTTGGAAGATGTCTCAACCTTATCTGCATTGGAGAATTCAAGGATGATTTGCCAAGTAAATGATAGTAAAAACCATCCTCAAGACTTGAAGTGGAGCAAGGTTTCTGTCTTGCCTGGAGTTCTTTTCAGTGATGCTCGGCTGACTAGAGCCAAAGCCAAGGTATTGGCTGCCAATTTATATTCTTCCTTTGATCATG
Organism: Amorphophallus konjac; assembly: GCA_022559845.1. Lineage (NCBI taxonomy): Eukaryota > Viridiplantae > Streptophyta > Magnoliopsida > Alismatales > Araceae > Amorphophallus > Amorphophallus konjac. The sequence goes on from CM040118.1 coordinate 330,730,233, forward strand.
TTTAATTCAGTGTTGATATGGAATGTTAGGGGCATTGGTAATAAGGTTACTGTCAGAGCCCTTGCCCAACACATCAAAGCTCATGAAGTATGCATTGCTGCCATTTCTGAACCTTGTATAGACTTTAGCCATGCCCAGGGAGTGGCTCGGCGTATAAATCTCCATTCCTTCATTAGTAATAATGGTGATTCTTCTAAGATCTGGTTATTCTACAAACCCAGCATATGTCTTGATATTATAGAACATCACTCCCAATACCTGACAGTTGCTATTAAAGATAATAATTCTGTATCATTGTATTTCACTGCCATCTATGCTTCATGTTCCATGAGCCCCCGTAGAGAGCTGTTTGATTCTCTTATTGAGTTTAATCATGGGGTGTCCATCCCATGGATTATTGGAGGTGACTTTAAATGTATAGCTTCTCCAGAAGAAAAGATAAGAGGTTCTTTCTCCTCTCTGATAGCCATGACATATTTTATAGAACTTCTGTCGGCCACTGGTCTGATAGATGCTGGCTACTAAGGTCCCACCTTCACTTGGACTAATAACCAGACTAGGCTCTCTCACATTAGAGCTCGTTTGGACAGGGTATTATGCAATACTCATTGGTTGCAATTAAGCAATAACATGTCTGTCAGGCATTTGATAAGAGGTCCTTCAGATCATGCTCCACTACTCCTACATATGGTTTCTGCTCATCCTGCTCCAGGGAGATTCTTATACCAGCACATGTGGCACACCCATGGAGGTTTTTTGGATTTTGTGAAATTGCAGTGGTGTAATTGCAGTCAAGTGGAAATTCATCCATTCCAAGCCCTTCAGAGGAAGCTCATTCATCTTAAGGCTGCTTTAAGGGTCTGGAATAAAGAGGTCTTTGGCAACATTAGCCAGGCCAAAGACAGAGCTGAAAGTCAAGTTGAGCAAGCTCAAGGTGCATATGATGCTAACCCAATTGTGGAAAACCGCATTAATTTTCAAAAAGCCAATGCTGAGATGCGTCTTATTCTGTTTAGAGAACAAGTATTTTGGTACCAAAAATCCAGAATTCAATGGATTTCAAGTGGAGACAGGAACACTCAATTCTTTCACCATTACACTAAAGTTAAAAGACAGAGGAACTTCATCCAAAAACTCAAAATCAATGACTGTTAGGTGGAAGATCGGGAGATTTTATCTAATGGTGCTGTTGAACACTTCAAAGTCCTCCTATCTTCTGAAGAGCATAGTATAGAGGAAAATCTTTCTTCAGTCATTCCTCAGCTGATAACTGATGAACAAAATAAAATCCTGAGTTCCATTCCCTCGGTTGCAGAAATAAAATCCTCAGTCTTCTCTTTATCTGGCAATAGTTCCCCTGGGCCAGATGGCTTCACTGGAGGTTTCTTAACACATTGTGATGCGGGACGGGACCACAGACACGACAAGCTCGCGATCGTCCCTTAACGAGGGAAGCGTCGGACGTGCGCGGTTGAGAAACCGGCAAGAGCTAGGGTGGTCGGCTCGCACTTTCGTGCCCGGATCAGGTCACGGGACGGTCACGCTCTCTCTCGCAACAGCGGTGAATGATAATATAGCGAGCTAACGGACCTAAAGCATGCTCTCTAGCAGCGGCATAAACAAGTATATATGAAATAAGCAAATGCCGAGTGTAGGGAGCGAGAACGGTACCTCCATGCGCTCGGCGTGGGGAAGACGGACCCGGCCGAAAACTCGTACTCCCGGGAAACTTAACACACAATAATTACAGCAATGGGAACATACCCACTCCACGCAGGGAGGTAAAGGGCTATACAAATGGGCCCGGGAGGACCGAATTCGGGTTGACGGGCAGCTTCGTGTGTTGATTCGGCTACACGCGTGTTCACGACCGTGGGGCCCACGTGCTGTCCGGAGGGGCCATGTGGGACCCGGTGGTACCGCTGTAGTGGAGACACTTGGAGAAGCGCTCCCCAGGCTGGCGGTACGCTGGTTCGCCGGCCGGAGGCCGGGCGGCTCCGTTCGGCACCGGTCGGAAAAACTGATTGGAAATCTGCCGATTCTGTATTTCAGCGCGCGCTCCGGCCAGAACGGACGCTGCGATCCGCACCGGTGTCGGAATGCGACGAGATCAGAGCCGTTGGAAAGCTGCTTCAAAGTACTACAATCTAGTGGCCTTCAGAAAAATTCACCAGATTTGTACTTTATGTTGGCGAATTTTATATGCTGCTGTTGTACAGTAACCGAAGACTCAGATCTGCAGACAACTTTCCTGTTGATTGCCTTTGACTGTGAAGTAGATGTCCGAATTTGCAGATGTGTTCTTCAACAAAGTTGTAGGAAATCGAACAAGGAAAGCAGGACTATTTTTGGATCTGGATTTGGAGATTGTTTCTGATTTTTGAAGTGGAGGGTGGTCGGATCTGGGTTCTGACTAAAAACACTATATTAGAGGAAGAACACGAATTTCTAAAAATATATAGAAGGCTGATAAAAAATTAAGAAAATTTGTGGAGGTAGGGGGTGATGGACAAAACGCCCAATAAAATTGGGAGGGTTTGGATAAATCAAAAAGATGGTCGGAGGGGAAGAACTCAGAGGTTTTGTCACTGTAGACAGAAACCTGGCAGATCTGGGATGACAGGTTGGACGAAAATGTAAAAATACTAAACAAATGAATTTTGACGTGGAAATTTAGGTGGATCTTGGAGTGCAAGGGATGAACACACCATAAAAAATTCAGATCACTCCAAGCTCGTGGCTGAGACAGAAAATTCGTGGAAGCTGCTGTGGTCGAATGAAGACAGAACTGCAGAGGCGGCTCGATGGCGGCACGAACGGCGGCGGCGACGGCACAGACGATCACCGGAGGTTGAGAGGAGATGATAGAAGGTAGAATCACTCTAGAACTTGAGGTTGGAGGAGAGGAACCAGAGGGGAGAAGGCTGGGGGCGCAATATGCTCCTTGGCTTTCACAAAATTTTCTGATTTTTCATTGAATTTCACATGAAAATACAAGCTTATATATGGTTTACATCAAATGCAATGTGGACCCTTGGATCTAGGGAAGGGGATTGAAGGGCTAGGATTGCATGCCACAAACACAAAAAAAAATATAATATGTAAGGGGGGGTGTGCCCTATTGACCAAGGGGTAGAAGTTGAATGGGTGGTTGAATGGTAGGTGGCCTACCTTGGACAAAATGGGCCACTTGTCTACCCATGTGGCATATGACTAGTCCAACCTTCTAGATGTCCACCTAGGATGGTTGACTAGCCCCACAAGATGACATGGACCAATGGGAAAGGGCTGAGGGCCCCCTTGCTGGTCCTACTGACAAATTACATAGAAACCCACACAATCTACGGGAGTGACGCATTGGCCGATAAAGCCGTACAATTGCGCGTATACTTTCCCGTGGATATAAAAATAAACTAAAGGATATAAATGCAATATGAAAAGGTACTAGCTCGGTGTCGATTCCCATCAACTCTCCCAGGGTGGGAGGAACTCGACCCCGTCGAGTAGGGGTAGGGATGCTCGAGTACTCCGGCGGATCCGTCACCGTGCCAAGTAGCGCGGGTATGCTCCGCTCCAAGTGATCGTCACCTGCTCATTCCATATATACTCGATATGCGAACTGCTATGGGCTAAAGGTGGTCACTCCGAAGGGGCACTCTCAAAAGGGAAGAAAATAGCTCGAAGACTCACTAGGAATCACCGCTGAGTCCCTATAGGTGACTGATCCGGGTATAGATGTGGAACCGATCCCATACTCATCAAGTGAGTCCACTCGCCTCTTACTCATAAGTGACCGACAACGAGCTTGCACAAGACTCATGCAGACTTACCATGCAATACACACAACAATCGACTCGAAACACACCACACAAACAAACACACTGACTCATGCACGACTCGAGACTAAGGTGGTAGCATCGAGCCCACTAGGTGGTGGCATCCTGGGCGGCAGGAGAGCAGTCCCACTCTTCCCCCCCCAAGGCATAGTACTCATCGGCCACGTAATTGACACACTCAAGCTCGGGAGGTGCAGACTCTCCAATACCTATGGCTAGGGTGGCGTGAGCGGGGCACTCGCTGGCAATGTGGCCATACCCGTGACAGTGGAAACACTGCACTCTCGACCGACTACTCTCTCCTATAAAAGGGGCCTTACCTTTATCATCCCGTCGGGTAGGGGGCGTAGGCAGCAATGGGGGAGATGTAGGTGCCTTGGACAATAGTGGAGGGGGTGCCAGTGCTAGAGGACGGGCTATAGGAGCCGGGGGACGGGCAACGGGTGCCGGTGGTTGGGGTGGAAATAGATCCCGGGGTGGAGGAGGGCGAGGTCTAGGAGCGAAGTGCTCCTGACGGGCAGGCTCCTGAGGACGAGCCATGGGTCCCCTCGGGTATGAACCTAAGGAGCCACGGGAATCACTACGGGGTGGAGCGGGGCTCCACCGGGGAATAGACTCAAACTCACCCTCGAATTGCTCCATTTCGAGAGCAACTTGGTATGCATCCTCTAGCTTGTCCACCTTACGGCGGAGAAGCTCATACCGTAGGTGCGGGCGTAGACCACGCCGAAACCGAGAGACGGTAAGGGAATCCTCCTCCGTGGCATCACATCGCAAGTAGTATTCATCAAACTTGGTGATGTAATCCGAGACAGACCGGTCTCCTTGGGTGAGACTTTGCCACCTCTCTATAAGACGCTGGCGGTAGGAGGTAGGGAGGTACTTCTTCCTAAGTTTCTCCCTCATCTCGGTCCACGTATCGATTGGAGGTTCATGACGATGAAACAATAGATTCTCCATGTTCCTCCAATATGTTTGGGCTTGGCCCAAAAGTTTCATCCTGGCAAACTTGACCTTCCTTTGGTCCGACATCTCGAACCACTCAAAATATCGATCCATGCCAACCTCCCAATCAAGATAGACCTTTGGGTCTAAGGACCCGTCAAAGGTGGGAGGATCGGCCCGAACGGTCCGAAGGGCCCGTTCATCCATATCTTGGTCGTGGGTACGCCGTATAGGACGACGATCACGACCATATCCCCGATGCTCATTCTCGGACTCATAGTCATGCACTTCGGGGACTTCGTGCCTCCTATTAGCTACCCCGTGACCCCTTGGAGTCGCGGGTCGCTGACCCAGCTCCGGTTGGCCTTGTGTAGGTGGGACGGGTGCTTGGACTGGAGCAATTGGATGTGTCTCAGCTGGTCCTTTCTCTAGTGCGGTGACTCTCCCGATCAATCCCTGAATGGACTGACTTGACCCGGCGGCCCTATCCTCTACGGCTTTCATCCTCTCTTCTAGGCGGGTGCCTAGACAGTTCACTCGGGTACTCACTCCTTCCATCCTATCCATTCGGGTACTTAAATCACCCATTTGCGTGTCAAACCCATCAAGACGTGTATGCAATCCTTGCACTTGTCCCATAAGATTTTGAAACATTTCGAGCACAGCTGACGCATCGAGACTAGTGGCTCGGGGATCCGCCATAGGTGGGGGTGGGGGTGAGTACTGAGTACCCCTACGAGTGGGCATGCAAACACACCGACTAGATGACGCCGACTAAAGCAAACACACTAATGCAAAATGATGCGCCTAGACTTAAACCAATATCTGGTACGGGGCGGAGGTAATCGACCCGAGGGTCACTCGCGCAAGTGTGCGGCCTTCCCGATAGGCGTAGCCTAACGTTCAGACAACACCTTTTGATATACCGAATTATCGGGATGAAATGTAATTTAACACACTCTTTTTTTTTGTTTTAGAAATATGATGATCCTAGACTCGACTTAACCCGACTAATGACTAGACGTAAATGACACTCTTTTTTTTTCTTTTTGACACCCTAGACTCAACTTGGCTCTGATACCAAATTGATGCGGGACGGGACCACGGACACGACAAGCTCGCGATCGTCCCTTAACGAGGGAAGCGTCGGACGTGCGCGGTTGAGAAACCGGCAAGAGCTAGGGTGGTCGGCTCGCACTTTCGTGCCCGGATCGGGTCACGGGACGGTCACGCTCTCTCTCGCAGCAGCGGTGAATGATAATATAGCGAGCTAACGGACCTAAACTATGCTCTCTAGCAGCGGCATAAACAAGTATATATGAAAATAAGCAAATGCCGAGTGTAGGGAGCGAGAACGGTACCTCCACGCGCTCGGCGTGGGGAAGACGGACCCGGCCGAAAACTCGTACTCCCGAGAAACTTAACACACAATAATTACAGCAATGGGAACATGCCCACTCCACGCAGGGAGGTAAAGGGCTATACAAATGGGCCCGGGAGGACCGAATTCGGGTTGACGGGCAGCTTCGTGTGTTGATTTGGCTATACGCGTGTTCACGACCGTGGGGCCCACATGCTGTCCGGAGGGGCCGTGTGGGACCCGGTGGTACCGCTGTAGTGGAGACACTTGGAGAAGCGCTCCCAGGGCTGGCGGCACGCTGGTTCGCCGGCCGGAGGCCTGGCGGCTCCGTTCGCCACCGGTCGGAAAAACCGATCAGAAATCTGCCGGTTCTGTATTTCAGCGCGCGCTCCGGCCAGAACGGACGCTGCGATCCGTACCGGTGTCGGAATGCGACGAGATCAGAGCTGTTGGAAAGCTTCTTCAAAGTACTACAATCTAGTGGCCTTCAGAAAAATTCACCAGATTTGTACTTTGTGTTGGCGAATTTTATATGCTGCTGTTGTACAGTAACCGAAGACTCAGATCTGCAGACAACTTTCCTGTTGATTGCCTTTGACTGTGAAGTAGATGTCCGAATTTGCAGATGTGTTCTTCAACAAAGTTGTAGGAAATCGAACAAGGAAAGCAGGACTATTTTTGGATCTGGATTTGGAGATTGTTTCTGATTTTTGAAGTGGAGGGTGGTCGGATCTGGGTTCTGACTAAAAACACTGTATGAGAGGAAGAACACGAATTTCTAAAAATATATAGAAGGCTGATAAAAAATTAAGAAAATTTGTGGAGGTAGGGGGTGATGGACAAAATGCCCAATAAAATTGGGAGGGTTTGGATAAATCAAAAAGATGGTCGGAGGGGAAGAACTCAGAGGTTTTGTCACTGTAGACAGAAACCTGGCAGATCTGGGATGACAGGTTGGACGAAAATGTAAAAATACTAAACAAATGAATTTTGACGTGGAAATTTAGGTGGATCTTGGAGTGCAAGGGATGAACACACCATCACAAATTCAGAGCAATCCAAGCTCGTGGCTGAGACAGACAATTCATGGAAGCTGCTGTGGTCGGATGAAGACAGAACTGTAGAGGCGGCTCGATGGCGGCACGAACGGTGGCGGCACAGACGATCACCGGAGGTTGAGAGGAGATGATAGAAGGTAGAATCACTCTAGAACTTGAGGTTGGATGAGAGGAATCAGAGGGGAGAGGGCTGGGGGCGCAATATGCTCCTTGGCTTTCACAAAATTTTCTGATTTTTCATTGAATTTCACATGAAAATACAAGCTTATATATGGTTTACATCAAATGCAATGTGGACCCTTGGATCTAGGGAAGGGGATTGAAGGGCTAGGATTACATGCCACAAACACAAAAAAAAGAATATAATATGCAAGGGGGGGTGCGCCCTATTGACCAAGGGGTAGAAGTTGAATGGGTGGTTGAATGGTAGGTGGCCTACCTTGGACAAAATGGGCCACTTGTCTACCCATGTGGCATATGACTAGTCCAACCTTCTACATGTCCACCTAGGATGGTTGACTAGCCCCACAAGATGACATGGACCAATGGGAAAGGGCTGAGGGCCCCCTTGTTGGTCCTACTGACAAATTACATAGAAACCCACACAATCTATGGGAGTGACGCATTGGCCGATAAAGCCGTCCAATTGCGCGTATACTTTCCCGTGGATATAAAAATAAACTAAAGGATATAAATGCAATATGAAAAGGTACTGGCTCGGTGTCGATTCCCATCACATTGCTGGGACATTGTTAACGAGGATGTTATCAAGGCTGTTAAAAGTTTCTTCCAAGGATGGGGATTACCTCGGGTTGTCACATCCACTATAATTTGCTTAATCCTGAAGGTAAACAATCCTATTACCTATGCTGACTTCAAACCCATTAGTTTATGTAATTTTACATATAAGATTGTTTCAAAAATTATTTATGATCGGCTGCGTCCCATCTTGCCCCTCATTATATCCAATGAGCAAAGTGGCTTTATAAGTTGAAGACAAATTTATGAAAACTTCTTGCTGGCCAAGAAAATGTTCATGGAGATTGATAGGCCGGTTAGAGGTCACAACATGCTTCTCAAGCTAGATATGGCAAAAGCATATGACCGCTTGGAGTGGGATTTCCTCCTTATGGTTTTGAAAAGATTCGGATTCTCTAACAGATTCACTTCTCTTATTGCTCAAATGTTGATGAATTGCTGATTTTCTATTTCTTTTAATGGCCATATTCGTGGTTTCTTTAAATCCTCAAGAGGGGTCAGGCAAGGGGATCCCTTGGCCCCTGCTATATTCATTCTTGCTGAGGAAGTATTGAGTAGGGGTCTGAGTCAGCTGTTTGCTTCTGGCCAATGCAAAAACTTTCATCTTCCTCGGGGTGTTCAATCCATTTCTCATATTCTTTATGCTGATGATTCCATAATCTTCATGAATGGTGGGGTCTCATCCATTAAACATCTTCTTCAGTTCTTGGAAAGATATGAACTATCCTCAGGTCAGAGGATCAATGCAAGTAAAGGCTGCTTCATGGTGGCAAAACAGATGCCCCACTGCTCAATTGAGCGCATTGGTCAACTATCTGGTTACCACCATAAGACTGGAAGCATTAAATATCTTGGTATACCTCTGTTTAAAGGTAGAGTTAAAGCCCCTCATTTTAAATATCTACTGGACAAAGTTACTGCCAAACTTGCTGGTTGGCAGAGCAAACTTCTTTCTCAAGCAGGAAGACTAGTTCTGATTCGGATAGTCCTGGCTTCCATCCCAATTTACTCTGCTAGTGCTGCATCTATTCCATACATCATTCTAAAGCAAATTGGGAAAGTCTGCTCCAATTTTTTATGGTAGGGTTTTGAAACTTCCCACAGAAAACACTGAGTTTCCTGGGAAAAGTTATGTTGTCCCGTTGATGAAGGAGGACTTGGCATCCGAAGTCTTTCAGACTCTCAGCTGTGTTTTTATGTCAAACATTTATGGTTGTCCTTACATAGCAACTCCCTTTGGGCCAACTTTGTTAGAAGCAAGTATCTCCATGGAATTCATATTTCAGATTGCAAAAAACCATATCCTGCTGGGATTAAGACCAGGGATTTTGAGAAAGCCCGTTCTGCCCTCATGGCAGGAATCAGAATGATTGTTCATGATGATGCCTCTACTAATATTCTTAAAGATAAGTGGTATAAAGATAAGGCCTTGATGGATTTTATTCCTACACAAAATTATCCCCACATTGAAGACTGTTCTGTTCAAACTGCTTTGGCAAACCACCAACATCTGATATGGTTTTCTTTGGATGATCAGCATCTGAGGAATGGTATTCAGAACTTTGTTACCCAAAATGGGAATGATATACCCATTTGGTCCTCCAATTCTGGCAAGTTTAGTATCAAATCTACCTACAATTTTATCAGAGGACAAGGGCAGAGAGCTGGCTCTGAAATTATGTTGAGTAAACTTTGGAACCAAAGACTTCCTCCGAGAGCTTCCCTATTCTGTTGGAAGATTTTGAGGCATACTGTTCATGTTGACAGTCAACTTCAAACATGTGGAATTACCTTAGCATCTTGCTGTGTTTGTTGTCATGCATCCCATGATATAGAGGATGAGGATCATTTATTTGTCAACAGTGATTTGGCAAAGTTTCTATGGAATAAATTTGCCCCATTGCTAACCAATTCCTGTCTGGAAGCCACTTCTATCAGTTGTAGGCTGAGATCTATGATACATGGGGCTGTCATTTATAAACCTAAAGGCTTTATATCTCTGCTGGTTACCATCATGATTGTTTGGGAAATCTGGAAATATAGATGCCGGGTTAGATATGAAGACCTTCAAACTAATTTAATGAGGATCTCAGAACGGATCCTTTCAGAGACAAAGTACATTGTTAATCAATTCAAATTCAAGCGAGGGGGCAGTGCTGGATATCTGAAAACTTTGCAAGACTTTGGCATCAACATCAACTACAATCATCATGTTTGCATTATTGTCCGATGGTTAGCTCCTACCACTAATTATTCTCTTAATGTGGACGGTGCAAGTAAGGGTAACCCCGGCCCTTCTGGTTGTGGTGGCTGTTTCAGAAATGAATATGGGCAAGTAAAGCTGGGTTTTTCTTATTACTATGGTATTGGCTCTAACATGGTGGCAGAAGGATGGGCTTTGTTAGATGGACTTCGACTAGCACAGATGCATTCGATTCCTATTTCAGTCATTATCACAGATTCTTTGGCATTGATTGATTTGCTGAACAATAAAAGGGATCCTCCGTGGTATCTTCTTCCTTGGTAGAGCTGCCTGCTGCAACTATTTTCTACAATTCAATGCCCTATTACTCATTCATACAGAGAAGCTAACCAACTTGTTGATGCATTAGCTAATAATACGGTCATCATGGAATGCAACAAAGAGTTTAAGTCCATTAGCGAGTTACCTATGCTTGCTAAAGGGTATGCCATAGCTGATGCTATTGGCATTCATAATATTCGTAGGAGGCTTGTATAGATCCTATTCTTTTTTCATTGTACTTGAGAGGCATTGCCTCCTCTGAATCTGTACACTTTTTTGGCAACCAATAATATAAAGCATCTAATGGTGAGTTGGTGGAGTGGGAACATCTCCTTCCTTTGGAATGGGTGTGTGCTCTCCCTGCGACCTATTAGATGACTTGGTTCACAAAAAAAAAAATTGGGAAGAAAAAGACCAAAACAATCAATTTTTATAGGGTGGGGACCGCCCCCCTCTCTCCTTGGAGCGAACCCGCCTAAACCCCCCTGGGGAGGGGGGGTTTAGGCGGACCAGCCAGAGCCCCCTGGCTAGTCCGCCTTACCCCCTTGGGGGGGGGGGGTTAGGCAGACCAGCCTGGGCCCCCAGGCTGGTCCGCCTAAACCCCACATGGGGGGGGGGGGGTTATGCGGACCAGCTCACCCCCCCTGGCTGGTCCGCGTAAACCCCCATTCAATTAAAAAAATTAATTTTTTTATAAAAAAGAAAGAAAAGACCCAGCCCGCCTAACCCCCCCGGGGTGGGATTTAGGCAGACTAACCTGGGCCCCCAGGCTGGTCCGCCTAAACCCCCTGGGGAAGGGGGTTTAGGCAGACTAGCCCAGCCCCCTGTACTGGTCCGCCTAAACCCCCTGAGGGGGAGGGGGGGTTTATGCGGACCAGCCTAGGCCCCCTGGCTGGTCCGCATAAACCCCCATCCAAGGGGGGTTTACGCGGACCAGCTGAGCCCCCTGAGCTGGTTCGCGTAAACTCCTTCCCCTCTCTCAACCCGTGTAACTCCAAGTGACACTATTCACTTGGGTTTACGCGGACCAGCTCACCCCCCTTAGCTGGTCCGCGTAAACCCCTTGTGACCCTTCAACCTCCCCTATAAAAACCCCCTTAAGGGCTCAAGGGGCATAGGAGATGCAAGATAGAGGATCATCCATCCAAGCTCTGACATCCAGCAAGCACGGGACTTCAAGTGCGGCTCCAAGCAACGAGCAAAGGAGAATTGTGAGTGGGTGACTTGTTCGACAATCTAATACGCCGGGGGTATGTCGTTTGCGCTCCCCTCATGCCGTATATAGCCGTCATACACAAGTTAACACACACCATATGTGAGGCATTACAACATGGGTGGACGTCCCCTCATGCTGGGATTTCCTCTCGCGTGCCCGTCGGTTGCAACCACACGCGTGCCATGACGTCATGCTCTCTCGCAATCACGAGGCCATGTTCGACCGCTCAATTCAAGTCATGATCGACCCTCGCCCAGACACCAGATCAATGTATCCCTCCATTCATCCAGTCACAGGCCCCCGTTCGGCTCCGTGGCCCTAGCCCACGCCACGGGAGGAACCCTCTGTAAAACGCATATGTGTTCATTAATTACGCATCGACCTGGGGACCCACGAGCACGTCGTAGTTGTCCTGTGGCATGCGCCAGTTGTACCTTGGCCATTACAGCTTTCCTGTAAAGAAGTATACACCCCAGTATAACACTGTCGATTGGACGAGTGCCCTCGCACCCACGTTCAGGCCCTTAGTTTTCTATCTACACCACTTCGCATCCGTGCCTAACACCCTAACCCCAGCAAACATCCCTCAGTCTAACGTGCACCCATAGCTGCTGAATGCCCCCAGCCCTCTACCCACGGCTTCAGACATATATACAGACTTTTCTTCAACTTGGAACGAAGGTATTCAGATTCAATCCAATGTAAATAAACACCGGTTGCTTGCGGCCGGTCGGGAAAGACGTCCCGTACACGATTCCCGCAATCGCCTACGTACTCGCACCCATGGAACCCCTTCTCTCCACATGTCGCCCGATCGCCCGAGCCCACGTGCCGCGCCCTAGTGGCGCTTCCCCGGTCAACCCTAGGTTCCATGAGTGATTGTCGAGAAATCGGCTGGCATGCCCGCACCCTGTCCGGTTAACCCTTATCCCGATACTTCCGTGCCATTCGACCCTTTTTGACTTTCCGTGAAAGGACAGTGTCCGATACCACCGTGAGAGGCATGCAACCATAAGGAGGATACCTGAGATATATCAAACTCCCGTATTTTCCTTCCCCGCTGTATCCCTTCCTTCATCCTGGTAATCGGCATAAAAAACCCGCACAACAGAGAGGATGGCACGCCCGGTGGGACGTCTCCCGCCTTCCTTCTTTTTGCTGAAGAAAAGTCTGTGCCAGCCCTGAAGCCCTAGTGCCCTTTCCATGTCCTTGCAGGAGAGGTAGAGGAGGACACTCGTGTGCGCATTCTCTAGCAACTTCTGGTCCGCGTTCTGATCATTGGACCGCTTTCGGCGACTGTCAGCACCCGTCGCCTCTGTAGCACTCAGCACTCCAGTAACTATGGCGGCCGTCACCTACGGTCCCAACGTCATTGCCACCCACTCCCGGGTGGGCTACTTGGCGACGCCGATCACTTTCAGTAGCTTCGCCCCTGTCATCGGATCACCCTATTTCTTGAGTGTGATCCCCATGGCTGCGCTTCAGCCAACTCCAGTCTCTCCATTGGCTCTTGTGGCCAGTGTGCCACATGCACCTCCAGTTTCGGTGGTCCACTTGAGTGTCGGGCACCGGACCGTCACTACAGGCCCCTGCAGGGCCCCCAGATCAACGCCGACCCGGGTAAGCGTTAGGTCCCGGGGCCAGCCTTGTCCGATCTCCAACATGGGCCCCGTGCCCCGGACATCGGTCGGCTTCCCAGTATCCTCCTCGGGTTCCCAACCCCGAGCCTCGGTTAAGCCGGCACCAAACTCCCAACCCCAGGTCCACGGCTTCCTAGCATCTTCCTCGGGTTCCCAACCCCGAGCCCCAGTCAAGTCGGCACCCAACACGGGATCCCAGCCCCGGGTCCACGGCTCCTCAACATCCGCATCGGGTTTCCGACCCCGAATCCTGGCAAAGCCGACTCTCGACACGGGCTCCCAGCCCCAAGTTCACGGCTCCCCGGCATTGCATTCGGGACCCCGATCCCGAGCTCTAGTTGAACCGACTCTCCCCGTGGGTCTTCTACACAGGGGGCAACGTTCCTCAGTACCCTCCTCGGGCCTTCCGACCCGAGCCCGGACTACCCCGGCAACTACTGTGGGTCTTCGACCCAGGGGCGTCGGCACCTCAGCACCTCCGACGGTGTTTCCTCCCGGTGCAAGAGTGTCATCTCGAGCATCGGCAACACTCCAATCGGCGCGGGCGAAGGCTTACACCCGAGTCACCCAGCCATCGACTCTCAGCATGGGTTACTTATCCCGGGGGCCGATCTCAGCACCTCAGACTGACAGCTTCACGCTGTTGGTCACGCTAGACCAAGTTTTCTCGGTCTACCATCTTAGGGCGGAGTCTTCCTTAGCTCCTCATAAGAAGTGTCGCCATGGCCACAGAGGCAGACGGCTCGCTGCTGCAACCAGCAACTCCGACAAGACGATTTTTGTCAGTGACTTACGAAGCCGTCTCGACGGGGGTGAACCAATCGTACCCCAGGAACGGACCGTTCCCACCATCCCCACCTCCAATCGCTTTGACCTCTTGCGTCAAACACGAGAGGACGGGGCGGAGCTCAAAAGAGCGGGTTCCTCGGCAGTAGTCCGGGGGCACTCACCACAGCCAGACACACGGCCTCCCAAGATGCCTCGTCGGAAAGGCGGCGACGAGGGAGACCAGCAACCTGACTTGAAGAGAATCTGGGTCACCCCAGAAGAAGCTCAGGCCGTTCAGAGGGTGCATATCAGAAACCCCCTGCGAGCACTCAGATGCGGCATTAGATGAGATCCGACTGGCCTCACAGTAGCATTGTCTAACGATGCCCAGTCGTCCAATGTCAACCGCGTAAGCAAGCGGAGGTAAAGGCGAGCCCGTTCTCGTGCCCTCCAGCAATTTGTCCCAGACTCTCCTCCGACTGATGTCGGAAGTGAGCCCCCTCTGCAACGCATCTCGGTCTTTGATAGACTAGGGACACCTGTTCACCCCACGCGGGATGGCCCGGTTCATCAACGACGCAGTTCCAGTGTTCGCGTGCTGCACCACCAGACACCAGCCAGACACCCAGTCTGACGACTTGAACCAACCTCTATCCCACTTCAGGAGGCCATGCCACCAGGCTCCGCCACCTCCCCCAATAGGTCACATCGACACTTTTGCCGGACCGCAAGCGACGGAATGCGTGGAAGAGGTTCCGGCGGAAGATCGCAATCCTCCTATCAACGCAGAGCCGGTCAACAAGGACCCTCCTGTGAACGAGGTACAAGAAGTGACCCTCGACACTCTTATGAAGGAGAACCAGCATTTGAAGGCCCACCTGCAAGACCTCCTCCAGGAACAAGACCTTCATCCTCAACAGCCTGCTAGGCCCCAGGCCGAGGCACTAGTGTCGCCAGTAGCCCGTGATGCTTCCAACACCTCAGCGGAGATTGCCCGAACTCCATTGGCAATTGGGTTTGGCACGCCCCCGATTCAGGTTCAACCACGAGCCTCCAACACGCCAATACCGGAAAATCTCCTGGCGCAACGCTAGATGATCGAGCGCATTGTCGAGACAAAGCTCGCACAGTATGGCGAAGGGGCTGTCACGGTAGATCTCTACAGTGTACCCTACCCGCTTCACCATCGGCTAAAAAAGCTTCCCCCAGAATACTCCAAGTCCCTGAAGCTGCAAAAGTTTGACGGGCAGGGGTCGCCACATGAACACTTGGCCTACTATGTTACGGCCATGGGCGAGTTGGCGTTGGATGAATCATATCTCCTCCGCTACTTCGCCACTTCACTCACGGGAATGGCCTTTCAATGGTATTCCCGCCTGAAGCCCAACTCAGTCATCGATTGGGCCGATCTCCAGAAGAAATTCCTTGACCGCTTTCAAATGGCCGAGCGAAAGGTCTCCCTAGCCGAACTCTGTTTTCTCCAGCAGAAAAAGGGCGAGAGTGCCCTCGACTTCATCAAAAAGTGGCGATACCTCAGCATGAGGTGTGTCAATCCACCCGTTCAAGAGGACGCCATCACCATATGCCGTCGAGGTCTGGCGATCGAGGTCAGTGAAAAGCTTCTCGGCACCAATATCAAAGGCTTCGACCAACTCAATTCGACAGTTACCGAAATAGAGATGTTCTTCACCGATAACCCGAGCTATACTGCAGCAAAGGGTAAGCAAACGTGAGAGCGCCAGCCCGGTAAAGAGGTGAATATCATAGAGTTCATCCCTGCCACTAAGGCCAGTAAGGGGGCCGAATCCAGTGGCTCTGACAAAAAGCCAGCGGATAAGCCGGCCGCTCCCTCCTTCTCGGAGCGTATGAAGACACCCTTCTCATTCAAGAAGGAACACACGAAGATGCTCTTCGACCTCTGTATGGCCCAGAAGATCGTCGAGCTTCCAGAAATCCGCAAGCCAGATGAGGCTCTGAAGACCGATGATCCCAGTTATTGCATGTATCACCGCATGCTGGGTCATTCAATTGGAGGTTGCTACGTCTTCAAGACTCAGGCGCAGAAGTTGATCCGAGATGGCCTCATCAAAATGAAGAGCGATCTCGTCAATCCTCCTCAACCACATACGTGGGCCAGGCCTGCTAAGGCAACACGCATGGCTCACCGCTCAGCCAATGTCATCCACATGATGGCCGCATTTTCCCTTTCTGATGACGAGTCAGAGGAGCCCAGCGCCAATCGAAGGGCACGTTCGATCTGGTTCCCAGGGTGGAGGCCTTGGCATGATCGGAGACCTCACTTCTTCCCTAGGGAGAGAACCCGGTGACTCTTCGACATCCTCGTCGAGAACGGGCAAATCATGTCCCGCGACTCGCTTGCCGACTACACCCATTGGGATCATAGTCACCCCCAATATTGTCCCTTCTATGCCAGAATCTGCCACCCGATCGAGTCCTGCGAGGAAGTTCAGCACCTCATCCAGGAACATATCTGATGGGAGCAGATCGACGCGGAAGGAAACTCCATGTCGCTCGTCAGGCTTTGACAAGCTGTCGAAGAGACCCTAAGCATCGCCAGAGATGCGCCAAAGCGGCCAAACTCTCCTTAAGAAAATGGGCACGGGCTGCCTTACCAGCATCCTCCAGAATGGTTCGAGTTCTGGACTGACAAGCAAGAGGCACTCAAGCGATTGCAGAGGCGTAGAGAGCAGTATGCCAGTCAAGAGATGGAACCGACCAACTTATCGGTCAACGTCATCCATTCCCCTGCTCCTCTGGCCCCTTCAGGCTCTCAGACATCAGCACCTAGCCAGCCAACCCCAGCCACTTCGGTCGTGCGGTGGCGGTCCTGGCGGGAGCTAAAGTCTCTCCCTTTCCCTGAAGAAGACATTGCCATGCTCCTCCGGGTCCTTCTTGGCCGAGAGGACGTTTTGGTGGGTGAGACGATGACGA
This sequence comes from Amorphophallus konjac, assembly GCA_022559845.1. Lineage (NCBI taxonomy): Eukaryota > Viridiplantae > Streptophyta > Magnoliopsida > Alismatales > Araceae > Amorphophallus > Amorphophallus konjac. The sequence continues at coordinate 330,747,291 of CM040118.1, forward strand.
GCTCCATAGCTCTCTCTCGTCCTCCTCCCATTTTATCTCCGTCACCGATAACCACGGATAGGAAGGGAAAGCAAAAGCTGGGTGAGGCTCCCCCTCAGCCTCGTCGTATCTCCTCAGCGGACGGGTAGTCGGGTCCCCTACATCTGTCTGTTGACACAATCCGAAGTACGAAGAAGGCATCTTCGGAGTCTTCAGCTGCTTCGATTCAAGTGGCGGGCCCACCGCCACAAGGCTCAGCCGATCCGCATAGTCGAGATAACTGTGCAGAGCGACAATGTCCTGCGACGCCGTCAGTTGTTGCCAGGCCCAGCCCTCAGCATGATCACAAAGGCAAGGCTAAGGAGTAGGATAACAAGCATATCTCTCGGTCCGCTTCTCAATAAAAGCCTTCACCACCGCGGCTAAGGCATCAAACCGCGCAGACATCATCGGACGCCAGCACCAGCCTACCGACTCCCCGTATGCTCCTATCGCCACCGCGGGTAAGGCATCAAACCGCGCATACGTCTCCGGACGCCAGTCCCAGCATTCCGGCATACTAGGAATTGCCACTCGAGGTAATCGAGCAGGCGATCAATGCCACCTTCCAAATGCAACAAGCGGAAGGCGCCTGGATCAAAATCCGAGCGAGGAAGAGTCATCGACCTCACCCTGCAAAGGCATCAGCTCGGAGATATCCTCATCAGGATTTATCAACTCCGGCTCTAGCACCTCTCCCTCCTACTCCCTAGGAGACTGCGATCGCCAAGAGACAAGAGAAAAATAGGAGGAAGAACCTCAGAAGGCGGCTCAAGAAACAAGATGAACAAGCCGCCACCCTACAATTCCCAGCTGAGCCAACGCCTCTCCAAAGGCTTCAGTGGCTCATTGATGACCTTGAGGAATACGTTCCTCCTCGTCCTACCGGGGCTCTCCCACTCGATAGCTACATCCCGTGGGAAGAAATGTAGAAACGAGCCCGCCTCAAGAATTGGGTCCAAGAGATGATCCAAAAGCTCAAGGACGGTGAAAGACTCGTAATCCCAGATGAGCTCTCTTTGTGCTATAAAGACAATGAGATCACCACAGAGCAGCTGGAAGAAATGCTTCGGCGCTACACCTGCAACATGGTGGCCATCCCACCTCCTGACAATATAAACACTCCTCGGCGAGGTGACTCAGTAGCCTCCCGAACAAGATAGAGAACCACGGCTCCTCTTGAGCTACAGCCAGCTCCAGAGCACACTGGCCGCGGCAAAGGTCGTGGCTGGGGACGCGGTAGAGGCCATGGGAGAATTCCCGAGCTACCTCCTCACCCGTCCACCTTCGACCCGGAGTGAATCATCCTCTTTCGAGGAGAGGAACCGGCTCCCATTCCGGAAGTAGAAATTCGGGGTAGACTCGGTATTTTTGATCCTTCTAGCATTGAAGAGGTTACTACTAGCCTCCCAGCCCCTACACCAGTACCGGCTTCTGTAGCAGAGCAAGCGGGACCGCCCGGCAAGGATGAGCTAGCCCGCCAGTCACCCCCAGAAGAGCCATCACTGGCATCCCTATTCCAAGAGTCCATTGGCGATCGGGGTCAGTCCGATCCCGGTGGTAAGGGCAAGGCAGTGCAACTCCCCGACAGGGAACAGCACGGTAGCTCGCAGAAGGCTCAGCCTGACATACTACCCTCTCTAGAGGATGCTCGAGCCCTAGCTGACCGGAAGGTCCTCCACCAGATGAAATGCTTCCCGGCCAGCATTTCAATTTGGAAAGCCATCGCTTGGAGTAAGGACCTGAGGGAAACCCTTATCAAAATACTCTAAGAGCCGGAAGTCTATGAAGCACATGCCGCAGAAATGAAGGCGGCCGCCTATGGAGCCTTCTCAGCCACCATCTCCTTCACAGAGAAAGACATGCTGCTTTCCCCTCCATGCCACAACCGTCCTCTCTACATGAAGGGGAAGATCAACGGGCATGATGTGAACCGGATCCTGGTGGACGCAGCTGCTGTTGTTAACATCATGCTGCTCAAGACATTCAAGTCTTTACATCTGACCCCATACCTCCAGAAGGTCCAAGCGGTTAAGATCTCCGGCTTTAACCAGAACACCAAGGACGTCCTCGGCCGGGTGGATGTCGACCTGGTGCTCGATGATTTCACCTCCAAGGTGACATTCTACATCATCGACTCCAACACATCTTATAAGATGTTGCTGGGCAGACCCTGGCTCCATGAAAACTGGGTCGTCCCGTCGACTCTCCACCAATGCATCAAGTATGCCAAGGGCGGGGAGCAACATAAGGTCTCTGCAGACCTGTCACCGTTCACACTGGCAGAATGCAACCTGGCCAAAACTGCGCTCTATTTCAAGGGGATTAGTCCGTACCCCATGATTAAGAGCAAAAGTAACGGTTGGCTTTCAGAGGAAGAGGATGATGATCTCTTCTCTGTTGACAAGGAAAAGGCCAAGCTTCATCGACTACGCCTCGGCTCCAAGTCCACCCCAAATCGCCCAGAGAGGCGCCAGATTGACTTCGAGGCAAATCTTATTAGCCGAGCTATTAGCAAGAGTATATGCTTGCCACCATACTGCATCCAGTTCCCATGTGCATCCAAGGAGCGCAGCGTCAAGTCGCTGACGACATTTATTGTCACCTTCAAACGACACCGCCGAAATAAGAAAAAAGGCTAACAGGGACAAACCCATCATCTTCTACAAGGGAGACATGGCCCCTAAAGCTTCGCCAGATGATGACTTCGGCTGGTCCAGGCAAGCCGATGATACCCTCGAAGCAGTTCAGGTGTGGGGCGAGCTATCGCTGCATATTCAAGAAATGTGTTTGAAGCAACACATTCCCCTGTGGCAAACTCCTGCCCAATAGAGATATTTTCACCGACCGTGGGACCCTTCCCAAGTCTGAGGCAACCCCTGTCCTTCCATAAGGATACCAGGGGGCTTGGCTACGACCAAGATCCAGACTTCCATGCCCACTACGCAGTTAATGTCCTAGGCTTGGCGCAACCAGCCGACGACAAAGCTAGAGTCGAGGCCAAATTCTACAGCTCCGGGGATGAGGAGGAGGAAATCCTAATCCTGATCTCCGCCAAAGCCAGAACCCCGGCTCAAGCCGTCGGGGAACCTTCTTCTCTTCCCTGCCAAGATAAAGGGGCAGAAGAAGCTTCTCTGGTCTCTCAGCCAGTCGGGGGACCCAGTTCAATAAACCCTCCTGAGGGGGGGGATATCTCTGGTCCTAGCTGCGGAAGACTATCAACTTCACTGGGCAACCCCGGGGGGATCCCAGCAGCTCCAGTTCATGACTGCTGGCCAAAAGATGACGGCCCAGATCGATCCCCGGTGGATCCCAGTGACAACCGTTCTCCAGTCCCTTCAACATCAATCGGTGACTTAGAGAACCAAGAAATACATGAAGCCGACATTGATAATGAGGATTTCATCGACCTTCAACCCACTCCTCCCGAGCTGGAGGATAGCGTCCAGGCGACCGTCGACGATCTTGTGGAAATCAACTTGGGCGAAGATGAAGCCCCTCAGCCTACATTCGTCAGTGCTCTTCTTACTGAGGCAGAGAAGCAAGACTACAAGCAACTCCTACTCGAATACAAAGACTGCTTCACCTGGACATACAAGGAGATGCCAGGGCTAGACCCCTCCATAGCGGAGCACGAGCTAGCCATTTCTCCCTTAGTCGCTCCAATCAAACAACCACAGTAGCGCATGCACCATGAGCTGGAGCTCCAGGTTTCGGTCGAAGTCCATAAAATGGCGGAGGTCGACTTCATCGATCCGTGCATCTACCCGATCTGGCTCGCCAATATAGTTCCAGTCAAGAAGAAGAATGGTCAAGTCCGCATCTGCGTCGACTTTTGAGACCTCAACAAAGCCTGTCTGAAGGATGACTTCCCCGTCCCAATTACAAAAATAATGGTCGATATGACCACCGGTCATGATGCCCAATCTTTTATGGATGGGTCATCCGGTTATAACTAGATCCGGATGTCCCTCGAAGACAAGAATCACACAGCCTTCAGATCGCCCAAGGGGATTTTCAACTACAAGCGCATGCCCTTCGGTTTGAAGAACACTGGTGCTACTTACCAAAGGGCCATGACCAAAATATTCGACGAGATGCTACACAACACCGTCGAATGCTATGTTGACGACCTCGTCGTCAAGATCGAAAGGCGCGAAGACCATTTACGAGACTTCCGCCAAGTCTTCGAGTGGCTCCAGCAATATAGGCTCAAAATGAACCCCATGAAATGCGCCTTTGGCGTATCCAGCAGCAAATTTCTCGGCTTCGTCGTCAGGTACCGAGGAATAGAGGTGGATCCCAGGAAGATCAAAGCAATCCAGGAGCTTCCACCACTCATCAACATCACTGAGCTCAGGTGCTTCCCTGGGAGGCTGACCTACATTCGTAGGTTTATCTCTAACCTCTCTAGTCGGTGTGCGTCTTTCAGCAAGCTAATGAAGTAGGACACCCCATTCACATGGGACTCGGAATGCCAGATGGCTTTCGAGCAAATCAAGGAGTACCTCCTTACTCCCCCAGTGATGTGGCACAGCCCAAGGATGACTAAGTATGAAATGATGAGCCTAGGACTTAGACCCGCAAGCATATAAGACTGAACAACGAACCTATACTAGCGGCTCATGCGCATGGCACATATGATCTCCCGATGGTGACCGGGGATGATGGCAAGGGTGCGAGGGGGAACCCAATCAATTCTAAAGTCTTAGTGGGCTTTGGCTGACCCCTAAAGATCTGGGTTACCCAACTTCGTGGGCGGCTGGCCCGCAGGGCGGGGTTTGGGTGGCACTCACTTCCGGTCCGCGGTGGACACACTCGAAGTGACAAGCATGATCGGGCTCTCTTCTCACCGTCCGACGGGCATGCGAAGCAATACTAAACTTGCAGAATAAAGGCAATCAAGGGTAGTATCAGAGGCTCACCTGATCAGTGTGAAGACACCGATCCCGCTCGGAGACGAGGGCGCGTCGGGAAGCGTGGGTAAATAACCGAACGCTGCGGCGATGACGCTTGACCTGAAAGCTAAAAGAAGTACAGCACTACGCCTCTCGCAGGAGGGGTGATCTTGGGGTGGGGGTTAAACATATTACAACCAAAACTACCTCCACGCAGGGAGGGGCCTTCAGCCGGCCAAGCGGGGTGGGAAATTATGCAAGAAAAACCCGACTCTCCGAGCTCCGCCGGTTCTGCCAATCGTCAGATTTGCTGGACAGGGTGTCGGTGACGACGCTGCCACGGACTCCACGGAACTCAGATCTTGATGAAACTGGTGCCAAAAGTTTTCCAACTGACCAAGGATGATTTCTGAATTTTTTAGGAAGCTCTGAAACTCGGGACTGATCGGGCCGGCGACTGGAACAGGACAGCAACGTTCTGTCTCTGGCTGGTGCAGAACTGGTGCAGTCTGTTGCAGAGGGCGCTGCGGATTCTCCCGAACTCCAATTGAGACGAAACGGGCAATGACGCGATCGTGGTCGGAGTAGCTTCGAGCAGGAGTTGACGGGGCCCCAATCGGAGGTCGGAGAAGAGAATGGTGGCCGGATAAGTGGGGACAGGTCAAACCTGGACCCACAGGGGGCAGACTGCACACTCCGGCGAAGAAAATTGTAACTGGGAGCTCCGGTGGCCGATTGAGTCCCTTTTTCTTGGAGATGAAAGCTAACTGGACGTAGTTCCTCCCCTCCGAAAATGGCATCCAAACCTGTCCTGTGCTGGTCGTGGTGGCTTGAGCTTTCAGCTTCTGGTCTTCAGAGAGGGACAAAGAGCGTAGTCGGACGAGATCTGCTCTTCCGAACAGCTCCGACCTTGGAAGCCGGCGGGACCACCACCGTTGGAAAGCCGACTCGCAGATAATTCCAGCAATATAAGCTTTGCCACCTGAACCCTTGAGGGAAGGTCGTGGCTGCCTCTGCAAGTCACTGCAACTCTGCTGCCTGCAACAGAGACAGAATGAAGTGAAGAAGAGGGTGTGGGGAAGGGGGTGGCCAAGAGAGTATGGGGTGGAAGGTGTGTTTAGTGGCTGTGGGAAGGAGATGGGAGGTGTTTAGGGGTGGTGAAGGCTAGGGAGAAGAAGGTGGGGAGGGCGAAATGGGGCTGGAGAGGGGGTGAGTGGAGTGGGGGGTGGTGGTGTCTTGAGTGAGCAATGGAAGGTCCAAGGTGGAAGGGGGCGAACTAGGCTTGTCAATGGGGGGTGGGGGCAAACTTGGGAGATTAGGGGGTGGGGGAGGTAAAAGGGCACAGCCCAAGGGGAGGGAATTTCGAATTTGGGGCCTTGGGGAAAGTCCCTTCAGCCTAGGGGAGGTAGAAAGGTGCTTGGGGAAGGGAATGGGGTAGGTGGTGGTTGGAGGGTGGGATAGGGATTGGTGGGAGCTTTCTTGGGACTAAGGGGAATTAATGGGGTGGTGGGTGGTTGGGAGGGGTATTAAGTGAGGGGAGGGGAGTTAAGAAGTAGGTGGGAGAAGAGGAGAGAGAGAGGGGTTCGCCCCTTGCTTGATGAGAGAGAGAAAGAGAGAGAATGTGAGAGATAATGAGAGGGAGGTGGAAATGCTATTTCAATATTCATGGAAAAGTGATTACATGGAGAGAGATGGGGCCTATTTATAGGCAACCACTCTTTACATGACCAAAATGACCCTGACATTATGACAAAAGACCCAACAAGTCCTAGACTCAATCCATTAGGTCCAAACTAAGGTACTAAGGCCCAATTAAACAAAATAAGAGAAATAGACTAGAACAACATGACTCAATAAAAGAAAGTACATAAGATGAAACTTAGGAAATGAAGATAACAAGTGTAGATCATAGTCAATCCACATCAAGAGTGTGCAGGTGACCCGAGCCAAAGGGAGTGTCATGAGATGTCCTCATCAAATCCCCCGGGGTGGGGAGAACTCGACCCCGTCGAGTATGGGTCTGCCTGGCTGTAGTAACGCTGCAGAATATCGGGGTCCAAGCGCAGCATGTCCTCCCGACTCACCCAAGTATCCTCTGTCGGGGGACGGTTCTTCCACCTAACCAGGTAGCGCTGATACACCTTGTGCCTAGTAATGATACTCTGCTCATCCAGTATTGCCTCTATCTGCTCTCGTCGGTCCCTCAAGCTAGGAAGTGGAGTCCCACCGGGAGTGTCTCTCTCAAGGGGGGGTAAAGGCTCGAGCTCCTCACTGGGTCCCACCGCGGGGCCCTTGTAGGGTACCAGTTCTGCCACATTGAAGGTAGGGTGTACCTCAAAACCCTCAGGTAGGTCTAGCTCATAAGCAATACTGCCAAGTCATCTTAGAACTTGAAAGGGTCCCGAACCCCGTGCCCTCAACTTGGAGGTAGGCCCCGGAAGGAGCCGCTCCGTCCTCACCATCACCGAGTCTCCCACTTGGAACTCATAGTGGCGCCATCGAGCATCTGCCTACCTTTTGTAAGCCTCATTGCTCTTTCCTATATGCTTGCGAGAATGCGTATGCCATGCACTATGATGCGATGTTTGTGTGAAAAGTATGGTGTGCAAAGGTGGACCTGGGCAGCCAAATGTAGACCGATCACACTTTGATGCCATGAAGACTGTGACAGACTTAGGAGGGCCGGGACATCCATAGATTAACCTTTTATGCATGGGTGTGACAAATGTCGGGGGACCCGAACATCCATGTATGCTCCTCTCATGCTTAAGACTCATGATGAATGAAGGTGGGCCAATACATCCGAATATGGTCCACTTATGCTTCCTACTTGACATGTGGGTGATGTGAATGAATGTACCCGACTTATGAATTGTGTCAAATGGTGTGGTAAGCCTAGACACATGCATGTTTATCCCAAAGGTGACTTCCATGTGCATAGATGTGGGATGACTTTTGAACTTCCATGTGAATGGGTCGAAGGGATCTAGGAAGGTGGTTATGGGGTGGGGCATTTCATCAATCCCAAGGTGTTTGTTGCCTAAGGTCAAGGCTCTCATGGTGTAACCCGATTCTAGGATGGGAGGAGTTTGGGTCAACATGGGCGATATGGGTAGGGTGAGGTGGGTGGTGAATAGGGGGAGTGGTTTACATGGAGATCAAGGCTCCCTTAGGAAGGGGTTAAAGGGATCATGGTAAGGGTCACCAAGGTAGGGGTACTCCATGTTCTCAAGGTCCTCAAATGGTGAGTCATCCTCCTCCAAAATAATTGGGCCAAGGTTGCTAATGGGTTGGCCAATCAAAGCACTTGGGATCTCAATGGTTGGGGAGTAGACTAGGATGGGTTCCTCCTCCATGGGAAGAAAGAGTATGATCTCACTCGTAAATTGGCCATTAGTGTAGATGGAAGTGATGGAGCCAATGGCGGGGTAAGCTAGGCTAATGGTGCTAGGCTCCGACAGCCTCATGGCTAGCATATCGGTCAAGTGGACTTGCCTATGTAGGTAGGCCACTAAGTCTCCCAAATCTTCCACACAATAGGAGGTTTGATAAGTGACATGAGGCTGAGTGGGAATGATTTGGGATTGATGTCCCATGGGTAGGTGGCTTGGTTGTGAACTAGGAATGGTGAGGCCTCGCTTAAGCCATTGGAGTACGGACTTATCTATGGTGATGGTGTCATGGGGAAGGGTGTGTAGCTCTTGAGGAGCTAGGCTAGGAGTGGTGGGTGAGTTGTGTGGCCCTTGGATTTCCTCTATTTTGGGAGGTGGATCCGGATTGGTATCCCTCTCCACTTGGGTGGGTGTGTGGGTTGCAACTCCTAAGGACAATGGGGTAGGAAGGTCCATGGTGGGTGGGTTGGTGATAGTCGATGCATGGCGCACCCGAGGAGGTGAGCAAGGTCGACGTGGGTTGGAATTGGGAGTGGAAGTAGTGGAGGCCTATATTGGGGTAGGATTGGGGTGGGAAGTGGAAGGTGGGTTGGGTGAGGAGATTTGGGTTGATTGGTTTTGGGAGATGTGTCCCTTTTTGGGGACGATGGTGAGGTTGCGGTGGTGGCCAAGGGGGCTTGTGGGGTACGAGTTTGGTGAAGGGATTTGAGTTTGGGGGTGGTGGCCATTATGGGCCAAGGTGGAGGGGTGGACATGGGGTCCAATTGGGTATGTGGACATATGGTTGTGGTGAGGACTTGGATGTAGGATGTAGATGTTGTGGTTGGAGTAGGAGAGGTGGGAAATGGTGGGGAATGCGTGATTAGGGTCTTGGGTTGGCCAAGGGGAAATGAAGGAGTTGAAATGCTCTTTGGGCTTTGGTGTTCGGAATGGGAGGGGAAAATATATCTAGCCCTAAGTTATTCCTTCATGTCCCCCCATGTTGTGAGGGGAGCTTCCCTTCTAATTATCCTTAAGCCTTCAATTGTCAACCAATGAGTGTGGGCCCGTTTGGTAAGTTGTAATTTGGCAAATCGGACTTTCTCATCCTCGGACATGGGATACCAAGTGAAGTAATGGTCCATCGAGACTTCCCAATCTAAATAGTCAATAGGTTGAGTTCCATCAAATATGGGAGGTGGGGAACATGTCCTTCTATCATCCGTCCTTGGGGCAAGCCCATTTTCTCCAAGTTGGTTGAGTCGACCCGATATGTTATCAAGCCGCTCATTGGCATGGGTCAAGGCCTTCATGAGGTAGTTGACATGGCTAGGGAGGTTATGTGTGTTAGTGGTAGGAATCCCTTGGGGGTTTGGACTCATAAAGAGGGCCGATGGGTAAGGTTGGTAAGAGGTAGCCATGCTAGTGGACCAAAGAGATGTAACCGAGGACTCTAAATGCATAAACACGCCCTAGGACCAACTTGATAGAGACAAGTTGTGAACTTGCTCTGATACCACTTGATGTGGCACAGCCCAAGGATGACTAAGTATGAAATGATGAGCCTAGGACTTAGACCCGCAAGCATATAAGAGTGAACAACGAACTTATACTAGCGGCTCACGTGCATGGCACATATGATCTCCCGATGGTGACCGGGGATGATGGCAAGGGTCCGAGGGGGAACCCAATCATTTCTAAAGTCTTAGCGGGCTTTGGCTGACCCCTAAAGATCTGGGTTACCCAACTTCATGGGTGGCTGGCCCGCAGGGCGGGGTTTGGGTGGCACTCACTCCCGGTCCGCGGTGGACACACTCGAAGTGACAAGCATGATCGGGCTCTCTTCTCACCGTCCGACGGGCATGCGAAGCAATACTAAACTTGCAGAATAAAGGCAATCAAGGCTAGTATCAGAGGCTCACCTGATCGGTGTGAAGACACCGATCCCGCTCGGAGACGAGGGCACGCCGGGAAGCGTGGGTAAATACCGGAACGCTGCGGCGATGACGCTTGACCTGAAAGTTAAAAGAAGTACAGCACTACACCTCTCGCAGGAGGGGTGATCTTGGGGTGGGGGTTAAACATATTACAACCAAAACTACCTCCATGCAGGGAGGGGCCTTCATCCTGTCAAGCGGGGTGGGGAATTATGCATGAAAAACCCGACTCTCCGAGCTCCGCCGGTTCTGCCAATCGTCAGATTTGCTGGACAGGGTGTCGGTGACGATGCTGCCACGGACTCCACGGAACTCAGATCTTGATGAAACTGGTGCCAAAAGTTTCCCAACTGAACGAGGATGATGTCTGAATTTTTTAGGAAGCTCTAAAACTCGGGACTGATCGGGCCGGCGACTGGAACAGGACAGTAACGTTCTATCTCTGGCTGGTGTAGAACTGGTGCAGTCTGTTGCAGAAGGTGCTGCGGACTCTCCTGAACTCCAATTGAGACGAAACTGGCAATGACGCGATCGTGGTCAGAGTAGCTTCGAGCAGGAGTTTACGGGGGCCCAATCGGAGGTCGGAGAGGAGAATGGTGGCCAGATAAGTGGGGACAGGTCAAACCTAGACCCACAGAGGGCAGACTGCACACTCCGGCGAGGAAAATTGTAACAGGGAGCTCCGGTGGCCGATTGAGTCCCTTCTTCTTGGAGATGAAAGCTAACTGGACGTAGTTCCTCCCCTCCGAAAATGGCGCCCAAACCTGTCCTGTGCTGGTCGTGGTGGCTTCAGCTTTCAGCTTCTGGTCTTCAGACAGGGACAAAGAGCGCAGTCGGACGAGATCTGCTCTTCCGAACAGCTCCGACCTTGGAAGCCGGCGGGACCACCACCGTTGGAAAGCCGACCCGCAGAAAATTCCAGAAATATAAGCCTTGCCACCTGAACCCTTGAGGGAAGGTCGTGGCTGCCTCTGCAAGTCACTGCAACTCTGCTGCCTGCAACAGAGACAGAATGAAGTGAAGAAGAGGGTGTGGGGAAGGGGGTGGCCAAGAGAGTATGGGGTGGAAGGTGTGTTTAGTGGCTGTGGGAAGGAGATGGGAGGTGTTTAGGGGTGGTGAAGGCTAGGGAGAAGAAGGTGCGGAGGGCGAAATGGGGCTGGAGAGGGGGTGAGTGGAGTGGGGGGATGGTGGTGTCTTGAGTGAGCAATGGAAGGTCCAAGGTGGAAGGGGGCGAACTAGGCTTGTCAATGAAGGGTGGGGGCGAACTTGGGAGATTAGGGGGTGATGGAGGTGAAAGGGCACTGCCCAAGGGGAGGGAAATTCAAATTTGGGGCCTTGGGGAAAGTCCCTTCAGCCTAGGGGAGGTAGAAAGGTGCTTGGGGAAGGGAATGGGGTAGGTGGTGGTTGGAGGGTGGGATAGGGATTGGTGGGAGCTTTCTTGGGACTAAGGGGAATTAATGGGGTGGTGGGTAGTTGGGAGGGGTATTAAGTGAGGGGAGGGGAGTTAAGAAGTAGGTGGGAGAAGAGGAGAGAGAGAGGGGTTCGCCCCTTGCTTGATGAGATAGAGAAAGAGAGAGACTGAGAGAGATACTGAGAGGGAGGTGGAAATGCTATTTCAATATTCATGCAAAAGTGATTACATGGAGAGAGATGGGGCCTATTTATAGGCAACCACTCTTTACATGACCAAAATGACCCATACATTAAGATAAAAAACCCAACAAGTCCTAGACTCAATCCATTAGGCCCAAACTAAGATACTAAGGCCCAATTAAACAAAATAAGAGAAATAGACTAGAACAACATGACTCAATAAAAGAAAGTACATAAGATGAAACTTAGGAAATGAAGATAACAAGTGTAGATCATAGTCAATCCACATCAAGAGTGTGCAGGTGACCCGAGCCAAAGAGAGTGTCGTGAGATGTCCTCATCACCCATTCCACATGTTAGGCGTAGCTGGTGTATTCGGCCCGTAAAGAATTCTTCTAAAAATTCTGAACCTAATCTTTGCAAAAAGGGCAAAAATCAAGGGTAAACCCTTCATCCTTTATATTGCCGCCATGGACGCTTCGCTGGGAGCTCTGTTGGCGCAAATCAATGAGGAAGGTAAAGAGCAACCCCTCTATTACCTCAGCCGGAAGTTAATTGGTTCCCAGTACCGCTACTCCCCCATGAAGAAGGTCTGCTTGGCCTTGGTGTTCGTGGTTAAGAAGCTGCGGCATTACCTCCTGTCCCATCAAGTCGAGCTTATATCCAAGCATGACCCCCTGAAGTATCTCCTTCGGCGGCCTGTCCTCTCAGGCAGACTGGGGAGGTGCGCTCTCCTGCTGATGGAGTACGACATTACTCATGTCCCCAGAAAAGCAATCAAGGGACAGGGTATGGCTGAATTCTTGGCAGCCCATCCAGTGCCGGATGACTCACCTTTCAACTCGGAGCTCCCGGACGAGGAGTCCTTTGCTGTTCAATCACAGCCATCGGTTGAACAGAGCGGAGTTGTCTTGCATTATTGACAGCAAAATGCTATCACAACCAGTGTACCTTGCTGGGAGCTCTACTTCGATGGCGCTTCTCGAGGGATCACCCGGAGCAACCAGGATCCAGCCACCATGGTAGGTGCCGGCATAGTTTTCCTGACTCCTCAGGGCGGAGTTTTATACAACTCTTGTTCCCTCATGAAGTCCCTGACCAACAATGAAGCTGAGTATGAAGCTCTACTCATTGGGCTCCAGATGGCTCTCCACATGGGCGTTAGATGTCTCAAAGCCTACGGGGACTCTTAGCTGATAGTCCGGTAGGTCCTCGGCATCTATGACGTGCGGAAGCCAGAGTTGGTTCCATACCATACCGCTGTCACCAGATTAACTCAGAAGTTCTATTTCTTTGAAATAGATCACATTCCCAGAAGCAGCAACGCTCAGGAGGACGCCTTAGCAAAATTGGCCGCGGCCATCAAGCTCCCGCCCGAGGGTGAGGTTGACATCATCATCAAGCACTGAAGGCTGATGCCGAGTTCACTCGAAGGCAACGCCGATCTCACCATTTACGAGGTCCATGACGTTGACCAGAACACACCTCCAGAAGAGGATGATTGGCGTGTGCCCATCATTAAATTCAAGAAAGGGTGGCTTCCCCCTGACCGAGTTCAAAGGGGTCCAGCTACTCCGCCGAGCGACCTCTTACGAGTTGATTGGCGACTCCCTGTATCGGCTTGTCCACGAGAAGGACAAGTCAATCCTCCTGAGATGTGTCTCCCTTGCCGAGGCTCGAACCATCATGCAGGAGGTTCACTCCGGATTGTGCGGTGGGCACCAGGCCGGAGATCGAATGAAGCATAACATTAAGCTCAAAGGCTTCCATTGGCCAACCATGTACGCGGACTGCATCCAGTATGCCCGTGTATGCCATCAATGCCAAGCCTTTGGCCCAGTACCCAGAAGACCTCCCAATCTACTGCGTCCTACAGCCCCCACCTGGTCATTCACTGAGTGGGGCATGGACATCGCGGGGCCCTTCCCGCCATCTTCCAAGGGCCATAAATACATCTTGGCCGCCACTAATTATTTCTCTCACTGGGCGGAGGCTCTACCTTTGCGAGAGATCACCAGGGAAATCGTTGCTAGATTCGTCCGGCACAACATCATATACTGATTCGGTACTCCCAGTCGCATAGTGTCTGACAACGGGACACCCTTCAAAAATAAAGCCGTATACCAGTTAGCGGCCAAATTCCACATCGACTAGAGAACCTCTTCGGTCTACAACCCCCAGGCTAACGGTTTGGTGGAAGCCTTCAACAAAACCCTCTGTAAGCTCCTGGCTAAGATGGTTAGCCACCGGAAACGCGATTTGGGTGAGAAGGTCTTCAAAGCATTATGGGCCTATCAGACGGTCTAGAAAACCCCCACGAGGTGCTCGCCGTTCTCCCTTGCTTACGGGACAGAAGCAGTTATCCCCATCGATGTCTAGCTAGCCTCTTATCACGTGGCGATCCACACCGGCCTTGCCGACCCTGACGAAGATGAGTACCAGAGAAGGCTAGAAGAGCTCGCCGACCTAGAAGGCAGGCGACTCGAAGCCTACAAACACCTGCAAGTATACCAGGCCCGGGCCTATGATAAGCTCGTCAAGCAGCGAGCTTTCAAACAAGGTGACCTTGTCATGATCAAGGAAAGAGAAGTCATGGCAGGGCGCTCCAGTGGAAAACTACAGCCAAATTGGCGAGGTCCATACATCATCCAGAATGTCTACGAGGGTGGGGCCTATACGGTTGTTGATCACAAAGGTCATAGACCGTTCCCGCCTCTCAACGGCAAACACATAAAGCTATACTATGCACCAGAACACAAGTTCGCGCGCCAACTGGACTAAGGCGCACGTCCTAGCTACTATCAATAAGGTCGGTCCTTCCCCGTAAAGGACCTAACCGACCAGTCCTCCCAGTCTACAATTTCCAGTCAACCAGCCAGCCCAGTTCCCCAGAACCGTCGCCAGGCATTCGTGGGGACTAATCTCCTGCCCTCATTCCCGTCACCGCGGGAGCACGGGCACTTCTGCACCAGCACCAGTCTAGCCACCAGGCTCACAGGTAAGTCAAAAAAAAACTAAATAAAAAAATGGGGTTAAAAATAGAGATGCTCTGATGGACCCAGTCATCCTCACCACAAGGGGTGACTGGGGGCAAAAAGGCCAGTAACCCGGCTGAGGTGGAAACCCGAAAGGGCACCTCAGGTAAAATCGGGAAACCCCTCGACGTGAAAACCCGCAAGGGCGCGTCGTAAAAAGCTAAAGGGGGTCGGTTCTAACGAAAACTCGAAAGGGCGGTAGAGCCGATAAAGAGAAAATCTTCTTCTCCCAACCAGTCAGAACGGCCTTCCGCCTATTCCTTGGTGGGCCGTTAGCCTCATCCAAAGCCAATCTCCAATCCAGTCGCACTACCGCTGTGCAAACCCTCTAATTCCCAGTCGGCCTTGCATTACTTCCGCTCAGTTTGGCCAACCTTTGGCCCTTTCTTCGGCAACACAGATCAACCAGTCCCTGTAACAGTCAAGCTTCCAGTCACCGTCCCGGTAAACTTATATCCCGGCACATACCCAGACATTTATCACTCTCCACCCCTACATCCTACATCCTTTGCAAATCTAGAGCCTTCAAGTCCATTATAATCCCAGTTCTCCCGTACAATCCCTGATCCACTAGCCTTAACTCCAGTCATATCTTGCCATAACAAAGTGGCCCCTCGCCACCATGGCATGAGGATTTCTAAAAAAACCCTTGTTATTGGCCGAACAATATCCGGCTACCCATACCTTCCAGTCTCAGGTTACGTCCCCTGACAACGATACACTATGGACGACAGTCTCACAAATATATATATATATATATAATGGGGTTAAAAATAGAGATACCCAGGCGGGCCTGGTCGAATCCATTACAGGGAACCGACTAGGTGCAAAAATTGCCACTAACCCAGCTAAGGTGAAAACCCGAGAGGGCGCCTTAGGTAAAATCGGGTAACCCCTCGGTGTGAAAACCCGTGAGGGCGCATCGGAAAAAGCTATAGGGGGCCAACTCTGGCAAAAACCCACAAGGGCGGTAGGGCTGGTAAAGAGAAAAAAAACCTCTCTCTCCCTCTTTTCTCTTCACTTACAAAGCTATCGGCTATGACACGCTCTGATGGCAAGCTCAACATCACCCCATGACGATGATGGCCACTACACCCCCGAGGGTCGGTCATCTCCAGTGCTAGTTTCAGTTCCAATTCCCAGTCATAGTTACGGCTACAATGCCTTCACAGGCCAGCCGCCAGCTTTCAACTCCCGCACTTCGACTACAATGCCTTCACAGGCCAGTCGCCAGCTTTCAACTCAGTATTCGGCTACAACGCCTTCACAGGCCAGCCGCCAGCCTCCAGTCCCACCACTTCGGCTACAACGCCTTCACAGGCCAGCTGCCAGCTTTCAACTTAGTCTTCGGCTACAACACCTTCACAGGCCAGTCGCCAGCCTCCAATCCCAGCACTTCGGCTACAACGCCTTCACCGGCCAGCCGCCAGCCTCCAGTCCCAGTACTTCGGCTACAACGCCTTTACAGGCCAACCTCCAATCCCAGTCTTTGGCTACAACGCCTTCACTGGCTAGTCGCCAGCCTCCAGTCCCAGCACTTTGGCTACAACGCCTTTACAGGCCAGCCTCTAGCCTCCAGTCACAGTATCCCGGCTATAACGCCTTTACAGGCCAGCCGCCAGCCCCCAGTTCCAATTTTGGCTACAACTCCTTTACAGGCCAGCCTCCAGCCTCCAGTCCTAGCACCCCGGCTATAACGCCTTCACAGGCCAGCCGCCAATTTCTAATCCCAGTCACCGGTTACAACACCCTTATGGGCCAGTCTCCAGCTCCCAGCTCCAATTTCGGCCACGATCCCTCCACGGGTGGGCCAACCAGTCCCTGTCCCGATTACGGCCCTTGGCTGTGATACCTTTTGAGGTCATCTGGCCAGCTCAGTCCCAGTTTCTCAAGTCGAGAAGAGCTACATTACCGGTTAACACCATATAAATGACCAACACTCAGGTGTCAACCTACAACTAATACATCCCAGAATCAGTTCCTGACCTTAACCAAGTAGGCCCCCACGCCTCGATGGGCCTACTCCAACCCTACACTAGGGGTTTTCCCCCCACTTTCCATCAACCAGCACTCAGTTCCCAGTACTCAAAATATAGTCACACCACTCTCTCCACCCAATTTTTTTTATCCCAGCTCCAGTTTCGAATAAAACCCAGTCCGCTGCCCCTCATGCTGGTACATGTTAAAACAATCAAGCACGACCGATAGTAAGTGGTAGCCACCTCTTGTACTCAACCCTATTCCACAGACTAGGGGGGATAACAACTCAACAAACAACAAAGTTAAAATCTGGAGTTTGTCATTGATACTCTATAAAAAGGAGCCCAAGACATGCCCTTGGGGTAATAAAAAGATATACAGTCTAGATAACCAAAAAGGGGAAGGAAAGCGATACAATCACGGCCTAGCCTCGCTCCCCTCCAGCTCCGCCAAGCGGGACTCCGCAGCCGCCAACTCCGCCTCCAAGGTCGACGCAAGTTGAACGCTGGCCTCGGCTCTGGCTTCGGTGGTCTGCCACTCAACTCCAGCAAGCTCTACGGCTTGCCGCTGCTCCTCTAAGGCCTTATGCAGGGCCTCAGCTCTGCTGGTCACCTCACTCAATTGCCTGGCACGGTCCTGAGCAAGAGACACGGCTGCGTCGGCAAGCCTCCTCTGATCGGTCGCAGCTGACGTAAGCCGAGCACACTGCTCTTGTACCTCCCAAATGGCCGACAGTCGCTGTGCCTGCTGCTCCTGAGCCTCTAGAAGCCGCAGGTACTCCGCCCAGATGCCGGCCAAGCCAGACATCCAGAGCCCACGAGGGAATCCAAGGCCATGGTAGCCACGTGTGCACTCCCTCAGCCGCTGCCGAAGCTCCTCTAGAGAAGGAAGGGGATCACCCCCTATGTAGCCCCGGGCTCGCTGAAGCAAGGCTGCACCTACGCTGGCGTCCAGTAGCGGCTCCGGTGGTGAAACGAATGTAGGCCACTCGATCCCCAGCTCGAGAAAGGGGTGACCCGTCTCAGCCAGCACACCAGAAGGGCCTGCACAACCCCGTCGAACACGAAACGGGTCAGCAATGTTCAAGACTTCCCTATGACAAGACAAGGTAAAAAACCCTGAGAAAGGTCCTGACTCTCACCTGGTGTGGCTACTGCCACGCCTGCAACTTCCCTGCTCAGGGTCGGTGAGGCCAACCTCTCCTCCGCCCCGGTAGTGTACCCTGCTGAAGCCGGAGAGGGTAGGGACTCCCCTGCAACCCGATCCTCCCCAATGGCCATTGAGGTGACAGGGGGCTCCCCTCGACCCTCCTCGACGGGAGCCAGCGCGTGCTCCTCCTCAGACTCCAGTCCTGGACACAACACAAAAATATCACTACTCGACCATAAACTCTGTATCAAAGCCGATGCGGAGACAAAGAGAAGCCGCATATACCTTCCAACGTCGCCTCCATCTCGGCGTCCTCGGTAGAAGAAGCCTCGGAGGAAGAAGAGCTCGAGCTCGAGCTCTCGTCGGTCTCCATTGTGGCACTGCCACCCGAGCGTCCCCTTCGGAAACCCCCTCAATGTCGACGAACTCCTCATCGCCCTCAACAGTAGCTGCAATGGGAGGCTCATTTCCTAATGGCCAGTCTATATGCCGAGGGAGCTCTCCTTCCTCCAGAGGGGAAGAGGTACCTACAATCCATCCCAGTCAAAGCTCAGCATGGGTGGAGAAGTCGAACAATCCACCCTAAAGCGATCAAGTGCTCAGCTACATACCTGATGGTCCCACACTGGAGGACTCCACCAGCCCCACCGTACAGGCTGACACCACTGTCGGCAAAGGTGGGAGAGGCACCTTCGTCAGAAATGATGGTGGTCTACTCAATGTGTCCTCAACGGTAGCTGGGGGCACGGAAGTCACCGGTCCGGGATCATCTCCCAAAGATGGCAAGGCCACTGACGGGCCGGCATCCGCCAGTTCTCGGATCATCTCCAGAGTAGCCTCCGCGTCCTCACCTACCGAACCAGCAACATAAATCAAGTCAATAATTTTGTCTTGCTAAAAGAGTCCAAAAGCAATGGGGGGATCCCCTCAATAACAATTGGACACTTACCCGGACAACTACTAGCCACCGTGGGTGCTGGCTCTTCCGCCTGCTCAGGGGCTCCGCTCAGTATCTCAGCACGGGCCCTGCTCCCGGACACCTATGCCTCCCCTGCACAATTCAGACGGTTATGTCAGTAATCGAAAGCAAGTGAATCGCAGCTCACACTTAGCATCAGAAGCCCTTACTCGAAGGGGCTCCGCTAGTAGCCTCCCACAACTCAAAGTCAGTGAAGGTCCCAGCATGGGGTGCAGGCTCGTCCATCATATGAAGAAGCCCCTTCATGTCTATCTCGAACTCGTCCCCTTCCTCAGGTGGAAGAGCCACCTCCCGAGGGGGCGAGAAAGTTGCCTCCACTCTAGTCTCCGGCGAGGCTACAAAACACAAGTCCAGCAAAACAAGATTAGCCGTCTATCATGGCTAAACCTAGCAGGAGAAAAGAAGGCGAAGCGACACTTACTCAAGGCCATCCCCGCCTCAGCCTGCTCACCGGTCTCGAGTCCCCCAGGGGACTCACCAGCCTCAGTCGCTGCATCCTCCACACGAGGGCATTTCCTCCGAGGCCGCAGACCTCCGTCTCCATTCCCTGAGGATGTTCCCGTGGAGGGCTGGTCCCCCTCTGCCGCAGAACCTGCTGACAAACACACCAATATACAACACCTCAGTTCTGTATCTAAGAATTATAGAATGAAAGGGAGAGAGCCGGCTAAAGAAGGAAAGCCTAACCTGAAGCCCCAAAGGGGGTCAATGGTAAAGGCACCAGCTGCTCCATCCCTAACACCAGAGCTCGGGCCGCCAACGTGACGGCTTCCCGAATATCCCGTGGAGTGCGTGTGCACTCGACCTGGGACACGAACTTCACAGGCCCAGCTGACCCAATCGCATGGGTGATGTGCCGTCTCCAGTCATCAACCGCTGTGTCGGCGAAGCTCCCGTGCGGGAGCTCCCGGTCCAGCGACCCTCTGCCCCGAATGCCACAATCGGCCAAGAACTGAGTCCACCAGGCCTTAGGTGCCCTCGGTAGGGACACCTTCGCTCCAGTCGCTGTAGTCGATGCCCGTCCCAGGGGCTTCAGTGCCCCTCCATTGCTTCGGCTCCCGGAAGATGAACCCCCAGCACTCCGGGGCCACTATGCTGCAATCCGCTCGACCTCTCGACGGATCCGAGTGACCTGGGTTCTCAGATACCCCTCATCCAGTGCAATAGGAGGTAGATCCTCCCTCAGAAATTGACTCACCTCCGCCTTCCTGATCACGGAGGCCTTCTTTCGGTAGAGGTAACTGTGCCCGAACCACCACCAGGCATAGTGCACATCAAATCATCCTCGACGTCCCTGCACTGGTATCGAAAATCACTCCGGTTCTCGGCGGCAATAAAAGTCCCACCAGGCCACTGTAAGTAGGTGGGTATCCTTGCCCTTGTACTGCCTACCCATAAGATGGAACTCCCTGTTCGGCAGAATCCTCTGGTCGTACCTGAAGTTTCTGGCAAAGCGGTGTGGGTAGTACGGCTCCAAGGAACTCATCGCCGATCGGTGCAACACCAACACAGCTGCTCAGGTGCTCAGTATCCACTCAGTCCGTGGTCTTGTATTGGCCGCCCCCTGATCGGGGTGGGGGCTGGTCGCCCCTCCGCCTGAAGCCCCCAGAAAGAGGCCCGAGTCCCTCGCTGCACTGTCAAAGGGCAGTCCCTCCTCGCCCCGGGCGTGCAGGTAACAAAGGGCCCTCCGGGCCCCCTCAAGCTACTCCTCTGCATCTTCATTCGCCTGCCCAGTAAAGCTGAACAAAAGTGGTGCCGTCAGGTTCGCCACAGTACCTCGTGTCACCAGCCTCGGTAACAGTAACCCGGCCCACACGCTAAGGTAGTGGTTCGGCAGGAGTATACTCCTCTCCCTCGGCACTGAGTGTGCCGCCAGAACTCCAAGTCCCTGGTAGATGTTGGCCAATGCAGCGGGAGCTAGAGCTAACTGTCTCCCCTTAGCCAACAAGCAAGCCGGCCACAATAACTCAGCTCTCAACAGCCCGTCCACTCCGTGAGGAACTACGAAAGTCGCCAGCCAATATGCCAGATATGCTGCAAGGTATGTCACATCTGGCAGACTGATAAGTGTGTATTTTTATATATTAATTCATGATTATACACATTTTTATGAGCTTAAATAATAATAAATATACACGTATCACACTTACTGTTGATTTAGAGTCAAATATTTAAATTTCTGGAATTAAATAATGTTAATAACGATTTTGACGTATTTATGCAGGCACTCGGTACGAGGGAAGCTACAAGAAATAAATATAAAAAAATAAAAAATAAAATTATATGTTGAACTGGGCCAAAATCCCAAGGAGTTGTTCAAAAAGAAAAGAAAAAAAAATAGAAAAGAATAATTTTATTTGATATTTTTACGGATTTTTAGAAGCTATATATATATATATATATATATCGCAGCGTCGGCAGTAGAAGCCGCCCCCGCCTTCGCGGCGGGGGCACGGGCGACGAGGAGGCGGGGGCACGGTTCACACGGAGGCGGATGCACGCGCAAGCGCGTGCGCCGGCGTGAAAAGGCGGCACGCGGGCGGTCCACACGGCGCCAGGAGAGAGAAAGAGAGAGAAAGGAAGAAGAAAATGCCAGAAAAATCAGAAAAAAAATCAAAAAAAAATTGTAAAAGTGTGCATCACATGCTAGCACACAATTCCAAGTCAACAAGAGCAGCAATTGTCAACAAAAGAAGCAAGAAGTGTTCATATTAGCTAAAGGGTTGTTGTGTTACCCTATATAAAGGGGTTCAATTGTAATGAAAGTTGTTAAAAGAGAAGATAGCAAAGAGTTGTAAGCTATGGGTTGCTAATATTTGTAAGTGTTCTTGAAGTTCTTGCTTTGTGGCTTTGGTAGGAGAAGATTTTGAGAGCTTTGTATTTAAGTTTTGAAGTTTGTTGTTAGTTTGTATTGAATACTTTCATTGTACTCTTAGCCATTTTTAGCTCTTCATAGTCAATTTACAATCTTGTGTGATCCTTATTTCAATTTATTGTCTTATACAAAGTTGTTCATCTTTAAGTGTTCTTCAACTTCTCTTTCTATCATTTCTTCCAATTCCTTCTAGGTTGAAAGTTATTTCTAGTTTTCTTAAGTGATGTTCTACGTGGTTACTATTCATCTGAGTTGATACCTCCTGCCATTTCTTCATTTTGGAGCCTTTCCAATCATATTTTTACTCTGAGTTCTTCATAAAAGTTGTTCCTAACTTATAGATATAACTTTTGTTCTTCTATCACTTCTCCAAATTCTTCTTATTTTGTGAGTTATAATTAATTTGTTACTGTTCGGATTTCTGCTATTTTACTGTTCATCCGCACCAATAGGTCTTGGTGTTTCATATTTTTCACTATCTTCCTTTCATTTTCTGATTCTGTGTTCTTCATCAAAC
This sequence comes from Amorphophallus konjac, assembly GCA_022559845.1. Taxonomy (NCBI): domain Eukaryota; kingdom Viridiplantae; phylum Streptophyta; class Magnoliopsida; order Alismatales; family Araceae; genus Amorphophallus; species Amorphophallus konjac. Next base: position 330,769,643 of record CM040118.1, read on the forward strand.
TTCTTCATCTTTTCATTCTCTACAACTTTCATTTAATCCACTTCTTCTAATTTTATCTGGTTTAAAAGTTTTGTCTCTTCCTAGTTCACTTTAGTTTCATTATAATTGTCTATTTGTTCTTCTATCGATTCCACCCTTCTAAATTGCATCCCAATCTTTCTAAGGCGGTTTAAATTCAATTCTCTTGATACTAGGGGTGATTCACCGGGCCATTATTTTGAACCTCAAATCATGTACTCTCAGTCTATTTATCATGACCCTCCTTCACTATTCAACCAACCGCCTCAATATGTGAATGATGATGATGATGATCTTCTGCCTGTCATTTTGGCTCAAGATATCACTATTGAGAGTGAGGGGGAGTGCGCATGTAATATCATGATGAAGGAAGGAAAGGAAGAAGGGGGTGACTTCAATGATAATGATGATCATATCACCCCATTCTATGAATGTTTTGAGATTGAGAATACTACAGTAAAAGATAATGGCCCAAACAACTCAATTGATGACATAAATAAAGAGGAGGGTTACTTTGTAAGTAATAATATTGTTGATTTAATGGAACAAAATTCTGAATATCCTCCTCCTCTGGAAGAACATGATGAAGGGGCCTTATTAGAAAAGTTTACATTTCATCTACCGACCCCATTTTTTGGAAAAATTGATTGATAATATTCAGTTGAGTGAGGAGTGTGATGAGGGGCCCGTCGTAGAGAGATTCACATTTGATCTGACCTATGATGAAAGGGTCGGACTAGAATCATTTACATTTCCTCTATCCACCATATTCTTGGGCAATTTGGTTAACAATCCTCAGATGAGTGAGGGGTATGATGAAGGGGTTTCATTAGAAAATTTCAAATTTGATCTAACCCCTGAGGCCTATCCATTGAAGTCTGAATCTGTGAATGAGTTAGTGCTTCCTTCTACTTTTGATTCCCCTGTCAGTTGAGCCTCTCTAATTTGAGATTCTAGGACCTGAGGGGGATGTGCCAACCACATTCATCTTCGATTTAACTTCCTCTCAGGATGACAAGTTGATCAATGCCCTTAAAGTTCATGAGGTTGTTACTGAGAGGAACGTGGCTAAAGATGACGATTTTATTCATACGCCACAAGTGCCTGGCCAAATTTCAGTGGAGAAAGTAGTCACTAAAGGGTTAGTCAGGAGAGATGATACAGGACAAGGGGACCAAGGGATTGATATGGTGCAAGGGTTCCACCTCGATCTTGACAAATTGCCCATTAATCATTTCTGGATCCCTAAAGCTGAAAACTGGCTCACACACAGGGTTAACGTTAAAATCCATAGTGTGCAAGTCCTGCCTCTTTCTAGTCCCGGTCCGTACATGTTTACTCTTGTCTTCCAATGGCATAAGGGCTGGAATTTGAAGGAGGACAAGATCACATGGTGGCTCATTCTGAATGCCACACGTTGGTTAGTGATCTACCTTGTGTCTGGCCGACGATATAAAACTTAGCGCTTCTTGGGAGGCAACCCAAAGTTTAAGTGATTTTTCTGTGGTAATCAGTGTTTTTTTTGGGAAGCTAGATGTGTGCAAGAATTTGAGAGGCCAGAAAGAAGCAGAGAACCACGCATAGAACATCTTATTCCACTCTCAACAACAAAAATAAACAACAAAGAGATTACATCAGGTTCCACCCTCTTTCTCCACATTACTCGTCTTGCCACTCTCTGGGCAAGAAACTCTAGAGGGTGTTCCCACGCCGAGAGAAGCGGTATTCCTACCGCTCTGTGATCCTCTTTCTATCTCCACTCCTCGGCGCCGATCAGCGGGGGCAGCAAAGAAGCTACTAACACGAAAGCCACGCTCTCGTGCTCTTCGATAGCGTTCTTCGCCATCCTTCAGCCATTGATCGGCAAGGCCAAGACTGGTCCTCAATTCAAATAGTTGGGCCTCCAAGGCCCTCTTCTCCTCTTTCTCGGCCAATCTCTTAGCCTTCTCTCTGTCTCTGTCCCATTCTCTCTCAGCCCTTTCTCTCTCTCTGTCTTCTCTTTCCAGCTGAAGGGTGATCCTCAGCTCCACAGCGTCCCTTGAAGAGTCCCCATTAGGACGATGCTGTAGTTCCTTTTCCAGCTCAGTTATTCTAGCTTCCTTCTGGGTGGTGAGCGCGAGTGCCTCCTGTGTTTCTTTCTCCTGCCATACATATCATCTCAGGCATATAGCAATGCTTGCACAAGGGATATTAAATGGTGAAACCCTCACCTGTGCAGAAAGCATCCCTTCTGCCTCCGCAGCACGTTGTGTGGCATGAGCAAGCTGCTCGTGGAGTAGATCCAGCTATGCAGTAGGAATCCATAGACTGGAAGAAACGCCATCTTCCCCCATCGCAGATGAAACTGCATCGAGCTGGGCACGTTGCGACACATATGAGGTGACATTAAGTGGTTAGCGCAATGATTCTCAAATCATACCTGGAGTGTACACAAAAACACTTACTGATGAACCCAGAGCCGCTTGGGTGTCACTCAACTCTTGCTCCGTGTCCGCCAAATGAGCTCGTAAGTTCATTATTATGGTATCACGGGCATCCTACAGTTATGGCTTATGAGTTCACAAAATGAAAAAAAATCAAAAACAAAAAAAATGTAAAAGATAAAAACATGGTTTCTTTTTACTTAACCTCTACAAGCCCTCCAGGTTGGATCCTCTCTGCATACATTGCCCTATAGAGGCATAGGTAATCCTCACTATCTTGTGCTTGAGATTCCACAAGCGTGCCACCCCTTTGCCAGTCTTCAGATTGTTTGGTGAAGCGCACCCTCCAATCGACACAGGTTGCCGGTCCCCGCGTCTGCTTTCCGACGCTGGGAGATATGGTCATATCCACCCATTCCTGGGCCAGCCCTAGGGTCCTCATAGCTAATCTCAGTCTGAGGGGCTCGATTTCATTCAAGCAATGGAGCCAGAGGTCCCGTCCGAATCGGGCGCGGTTTCCAATTACCCACGGCTGGTCAACATCGACCATGTTCGAGAAAGGCCTCCAATTCACCTTTGATGGGTTGTACGCATCCTCTTGGTTAGCTAAAAAAATGATGATAAACAAACAAACCAAAAAAGAGAGAGAAAGTATCATACCATCGCTGCAGGGAACTCTTGCAACTCCCGCCTTAACACCATCAGTTGGTAGGATAGAGGTGCTGTGCTCATGATGGGTTGCCACCGTCTAGCAAGCGGGACCGTCACTGGCCGGCAGTGACGAGCTCTCCCCATTGGAAGGTAATAGTAGCTCCATAACTACACCATCATGTGTCATTGATATCAACAAATTCAAGAAAAAAAGGGGGCATAAAACAACTACAACATTCTTTACCTGGATGAAGGGCGTAAACCCACTTATTGTCATCTCTCGGTCTGTCCTTTGCGACAGACCTGTAAACAGATGTGCCAACACGGCAGCTCCCCAGGCATATTGTCCTACTCTTTCCAAGTCTATAAGCAGCTCTAAGAAGCGACAGTGGATACTGTCTCCCTTGGAGCCCAATAGCAACTTGCCCAAAAGAAAGAGGAGGAACCTCCTGAGATCCATGTTGGTCCTCTCCCAGTTGTTGGTGTCCACGCAATATACAGCACGGGCACCTCTTTATGCCCTTTCCATAAATTTTTTGAGGGATTCGCCATCACGCGGACGCATGTCAGTAAGCCCTAATGCCTCCATGATCGATGCCCTAGTAACTGACCTGTTCTTCCGACCGTCTAAATCCATCCCCAACGGCTTCTGGGCACCTTCTCGGTAGTCCGCGTAGGTAACGCCAGTCACTGCTTCCCCATCTACTTTGAGACCCGTAATCCGGACCATGTCTTCCAGGCTGGGCACCATGTGCCCCCACGGCATCAGGAATGCCCGACTCGTCGGGTCCCATCTTTCACGTAATGCTTGGATCAGGGCCAGGTCGAGCTTGATCGGCTCGATTCTGAGAAAGGCCCCGAACCCCATCACGTCTAACCTCACCTTCTGGAAGGCCGGGAGACCTCGATAGGCTGCCACTACCAGCTCCCACGAGATGTGCGATCTCATCACGTTCTGCACATACATACGAAATGAGCAATGGGAGCTTTGCAAAGGATGATAGGAGACGAACGCATGAAGTAAGGAATGCAAGGAGCCACTTACAAGCTGTGATAGAGTCCTCTCTCTCAATTGTCCTTCGACTTCTGAGAGTCTCCTGGAACTACTGCCCGATCTGCTCCTCTTCGAGGAGCGAGAGGACTCACATTCTGCTCTGAAGCTAGATTCACCCTCCATTCTAAAATTGAGCAACACTCACTACTTCCCTTTACAACCTTTCACTCCTCAAAATCTACTCTCAAGCCTTCGATGTGCCTAAGTTGAGTGGAAAGGGAGGTATTTATAGGATTGGAGAGAATGTGATCTGCATCTATCCCTGTCACCTTTAGATACAGCTTTGGCGACAAGTCCTCCTCCCTTTACTCTCGCGCCCACTCTACCATGTGGACTGATCGAGTCGGAGGCATGCTTTATTTACTTTTTCGGCCCAAAAATTCCATGTGTTCATTGTCCTGTTGTGACTACCTTTCGCATACACATGAAATAGGGGGATATTTCTGCGGGAAATCCGGATCGTAACCCAAGTTGAAATCAATAGTCGATTCCCTTTGCAACTCATGGACATGGTAAGTTCCCCTCCTTCTGTGCTAAGCAATGGCTTCTGGGAGGGAATCCAAGATTTTGTGATTTGACGTTTTGCTTGAGTGAGTGTGTTTCAGTTGATCGGCCACGTGGAGCAGGAGCCTTCATCACTTCGCCCCACCTATCAGGTTGTATCCTTCCATCCCCACCATATTATCTATTTACTTGTTCTCTAATCCGTCTACTACTTATGCCATTGAGGACAATGTCATTTAAGTTGGGGGGGGCAAAATTTTTCTTGCTATCTTGTATTGTACCGCTAAACAAAAGTTTTCCCCATATGGACTTTCCTGATTCATGCTTCTTTTGACAGTAATTCTGGAATAGAAAAGACTGGGAAAAGGATGATGGATAATTTATTTAAACTAGCCATGGAAAACTGATTTAAGAATCTCTTTAAAGTTCATGTGCACTTTAGAAGAATGAAAACACTTTGCACGCTAATGAAACAAGTAGGACAAGCCTTCTGCCATTTTGGGTATGTTGTCTGATATTCTGCACTTCTTGAAGAAGAGATCTGTTATAAGCTTTCTGCCATGCTAATAGTGCAAAAGCACAATTGAAAACAATTTTTTTTTTTGAGAAAAACACCATGAAAAGTGCTCCGATTCTGAGTAACTGTGCCTGCTTCACCTAAGACGTGTTGAGGTTCGCGTCAAAAGGAAAAGGGAACTTTGATCTTTGTCACCGGGCCTACTTCACCTAAGACGTGTTGAGGTTCGCGTAAAATAGTGAAGGGTAGTGCGACATCATGTGTGTATAGAAAAAAAAAGAGAATAAAAGAATACAAAAGATCCCAAAAGGGACATAGCAATAAGGCAGACAAACAAAGCCATTATGCTGAATGCTCTGTTTAGGAAGTGCAGAATTGAAAGGCATTTGTTAGGAATAGCAACTGGAGGACGTAATTATCTCTACTGTGAATTTAGTATTACACATGCACAAGTGCTACTGAATTTTGATTAGAATTCTTGATCATGTACCTGAATTTCCTACACAAGGCTAATATGAGATAATGATTCCAGATTCCTAATCTTTAGTAGATTCTATGAACGATGATCTGAAAATGAGGCATGAACTTTGTAAACTCTTGTTAGTCCTTACATTTTGAGATTATTTGCATTGCTAAGGGACTAGCAATGAGTAAGTTGGGGGGTGTGATAAGTGTGTATTTTTATATATTAATTCATGATTATACATATTTTTATGAGCTTAAATAGTAATAAATATACATGTATCACACTTACTGTTGATTTAGAGTCAAATAATTAATTTTTTGGAATTAAATAATGTTAATAATGATTTTGACGTATTTATGCAGGCACTCGGTACGAGGGAAGCTACAACAAACAAATATAAAAAAATAAAAAATAAAATTATATGTTGAACTGGGCCAAAAGCCCAAGGAGTTGTTCAAAAAGAAAAGAAAAGAAATAGAAAAAAATAATTTTATTTGATATTTTTACGGATTTTAAGAAGCTATATACATTATATATATATATATATATATATATATATATATATATATATATATATATATATATATCGTAGCGTCGGCAGCAGAAGCCGCCCCCGCCTTCGCAGCGGGGGCACGGGCGACGAGGAGGCGGGGGCACGGTTCACATGGAGGCGGGCGCACGCGCAAGCGCGTGCGCCGGCGCGAAAAGGCGGCACGCGGGCGGTCCACACGGCGCCAGGAGAGAGAAAGAGAGAGAAAGGAAGAGAGAAAGGAAGAAAAAAATGCCGAAAAAATCAGAAAAAAATTAAAAAAAATTGTAAAAGTGTGCAGTACATGTTAGCACACAATTCCAAGTCAACAAGAGCAGTAATTGTCAACAAAAGAAGCAAGAAGTATTCATATTAGCTAAGGGGTTGTTGTGTTACCCTATATAAAGGGGTTCAATTGTAATGAAAGTTGTTAAAAGAGAAGATAGCAAAGAGTTGTAAGATATGGGTTGCTAAGATTTGTAAGTGTTCTTGAAGTTCTTGCTTTGTGGCTTTGGTAGGAGAAGATTTTGAGAGCTTTGTATTTAAGTTTTGAAGTTTGTTGTTAGTTTGTATTGAATACTTTTATTGTACTCTTAGCCATTTTTGGCTCATCATAGTCAATTTACAAGCTTGTGTGATCCTTATTTCAATTTATTATCTTCGACAAAGTTGTTCATCTTTAAGTGTTCTTCAACTTCCCTTTCTATCATTGCTTCCAATTCCTTCTAGGTTGAATGTTATTTCCAATTTTTTTAAGTGCTGTTCTACATGGTTACTATTCATCCGAGTTGATACCTCCTGCCATTTCTTCATTTTGGAGCCTTTCCAATCATATTTTTACTCTGAGTTCTTCATAAAAATTGTTCCTAACTTGTAGATATAACTTTTCTTATTCTATCACTTCTCCAAATTCTTCTTATTTTGTGAGTTATAATTAATTTGTTACTGTTCGGATTTCTGCTATTTTACTGTTCATCCGCACCAATAGGTCTTGGTTTTTCATGTTTTTTACTATCTTCATTTCATTTTCTGATTCTGTCTTCTTCATCAAACTTCTTCATCTTTTCATTCTCTACAACTTGCATTTAATCCACTTCTTCTAATTTTATCTGGTTTAAAAGTTATTTCTCTTCCTAGTTCACTTTAGTTTCATTATAATTATCTATTTGTTCTTCTATCGATCCCACCCTTCTAAATTGCATCCCAATCTTTCTAAGGCGGTTTAAATTCAATTCTCTTGATTTTTAAATCTTAAAAACTCAAGGTTTTCAACTTTCTAATCTACTTCTCCCTGTGGATTCGACTCGGTCTCATCACTTAACTATTCTATTTATTCAATTTGTGAGCCGGATATTTTAGTTTGATAGTGGGGCGTATTAACGACGTGCGTTTCCGCGCATCAAATTTTTGGCGCCGTTGCCGGGGATGAATTTTTGAATGTTGGAATATTCTTGTGTTTGATGTGTATACTTGTATATTGATTTTGTTATTTTATTTTACAGGAAAAAGAAAATAAATCAGAAAATCAAGCGTCGCTGAAAGCCTGGTACTGTAGCAGTCCAGCGTCGCTAAAGGCAGAAACGTAGGAACATGTGCTGTTTTTCCAATTTCTGAAAAATCTTTACAAAAATCTGAAAAAATTCTTGAAAGATCTATAAAAATTATAAAAAAAATCAAAACAAAAGATATTTTTGTGCTGGCTAGATAGGTTCATTAAATAAAAAAAATATACTTGCACCAAAATAAAAAAAACACATTCCAAGAATAGAAACCACACAACATGTTCTAGGTCATGCATCATTTAGCATAGAATTTTTCTTTGTTTAAATTCTTGTCATTGTATTTTGAAGACTGCGAGGGGCAAGGTACGTTCTACTTATCCGATTATGACATGCATATTGCATAAGAATCCCTTGTTTGAAATTGTGGTGAGCATTTCATTTCAAAATATTCTAAGGGCACTACCTTTAAATAACATAAGGTGGGGATTTCATCACCCTTCCTTAGCCCACAAACCACATTTTCCTTACATATCTGCATGACCTACGCCATAAATAAAAGTCAGTAATCATTGGCCCTAGGATCACACTGTGATTTTAGTACGATTTGAGTTTACCCTCTTGTGCAAACCGGTGCCTAAGGCAAGACGGTCGGACGGCAAACGCCTAAAGCGGGTTAGTGGTTTGACATAATTAGGTCCCTACGAAAGTAGGGGGAGCCTCCCACTACCCCACCCCTTACCTGGTCGGTGGAAATATTGAGGGTGAACTTCAGTTACACTTTAGTTACTTTGTGAAACCCTATTTGTAGGTCTGAGTCGCATCTAGGTCATTAGATAATTTGTGTTAATTTGTTTGTGTTTGCATAAAAAAAATTCAAAAAAATAAAATAACAAACCCGCGCCTATGCTGAAGCACTTTATTCCTTCTACTTACAATCCCTCAACCTGTATTCAACTCCCTGACATTCTTGTTGATCAATATGAAATTTGCCCTAGTCTCATCCAGATGCTCCCATCTTTTTATGGGAATCTCAATGAAAATCCTTATAGGCATCTAGATGATTTTCTAGAAGTTTGCTCCCTGATAAAAATTCAGAATTTTAATGATGATGCCCTTAAGTTGATCTTATTTCCATTCTCATTGAAAGATAAAGCAAAATGTTGGTTAAGGAGTTTTGGAAAGATTATCAGGACTTGGGAAGATATGCAGTTAGAATTTTTGTAAAATTTTTACCCCATAGTCCGGACCAACATGATGAGAAAGGCGATTATAGGATTTACTCAACGTCCGGGAGAGCAAATTCATGAATCTTGGTCAATGTCCACACCATGGGTTGCCCAAATGGCAAATTATATTTGCATTTTATGAGGGGTTATCCGATTATGATAGGCAAATGGTGGACATATATTGTGGAGGGGCATTTTTAAGCAAAGGTGAAGATGAGGCATATGATTTGTTTGAAATTTTGAGTGAAAATTCGATAAACCGTGTCTCCATCTCATCTCATCAACAATCCGTAGGACATGTCAAACAGGCTGAAAACCCAATCCACACTTTCACGAAAGCTTGTGAATTCTGTGCCAGTCTCACTCACCATGTGAGTGAATGTCCTACTATAGCCCGACTCTCTCCAGTCATCCGAGCACAGGTCCAAAATGGCCTAGGATTCTCTCCAACCCAGTGTGATACCCTTTCCGATAATTCTACGTCTGGCTGGAGCAATCACCTAAATTTTCCTTGGATGGACCAAACAATACAAACCCATTTGTCTAGACTTTCACCCCAAGAAGGCCACGGGCGGCCCCTGTGTCCTCAACTTCAGCTCAACTCATCTCACCCAGATTTCGGATTCAACATTGATACTAGGGGTGATTCACCAGGCCATTGCTTTGAACCTCAAATCATGTACTCTCAGTCTACTTATCATGACCCTCCTTCACTATTCAACCAACCCCCTCAATATGTGAATGATGATGATGATGATGATCTTCTGCCTGTCATTTTGGCTCAAGATATCACTATTGAGAGTGAGGGGGAGTGCGCATGTAATATCATGATGAAGGAAGGAAAGGAAGAAGGGGGTGACTTCAATGATAATGATGATCATATCACCCCATTCTATGAATGTTTTGAGATTGAGAATACTACAGTAAAGGATAATGGCCCAAACAACTCAATTGATGACATAAATAAAGAGGAGGGTTACTTTATAAGTAATAATATTGTTGATTTAATAGAACAAAATTCTGAATATCCTCCTCCCCTGGAAGAACATGATGAAGGGGGCTTATTAGAAAAGTTTACATTTCATCTACCGACCCCATTTTTGGAAAATTTGATTGATAATATTCAGTTGAGTGAGGAGTGTGATGAGGGCCCGTCATAGAGAGATTCACATTTGATCTGACCTATGATGAAAGGGCCGGACTGGAATCATTTACATTTCCTCTATCCACCCTATTCTTGGGCAATTTGGTTAATAATCCTCAGATGAGTGAGGGGTATGATGAAGGGGTTTCATTAGAAAATTTCAAATTTGATCTAACCCCTGAGGCCTATCCATTGAAGTCTGAATCTGTGAATGAGTTAGTGCTTCCTTCTACTTTGATTCCCCTGTCAGTTGAGCCTCTCCAATTTGAGATTCTAGGACCTGAGGGGAATGTGCCAACCACATTCATCTTCAATTTAACTTCCTCTCAGGATGACAAGTTGATCAATGCCCTTAAAGTTCATGAGGCTGTTACTCAGAGGAACGTGGCTAAAGATGACGATTTTATTCATACGCCACAAGTGCCTGGCCAAATTTCAGTGGAGAAAGTAGTCACTAAAGGGTTAGTCAGGAGAGATGATACAGGACAAGGGGACCAAGGGATTGATATGGTGCAAGGGTTCCACCTCGATCTTGACAAATTGCCCATTAATCATTTCTGGATCCCTAAAGCTGAAAACTGGCTCACACACAGGGTTAACGTTAAAATCCATAAACTGCGAGTCCTGCCTCTTTCTAACCCCGGTCCGTACATGTTTACTCTTGTCTTCCAATGGCATAAGGGCTGAAATTTGAAGGAGGACAAGATCACGTGGTGGCTCATTCTGAATGCCACACGTTGGTTAGTGATCTACCTTGTGTCTGGCCGACGACATAAAACTTAGCGCTTCTTGGGAGGCAACCCAAAGTTTAAGTGATTTTTGTGTGGTAATCAGTGTTTTTTTTTTGGGAAGCTAGATGTGTGCAAGAATTTGAGAGGCCAGAAAGAAGCAGAGAACCAAGCATAGAACATCTTATTCCACTCTCAACAACAAAAACAAACAACAAAGAGATTACATCAGGTTCCACCCTCTTTCTCCACATTACTCGTCTTGCCACTCTCTGGGCAAGAAACTCTAGAGGGTGTTCCCATGCCGAGAGAAGTGGTATTCCTACCGCTCTGTGATCCTCTTTCTATCTCCACTCCTCGGCGCCGATCAGCGGGGGCAGCAAAGAAGCTACTAACACGAAAGCCACGCTCTTGTGCTCTTCGATAGCGTTCTTCGCCATCCTTCAGCCATTGATCGGAAAGGCCGAGACTGGTCCTCAATTCAAATTGTTGGGCCTCCAGGGCCCTCTTCTCCTCTTTCTCGGCCAATCTCTTAGCCTTCTCTCTGTCTCTGTCCCTTTCTCTCTCAGCCCTTTCTCTCTCTCTGTCTTCTCTTTCCAGCTGAAGGGTGATCCTCAGCTCCACAACGTCCCTAGAAGAGTCCTCATCAGGACGACGCTGTAGTTCCTTTTCCAGCTCAATTATTCTAGCTTCCTTCTGGGTGGTGAGCGCGAGTGCCTCCTGTGTTTCTTTCCCCTGCCATACATATCATCTCAGGCATATAGCAATGCTTGCACAAGGGATATTAAATGGTGAAACCCTTACCTGTGCAGAAAGCATCCCTTCTGCCTCCGCAGCACGTTGTGTGGCATGAGCAAGTGCTCGTGGAGTAGATCCAGCTCTGCAGTAGGAATCCATAGACTGGAAGAAACGCCATCTTCCCCCATCGCAGATGAAACTGCATCGAGCTGGGCACGCTGCGACACATATGAGGTGACATTAAGTGGTTAGCGCCATGAATCTCAAATCATACCTGGAGTGTACACAAAAACACTTACTGATGAACCCAGAGCCGCTCGGGTGTCACTCAACTCTTGCTCCGTGTCCGCCAAACGAGCTCGTAAGTTCATTATTATGGTATCACGGGCATCCTACAGTTATGGCTTATGAGTTCACAAAATGAAAAAAAATCAAAAACAAAAAAATGTAAAAGATAAAAACATGGTTTCTTTTTACTTATCCTCTACAAGCCCTCTAGGCTGGAGCCTCTCTGCATACATTGCCCTATAGAGGCATAGGTAATCTTCACTGTCTTGTGCTTGAGATTCCACGAGCGTGCCACCCCTTTGCCAGTCTTCATATTGTTCGGGAAAGCGCACCCTCCAATCGACACAGGTTGCCGGTCCCCATGTCTGCTTTCCGACGCTGGGAGATATGGTAATATCCACCCATTCCTGGGCCAGCCCTAGGGTCCTCATAGCTAATCTCAGTCTGAGGGGCTCGATTTCATTCAAGCCATGGAGCCAGAGGTCCCGTCCGAATCGGGCGCGGCTTCCAATAACCCACGGCTGGTCAACATTGACCATGTTCGAGAAAGGCCTCCAATTCACCTTTGATGGGTTGTACACATCCTCTTGGTTAGTTATAAAAAATGATAATAAACAAACAAACCAAAAAAGGGAGAAAATGTATCATACCATCGCTGTAGGGAACTCTTGCAACTCCCGCCTTAACACCATCAATTGGTAGGATAGAGGTGATGTGCTCATGATGGGTTGCCACCGTCTAGCAAGCGGGACCGTCACTGGCCGGCTGTGACGAGCTCTCCCCATTGGAAGGTAATAGTAGCTCCATAACTACACCATCATGTGTCATTGATATCAACAAATTCAAGAAAAAAAAGGGGGCATAAAACAACTACAACATTCTTTACCTGGATGAAGGGCGTAAACCCACTTATTGTCATCTCTCGGTCTGTCCTTTGCGACATACCTGTAAACAGATGTGCCAACACGGCAGCTCCCCAGGCATATTGTCCTACTCTTTCCAAGTCTACAAGCAGCTCTAAGAAGCGACAGTGGATATTGTCTCCCTTGGAGCCCAATAGCAACTTGCCCAAAAGAAAGAGGAGGAACCTTCTGAGATCCATGTTGGTCCTCTCCCAGTTGTTGGTGTCCACGCAATATACAGGACGGGCACCTCTTTCTGCCCTTTCCATAAATTCTTCGAGGGATTCGTCATCACGCGGACGCATGTCAGTAAGCCCTAATGCCTCCATGATCGATGCCCTAGCTACTGACCTGTTCTTCCGACCGTCTAAATCCATCCCCAACAGCTTCTGGGCACCTTCTCGGTAGTCCGCGTAGGTAATGCCAGTCACTGTTTCCCCATCTACTTTGAGGCCCGTAATCCGGACCACGTCTTCCAGGTTGGGCACCATGTGCCCCCACGGCATCAGGAATGCCCGACTCGTCGGGTCCCATCTTTCACGTAATGCTTGGATCAGGGCCAGGTCGAGCTTGATCGGCTCGATTCTGAGAAAGGCCCCGAACCCCATCACGTCTAACCTCACCTTCTGGAAGGCCTGGAGACTTCGATAGGCTACCACTACCAGCTCCCATGAGATGTGCGATCTCATCACATTCTGCACATACATACGAAATGAGCAATGGGAGCTTTGCAAAGGAAGATAGGAGACGAATGCATGAAGTAAGGAATGCAAGGAGCCACTTACAAGCTGTGATAGAGTCCTCTCCCTCAGTTGTCCTTCGACTTCTGAGAGTCTCCTGGAACTACTGCCCGATCTGCTCCTCTTCGAGGAGCGAGAGGACTCACCTTCTGCTCTGAAGCTAGATTTACCCTCCATTCTAAAATTGAGCAACACTCACTACTTCCCTTTATAACCTTTCACTCCTCAAAATCTACTCTCAAGCCTTCGATGTGCCTAAGTTGAGCGGAAAGGGAGGTATTTATAGGATTGGAGAGAAGGTGATCTGCATCTATCCCCATCACCTTTAGATACAGCTTTGGCGACAAGTCCTCCTCCCTTTACTCTCGTGCCCACTCTACCATGTGGACTGATCGAGTCGGAGGCATGCTTTATTGACTTTCTCGGCCCAAAGATTCCATGTGTTCATTGTCCCGTTGTGACTGCCTTTCGCATACACATGAAATAGGGGGACATTTCTGCGGGAAATCCGGATCGTAACCCAAGTTGAAATCAATAGTCGATTCCCTTTGCAACTCATGGACACGGTAAGTTCCCCTCCTTCTGTGCTAAGCAATGGCTTCTGGGAGGGAATCCAAGATTTTGTGATTTGACGTTTTGCTTGAGTGAGTGTGTTTCAGTTGATCGGCCACGCGGAGCAGGAGCCTTCATCACTTCGCCCCACCTATCAGGTTGTATCCTTCCATCCCCACCATATTATCTATTTACTTGTTCTCTAATCTGTCTACTGCTTATGCCATTGAGGACAATGTCATTTAAGTTGGGGGGGGCAAAATTTTTCTTGCTATCTTGTATTGTACCGCTAAACAAAAGTTTTCCCCATATGGACTTTCCTGATTCATGCTTCTTTTGACAGTAATTCTGGAATAGAAAAGACTGGGAAAAGAATGATGGATAATTTATTTAAACTAGCCATGGAAAACTGATTTAAGAATCTCTTTAAAGTTCATGTGCACTTTAGAAGAATGAAAACACTTTGCACGCTAATGAAACAAGGAGGACAAGCCTTCTGCTATTTTGGGTATGTTGTCTGATATTCTGCACTTCTTGAAGAAGAGATCTGTTATAAGCTTTCTGCCATGCTAATAGTGTAAAAGCACAATTGAAAATAAAAAAAAAATTGAGAAAAACACCATGAAAAATGCTCCGATTCTTAGTAATTGTGCCTATTTCACCTAAGACGTGTTGAGGTTCGCGTCAAAAGGAAAATGGAACTTTGATATGTGTCACCGGGCCTACTTCACCTAAGACGTGCTGAGGTTCGCGTAAAACAGTGAAGGGCAGTGCGGCATCATGTGTGTATAGAAAAAAAAAAGAGAATAAAAGAATACAAAAGATCCCAAAAGGGACATAGCAATAAGGCAGACAAACAAAGCCATTATGCTGAATGCTTTGTTTAGGAAGTGCAGAATTGAAAGGCATTTGTTCGGAATAGCAACTGGAGGACGTAATTGTCTCTATTGTGAATTTAGTATTACACATGCACAATTGCTACTGAATTTTGATTAGAATTCTTGATCATGTACCTGAATTTCCTACACAAGGCTAATATGAGATAATGATTCCAGATTCCTAATCTTTAGTAGATTCTATGAATGATGATCTGGAAATGAGGCATGAACTTTATAACTCTTGTTAGTCCTTACATTTTGAGATTATTTGCATTGCTAAGGGACTAGCAATGAGTAAGTTGGGGGGTGTGATAAGTGTGTATTTTTATATATTAAATCATGATTATACACATTTTTATGAGCTTAAATAATAATAAATATACACGTATCACACTTACTGTTGATTTAAGTCAAATATTTAATTTTCTGGAATTAAATAATATTAATAACGATTTTGACGTATTTATGCAGGCACTCGGTACGAGGGAAGCTACAAGAAACAAATATAAAAAAATAAAAAATAAAATTATATGTTGAACTAGGCCAAAAGCCCAAGGAGTTGTTCAAAAAGAAAATAGAAAAAAATAATTTTATTTGATATTTTTACGGATTTTTTGAAATTATATACATAATATATAACTATATATATATATATCGCAGCGTCGGCAGCAGAAGCCGCCCCCGCCTTCGCGGCGGGGGCACGGGCGACGAGGAGGCGGGGGCACGGTTCACACGGAGGAGGGCGCACGCGCAAGCGCATGCGCCGGCGCGAAAAGGCGGCACGCGGGCGGTCCACACGGCGCCAGGAGAGAGAAAGGGAGAGAAAGGAAGAGAGAAAGGAAGAAAAAAATGCCAGAAAAATCAAAAAAAAATTGTAAAAGTGTGCAGCACATGCTAGCATACAATTCCAAGTCAACAAGAGCAGCAATTATCAACAAAAGAAGCAAGAAGTGTTCATATTAGGTAAAGGGTTGTTGTATTACCCTATATAAAGGGGTTCAATGGTAATGAAAGTTGTTAAAAGAGAAGATAGCAAAGAGTTGTAAGCTATGGGTTGCTAAGATTTGTAAGTGTTCTTGAAGTTCTTGCTTTGTGGCTTTGGTAGGAGAAGATTTTGAGAGCTTTGTATTTAAGTTTTGAAGTTTGTTGTTAGTTTGTATTGAATACTTTCATTGTACTCTTAGCTATTTTTAGCTCTTCATAGCAATTTACAACCTTGTGTGATCCTTATTTCAATTTATTATCTTCTACAAAGTTATTCATCTTTAAGTGTTCTTCAACTTCTCTTTCTATCATTTCTTCCAATTCCTTCTAGCTTGAAAGTTATTTCCAGTTTTCTTAAGTGCTGTTCTACGTGGTTACTATTCATCCGAGTTGATACCTCCTGTCATTTCTTCATTTTGGAGCCTTTCCAATCATATTTTTACTCTGAGTTCTTCATAAAAGTTGTTCCTAACTTGTAGATATAACTTTTCTTATTCTATCACTTCTCCAAATTCTTCTTATTTTGTGAGTTATAATTAATTTCTTACTGTTCGGATTTCTGCTATTTTACTGTTCATCTGCACCAATAGGTCTTGGTTTTTCATATTTGTCACTATCTTCCTTTCATTTTCTGATTCTATGTTCTTCATCAAACTTCTTCATCTCTTCATTGTCTACAACTTTCATTTATTCCACTTCTTCTAATTTTGTCTGGTTTAAAAGTTATTTCTCTTCCTAGTTCACTTTAGTTTCATTATAATTGTCTATTTGTTCTTCTATCGATTCCACCCTTCTAAATTGCATCCCAATCTTTCTAAGGCGGTTTAAACTCAATTCTCTTGATTTTTAAATCTTAAAAACTCAAGGTTTTTAACTTTCTAATCTACTTCTCCCTGTGGATTCAACTCGGTCTCATCACTTAACTATTCTATTTATTCAATTTGTGAGCCGGATATTTTAGTTTGATAGTGGGGCGTATTAACGACGTGCGTTTCCGCGCATCACAGACCATGGGGATTCCACCCCTCCCGTGGTGTGTAGACATATCTGGAGTACGTCCGGAAGCATAGCTTCACCTCCGTGTACTCCTCCCATGGAGTCTGGTTCCTGGCGAACTCCTGGTAGAAGTAAAACGGCCCGTTGTAGAAATGGCGGACCCATACATTCAGCGGCACCCGGGGAGTCTGTTCGGCTCTCTCTCTCCCTGCTAGAGCTAAATCTCTCCAAGTCTTTATGAGATACCGATAATTGTGAGGCACTCGGTATCTTCCCAGTCCGTCGGTATGACTGCGGTGGAGGTCATCCAGCACTACCTCCTCGTATCCTTTGCCGATAATCGGCAAGCCAGAAATCTTGAACAAAGACCACAAGTAAAGGTTGGTCTCTCCCTCTGCTGTTGCCACCATGTTCCAACGACGGTTGAAATGCTCCAGCAAGCCCTGCAGTAATCCGGTGTAGCACGGGTACGCGTACAGAGCGGCAGTCACCGCGTACCTGATCCCAGCCCGATCCAGCAACACCCGGTAGTGATGGACAATCCCCATCAACCACTCAGTGGCACCCTGGCGGTAGTAGTGTGATGGGATCACTGTCCAGTGACCATACCAGCTAGTGACGGTCTGTCGCATGACTCCATTCAGCATACTATGATCATCGTAGCCCTCTCCAGCGTACTGCACACCAGTGGGCTCCAATACCAACCCAACAATTCCCTCTCTCTCCGTGCGATGGGCTCCAATATACCCTGACCCCGGACTGCTCCACCATGCTGAAGAACCCTAGGCAATCAACACTAGGAAACTGGCGCTGGATCCAATAGTCCTCCGAGAAGCTCGGATAGCTGCAGAAAACTGTACCCTACAGGTTGTCCCTACCAATCAAGATGGCCCTCTCAAGCCGGCGGTGGGCCCCTGGGATCTGCGAGTCACCCTCCTCCACGCCAGGAGGGACATAGCCGCGGATGAATTCAAGCAGGTGACGATCCAGGGGGAACTCTAATGGATAACCCCCGCTCCGGTCGTAACTGTACAAATCACCCGCCTCTAGAATCCTCGCCAGCTCCACAGTCCCTGCTCTAGCTATCCTCTCACCAAGGGGACCCTCAGCCACCACCGTATGGCCCTGGTCTAGCTGCTCTATACTAGTCACGGTGATCACGGGTGCGTCCAGAGGGCGCATCGGTCGATCAGTCCACCGCACCCAGTGATCCTCCTCCCAAGCCATCCACCTCGGGACCTGCCCGTCTCTACCGAAGCGTGCCATAGCTGCAAGACAGGGCATCCAGAAAAATAGTCAGCATACCAGAAAATCAACATGCACAACACATCAAAACAAAAACATATGAAGCGTCAAAATACGACTACAACAACTCAGAAGGAAGGTTTCACGGGCTGTACACCTTCGTCTCCACCTCCGACGCACGCCCCGTGGGGGGCATTTGTTATACCCGAACTATTTCCCAGCTAAAATAACAAGGAGTAAGGGCTCGGGCATTTCCCCGAACACCTTCAAGGCATGGGCTATCTAGCCCTTTCTACAACCCTGCGGGTCCCCACAAGGGTCCCGACCAACTTGCCATGACACGCGGCGACACAAGCAATTGTCCGGGCTCCACCCCAGCCACTCTCATACGGGCTTTGCCCGTACCCTACATGGCCGCCCGGGACCACCCTGGGGCGCCCTGACATTAAGCCACGCCACGTGGCATCCATTGAAAGAGCCGCGGGCTCACTCTGAGGCACTTCATTCAACCCTCCAAGGTCAAAGGGAGACCCGAGCAAGTCAACCACAGGCTCTGGAGGCCAGCAGCACGTGCATGCGGCTCACACATGTGTGTTCGACATTTTTCCGAACACCTTGTGGGCGCGTATATTTCAACCCTTCTACACCAACCCACGGGCCACACCGTGGTTCCAGTACATTAATTGGGCTCTACAACGCCCCCCAGCAAGTCGGGACCACCCCCGACCCTTAGACACGTGGCAACACGCCACTCAACTTTAGCTCTCGGGCCAACCCGAGGCTACCCTATCAACTCGCCGTACAATGCGGCACATAACACGAGGTGAGGCCCATGCACTCAAGATGCCTCCTCCCAACCCCTATGGACTTCTACCCTTGACCCTAGGCCAAATCCAAGGCCCGTCGGTCACCTACGCGGCTCGTTCGGCAACCCGGAGTGTGTCGGGCATTCGCCCAAACACCTTGCGAGCGAACACTACGACTCAAAGGACAACGGCCCTACATGCCCATGCCAACCTCCCGAAGTTCAAAGTCCGTCAAAGGACGTCCCCAGGCAACACAAGAAGACCCCCGGGGGCCACCCCCCAGGGTTACGACCAGCCCGGGGCCAGTTCACCCCGGGGTATGGCCGCGCGCCCAGGGAGGGCGAACTCCCTAGGGGCCGCGCCCACTATCCATCCCGGTGGTCCTACGACCCCACTCAGCCCCGGTTCATTTGATTTACGGTCCTACGATGCGATTCATGTGCCGTACCAGTTCGAGAAGGCGACACGTGGACGCGGGAGCGCAAAGCGATTGCATGCGGGGATCCCGCAAGTCGACGCACACACAAGCCTCCGCAAGCTCCACGTATCCTTCCACACAATTGTCCTTTTCTTTCTTAGTCAATTTGGGAAGAAAAAGATCAAAAAAATCAATTTTTATAGGGTCGGGACCGCCCCCCTCTCTGCTTGGAGTGAACCTGCCTAAACCCCCCCTGGGGAGGGTTTTAGGCGGACCAGCTCACCCCCATGGCTGGTCCACGTAAACCCCCCATTCAATTAAAAAAAATAAATAGAAAAGAACTAGCCCGCTTAACCCCCCCGGGGTGGGGTTTAGGCGGACCAGCCTGGGCCCCCAGGCTGGTCCGCCTAAACCCCCTGAGGGGGGGGGGGGGGTTACGCAGACCAGCCCAGGCCTCCTGGCTAGTCCGCGTAAACCCCTATCCAAGGGGGGTTTACGCAGACCAGCTCAGCCCCCTGAGCTGGTCCGTGTAAACCTGTAAGACCCCAAATTCTTTAGAAATTTATTTAGAAAGTTATTTATAATTATTTGGAATTTATTTGAAATTATTCGAAATTAATGAGAATTATCCAAATTAATTAGATTAATTAATTAATTAATAGAATAAGTCATTTTTCAACTATTTTATAAAAATCCCCAAAAATCACATCTTGTAGAATTAATTTTGTTTATCAACTTTGTCTTCTACAATTAAGCCTAATACAATCGTTTATTAAGCCGAATTAGCGAACTAATTCTTCCGAACTTAATATTTAATTAATTACAGAATAATAGAAATGGAATTTTATTTAACATATAAAAATTCATAAAAATAGTAATTAAATAATAGATGTTTCGACTAACACTTTTATCTTCTTGGAGTAAGCCTAATTAAATCATTATCTAGCCCTAATCAGTAGTTTAAGCCTGACTTATAACCCACCTAACCCAAATTCGAATTTACTATTCACCCAAACTTTGAACATCAAATTCGAGCTTGATTCTCAACCAAATGGGGTGATTCCAGAGGCAAATGAAAGGTATTACATAAAGGAACATTTACCCTCAATCAATGTGAGGTAAACTTAGCCCCAAAACGTGCTGCCGACATAGTTAGGTCAAGTCAAGGATTTCGGCGCCGTTTCTAAACTCGTAGCTTGCAGCAGCAAATACTCCCAATTCAGAAGGCTCCAGAAGCTCTATGAGCTATCAAAATGAAGCCCTACGAGTCTTCTTTCATTTGGCTGCTGTGGGGTTTGCTGAAATTTTGGATCTGGAGAGATCTAGTTCGATTTGTGAAGGTCAGTCAGCAGGCCGTTGGCTTCCCTTCATCCTTCTTTGATCAATCGATTGAGGTAGGAATTCTCAACCAAATCTTGATCATGAGTATAGCAGATTATACCTCTCATCGATCTCTTTCCATTGGTGGCAAAAGCCCCAATTTTCATTAGGTATCCGAGGAGATATCGAAGTTTTAGTGAGGTGCTGTCAAGTTGTTCTTTATTCTAGGTTTCGAGTTCCTTCTTCAATTTGAGGTAGGTGATAACAGCCCAATTTCTAATTAACATACATGAATGTAATCAATAGCATGTTAGCTTTCTTTTGACATCAAAATCCCCAATTTTTATAGATCATGTCTAGAGTATTTTGTGTGTTATTAGAAGCATGCTAGCAAGCTAGACTTCACTTGTGTTCTTCATAGAATAGGATTTATTTCATTGGATTCCTATCAAAATTCGTGATTTAAAATTGTGTTTCATGACCCTAAGATGCATATTAATAACCCTAGAGTCTATGGTTATGATCCCAATACATTTAGACCCCAATTCATGGAGTTTTCATGTTTTTTTTTAGGCCTTTTTGGGTCTAGAAATCAAGGGGTCGACCCACGGGTCGACCCATTTCAAACCCTGCAAGCAGCAATGCTGCCTTGCATGGGTCGACCCAATGGGTCGACCCACAGCCTGCAGGGGTTGACCCATGGGTCGACCCATGCAGCCAGGATTGCAGGGGTCGACCCAGGGGTCGACCCATCCCTGGAATTTTTCCAGGGGTCGACCCAAAGGGTCGACCCATGCAGTGTAAACCCGTTTTTTTTTTATGATTTGACCCGGTGATCAATCCGGATCATCGGGGAATCAAGCCATTCAACCTAAACACTTTGAAAACTACATTTTTGAGGAACTAATGACCTATTCATGTACCCTTTTAGTTTCAATTAACATTGGTCCATACATGCAAACTTAGTATAAAAACACACCGTTTATCATCTTCATTTCAATGCATACAAGATTAAATAGAAACCCACATAATTAGTGGTTAATGGTGTAACTAAATCTCTGTTAATGCATTCTATTTCACTCCTGTGGGAGTTGTTCTTTGCCTTATCATCTTGAATCAGCTTCTTGGCAATTGTCTTAATGCAAATGATAATGGTTAAATCATGATATCTTAACTTGATGATTAGGATTAATATGTTGATTAGCTTGTTTGATTGCTGCTGTTGTACAGTAGCGCAGCACGATTAACTCTTGTTGTGACTTGATTTCAATCTCCTTGATGATTATACTTACCTTGAAATTCTGGAAATGAATCTCCTTCCTACTTGAAGTTGTTATTGCTACTTAGTTTAAACCTTGGAATTCTGGCCATAAACTGTGGAAGTCTAGATTCGTGGGATCTTTGATCCAAAGAAATCAATGCCTGGCAAACAATTAAGGGCTCGGTCTGGTCCTGGGAAGAGCGCCCGAACACTACGTGTACCCCTGGGAGGTGAATGACTAGGTGTGGCATTTGGCACCAGTACTTGACATGTGTTAAATCTAGGACTGTCCACTACTCTCTCCACTACTCTCTACATTACTTTCTACTACTTTTCACTTTCCACTCATCACTGTTCTATACTCTACTTGTGGTTACTGTACTTGCTCATTACTTGGACGTGGAAATGAAATTACATACGTGCTTGACATGACTTGAATCGACTTGATATGGCCAACTTTTATTGTTATCTCCTGTAGTAAATTCTTGTCTTATTATTCTATTCATTATATTTCTTGACCTTGCAAGATCTTTGAATTTCGTTTCATCATCGTTATCTTTTTATCGTTTTTATCATTTGTAGCATGACATTTTGAAAAATGTAATTAAACTGTTAATCACTTATACATGTCTGTTATTTCCTACTGAGCATTAGCTCACACCCCGTTGTTTCCCCCTTTTCCAGGCTTTTCAGGTGACGAACTTACCGATGGGGAAGGGCAGGAGTGATGTCTTGAGTGTATCAGTTCTAGTGTGTTAGCAGTGTGTTTATTCTTTAGTTGTGTTTGGAGATCACTTAGTTTCAGTTTGTTATTGAGTTTTAGTGGTTGATTATTCCAGTTGTATTAAGTTGAACTTGAGGATTATTATATTAGTCGTGGTTTATTAATGATCATTTAGCATTTCCATCTTGTAGCACTTGTGTATTATTTTAGACTTAGTTCCCTCTCTTGCTAGCGTGTCCCTAACTGTACGTCCCGATACTTCCGCCTTGTTCGGGGCGTGACAGTTTAGTTGGTATCAGAGCCCTATGTTTCACATTCCTAGGTTTCCTAAGTTTAAGTTTTCTTGCATTGCATCCCAATAACCGGTATATAAAAAGGTGTTGTCCGAACGTAGCCTAATCGGGAAGGTCGCACACTTGCGCGAGTGGTCTTCGGACCGATTACCTCCGCCAGGTACCGAGTTTTTGGTCGTGTCTAGGTGCACTAGATCCCTAACCTTGTAAAAGTTTAAGACCTGACCTGTGAGATTGGGTAGAACTTGGGTTAAGTTCGTTTCTTAATCGTGTAATTATCTATCTTATTTGAACCTAAGTAACCTATTTCTCATGTAGATGGCAGCTGATCGTGCTGAATGGAGGAACCTGCAACGTACGGTTCAAGGCCTTACTCAGGCCCTTCAGCAAGTAGCTCAGGCAGGAGCGGCACCACATGGCACCGGTGATCTATACCGGAACTTTCGCGGAATGAATCCGCCTAGATTCGCTGGTTCGACTGACCCTGACCAAGCCGAGCACTGGCTAGATGAGATGGGGAGAATCTTTGAAGTTATGCAATGCACCAACCAGGAGCGTGTCCTTTTGTCCACATTTCAACTGGAACATGATACACGTACTTGGTGGGATTCTATCAAGGCAACTCTCGGAGATCGGCAAGTTATGTGGGAAGAGTTCGAGGAATTCTTCAACAGCAAGTATTTTTCCGATAGAGTGCAAGAGAAGAAAGCGGCAGAGTTCGCGGCCTTGAAACAGCGAGGTTTGTCCATGGCAGAGTATGAGGCTCAATTCGCACGGCTTTCTCGATATGCTACACATCTCATTTCCACCGAGAAGATGAAGGCGAAGCACTCTCTCAATGGTTTGAAGCTTCATTATATCAACCAATTGGCACCGATGGAGATTTCCACTTATTCCGAGATGGTAAGGAAAGCACAAGTTCTAGAGGATACTCTTGAAATGACGGAGAGAATCCGTGGGAAAGGCACCAAGAAAGAATTACCTACGGGTTCCGGGAGTGTCAAACCCGGGTATACCAAGAAGAGGCCTGTTAGTGGACCTGGTTCGTGGAGCGGGTCCGGATCGTGGAAGGGCAAGATGCCGAGGCATGAAGACAAGAAGCCTGGCCCTATTGTTCCATTTAAGGGCATGTGCAACTATTGTGATCGTCCGGGTCACAAGATAGAGGAGTGCTGGCGCAAGCAAGGCGCCTGTTTGCGATGTGGAAGCAAGGAGCACCGTATCCCCAATTATCCTCTCATATCGGAACAAGCTACACCGGAAAAACCTCTAGTCTTCAAGAAACCACAAGGCAAGCTTCAAGCTTTACATGTAGAGGAAACTGGGATTTCTGATGATGGCGGACTCGTCGAAGGTACCCTTACTATAATCGATAAGCCCGCATTTGCTCTCTTTGATACTGGTGCCACACATTCTTTTATTTCTCGGAGATTTGCTAAGTCATTAGCTGTGGAACCTGTTTTGATGAATACTCCGTTAGAGATTTCAACCCCTATTGGCACTAGATCAACAATCCAGTATTTCTATCCTTCTAGTAAGGTTATGATTGGTGAACAGAACTTTCCAGCAGATTTGGTCTGCATGGATATGAAGGATTATGATGTAATCCTAGGAGCAGATTGGTTGGCCAAGTATGAGGCCAATGTTCACTGTAGTTCTAGCTCAGTGACTTTTACTGGACATTCTGGTTTATCTTTTACGGGAGTCAAGCACCATAACTCCGTACCACTCATTTCAGCTCTTCGAGCTGATAAGCTTTTGAGGCATGGGTGTGAGGCTTTTCTAGCCTTTGTTTGTACAACTCCTGAGCAGCAGATGGAGATCAAGGACATTCCTGTTGTCCGAGATTTTCCTGATGTCTTTCCAGAGGAATTACCAGGACTTCCGCCTGAGCGGGAAGTTATCTTTTCTATTGATCTTATTCCTGGCACAGCTCCTATTTCTAAGGCTCCTTATCATATGTCTCCTGCGGAACTGAGGGAACTGAAGCAGCAACTGATGGAATTACTCGAGAAGGGTTTTATTCATCCTAGTACTTCTCCGTGGGGAGCCCCTGTGTTATTCGTCAGGAAGAAAGATGGTTCGATGAGGTTGTGCATTGATTATCGGCAAATAAACCAGCAGACTGTCAAGAACAAATATCCCTTGCCGAGGATTGACGAGTTATTTGACCAGATAGCGGGAGCTCAATATTTCTCTAAGATCGATCTTCGATCTGGATATCACCAGTTGCGGATTAAGGAATAGGATATTTATAAAACGGCTTTCCGCAGCAGGTATGGTCATTTTGAATTTGTCGTTATGCCTTTTGGTCTAACGAATGCTCCAGCAGCTTTCATGCAGTTGATGAACGATGTATTTCGGCCCTATCTTGATCAATGGGTCGTAGTCTTTATTGATGACATCCTGATTTATTCTAAGAATGAGGAGGAGCATGCTGAGCATCTGAGAATGGCATTGCAACTATTGAAAGATCATCAGCTATATGCTAAGTTCAGTAAGTGTGAGTTCTGGCTACAAGAAGTGTCCTTTCTCGGACATATTATCACCAAGGAAGGTATTTCTGTTGATCCTTCGAAGATTGAGGCAGTGAAGAATTGGGAGCAGCCTACTAGTGCAACTGAAGTTAGAAGTTTCCTAGGCCTGGCAGGCTATTACCGAAGATTTATTCAAGATTTCTCCAAGATTGCAGTACCTATGACAAGATTAACCCACAAGGAAAATAAGTTTGATTGGTCAGATGATTGTCAGCGAAGCTTTCAGACTCTGAAGGAGTGTTTGACTACTGCACCTGTTTTGGCTTTACCTTCTGGTGAAGGAGGATTTGTTGTTTATACTGATGCTTCAGGTATTGGCTTAGGCTGTGTACTCATGCAGCATGGGAAGGTGATTGCCTATTCCTCTAGGCAGTTGAGGAAGCACGAAGATAATTATCCTGTTCATGATTTGGAACTTGCTACAGTCGTGTTTGCTTTGAAGATATGGAGGCATTACTTGTATGGAGAAACCTTTACAGTGTTTTCAGATCATAAAAGTTTGAAGTACTTATTTTCTCAAAAGGAACTCAACATGAGGCAGCGGAGATGGTTGGAGTACTTGAAAGACTTCGACTTCTCGATTGAGTATCATCCTGGCAAAGGTAATGTTGTGGCAGATGCATTAAGCCGGAAGCCGGTAGCTAGATTGTCAAGTCTCATGTTACAAGAATGGAGATTGTTGGAACAATTATCTAGTCTGGATCTCAATATTGACAATGATCGGATCTTGATTGCTTAGATTCAACTTAAACCTGAATTATTGTTAGAGATCAAGTCCTTGCAAGATAATGATCCCGAGTTGGTAGAGATCAAGGGAAGCTTGAGTAGCAGACCTGATTTCATGTTGGCCGATGATGGTAGATTATTATTTAAAGGCAGAACTTGTGTTCCGGATGAGGCTACAATAAAGAACAACATTCTTGAGGAAGCTCATAGATCCAGATATACCATTCATCCTGGAGGCACTAAGATGTACCGAGATTTGAAAAGGTCCTTTTGGTGGCCGAATATGAAAAGAGAAGTTGCAAATTTTGTGAGCAGATGTTTGGTATGTCAGCAAGTTAAGGCCGAACATTTCAGACCAGCAGGGAAATTGAAACCACTCGACATACCCCAATGGAAGTGGGAAAGTATTGGCATGGATTTCATTATGGGTCTACCTAGGACTTGTGGTGGATTTGATGCGATATGGGTGATTGTCGATCGATTGACAAAGTCGGCTCATTTCTTACCAATTAAGTCTAAGTGGACGATTGATGTATTGGCTGCTTTGTATATAAAGGAAGTGGTGAGATTGCATGGTATCCCAGTGAATATAGTATCTGATCGAGACCCCAGATTTACTTCACATTTCTGGAAGGGACTGCAAGAGTCTTTGGGTACTCGTCTGAATTTCAGTACTGCTTTTCATCCACAGACAGATGGACAGACTGAAAGAACCAATCAGATAGTGGAAGATATGTTGCGAGCTTGCATGATTGATTTCGGTGGTAATTGGAGTGAGTATTTGGCATTAATTGAATTCGCCTACAATAACAGCTATCAGTCTAGCATTCAGATGGCTCCTTTTGAAGCACTATATGGTAGAAGTTGTCGTTCCCCGTTGTGTTGGGACGAGGTAGGTGTGAAACAGTGGCTTGGACCAGATCTTGTTTCGGAATCATCACAGAACATCCGTGTTATCCGAGACCGGTTACAAGTAGCCCAGTCAAGACATAAGAGTTATGCCGACAACAGGAGAAGGGCATTGGAATTTCAGGTTGGCGAGCATGTGTTCTTAAAGGTCTCTCCGACGATAGGGATCCGAAGATTTGGCATTCATGGCAAGCTGAGTCCGAGGTACATTGGTCCATTCGAGATTCTAGATAGAGTGGGAGAGGTGGCATACAGACTGGCTTTACCACCGCATTTGTCTGGCGTACATGATGTTTTCCATGTGTCTATGTTACGGAAATATGTGTACGATCCCACTCATATCATTCAACAAGTGGATTTTGAACTGAAGGAAGATTTGACCTATGAGGAAAGACCTGTCAAGATTCTGGACCGGAAGCATCAGCAACTCCGAAATCGTTCGATACCGATGGTCAAGATTCAGTGGAGTCGGCGTGGGACCGAAGAAGCTACATGGGAATCCGAAGAGACTATGCGAAAGCGGTATCCCGATCTATTCTAGGTGAGCGATCTTTTTCTACTCTCAGTTTTAGTGCAGTGAATTTGGAGGACCAAATTCCTTTAAGTAGGGGAGGGTGTAAGACCCCAAATTCTTTAGAAATTTATTTAGAAAGTTATTTGTAATTATTTGGAATTTATTTGAAATTATTCGAAATTAATGAGAATTATCCAAATTAATTAGATTAATTAATTAATTAATAGAATAAGTCATTTTTCAACTATTTTATAAAAATCCCCAAAAATCACATCTTGTAGAATTAATTTTGTTTATCAACTTTGTCTTCTACAATTAAGCCTAATACAATCGTTTATTAAGCCGAATTAGCGAACTAATTCTTCCGAACTTAATATTTAATTAATTACGGAATAGTAGAAATGGAATTTTATCTAACATATAAAAATTCATAAAAATAGTAATTAAATAATAGATGTTTCGACTAACAGTTTTATCTTCTTGGAGTAAGCCTAATTAAATCATTATGTAGCCCTAATCAGTGGTTTAAGCCTGACTTATAACCCACCTAACCCAAATTCGAATTTACTATTCACCCAAACTTTGAACATCAAATTCTAGCTTGATTCTCAACCAAATGGGGTGATTCCAGAGGCAAATGAAAGGTATTACATAAAGGAACATTTACCCTCAATCAATTTGAGGTAAACTTAGCCCCAAAACGTGCTGCCGACATAGTTAGGTCAAGTCAAGGATTTCGGCGCCGTTTCTAAACTCGTAGCTTGCAGCAGCAAATACTCCCAATTCAGAAGGCTCCAGAAGCTCTATGAGCTATCAAAATGAAGCCCTACGAGTCTTCTTTCATTTGGCTGCTGTGGGGTTCGCTGAAATTTTGGATCTGGAGAGATCTAGTTCGATTTGTGAAGGTCAGTCAGCAGGCCGTTGGCTTCCCTTCATCCTTCTTTGATCAATCGATTGAGGTAGGAATTCTCAACCAAATCTTGATCATGAGTATAGCAGATTATACCTCTCATCGATCTCTTTCCATTGGTGGCAAAAGCCCCAATTTTCATTAGGTATCCGAGGAGATATCGAAGTTTTAGTGAGGTGCTGTCAAGTTGTTCTTTATTCTAGGTTTCGAGTTCCTTCTTCAATTTGAGGTAGGTGATAACAGCCCAATTTCTAATTAACATACATGAATGTAATCAATAGCATGTTAGCTTTCTTTTGACATCAAAATCCCCAATTTTTATAGATCATGTCTAGAGTATTTTGTGTGTTATTAGAAGCATGCTGGCAAGCTAGACTTCACTTGTGTTCTTCATAGAATATGATTTATTTCATTGGATTCCTATCGAAATTCGTGATTTAAAATTGTGTTTCATGACCCTAAGATGCATATTAATAACCATAGACTCTATGGTTATGATCCCAATACATTTAGACCCCAATTCATGGAGTTTTCATGTTTTTTTTTAGGCCTTTTTGGGTCTGGAAATCAAGGGGTCGACCCACGGGTCGACCCATTTCAAACCCTGCAAGCAGCAATGCTGCCTTGCATGGGTCGACCCAATGGGTCGACCCACAGCCTGCAGGGGTCGACCCATGGGTCGACCCATGCAGCCAGGATTGCAGGGGTCGACCCAGGGGTCGACCCATCCCTGGAATTTTTCCAGGGGTCGACCCAAAGGGTCGACCCATGCAGTGTAAACCCGTTTTTTTTTTTATGATTTGACCCGGGGATCAATCCGGATCATCGGGGAATCAAACCATTCAACCTAAACACTTTGAAAACTACATTTTTGAGGAACTAATGACCTATTCATGTACCCTTTTAGTTTCAATTAACATTGGTCCATACATGCAAACTTAGTATAAAAACACACCGTTTATCATCTTCATTTCAATGCATACAAGATTAAATAGAAACCCACATAATTAGTGGTTAATGGTGTAACTAAATCTCTGTTAATGCATTCTATTTCACTCCTGTGGGAGTTGTTCTTTGCCTTATCATCTTGAATCAGCTTCTTGGCAATTGTCTTAATGCAAATGATAATGGTTAAATCATGATATCTTAACTTGATGATTAGGATTAATATGTTGATTAGCTTGTTTGATTGCTGCTGTTGTACAGTAGCGCAGCACGATTAACTCTTGTTGTGACTTGATTTCAATCTCCTTGATGATTATACTTACCTTGAAATTCTGGAAATGAATCTCCTTCCTACTTGAAGTTGTTATTGCTACTTAGTTTAAACCTTGGAATTCTGGCCATAAACTGTGGAAGTCTAGATTCGTGGGATCTTTGATCCAAAGAAATCAATGCCTAGCAAACAATTAAGGGCTCGGTCTGGTCCTGGGAAGATCGCCCGAACACTACGTGTACCCCTGGGAGGTGAATGACTAGGTGTGGCATTTGGCACCAGTACTTGACATGTGTTAAATCTAGGACTGTCCACTACTCTCTCCACTACTCTCTACATTACTTTCTACTACTTTTCACTTTCCACTCGTCACTGTTCTATACTCTACTTGTGGTTACTGTACTTGCTCATTACTTGGACGTGGAAATGAAATTACATACGTGCTTGACATGACTTGAATCGACTTGATATGGCCAACTTTTATTGTTATCTCCTGTAGTAAATTCTTGTCTTATTATTCTATTCATTATATTTCTTGACCTTGCAAGATCTTTGAATTTCGTTTCATCATCGTTATCTTTTTATCGTTTTTATCATTTGTAGCATGACATTTTGAAAAATGTAATTAAACTGTTAATCACTTATACATGTCTGTTATTTCCTACTGAGCATTAGCTCACACCCCGTTGTTTCCCCCTTTTCCAGGCTTTTCAGGTGACGAACTTACCGATGGGGAAGGGCAGGAGTGATGTCTTGAGTGTATCAGTTCTAGTGTGTTAGCAGTGTGTTTATTCTTTAGTTGTGTTTGGAGATCACTTAGTTTCAGTTTGTTATTGAGTTTTAGTGGTTGATTATTCCAGTTGTATTAAGTTGAACTTGAGGATTATTGTATTAGTCGTGGTTTATTAATGATCATTTAGCATTTCCATCTTGTAGCACTTGTGTATTGTTTTAGACTTAGTTCCCTCTCTTGCTAGCGTGTCCCTAACTGTACGTCCCGATACTTCCGCCTTGTTCGGGGCGTGACAAAACCCCTTCCCCTCTCTCAACCCGTGTAACTCCAAGTGACACTATTCACTTGGGTTTACGCGGACCAGCTCACCACCCTTAGCTGGTTCATGTAAACCCCTTGTGACCCTTCAACTTCTCCGATAAAAACCCCCTTAGGGGCTCAAGGGGCATAGGAGATGCAAGATAGAGGATCATCCATCCAAGCTCCGGCATCCAGCAAGCACAAGACTTCAAGCGCTGCTCCAAGCAACGAGCAAAGGTGAATTGTGCGTGGGTAACTTGTTCGGTGGTCTAATACGTCGGGGGTATGTCGTTTGCACTCCCCTCACGCCGTATATAGCCGTCATACACAAGTCAACACTTACCGTATGTGAGGCATTACAACATGGGCGGACGTCCCCTCATGCCGGGATTTCCTCTCGCGTGCCCGTCGGTTGCAACCACATGTGTGCCATGACGTCATGCTCTCTCGCAGTCACGAGGCCATGTTCGACCGCTCAATTCGAGTCGTGATCGACCCTCACCCAGACACCGGATCAATGTATCCCTCCATTCATCCAGTCACAGGCCCCCGTTCGGCTCCGCGGCCCTGGCCCACGCCACAGGAGGAACCCTCTGTAAAACACATATGTGTTCATTAATTACGGATCGACCCGGGGACCGACTTGCACGTCGAAGTTGTCCCGTGGCATGCGCCAGTTGTACCTTGGCCATTACGGCTTTCCTGTAAAGAACTATACACCCCAGTATAACACTTCCGATTAGACGAGTGCCCTCGCACCCACGTTCAGGTCCTCAATTTTCTATCTACACCACTTGGCATCTATGCCTAACACCCTAACCCCAGCAAACATCCCTCAGTCTAACGCGCACCCATAGTTGTTGAATGCCCCCAGCCCTCTACCCACGGCTTTAGACATATATACAGACTTTTCTTCAGCTTGGAACGAAGGCATTCGGATTCAATTCGATGTAAATAAACACCGATTGCTTGCATCCGGTGGGGAAAGACGTCTCGTACACGATTCTCGCAATCGCCTACGCACTCGCACCCATGGAACCCCTTCTCTCCACGTATCACCTGATCGCCCAAGCCCACGTGTCGCGCCCTGGTGGCGCTTTCCAGGTCAACCCTAGGTTCCATGAGTGATTGTCGAGAAATTGGCTGGCACGCCTGCACCCTATCTGGTTAACCCTTATCCTGACACTTCCGTGCCATTCGACCCTTTTCAACTTTCCGTGAAAGGAGAGTGCCCGATACCGCCGTGAGAGGCATGCAACCGTAAGGAGGATACCCGAGATATATCAAACTCTCATATTTTACTTCCCCGCTGTACCCCTTCCTTCACCTCGGTAATCGGCATAAAAAACCCGCGTAACAGGTCGCCATTTAAATGGTGACGCTACAAAGGGGCGCCATTTCCTTGAAAAAAAATGCTGGAACTTACATGGGCGTCTCTTAAGCAGGCGCCCATTTCCTGAGACATGGCATCCCCTGGGGCGTCAATTTCATGAACAATGACCTTCTAGAGAGTCGTCCTTTAAATGGAGACTCTCTGAAGGGACGCCAATTCTTTGAAAGATTGGGTAACCCCCAGGCGCCAATTGACTAAAAGACTGGGTAACCCCCAGGCGCCAATTGACTAAAAGACTAGGTAACCCCTAGGCGCCAATTCCCAGAGAGGGTACCTGACCCCCAGGTGCCATTTCCATGAAAGCATGCCTGACCCCCAGGCACCAATTGCATGAAAGGTGGGCTATCCCCCAGGCACCAATTTCATCCAGTAAAGAACAGATCTCATCCTGAGTCCCTGATTAGTCTTGTGACTTATACCGATATAACCATAGTTCATGTTCCAGCATCATATATGTTTTTGAACTCCATTCATGGAATCTACCTTATGTTCTTACAATGGTTAACCCTTGAAATTTCATATTGGCTATGAATGAGAGTGGATGTCAAAAGAAATACATGAAAATGTTGTGCATATAGGGCCCGATCTGGTCCTAGGAGGAGCGCCCGAAGGTACTTGTGCCCATGGGAGTTTATTGACCACGGTGTTTAAGCATTACACCGAAGTACTTGCTTGACTTGAGACATTCCACACATACTCTCTCTACTTACTTGACTTGACTTGCGTGGCCCAGAATGGGCAATATTTGACTTGCGTGGCCCGAAAAAGGGCAAGGTACTTGCTTGATTGAAATAGCCAATTCCATTGATATGTACTTGATATTACTTGCTTGAACACAAATTTTACTTGCTTGAACATGATTCTTACTTGCTTGTACATGAGTTCTTGCTTGCCCAGAAAGTGGCATCGACATCTATAAAGTTCTTGATATCCTGCTTGTCAAATACTTGAAATCATGCGATACTCTCTCTCTATACAGTTCTTGATCTCTTGTTCAGCATACATAGATATACCTGTATACCTGATTTTCGTACTTGTACATCATGCTTAGCTATACCGGCATTACATGTAACATGTAAATCACTTAAAGATTGCTCGAACTTGAGATGTAATTCCTACTGAGCGATTCGCTCATCCAGTTACTTCCTAATATTTTCAGGTAATTCGGATAGCGACATCCACATGTATGGGAATGAGACCAAGTGAAGAGTGCTAGAGTCACCAATCGTCTACTGTCAGCTAGTCGTGTCTTTTGATTTTCTTGAGTCCCTTTTGTACTTCCAGTTATATCAGTCTAGTTGATTGAAGCTTGTTAAGGCTGTAGCCTAGTATTTGGATTTGAATAAGGAATGTTAGAGATTAGAATTTATTACCATTTGGTCAAATTGGATAATTGTCACCTTGGACATTGGTATTATTTTGGGGATTTAATCTTAGTTATGATTTAGATAATTTGCGCACTCTGTCTTTTGTCGAAAAAATATATAAGCCGGCCACGACCTCAGGTATCTTCTGCGCTCGGGGCATGACACATTCACACATAAAAGGGAATGCACAAGATAATATACTCAAAACTTAACTTTATTGAATAATATTCATGTACAATGATAGTCGACTCTTTTTACTAGACTCAAATAAAGAGAAAATTACATAGACTCAACTTGACTCATAACTCTACTAGGACTTCTCTCGATCTTTAATCACTCTCGGACTCATCACTTGAGTAGTCCGAATCCCCGCTAGAATTTTCTGAAAAGATTGAAAAAGTAGGGAATGAGCACACTTGCCCAGTAGGTATCTTCGTATCAAGATGAAGGTAATGTTTAAGTAATTAGCAATTTAGCTCTAGAAAAGAAGAATAAATACATGCGAATAAAACCAAAGTAACAACGCAAGTAACAAGACGTGACTATGAAGATATGAGATGTTAGATAGAGATTGAGAAGATATTCATTCCAGAATGTATAGTGGCCTTTCATATAACAAGAATGTACTAGCATATAGCGAGAATGTACTTTTCATAACCATGAATGTCATGCACTAGCAAGTCATGTAATCAAGAATGTATATTTCATGTAGAGCCTCATGGTTTTCACTCGTCTATAAAAATAAGTACTCCCAGTGCAATGCGACAGCGGTATCATCGTACCCCATAGTTTTCAGCACGTTTTTGACAATCAGTCGAGGGGGCTAGCATGGAGCCCTTGGACATAATCAGTGCCTGAACTACATCTTCTAGTTGTAAATCAAGCTACTTCCACGAGAAATATCAATAAACCAAAGTATTCATCTACTTGCATACGTTGCTTTGAGTAGTTTCTGGCTGTTCTTATTTGTTCTGTGAATAACGTTCGAAAATTGTTTGCTGAAATAATTTTTGTTAGATAGACATATTCATCCCCCCTCTTCTATATTTGTCTTTTCGCTTATCAATTGGTATCAGAGCGGGTTACCATTCATGTGGTCAAACGACCAGGGTAGACCTGGAACTAGTGCTCCTCGCAGCTTCATAGCTGAAGGGCACTCCATTAACAGGCCTCCGTTCTTCGATGGGACTAACTATCTATATTGGAAGAACATGATGAAGGTATTTCTACGTGCACAGAGTCATGAACTCTGGAGGGTCATCACCACCGGTCCGTTTGAGCTTTTTGAAGATGAAAGCACCTAGACCAGGGAGCATATTTGTGTATCAATCGTAAGTTGGACGGCTATGAATATCATGCAATGCGCTGTACATCCAGAAGAATACTCCAGAGTTTCAGCGTGCAAGACAACAAAGAAAATGTGGAATGAGCTCCAACTGATTTATGAAGGTACATCACAAGTGCGAGCCACCAAGGTAAATATGTTGGCCTCTGATTATGAGTTGTTTAAAATGAAACCCGATGAAACCATATCAGAGATGTATGCTAAGCTCTCATAGGTCACCAATAGCCTGAAGGCTCTAGGTAAGCAAATTCAAGAGAGTGAGCTTGTTAGGAAGATCCTAAGGTCTCTAACCTCAGTGTGGCATACAAAGGCCACTGTTCTAGAAGAGTCTAGGGACCTATCCACCATGACGGTCACAAAACTCATAGGATCTCTGATGGCTTACGAAAGCAACCTTAAGAGGAGCAATGAAGAAAATAAAAAGGGAAAAACCATAGCCCTTTATGTGTCTAGAAGTAGTGGTGAAAGCAGTGAGGAGTATGAGAACTTCTCAGACCTAGATGATGGGCAGTAGGCCATGCTCGCCCGGCAGTTTCAGAAGTTTCTGAGGTCCAGAGGTAAATCATACATGAGGAGGAGACCTCAACAGGCTGGTAAGAATACCAACTTTAAGTTTGAAAATTACAAGAGTTCTGATAAAATTACATATTTTCATTGTAAGAAGCTAGGGCATATAAAAATGAATGCCCGGAGCTCATGATGAAGAATGTGAAAGTGCAGAAGAAGAAGCCACAGGCCATGGTCTGCACATGGAGCGATGAAGAGGAAGATCCTGAGAGCGGATCTTCAGAGGAAGAAGAGCAAGGACTGTGTCTTAAGGCTGACAGCGACAATGAGGTAAGCAATCCTTTTGAGAATTATTCTATTGATGAATGGGAGGATGCTTACGCTGATTTGCTAGATAAATTGAACTGTCAAACCAAAGATTACAAGTCTGTGAAAAGAAAATTGAACAACACTCTTTGTGATAAAGTTTCCTTGGAAGAAAAAATTGAAGACCTTAAGAAACAGCTTGAGGAAATGGATCCACTGAAAATTGAAAATGAAAATCTCATAACAGAAAAGGAAGAAATCAGGAACAATCTGGATGAATTTAAAATAAAGTTTCAAGAAATTCATAAAGAAAATGAGTTAATAAAACAAAAATATGAAGCTGTGCAGAATGCAAATTCTGAAATCTTGAAACAATGTGAGAAACTCCAGAAAAACTTAGATGATAAACAGGAAATGTTGGAGAAATTTGTGCAAGGGAAAAACAACCTAGATACCATGCTAGGTGTAAAAATTAACTTCAACAAAGCAGGTCTAAGCTATGACCCAACAAATAAAAAATGCTTTGAGTTCAAAACTACAACTTTCTGCCCAGGCAAAGGGAAAGAAAAACTGGATACTCCATCCAGTTCGAACAGCAATCAGAATGATCAGCAACCCAAATTGATGAATTTCATAAAGCCTAATTCAACAAACTTTGATGGACAACCAATTAAAACTCAAACAAACCTAACTGGCAAAACTGCCATGCATCGACCCAGTTTCATTGATGCTTCAAGGCACTCTCTCTCTTATAGAGTCAAGGCCAATACTCATGATGTGAAGCCTCGACGCAACACACCCATGCCTCGATGCAACACACCTTACAAGCTGAGGCAGGTCACCCGAGACAGAAAACCATCAACTCAAAGAAACATAAATAATAGTGGGGCACACTGGTCAAATTCTATCTACTCTCCAAAATATTTTAACAATCATGATTTTCCAAGATAGAATAGATACATGAAATTCTCAAGGAAGAATCAATCAACCAATTGGAACAAGTTTCCTCCTAGTAAAGTCCAAAGTGGACAAAAGATTGTAAATAAACTCACCAAAACTATCAACAAGAAATAGGATAAGAAAAACATTCTTAAACAGTTTTGGATCGCAAAGACTCTGCTGAAAGATTTGAATAATGTCTTTGGACCCAATCTTCCTTGGGTTCCAAACCTTGTTGCTTGAATTGTTTTCAGGTCAGTCTGGCAGCCCTGAACAGTAGATGGTATTTAGACAGTGGCTGTTCCAGACACATGACAGAAGATCGAAGCAAATTCAGGTTGCTTCAGCTGAAGGTAGGAGGACTTGTCAAATTTGGAGGGAAAAATAAAGGTAGAATAATCGATTCAGGAACCATTGGTAAGTTTCCCTCCAATATTGTTGAAAAGGTTCTATTGGTAGAAGGTCTCGAACATAATCTTCTTAGCATCAGTTAGTTGTGTGACAAAGGTCACCAAGTCATTTTTGATAATCATGTTTGCAAAATTCTTGAAGCAAATTCTGACCATGTTAAATTTGTCAGACATAGAGTGAATAATGTCTACATAGTAGACTTGAATGATTCTTCTGCTTCAAATTTGTGTTTGTCTGCTAGTTTAGAGAACAATGCTTTTAATTGGCATAGAAGACTAGGGCATACTAGTTCTAGCACCCTCAATAAACTGGTCAAGCATGATCTGGTTAGAGGTCTGCCCAAAATAAAATTCATAGAAAAGTCAAAAATGTGCGATGCATGTACATTGGGTAAACAGACTCGAACTTCATACAAACTCAGGACAGAATCCCAGTCCTCCAGGCCATTGGAATTTTTGCACATGGATCTTTTTGGACCCTCTCGAGCATTGAGCCTAAATGGTAAGAGATTTGGATTTGTCATTATGAATGATTTTACCCGTTTTGCATGGATTTATTTTCTTGCTCTTAAAAATGCTGCATTCAATAAATTCAAACTATTTTTCAATAAAATAAAGCAAGAGGGTAAGCATAAAATCTGTATAATCCAATCTGATCATGGGGGGGAATGTGAGAATTCTATGTTTTCTGATCTATGTGAGAGTGAAGGACTGACTCATAGGTTTTCTTCTCCCAAGACCCCCGAATAGAATGGCATAGTGGAAAGAAGAAACTGGACAATTGTTGAGATGGCCAGAACCATGCTCATGGAGAGTCAGCTACCTAGAAGGTTTTGGGCAGAGGCGGCCAACACTGCATGCTATACTATCAACAGGGCCATGGTAAGACCCATCCATAAGAAAACCCCCTATGAGCTTTTGAAAGGTAAGAAGCCAAATGTGGCTTACATTAGGATTTTCGGTTCTAAATGTTTCATTCACAATAACAATAAAAAGGACCTTGATAAGTTTGTTAGCCCAGGAATTTTCCTAGGATATTCTGAAACATCTAGTGGTGCGGACACCATAGCTAGTTGCCAGTACCAGACGCGCAGCACGGCTCGAGTGACACCGACATCCTTGTGGTTGGGTGATAGTATGGAGTCTCTACCTGAGTTTTGATGTTTCTCTATATTTATTTTGAGTGTATTGATGTGTATTTGTATTTTCAGCTTTAATATGGGTCAAGAATGTAATATGGGCTAAACTTCATGTAAGGGGTCCAATTTCCAAAATGGACCTCAAGACCTTTAGGAGCCCAATTGGGCCTTCCCTCTTTGGTGGGCCTCCATTCATAGAGGGCCCAATATGATGGCCCATGGTCATGGAGAGAATATTGACCATGGGTTGCAATTTTTTACCAAGGAGGGGGGCGCCCCCTTGTTTGTCCCCATTTGGGAAATTGTTTAGTATTTTTTATTCTCTCTTCCCCTATATGCCCCTTTGACCAAGGGCATTAGAGGTCTTTTGTCCTAGGTCTAGGGTTTGAGTATAAGACCTCTCTTGTGGCATTTTATGTAGAATTAATGAAGAAATTATTGTGAAAATGCCAAGGGCGCACCTCCCCTCACTCTCTTGTTCTTCCTAGTTCTTCTTCTTCCTCCATGCAGCAGCAAGATCCAGGGTGCGAGGCCCTTTCCTGAGAATGATTCCCAAGTTTATCTCTTCCTCTGAGTACCAGGTTCGACCACCGCCGCTGCCGCCTCCGTTCGTGCCGCCATCAAACCGCCATAGCCACTTCTCCGGGCTACTGTCCTATGCTGCAACCTGCAGATCTGAAGGTTGAAAAAGAAGCCACAAATCCAGATCCAACCGTCAGATGAAGCTGATTTTTTTATGGTTGGTTCCCCTTGGTCTCCTTCAATCCCAATTTAAATTTCATGCCGATCAGGTTTTGTTTGCTCCTCCTCCCAGTCGTTTGTTGTCCCCTCTCACAGTCTGCCTGTGTGCAGATCTGCGAGGTAGTCTGTTGGTAGCCGAATTTTTCACTCCCTTAAATGTTGTCAGAAAAATACAAAAAAAATATGGGGTGATCATCTCCTTCCCCCCTCTTTCCAAACAATTCCCTAAGCCCTAGATCCTCCATTTGATTTTCGTTCAAACCCCATAAACTGGCAGATCCCATTCTGCCCTGTCAGTTCTGTATTCTGAGCCAGCATCAGTCAATGTGCTGTAGTAAATTTCATTTTCGATCCAACTGTTGGATGGGCCTGAGCTTCCAGTATGTCAAAGATATTTGAGTGCTCTACGCAACGGCACTGATTTCATCCCGATCCGACATCGGATCTAAGCGTGGTGTCCATTTTTGCGGAGGCCCGCATTTCTACTCCAAGACTGGCCAGCAAAAAGGTGTTGCCAGATAAATCCCAGGGAAATATGTCGGGGTA
This sequence comes from Amorphophallus konjac, assembly GCA_022559845.1. Classification (NCBI taxonomy): domain Eukaryota; kingdom Viridiplantae; phylum Streptophyta; class Magnoliopsida; order Alismatales; family Araceae; genus Amorphophallus; species Amorphophallus konjac. The sequence goes on from CM040118.1 coordinate 330,809,088, forward strand.
GCTTCAGCGACTGCCACTCCAGAGGGTCGACCAGGGACCCTCCGCCTTCCTCCCGGTGAATCGCCGCCTTCAGAAACTCTCCGGAGGTCAACGTCCCTTTGGACGTCCCTGTTCGCTATCCTGCCGGCCAGTAATTCGCAGAACCGGAGCCGCTGCCCGCCACCGCCCGGAACCCGCCGCCTTGCTGCCCGTCAACCCAAGTTTGGTGCTCTAGGCATTATTGTGTAGCCTTTTACCTCCCTGCGTGGAGTGGGTAATAAAATCACTACTGTAATTAAATTTTATTGCTATATCGGGAGTTACGGAACTTGGCCGAAACGTCTTCCCCACGCCCCGAGCGTGGAGGTACACTCGCCACCCACTTTCTTTATCTTCCTTGCTTATTTAGTATATGTTCTAGATGCCGCTGCATGTGAGTAGTTTATTTCCTAGCTAGTTAATTTTAGTCACCGTTGTGAGTTGTGAGAGCGAGACCCATCTCATGACTCAGTCCGAGCATGAGAGTGAGCTGACCACCCGAGACTCAAAGCCGATTTCTCAACCGTGCAGATCGTCACGTTTCCCTCATCGGGGACGACTATGAGTTTAGTGCTTCTTGTTTGGGGCATGTTCGCCTCTTCTGGAGCTCTTTAGGTGCCGCGTTGTTGTGTTGTTGCTGGTCGCGTCGTCTTATAGAGTCCAAGGTTCGCGTCTAGCCCGAGTCGAGTCCCATTGTCGTCCCGCATCAAATTTGGTATCGGAGCCGATTTGAGTCTAGGGTAGTCGGTCCTAGGTTTGCCTGTCATTCCTATACCTGGTATATCCAAAGGTGTTCCCAAAACAATAGGCTCGCCTATTGGGAAAGGGGCACACTTGCGTGAGTGCGCTCTTCGGATCAAACCTCAATCTCGTACCGGATATTGGAATCTAGGTCGCCCTTCATTTTTCATTGGTCCTTCCATATAGGTCGTAGTGAGTCAACCCCTTAGTTCGTTTAGGTCCCCTCCCCTTGCATGCCCACTCGTGGAGGTACCCAGTACCATCACCCTGACACTATGGGTGAACCCCGAGGTGACACCCAGGGAGGCCGATCTCTGGATGACGTAGTGGCGCTACTCATGGAGCACATGGATAGGTCCGATCCAACTCATAGGGAGAATACTAACCACTTGGAGGGCCGTCTCAATGCCATGGAGGACCGTGCCGAGGTTTCTGACCGATCTATCCAAGGTCTGGTTGGAAGGTTAGATAGTGTAGAGAAAGTCTCCCGCTGGGAGCTCCCCGGAGCTGTTCTGGCCCCTCAGGCGCCTGCTGTCCAGCCCGCCCCACCTAGGGCTGAGGAATGATAGCCCCATGCCCCCGACTTTGAGGACTACGAGTCCGACAATGATTATGGGGGAAATGGCCGACATCGTCGTGGTCACCGACCACAGAGGGATGATGAGGACGAGCGAGTCCTCAGGACTGTGCGAGCAGACCCTCCCACGTTTGATGGGTCCTTGGACCCAAAGGTCTATCTCGATTGGGAGGCCAGCATGGACCGATATTTCGAGTGGTTTGAGATGACGGACCACCGGAGAGTCAAATTCGCCAAAATGAAACTTCTAGGGCGGGCGCAGACTTATTGGAGGAATGTGGAGAGCCTGCTGTTTCATCGTCTGGAGCCCCAGGTTGAGACATGGGATGAGATGAGGATGAAACTCAGGAAGAAGTACCTTCCTGCCACATACCGCCAGCGTCTCATAGACAAATGGCAGAGTCTCACCCAAGGGGATCGGTCCGTCTCTGAATACATCGTCGAGTTCGATGAATACTTTCTGCGATGTGACGCCACGGAGGAAAGCTCCCTCACTGTTTCCCATTTTTGGCGTGGTTTGCGGCCACACCTTCAGTATGAGCTTTTCCGCCGCAACGTGCCTAAGTTGGAAGACGCGTACCAAGTTGCCCTTGAAGTTGAGCAGTTTGAGGCGGAGTTTGCTCCTATCCCGTGTCAGGGGGTCACCTATTCGTGTGTGTCTGACCCTCGGACCATGCCTAGTTCCTACACTCGGTGGCCTGTGGCCCGCCCATAGGAACCCCCTCGCCAGGACCTCATTGCTCCTAGGTGCCCCCTCCCTCCGAGGGATCCTCCCCTTCGCCAGTAGGTGCCCATCCCTGCCCCTAGACCTCTCTTGTAATATCCCAGACCTTTCGGATCATTTTTCATGGGTCCCGGATCTAGTTTCTCGGAGCGTTCGGCTCCGTTGTGTCTAAAATTTCGTTTCGGACATCTTTCGTGTTCGGATCGGCACGATCCGGAGTTGTTTCGGAGGCCCGGAAGCGTTCCGTGGCTTTTCCACGCGTGTTTTTCGATTATCGGTGTGTGTTTCGGTAATTCCTTCGGAACCTCGTTGCGGGTGAACCAGACCGTTCACCTAGGCAAGAGTGGTACCGTTGCAATCGGTGCGTTCTGAGGATCGCGGAAATATAATTTTTTATTTTTTGGTATTTTTTGGATTTTCCAGATTTTCCTATAAATACCCCCCTTTTCTCTCTCTTCCCCACCCTCTTCTTCTTCTTCTTCTTCTTCCTCCTTTCTCCCCCACCGTGCGATGCCCTCTCTCCCTCTCTTCTTCGTCCGGCGAGACCGCGGCGAGCCCCTCCGGCTGTAGACGGCTGTGGGCGACGGCGTGGTGACGACGGCGACGATGCGGTGATCGTGGAGGCATACGTGAACCGTGGGAGCTCAAGGAAGAACGAGGGTTTTTGAGCATTCTTTGCGATTCGTAGTTTATCCGGCGCATCTCGGGACGCAATTGAGGTAGGGTGACGTTTCCTAGCCTCTAGCCTTCCTTTCCCGCGATTTGTAGGCCGAGGGGAGGCCGAGAGATGGGGTCCTTGCGGGTTTGGGGTTTTCCATGATTTGGGGAGAGCTCGCCCGATCTATGGATTTGATGCATGATTTCATATTTTGATGGCCTAGAATCATGATAGGGGTCCCCAGGGGTCTTCCCCTTTGATTTCCCCCTCTCCGGTGGAGGCATGGGGGAGTGGCCAGGTTTTTGGGCGTTTCCCGCCGTTTCACCCTCGGGCGGGTGTGACAGTCCTTCCAATGACCGCCACACTATGTAACGCGCCCAGATGGGTGCGTTACAGCCCTGAGTGCAGCCAAGTGGGGTCTGTGGGCTGTGACGGTCCCATGATAGACCGCCACGGTGCTGTGACGCACCTAGGTTGGACCGTCAGGGGCGTTCGACCGTTGGCTGCCGACCGTTGGGAGTCAAGGCATGTGACGCACCTGGCTTGGCGCGTCACAACCATGTGACTCTCCTATGTGGGTGCGTTAGAGCAGACGCATTCCCACGTTGTGACGCACCAGGGTTGGTCCGTTACACGCTGTGACGCACCGAGTGGCACGCATCATAGGTGTTCTCTGTTGTCTTGTGACGCACCAGGGTAGGCACGTCACCGACTGTAATGCACCATGGTAGGTGCATTACGCCCTGTTTTGCACCGAGTGTGTGACGCCCCTGCGTTGGGCCGTCAGGTGATTGTGACGGTCCTGCCTAGACCGTCAGAGCCTGTGACGCGTCTAGGGTAGACCGTCAGGCTCTGGGTTGCCCCGGGCGGTTTGCAACCCCGTTTCTATTCCTACCGTGGTCACCGTGCGACGGTGCTGGTACGTGGGGCGGTCCCCGTACGTTGTCGGATGCGGACGATGTTTTCCGTTGACTTGATAGTCTACTCCGTAGTGACCCTCCACTAGTCGTAGCCTGCTTATACGCGTGTGGTCCCACTAGGGAGTGGTGGAGAGGCTACCTTGAGGATGGTTTTAGACTGGTTTTCGTCGGGCCCCTCGTCGGTAGCCAGAGTCCGGCTCTAGGGGAAAACCAGTTAAAGGCGAGACCTAGGACGTACGGTCTGTGTGTGCACATGTGGTTGGGGGCGGTTGGACCCACGTTGACGGGCGTGACCCCAGCTAGTCACTCGTTTGTGGTTACTTGTTCGGTGTTCGTGTCTTTGGTAGCAGCTACCACGTCAGGCAGTTCACCTGCGGTGCGGTGTAAGACGTCAGGGGACGCTACCGACTGTGCTTCTAGTGGGAGGTACTCCTGTCGAGTCAGGAGTGTCATACTGTCAGTCCTTGCGACTTCGACCTTCGGGTTTCATCGTGTTGACCGTGGTGCTCCGGTTGTTTCACTGTGGCACGTGTGTCAGTTTTCGTGCCGTGGGAGCAGTGTTTTGTAGATTGCAGGGCTTCCCTTTCTGAGGTACTCGTTTACTGCTAGCGTAGAGGTTTCTCCATTTGCGAGGTAGGGTTCGAGTGATCCCTACTGAGTCTTGTTCCGAGACTCATTCCCTGCTTATTTTCACCGTGTTTCAGGTGAGTCACGGCCTCAGGGGAGCGCGTCTGAGACTCAGCGTGGTTCAGGTGCCCAGCGTTAGTGCCAGAGGTCAGAGTCGGGGTATGCCCCGTGTAGCTGTACTTTTCTTTCTTATCTCTGTACTAGTTGTGGACTACTGCTATTGTTATTTTTATATCTTGTGGACCATGTATCATGTAACCTGTTAATTTATTTCCTACTTAATAATATAACTGTTCATTTCTGCAATTATTTGTGATACTTGTATAGTCTCCACACCATTCCTTTAACCCTTTCGAGTCTTCGGGCTCGTGGGTGGCGGTACGAGTCTCAGGTTATCGGGCCTTCCTGGTAACCGGATTGTCGGGTCGTTATAGCTGGTATCAGAGCAGCGGTTGTGGGATTATACGAGAATCATAAGTGATTGTAGTGGTCCACTAGTCCATAGTGATGATGTATGGTTGACGCTGGCATCAGACATCGTGCATTTTTCTTGACCTTGTTGTTTCCGTGTTTTCTATCTTTTGCTTCAGGAGCGAGCATGGCGCCGAGGTGGAGCACTCGCTCTCAGCAGGGGCAGTCGGCTGGAGGTCAGGAGATCCAGCAAGGGGTTCAGCGAGATCAGGAGGAGCATAGTAGAGCGGCACCGGGGGCCGCCGAGGCAGTGGATACTGCGAGATTTCTGGGGGTCGAGGATTTCTTCCGTGGCATGTACCAGCTTATGTCTCAGCAGTTCGGCGGAGAGGCTGGTGAGGGCTCGTCGACTAGGGGTGGGCCAGGCCGAGCAGTGAGGGATTTCATGCAGTTTCATCCCCCTTACTACGACGGTCAGCCAGACCCTGATTTGGCTCGGAGTTGGCTCGACGAGATGGAGCGGGTGTTTAGTTCCGTGCGAAGTACTGCAGAGGACAGAGTGATGTTGGCCTCCAACCAATTGCAGGGTACGGCTCGGGAGTGGTGGTCTTCCGAGTGGAAGACGTCTTTCCAGCTTCGTCCACTTTTGCAGATTGTGTGGGGCGACTTTGTCAGTGCTTTCGAGCGTACCTACTGTCCAGAGTTTATTGCTACGCAATGGATGCGTTAGTTTCTGGAGCTGGTTCAAGGTGACATGTCCGTGTTGCAGTACAGGGCTCGATTTATTGAGCTGGGTCGATATGCACCTCATATCATGGAGCATGAGAGGGTGAAGACCGCACAGTTCGTACAGGGCTTGAGACAGAAGCTGAGGCACCATTTGATCGCGAATGCGGCCACTGATCTGGAGACAGCGTCTCGTGTTACGGCTTCTTTGGAGATGGATATGTAGATAACTCGAGGACCGATCAGCCAGGGGCAGTCTTTGTCGGGTCGCAGCCAGTAGTTGGCTACCCAGCAGTAGGGTTCCTTTCAGCATGCGTCGGGTGGTTCAGGAGCACCGGCACCGGTAGCTTCGACGACAGGATCTGTGTCTTTTGGCTCTAAGGTCAAGAAGTTCCTCGGGAAGAGTTTCTGGAAGAAGAAGCACAAGGATCAGGGGCAGGCATCATCGGGTAGTGTACAGCAGCCAGTCCCGTTTCAACGTCAGGGATCAGTGGGTGGATCGTGAGGACCGTGTCCACGGTATAGCGAGCATCACCCAGGCAGGCATTGCACGGCACCGATTGTTTGTTTTCGGTGTGACCAGCCAGGGCACATGGCGTGTAACTATCCTCAGAGGCAGCAACAACAGCAGTTTCCTCAGCAGCAGTAGGTTTCCCAGTAGCAGAGGCAGCAGCAGCAGCAGCAGCAACAGGGACAGTATCCGCCACTACCCAGGTCAGCTAGTATGGGAGGTAGGCAGAGAGCTCGAGGCCAGATCACGCACATGACCAGGGCAGAGACAGTGGCGTCGCAGCTCGTGGAAGGTACCGTTCAGATTTTGGGTTGTATGGCTCGAGTTTTGTTCGATTCTGGCGCGTCTCACTCGTTTGTTTCGGAGGATTTCGCGCTGAGTATTGAGGAGCCGGTGACCCAATTGTCTTGTGATATGGCAGTAGAGTTGCCTTCGGATGATTTTATGATCACTCCGTATTGCTTTGATGAGGTTCCTATGTGGGTGGAAGGGCAGAGTTTGTCGGCTAGGCTCTATACATTGTCGCTTCGGGACTTTGATGTGATTTTGGGCATTGATTGGCTCGAGGCACATCATGCGTTGGTGGATTGTGGCTCGAAGAGGGTTTATTTCCGGTGACTTCACAGACCCACCTTCTATTTCCAAGGTATCAGGTCTTCCTCTTCCCGCTTTCTTATTTCTGCGATTCGAGCTCGTCGGTTGCTTGATGCCGGTTGTCAGGGTTTTCTCTCCTCCGTGGTTGTGACTGACCGGATGGAACCGGATGTCGAGGACATCCCGGTGGTGTGCGAGTTCCCCGATGTTTTTCCAGAGGACTTACCTGGATTGCCTCCCCAGCGGGAGATTAATTTCGTGATCGAGATTGTGCCTGGTACGGGACCTTTGGCGAAGGCTCCCTACCGTATGGCCCCCGCTGAGTTGAGGGAGTTGAGGGCGCAGTTGCAGGAGCTGCCGGCCAAGGGGTATATTCGCCCTAGCTTTTCCCCTTGGGGTGCACCCGTGTTGTTTGTGAAGAAGAAGGACGGTAGCTTGCAGTTGTGCATTGACTACCGGCAGTTGAATGAGGTTACCATTAAGAACAAGTATCCGTTGTCACGGATTGATGATTTGTTCGACCAACTTCAGTCTGCGCGAGTGTTCTCGCGGATTGATTTGCGGTCCGGTTACTATCAGTTGAGGATTCGCCAGTCCGATGTGGAGAAGACTGCATTCAGTACGAGATACGGGCATTATGAGTTCTTGGTGATGCCGTTCGGGCTCACCAATGCCCCCGCATCCTTCATGGACTTGATGCAGAGGGTGTTTCGTCCATATTTGGACCAGTTTGTGGTCATATTTATGGACGACATCCTTGTTTATTCACGGTTTGCCGAGGAGCATGCGTACCATTTAGGTATGGTGCTACAGACATTGCGAGATCACCAGTTGTATGCGAAGCTCAGTAAGTGCGAATTCTGGCTTCGTGAGGTGCACCTTTTGGGGCACGTGATTTCTGGTGATGGTATTTCTGTGGACCCCACCAAGGTCGAGGCAGTAATGCAGTGGTCGAGGCCGAGGTCTGTGACGAAGATCCGGAGTTTCTTGGGGCTTGCGGGCTATTATCGGCAGTTTATTCAGGATTTTTCTCGCATTGCGGCCCCGATGACTAGACTCACATGGAAAGACGTGCCTTTCGTCTGGTCTGAGGAGTGTGAGCAGAGTTTCAAGGAACTGACGAGGTTGCTCACCTCGGCTCTGGTGTTGGTTTTGCCTTCTGGATCGGGAGGCTTTGTGGTGTGTACAAATGTTTCCGGGGTTAGATTGGGTGCTGTGTTGATGCAGCATGGTAGAGTGGTGGCTTATGCCTCTCGGTAGCTAAAGCTCCACGAGGAGAACTACCCTACCCATGACCTGGAGTTGGCGGCTGTGATCTTCGCGCTGAAGATCTGAAGGCATTATCTGTACGGTGAGAGGTTCGAGGTGTTCACTGACCATCAGAGTTTGAGGTATGTGTTCTCACAGAGGGACCTTAACCTTAGGCAGAGGTGATGGATGGAGTTTATGACAGATTATGACTTCACCCTGTCTTATCAGCCAGGCAGGATGAACGTCGTCGCCGATGCCTTGAGTCAGAAGGTCGCGGTCAGTGCCTTGATGATGAGAAAGTGGAGGCTCTAGGAACAAGTGCCCGAAGTTTTATTCAGGCTCAAGATTCCCCGAGAGCCAGGGTTGGCAGTGCTTGCGAGTCTGACTGTCACGCCTGCTATCCGCCGTCAGGTGACAGGGGCTCAGCATGCGGACCCTGAGTTGCCCCGAATATTGGCTTTGGCTGATGTGGAGCTCGGCGAGGACGGTGCCGTGAGGTTCCGTGGTAGGCTGTACGTCCCAGCCGAGGAGCGGGTTTGTCATGCGGTGTTGATCGAGGCTCATGGGAGCAGGTACATCGTACACCCGGGTGTGACGAAGATGTATCAGAACTTGCAGAGGCAGTTATGGTGGCCTGGCATGAAGAGAGATGTCGCCGCGTTTGTGGCCAAGTGCCTGACCTGTCAACAGGTGAAGGTGGAGCATCAGCGACCGGGAGGTACTCTCCAGCCCTTAGATGTTCCTGCGTGGAAGTGGGACCACGTGACCACCGATTTCGTGGTGGGATTGCCGAGGACTCCGAGCGGTCAGGACAGTATTTGGTTGCTAGTCGATAGGCTGATGAAGGTGACTCGGTTGTTACTGGTCAAAGTCAGCTGGAGCGTGTCCAGGTTGGCTCGTCTTTATGTGGAGCGGATCGTCCCGTTGGATGGGATTCCCATTGTCATCATGTCGGATCGGGATCCGCGCTTCACTTCTGGATTCTGGGGGAGTTTCCAGTGAGTGCTTGGCACGGATTTGGCTTTTAGCTCAGCGTATCATCCTCAGTTAGATGGTCAGTCAGAGAGGACCATTCAGACTTTGGAGGACATGCAGAGATCCTGCTGCCTGGAGTGGCAGGGGAGTTGGATACACCACCTACCGTTGGTGGAGTTTGCCTATAACAACAGCTATCATTCGAGCATCGGCATGGCTCCTTATGAGGCTTTGTATGGGCATCCGTGTCGTACTCCACTTGATTGGTTTGAGGTCGGTGAGCGTATTTTGACGGGACCGGAGCTGGTGTAACAGTGTGTGGATGTTGTACACCTAGTCCGTCGGAATATGTTGGCGGCCCAGAGTCGGCAGAAGAGCTATGCTGACTGTAGGCGGCAGCCCCTCGAGTTCACCGTGGGTGATCGTGTGTTCTTGAGAGTTTATCCGATGAAGGGGGTGATGCGCTTTGGATGGCGTGGGAAGCTGAGTCCCCGCTATATTGGTCCCTTTGTGATTATGGAGCGCATCGGTGAGGTTGCTTATCGGTTGCAGTTACCACCTGAGTTGGCATCGGTGCATGACGTGTTCCACGTCTCGATGTTGCGGAAGTATATGCCCGATGACTCTCATGTGCTCGAGGATTCTGTTTGGCCCGAGGTGACTCCAGACCTTTCTCTCGAGAGTTTCTGATCCGCGTAGAGGATAGGCGAGAGCAGCGCCTGCAGAACAAGGTCATCTCCTTGGTTAAGGTGGTGTGGGAGTGGCACTCTGGTGGTGAGGCATCTTGGGAGCGTGAGGACGAGATGCGTCAGCAGTTCCCTTACCTGTTTGAGTGAGTCTTCCTCTTCTTTCCCCTTGGGTTGTCCTCAATTTCGAGGATGAAATTTCTTAAGGGGGGAGGGCTATAATATCCCAGACCTTTCGGATCATTTTTTATGGGTCCCGGATCTGGTTTCTTGGAGTGTCCGGCTCCGTTATGTCTGAAATTTCGTTTCGGACATCTTTTGTGTTCGGATTGGCGCGATCCGGAGTTGTTTTGGAGGCCAGAAAGAGTTCCGTGACTTTTCTGCGCGTGTTTTTCGATTACCGGTGTGTGTTTCGGTAATTCCTTTGGAACCTCGTTGCGGGTGACCGGGCCGTTCACCTAGGCGAGAGTGGTACCGTTGCGATCGGTGCGTTCCGAGGATCGCGGAAATGTAATTTTTTATTTTTCGGTATTTTCTGGCATTTCCATATTTTCTTATAAATACCCCCCTTTTTCTCTCTCTTCCCCACCCTCTTCTTCTTCTTCTTCTTCTTCTTCTTCTTCTTCTTCCTCCTTTCTCCCTCACCGTGCGATGCCCTCTCTCCCTCTCTTCTTCGTCCGGCGAGACCGCGGCGAGCTCCTCCGGCTGTAGACGGCTGTGGGCGACGGCGTGGTGACGACGGCGACGGTGAGGTGATCGTGGAGGCGTACATGAACCGTGGGAGCTCAAGGAAGAACGAGGGTTTTCGAGCATTCTTTGCGATTCATGGTTGATCTGGCGCATCTCGGGACGCAATTGAGGTAGGGTGACGTTCCCTAGCCTCTAGCCTTCCTTTCCCGCGATTTGTAGGCCGAGGGGAGGCCTAGACATGGGATTCCTTGCGGGTTTGGGGTTTTCCATGATTTGGGGAGAGCTCGCCCGATCTATGGATTTGATGCATGATTTCGTATTTTGATGGCCTAAAATCATGCTAGGGGTCCCCTGGGGTCTTCCCCTTTGATTTCCCCCTCTCCGGTGGAGGCATGGGGGCGTGGCCAATTTTTTGGGCGTTTCCCGCCTTTTCACCCTCGGGCGAGTGTGACGGTCCGTCCAGTGACCGTCACACTATGTAACGCGCCCAGATGGGTGCGTTACAGCCTTGAGTGCAGCCAAGTGGGGTCTATGGGCTGTGACGGTCCCACGATAGACCGCCACGGTGCTGTGACGCACCTAGGTTGGACCGTCAGGGGCGTTCGACCATTGGCTGCCGACCATTGGTTTTGACCGTTGGGGGTCAAGGCATGTGACGCACCTGGCTTGGTGCATCACAGTCATGTGACGCCTCTATGTGGGTGCGTTAGGGCAGACGCATTCCCACGTTGTGACGCACCAGGGTTGGTCCGTTGCACGCTGTGACGCACCGATTGGCACGCGTCACAGCTGTTCTCTGTTGTCTTGTGACGCACCAGGGTAGGCGCGTCATAGACTGTAACGCACCATGGTAGGTGCGTTACGCCCTATTTTGCACCGAGCGTGTGACGCCCCTGCGTTGGGCCGTCAGGTGATTGTGACGGTCCTGCCGAGACCGTCAGAGCCTGTGACGCGTCTAGGGTAGACCGTCAGGCTCTGGGTTGCCCCGGGCAGTTTGCAACCCCGTTTCTGTTCCGACCGTGGTCACCGTGCGACGGTGCTGGTATGTGGGGCGGTCCCCGTACGTTGTCGGATGCGGACGATATTTTCCGTTGACTTGATAGTCTACTCCGTAGTGACCCTCCACTAGTCGTAGCCTGCTTACACGCATGTGGTCCCATCAGGGAGTGGTGGAGAGGCTACCCTAAGGACGGTTTTAGACTGGTTTCGTCGGGCCCCTCGTCGGTAGCCAGAGTTCGGCTCCTAGGGAAAACCAGTTAGAGGCCAGACCTAGGATGTAAGGTCTGTGTGTGCACACGTGGTTGGGGGCGGTTGGACCCACGCTGACGGACGTGATCCTAGCTAGTCACTCGTTTGTGGTTACTCGTTCGGTGTTCGTGCTTTTGGTAGTAGCTACCACGTCAGGCAGTTCACCTGCGGTGCGGTGTAAGACGTCAGGGGACGCTACTGGCTGTACTTCTAGTGGGAGGTACTCCTGTCGAGTTGGGAGTGTCATACTGTCAGTCCTTGCGACTTCGACCTTTGGGTTTCGTCGTGTTGACCGTGGTGCTCCGGTCGTTTCACCGTGGCACGTGTGTCAGTTTTCATGCCGTGTGAGTGGTGTTTTGTAGATTGCAGGGCTTCCCTTTCTGAGGTACTCATTTACTGCTTGTGTAGCGGTTTCTCTGTTTGCGAGGTAGGGTTCGAGTGATCCCTACTGAGTCTTGTTCCGAGACTCATTCCCTGCTTATTTTCACCGTGTTTCAGGTGAGTCGCGGCCTCAGGGGAGCGCGTCTGAGACTCAGCGTGGTTCAGGTGCCCAGCGTCAGTGCCAGAGGTCAGAGCCGGGGTATGCCCCGTGTAGCTGTACTTTTCTTTCTTGTCTCTGTACTAGTTATGGACTACTGCTATTGTTATTTTTTATATCTTGTGGATGTAACCTGTTAATTTATTTCCTGCTTAATAATATAACTGTTCATTTCTACAATTATTTATGATACTTGTGTAGTCTCCACACCATTCCTTTAACCCTTCCGAGTCTTCGGGCTCGTGGGTGGCGGTACGAGTCTCGGGTTATCGGGCCTTCCCGATAACTGAATTCTCAGGTCGTTACATCTCCAGCCCACCGTCCCAACTCGACCCCTACTTCCTACACCCCCGGTTCCCTTTGTGGACAAGGGTAAGGGGCCGATGGCCAGTGGAACATCCCTGGGGCCCGGGACGCATGACACTTGCTACCGGTGTGGTGGAGTTGGCCACTATTCGGCCAAGTGTCCCACTCGGGAGTCGCTTGTTATTTCTGATCCCTCTGCCAGCGACCCCACACCTGAGCTTGTACCTATCAGTTACAAGGCTGATCAGGATTTAACGGAGGAGTTCTTTGATGAACTAATGGAGGGAGAGCAAGTTGATGTCCACGGTACCCAGTACCAGGGTGATGTGCTATTGAGTGTAGTCAGGTGCATCCTAACCCAGCCTCAGGTGAGTGACGATTGGCATCATACCACCATCTTCCACACATTTTTTAGGTTGGGTGGAAAGGCCTGCAAGGTGATCATAGATAGCGGGAGTTGCATCAACGCTATCTCTACGAGCACTGTTAGACGCCTGGGTTTGACGCCCGTAGACCACCCCGCACCTTACAGAGTATCTTGGATGGATTCTATTTCCATCCCGGTCAGATTGCGATGTCTGGTCCCACTACAGTTCTAGGCTTACCATGATGAGATATGGTGTGACGTGTTACCTATGTAGGTGGGTAGCATTATCCTCGGTAGGCCTTGGCTCTTTGATCGGGATGCCACCCTTCAAGGTCGGTCAAACACCTTCACATTCGACCATGGGGGCCATAGAATTACCCTCCACCCCACCCAGCCGAAGGACCCGTCTGTCCAAGGACCAGCCGGCCCCAGCACTTCGACCCCTCCTAGTCAGGGGACGGTTGGTCCTCCGACCACATCCTCGACGTGGGATACTATCGCTTAGATTGCTCCCAGTACAGGAGACCTCCCACCCAGGAGGTTGATGATGATTAGTCCTCGAGAGATGGAGCAAGAGGTGACCGAGGGTAGCCCTATCCTTGCTGTTGTTGTTCGAGGAGTGGGAGATGTCACTCCTGGATCTGATGATGAACACCCCCCTGAGATGGCTGCGATTTTGCGCGAGTTTTCAGATGTCTTCCCGGAGGACCTCCCTGGAGGCCTTCCGCCCATGCGCGATATCCAGCATGAGATCGACCTTGTCCCGAGCTCATCTTTGCCCAACCCTCCCCACTACAGGATGAGTCTCACGGACCATGCCGAACTTCAAAGGCAAGTCGAGGAGTCGATGAGTCAGGGATCTCTCAGGGACAACAAGAGCCCTTGCGCTGTTCCTGCATTATTGGCCTCGAAGAAGGATGGCACATGGAAGATGTGCGTTGATAGCCGTGCGATCAACAAGATCACAGTGAAGTATCATTTTTCCATTCCTCGATTAGATGACTTGCTAGACATGATGTCGGGAGCCACTATCTTTTCAATGATAGACCTTCGTAGTGGCTATCACCAGGTGTGGATCAGGCCTGGGGATGAATGGAAGACGGCATTCAAGACCAAGGATGGTCTTTATGAGTGGTTAGTTATGCCCTTCGGGCTTTCCAACGGCCCTAGTACCTTCATGCGGTTGATGACCCAGGTTCTATGCCCTATGATAGGGGTCTTCTTGGTCGTCTACTTTGATGACATTCTTATCTACCGTCGCACTAAGGAGGACCACTTAGACCATCTCAGACATGTCTGCATTGTGTTGAGGCAAGAGATCTTATTCGCCAACCCGAAGAAATGTGCTTTCATGACCGACCAGATTACCTTCCTCGGGTTTATTGTGTCTAGGGATGGAGTCTCCACTGATCCTGAGAAGATTAGGGCCATCAGGGAGTGGCCCGAGCCCCGCACACTCCACAATGTCCGGAGTTTTCATGGCTTAGCGACGTTCTACCGTCGCTTCATTCGCAGCTTCAGTTCTATCACTGCCCCGATCACTGATTGCATTAAGAAGGGGGCGTTTGTATGGACTAAGGCTGCAGCCACTACATTTCAGGACATTAAGGAGCGAATGATCCAAGCACCTGTCCTTGCCTTACTTGATTTTTTTAAGATGTTTGAGGTCACATGTGACGCTTCTGGAGTGGGTATTGGTGGAGTGTTGAGCCAGGAGTCCCACCCCATCGCATTCTTTAGTGAGAAGTTGAATGATGCCAAACTGCGTTATTCCACATATGATAAAGAATTTTACGCAGTCGTCCAGGCATTAAGGTATTGGAGGCATTATCTTTTGCATCAGGAGTTTGTCCTCTTCTCTGATCATGAGGCTTTTCGATTCCTCCATACCCAGAAGAAGCTGAATGCTCTCCATAGCCGTTGGGTGGAGTATATCCAGGAGTATACTTTTGTGCTCAAGCACAAGACAGGGGCAGAGAACAAGGTCGCCGATGCGCTGAGTCGGCGGATGATGATGTTGACCACCATGAGTGTTGAGGTGGTAGGCTTAGAGAGGCTGAAGGATGCCTTTGTTGATTGCCCAGACTTTGGTCCAATCTACGCCATCCTTCAGGTAGGTCCCTCGTGTGATTATAGCGAGTTTGTGCTTCAGGAGGGTCACATATTCCGGGGTGACAAGTTGTGCATCCCACAGACTTTTGTTTGTGACTTTCTTACATGGGAGATGCACGCGGGTGGTCTTGCGGGCCACTTCGACCGGAGCAAGACCATAGAGGTGGTTGAGCATAGATTTTATCGGCCTAGCCTAAAGAGGGATGTCCCTCATATCGTGGCCCAGTGCCACACTTGCGCTATGGCCAAACAAAGGAAGCAGAATATCGGTGTAACACCCTCAAATATAGCTAAGTTGTACTCTATATCACCGAGGTGCCTTTTCAAGTATCGGCTCAGTTCTTGAAAAGAACTCCGAAGTTAAGCGTGCTTAATGGGGAGTAGTACTGGGATGGGTGACCTACCCGGAAAGTCCCTCATTCTGGAGTCGATCACTGTTAGAAAGGGATAAAACCGTGAGGCCAGTAGGCCAAAGTGGACAATACCTCGATGGTATAGAGTACAGGGCGTGACAGAATGGTATCAGAGCTATACCCCAGCCGGAAGTGTGGGAACTAAGTGCCATGCAGGGCAAAGTGCTACGCTATGGGAGCCGCCTCTTGAGTCCGTAATGGAGCAAAGTGCTACATAGTGGGAGCCACCTCTTGAGCCTGTAGGGGCCACCTCTAGAATCCTACCTGCCTGGGGGTTTGATTGCGTGCTATATATGCCCAGCGACGAGGACGTCGCCTATATAAGAGGGGTAGATTGTAACACCCTCAAATATAGCTAAGTTGTACTCTATATCACCGAGGTGTCTTTTCAAGTATCGGCTCAGTTCTTGAAAAGAATTCCGAAGTTAAGCGTGCTTAATGGGGAGTAGTACTGGGATGAGTGACATGCCCGGGAAGTCCCTCATTCTGGAGCCAATCACTGTTAGAAAGGGATAAAACCGTGAGGCCAGTAGGCCAAAGCGGATAATACCTCGACGGTATAGAGTATGGGGCGTGACAACCGGCCTCTATACTCCCCTCCTCGTCCCGGATAGTCCATGGTAGGACATTAGCATGGACTTTGTGTTAGGATTGCCCTACACCCTCCGAAAGCACGACTCTATCTTTGTGGTTGTAGACAGGTTCTCCAAGATGGCATTATTCATCCCATGCTCTAAAACTTCAGATGCCTCTAGAGTTTCCCGTCTATTCTTTTCACACGGTGTCTCCAGGTTCGGACTCCCATTCACCATAGTGTCTGATAGGGATGTGCGATTCACTAGCTATTTTTGGAAAACTCTATGGCACATGATGGGCACCCAACTGAAATTCTCCACTACATATCACCCCCAGACCGATGGACAAACTAAGATTGTTAATAGGAGTTTGGGGGATCTTCTTAGGTGTCTGGTCCGAGATCGAGTCAGGGATTGGGATTTGGTCTTACCCTTAGCAGAGTTTGCCTACAACGATTTGATCAATAGGTCTACAGGCATGAGCCCCTTTGAGATTGTCACTGGCCGTAGACCTAGGAAGCCCATAGACCTAGTTCCATCTCCCATCCAGTCCCGTGTGTCTGAGTCAGCCGAGTCCTTTGCCGATCATATTAGATAGTTGCATGAGCATGTGCATCGTCACATTGAGTCCAGCAACGCACGATACAAAGAATTAGCTGATGCCCACAGGCACCACCATGTGTTTCAGGAGGGCGATTATGTCATGATCAGGGTCAGACCTGAACGGTTTCCCTCGGGAGCCGTGAAGAAGTTGCACGCTCGCGGTGCCAGTCCCTTTCGGGTGGTGAGGCGAGTCGGATCAAATGCATATGTTGTGGACTTACCAGAGGATTACGGGATCAGCTCCACTTTCAACATCTCGAATCTCGTCGCTTATAGGCACCCAACGGTGATACCCAGTGAGCCCTTTGAGCCGTCTTCACCCATTATGAGTGACATCACCCTAGAGTGTCCACCTCTAGCCTTGTTACCTCAGCAGCGAGAGCAGATAGAATATATACCGGATGAGCAGGTAACGACTACTCGAGGTGGGGTGTACCAATGCTATTTGGTGCGTTGGAGGGGACGACCAGCGTCCGATGACACGTGGATTACCCGGGCAGAGCTACAGAGGATAGATCTTGATCTGCTGGAGCGATATCAGAGCGACCTTGACCCCTACTCGACGGGGTCGAGCTTCTCCCACCCGGGGAGAATTGGTGGGGACACCAGAGCTAGTCGCCGGTACCAGACGCATAGCACGGCTCGAGCGACGCCGACATCTTTGTGGTTGGGTGATAGTATGGAGTCTCTACCTGAGTTTTGATCTTTCTTTGTATTTATTTTAAGTGTATTGGTGTGTATTTGTATTTTCAGCTTCAATATGGGTCAAGAATGTAATATGGGCTAAACTTCATGTAAGGGGTCCAATTTTCAAAATGGACCTCAAGACCTTTAGGAGCCTAATTGGGCCTTCCCTCTCTGGTGGGCCTCCATTCATAGAGGGCCCAATATGATGGCCCATGGTCAAGGAGAGAATATTGACCATGGGTTGCAATTTTTGACCAAGGAGGGGGGCGCCCCCTTGTTTGTCCCCATGTGGAAAATTGTTTAGTATTTTGTATTCTCCCTTCCCCTATATGCCCCTTTGACCAAGGGCATTAGAGGTCTTTTGTCCTAGGTCTATGACGGGATCGTCATCGACATCGGACTTGATCTTCCATCTTAAAATATTTGTAATTTTTTTTTATTTTACATAAGGGTCTTTGAAGTTTATCTTTTGATATCCCTAAGTGTCTTTAAGGGAGTTATAATGAGTCATAGGTGTCTTTTCATATTTCTAGGCATCAAAGA
The DNA here is from genome assembly GCA_022559845.1 of Amorphophallus konjac. NCBI lineage: Eukaryota > Viridiplantae > Streptophyta > Magnoliopsida > Alismatales > Araceae > Amorphophallus > Amorphophallus konjac. Next base: position 330,826,589 of record CM040118.1, read on the forward strand.
GTCTTAGAGTTTTTAAGGGAGTTATAATAAGTCATAGGTGTCTTTTCATATTTCTAGACATTAAAGAGTCTTAGAGTTTTTAAGAGAGTTATAATGAGTCATAGGTGTCTTTTCATATTTTTAGGCATTAAAGAGTCTTAGAGTTTGTCCTTTGATCTTCTTTGTGAAGTCTATAAAAAAAATCTTGTAGTCCTTATTTGAAGCAATAGAATGAAGAAAAAACAAGTTTAGCTATGGCTATGAGTGTTCTTCCAGATTTTTGGAACCTTGGGCGAGAGGCCCAACCCCACTTCGCCCCGCCATGGAGGTCGTCCGTGAAGCTCCGGTGCATCGTCTTCGAGAAGAGGACGGGTGTGAAGCCCCATCGAAGCTCCACGATCGTCCTCCTTCACCGTTCAACCGCCGTCGTCGTCCATCACCACCACCACCACCGCCGTGCCAACTGCAACGCCTGCAACCACGATCACCGCAGAGAAGAATTGAAGAGCGCGACTACGTCATCCCTGAGATGGGGATGGGTGTGAGGCCCCGGCCTAGCTCCTCCATTCTTCTCTAGTCACCTCGTCTTCCTACTCTCCAGATGACAGTTTGAAGTCCTTCCACGACCTCGTCTCACATCAAATGGTATCACAGCAAGTCGTCCGGTTTGTCCCAACAAGCCGGGGTCCTGCGATTCGAGATTCAAGATTCGAGGTTCGAGGTCGAACCTTCTCCAAGTGAAGGGGTTTGACGGGATCGTCATCGACATCGGACTTGATCTTCCGTCTGAAAATATTTGTATTTTTTTTTATTTTACATAAGGGTCTTTGAAGTTTGTCTTTTGATATCCTTAAGTGTCTTTAAGGGAGTTATAATGAGTCATAGGTGTCTTTTCATATTTCTAGGCATCAAAGAGTCTTAGAGTTTTTAAGGGAGTTATAATGAGTCATAGGTGTTTTTTCATATTTCTAGGCATTAAAGAGTCTTAGAGTTTTTAAGAGAGTTATAATGAGTCATGGGTGTCTTTTCATATTTCTAGGCATTAAAGAGTCTTAGAGTTTGTCCTTTGATCTTCTTTGTGAAGTCTATAAAAAAAGTCTTGTAGTCCTTATTTGAAGCAATAGAATGAATAAAAAACCAGTTTAGCTATGGCTATGAGTGTTCTTCCAGATTTTTGGAACCCCGAGTGAGAGGCCCAACCCCACTTCGCCCTGCCATGGAGGTCGTCCGTGAAGCTCCGGTGCATCATCTTCGAGAAGAGGACGGGTGTGAAGTCCCATCGAAGCTCCACGATCTTCCTCCTTCACCGTTCAACCGCCGTCGTCGTCCATCACCACCGCCACCACCGCCGTGCCAACAGCAACGCCTGCAACCGCCATCATCGCAGAGAAGAATTGAAGAGCGCGACTGTGTCGTCCCTGAGATGGGGATGGGTGTGAGGCCCCGGCCGAGCTCCTCCGTTCTTCTCTAGTCACCTAGTCTTCCTGCTCTCCATCTGACAGTTTGAAGTCCTTCCTCGACCTCGTCTCACATCAGTCTAGGGTTTGAGTATAAGACCTCTCTTGTGGCATTTTATGTAGAATTAATGAAGAAATTATTGTGAAAATGCCAAGGGCGCACCTCCCCTCTCTCTCTTGTTCTTCCTAGTTCTTCTTCTTCCTCCTTGTAGCAGCGAGATCCGGGGTGTGAGGCCCTTTCCTGGGAGTGATTCCCAAGTTTATCTCTTCCTCTGAGTACCAGGTTCGACCACCGCCGCCACCACAGCCACTTCTCTGAGCTATTGTCCTGAGCTGCGACCTGCAGATCTGAAGGTTTAAGAAGAAGCCATAAATCCAGATCCGACCGTCAGATGAAGCTGATTTTTTTATGGTTGGTTCCCCTGTGTCTCCTTCAATCCCAATTTAAATTTCACGCCAATCAGGTTTTGTTTTCCCCTCCTCCCAGTCGTTTGGTTTCCCCTCTCACAGTCTGCCTGTGTGCAGATCTTGTGAGGTAGTCTGTTGGTAGCCGAATTTTTCACCCCCTCAAACGTTGTTAGAAAAATACAACAAAATTATGGCGTGATCACCTCCTTCCTACCTCTCTCCAAAAAAATTCCCAAGCCATAGATCCTCCATTTGATTTTTGGTCAAACCCCATAAACAGGCAGATCCCGTTCTACCTTGTCAGTTCTGTATTCCGAGCCAACATTAGTCAGCGTGTTGCAGTAAATTTCATTTTCGATCCAACCGTTGGATGGGCCTGAGATTCCAGTATGTCGAAGATATTTGAGTGCTCTACGGAATGGTGCTGATTTTGTCCCGATCCGACATCGGATCTGGGCGCGGCGTCCGTTTTTGTGGAGGCGCACATTTCTGCTCCGAGACTGGCCAGCAAAAAGGGGTTGCCGGATAAATCCCAGGGAAAGACGCTGGGGTAGCTTGAGCAACTGCCACTCCAGGGGGTCGACCAGGGACCGTCCACCTTCATCCCGATGAACTGCCGCCTTCATAAACTCTCCGGAAGTTGACGTCCCTTTGGATGTCCCTGTTCACTGTCCTGCCTGCCAGCAATTTGCAGAACCGGAGCCGCTGCCCGCCACCTCCCGGAACCCGTGGCCTTGCTGCCCATCAACCCAAGTTTGGTTCTCCCGGTATTATTGTGTAGCCCTTTACCTCCCTGTGTGGAGTGGCGATAAAATCACAGTTGTAATTAAATTTTATTACTGTACCGAGAGTTATGGAACTTGGCCGGGACGTCTTCCCCACGCCCCAAGCGTAGAGGTACACTCGCCACCCACTTTGTCTTGCTTGCTTATTTAGTATATGTTCTAGATGCCGCTGCATGTGAGTAGTTTATTTCCTAGCTAGTTAAATTTAGTCACCGTTATGAGTTGTGAGAGCGAGACCTGTCCCGTGACTCAGTCCGAGCACGAGAGTGAGCTGACCACCCAAGACTCAAAGCCGGTTTCTCAACTGTGTAGATCGTCATGTTTCCCTCGCTGGGGATAACTGTGAGTATAGCGCTTCTTGTTTGGGACATGTTCGCCTCTTCTGGAGCTCTTTAGGTGCTGCGTTGTTGTGTTGTTGCTGGTCGCGTCATCTTTTTAGTCGCGTCGTCTTATAGAGTTCAAGGTTCGCGTCTAGCCCGAGTCGAGTCCCATTGTCGTCCCGCATCATTGTGGACACCAAAAAAAATGACAATGATGGTCATGGCGACATTCGCGTCTACACATTCGAGCGCGAGTCGAAGACGGAAATACCGAATAAGCCTCATACCTCATCCGATCAAGACGAGGACTCGCTTGGTGGTCCGCTAGCCGATGAGGGAGCCCCCCAGGCGGAAGATACGGTCACAACTCTACAGTCGGCCGTGCCGAGAGCTGAATCAAAGAAGAGTTGGGAACTCCGGCACAGTCTCAGCTTGCATCAAAAGTCACACAAAGTCTGGGACAGAGCCCCAGAGGCTGCAAACAGAATATTATGGAGGCCATACATCGCAACCGGAACATTCTGGGAGTGCCAATATTCATATAAACGGTCGCGACTTCGAGAAGAATCCGTTCGGTACTTAAAATGGCATGGAAGGGCCTTAAAGCGGCGCGCCTTAAAATGGCGCGCCCCTTTGCTTAAACGGCGCACCCCACCTTTTGCTCTAGTATGAGCCCCCTTGCTTTCGTTAAAACGGTGCCACTCCTCTTTATGCTAAAACAGCGCGCTCCTGTTGGAGGGCCGCCCCTTTGAATGCTCCAAAACGGCGCCGTTTTAACCCCTCATTCTCAAAGCCCACAGTAGACTATTCTCTGAAGCGTTTTCCCAGCGCGCAATCAACCCATCCCGTCATCAGTCCGATCCCCTGTTTTCGGGCCCAAACAAAGAGAACTTACCTGAAATGGCCAGGCCTCCTGCGTCTGACCAACATGCAACCGCCTGAGCTCCTCAAGATCCCTGGAATGGCAATCATCGAGCTCCGCACCGATCGTCGCTTCCCCGCCGGTCACCGTCGGCCAATCTCGTGGAGGCACCATGCCTACTCTATCAACCTCTCCACCTGCAGGCCACTCGAGAGCTTCAGACATGGAGAGGATGAGAAGAATGGAACGAAAGGGAAGGGGGATTCAGAGACTTCTTCCCCCACCTCCATATATATGTAACGAACCCGTCAAGAAAAAGGAAGAGGACGCTCTGAAGGGATTGGCTCTCGGCCGTGTGCTTGGGGAGAAGAAAAGAGTTAGAGGTGAGAGCTTCCGAGGAAGAGTGAGCCCAACCGAAGGGAAAAGAGGCCTAAGCACTGCGCTGGAGAGGTGAGGTGAAATGAAAAGAAGAGAGTGAGGGTGAGAGTAGAGTCGGGAGGGGCCTGTGCTCTCATTTCCTCCCCTTTCGTCATTGTATTCTCTCCCCTTTCACAATGTATTTCTTGTTTCTCTTCTTCATCTTGAAGATGAACTTTGTCAAAAGCTCCTTCCTCCTTTGGTGCGGATGAATAAAAGAAAAGACATCTTGGCAAACTTGGTGTTCTCTGTTTAAATCTCTATTCTTCCTTTCCTCGTTCTCCAATCATCTGAGGTCCTTGAGGCTTGTCTCTCTATGGCATGATCCTCAAAGGTACCCACCGCCGGATGAACATTTATGGCCCTTGTGGCAAATACCTGTCCCGTTTGGAAAGTTCCTCGCCCGCGAGCCGTGGTCGTTCTTGAAGGCTAGCCCTCGAACGTTCCGCACTCACACTCGGGCGAACGGACCGCCGTGAGGCCACTCCGCATTTTGAGAGTTTACCCCGGAGCAATCCGATTGGTGACTCTCCTTTATCTCTGGCAAGTCCCGGTCCGGGGGAGGTACTGCCGGATTCTCGCCATGGCCAAGAACGCTCAAGAACAAACGAACGAACCACTTCTGAGAACAAGAACCACACACAGTAAAACCTGTGAACTAAACCCCTCGAACGAAACACTTAAGCATTCATGTCGATCCATCTTAATAAGCAGCTAAAATGATTAAACCCCCTCTTCACCAACTTAATCCCCTAAATGGATGAACAAACGTATCATGAAACCCACCTACGGGTGAAGGAAAAGAAAAGAAAGACACAGTCAACGGCAATGAAAACAACCCTCGGAAGAGTTTATCTGGGCGTGGTTACTGTGTCGCCGCGCCGTTTTAAATCCACACTCAAAAGTTCCATTTTCCTCCTATCCCGGCGCGGTTACTATTCCCCCGCGCTGTTTTAACCCACACTCGATACCCCTTTCGATTCTAATCTGGCGCCGTTTAAACCGGCGCGCCCCTCTCCCCTTGAATGGCCCTAATACGGCGCACTCCCACTCCTCCATACACCTTAACCCGGCGCCCTTAAAACCGGTGCGCCCCTCTCCCCTTGAATGGCCAGAACTGGCGCGCCCGTCTCGCCTCATGGTATTCTTCTTAAATCGGCGCCCCCCCCTTGAACACCATTAAACCGGCGCGCCCCTCTTTTGCAACCCATAACCGGCGCGCCTCCTCTTCTTGAGCCTATTCCGGCGCGCCCATCTCCATCTTGTTGCATTAAAACGGCGTGGCCCCTATAATCTTCTTAACACAGCGCGCCCCTTGCCTATTCTTAATACGGCGCCCTCCTTGAGGTTCCATACCCGGCGCGCTCCCTTGCCATCCTAATCCGGCGTGCCTCCTATAAAAAACACACAATTAACTAAATGGAAGAAAAGCTTAAAACTCATAAATAAATTAGAAGAAAGGACTCAAACAAATGAATGAAATAAAGGACTATGAACCACTCTCATGAGAACAAACCCCCGCGACCTGACCGCGCAGGTCGATCCACGTGCGAGGCCGCACGTTGGTGAGCTCGGGCTCTACATTTAACAATTCACTCCCCCGGACTGGGTGCGAAGAGAAAATCAATGATGCCCCACTAGGTCGAACTTGGATCTCGGGAGCCCTCGCCCGAACGTGACCATGATCCGATCTTATCCCAGGCCGACAGTTCGTTAACTCGACCCGCTTCTCCCGGGATCTAATCCCGCAACCCCACATTAAACTTGTCGTGTCTACGGCAGACATTTGCACGGTTTTATCATCGTCTTCAATGCTTCAAACGTGGACTCGCGTCCGAACAATGAATGGTCCGTTAGTGACCGACATATATCCCGGGATCTAATCTCGTGCTTGCATTAAACTTGCCATACTCACGGCAGACATTTGTACAGGTTTATTTCCGTTTACGACTTCCATACGGATCTTTGTCCGAACAAAAAATGGTCCATGAATGACCAACAAAATCTGAATGGAACGAGATGGCTCTCATCTTCCCCCAACCACACGTGTGGGAATATCAATAAGACCTTCGTGAGTCACGTCTGGACCTCGGGTTCACCCCAACCATGGTCATTACCTGACCCACATCTAGGCCTATAGCCAGCTATCTCTATATACATCTTTGTTTTGGAACCATTCCGGTTCTAGGGGTAATGGGTCAGCAAACTTCTTAGAAATAATAGAATGCGATGCACCAGTATCAATTAAGACATATGCATTCCTGGAACAAACTTTCAATGTACCTTCCACTAAGCCGCCTTTTTCTTCTTGCTCGGTCTCTTTGATTGCATGAAGACGAGCATTCTTGGTTACTGGGCGTTTCCCGACATCGGCTTGATCGTTAAGTAATGGGCAATCGGGAATCCGATGCTCACGACTCCCACAACGGAGACATGCTCCTAGTTTCCTCCAGCATTCTTCTGCTCTATGACCCGCTTTATCACAATATTTGCACACTGTATTTGGAGAGGTAGTGGTGATAGAGAAAGGCTTGGTCTTCTTGAACTTTTGCTCTTGCGAGGAAATACCTCCATTGCTAGGCCTCTTCTTGAAGTTGGGTTTAAAGGAACCTGATCCTGTAACTTGTTCCTTCTTATCCTTACCACGAATCCTATCAGACAGTTCCGTGGCATCTTCTAATAGTTGAGCTCGGCGTACTATCTCTGAGTAGACTTGAATGTCCATCGGCGCCAGTTGAGTAATAGCTTGGGGCCTGAGCCCATTAAGAAACCTCCTAGCTTTCATTTTCTCGGTGCTAACTAGATGCTTAGCATACCGAGATAATCTAGAGAATTGGGCCTCATACTCGGCCACTGACAAGGGTCGTTGCTTTAATGCAGCAAATTCTGCAGCCTTCTTTTCCTGAACTCGGTCCGAGAAATATTTTGCGTTGAAGTGTTCAACGAATTCCTCCCACGTAACCTGATCTTGATTTACAGTAGCCTCTATTGATTCCCACCAGCATCTAGCATCCTTTTCTAACTGAAAAGTAGCTAATAAGACCTTATCTTGATCCGTGCATTGCATAACACGGAATATTCGTTCTGTTTCCCTAATCCAGTGTTCAGCGTCATCTGGATCAGTAGAACCCGTGAACTTAGGCGGGTTCATGTTCTTGAAGGTCTGGTGGAGACTTCCTGCTCGTTGTCCACCTCCTTGTGTTACTTGTTGCAGCACTTGAGTCATGCCTTGCAGTGTACGCTGCATGTTGCGCCATTGAGCTCGTTCGGTAGCCATTATTCTACAATTACCATAACTATATTAGTATATACTCTCGTTAAGGGCTTTTAAGTTTTTATATTAACTCAACCCTTGGTTCTACCCAATCTCACTGGTTTAAGGTTCGAACATATCCTTGGACTTGGGTTTTCCTAGGAATTGAATACCCTAGGCTTTGATACCACAAAAACTATCACGCCCCGAGCGCGGAAGATACTCAGATATGCGCGACGAGTTTATATCAATCATGTCAATCAGAGTAGTAGTGTATTCGACACCAAAATAGAGATGCACAAAATAGAAAGATAACACAATCCTTTATTTCATAATGGATATACTATTACAAATCCAATACTCTATTCAATTAAAAAGGAAAAGTACATAGTTGACTCAAGAAAATAGGAAAAAGACTAGATGACACTTGGAAAAGCTCTAGCTCTTTCACTCTTGACTTTCCCCATCAGTTTGACCTTCTTCGTCGGACTTACCTTAAAAGTAAGGGACAAACACGGAGTGAGCGAACGCTCAGTAGGAAATTATATCTCAAGCGCTAGGAAGGGGTTTAAATAATTACATCTTTCATGTATGTACTATAGCTATGCATGCTTGTATAAAACGACAAGGTAGAAAGAGAGTATATCAATAAGATAGCAATTTGAACAAGCCATGAACTTTCAAGAAAAGCTAACAAGATATTCAAGCAAGAACTTTTAACAAGTCATGTCAAGAATTTGGCTATCATGTTTCAAGCAAGCAAGTAATTACCCTTTCTCGGGTCACGCAATTCATGTCGTGTCAAGTACGAGTCAAGTACAAGATTTGTGTGGAATGTCCAATCAAGCTAGTCATGCACTCGGTATAATGCCAGATACCTTATCATTCAACTCCCATGGGCACAAGTACTTTCGGGTGCTCCTCCCAGGACCAGATCGGGCCCTATATGCACAGGCATTTATCATGTATTTTGACATCCACTCTTGTATATATATAGCCAATGAGGAATTTCAATAATCAAGCTTGTAGACACGTAGGATAACTTTGATATAATGGAGTCCAAAAATACGACATTGGACATAGATAGGCGATAACAACGGTTCAATCACGATGAACGATGAAACTAGGTGGAATTAGGTTCCCTTAACTCGGGTACCATGACAAGTATGGACATTCTTTATATAGAATTGAGGTCCACATGAACAGTATATCAAAGGTAAGATACCCTCATTCTTATCATAGAATCGAGGTTTTACAAAAACATCATTTAATGGCATGATAATCTCATCCCATTAGGAAATTCTTATGATATCCACTCGGTATAACATAAGGGCCGGTATCCCATGTTTCTTTAGAGTGACATGGAAATCATTAGTGTAATGGGTTTTTAAGGTACAACCAGCTCAGTCGGCCTTGAGGGAATCCAAGTCTCGAGGAGTCTTACGGAGGTCTCTTTGACTAACTTGCTAGTCCAAAGAAACGGAATGTCCAATGGAGAGCTTGTATGTCAATGAGAATTGAGGGTGATCGATAAAACATCATGAAACGTGGGACTATACTCACGGATTGGAATATAGTGCCAATATAATATTTATATGTATATAATAAAACCCTCGGTTACAGAAACAGGGTAAAAACAGTTTTTATAGAAAATAACGACTTTAACTAAGTCATTAATCACATAATTAACGCCTTCAGTAAGGGCGTTTATCTATTTTCCATTTTTGCAAAATTTCAATATTTCAGTATTTTACCAAAAATGCGCCCTGGTGAGGGGCGTTTCTTTACAAGTTGACGGCGTATACAGTGGTCGTTCATTCTTTAGTTCTATTTTTGCAGTATATATATATTCAGAAATTTATCAAAAACACGCCCTGGACAGGGGCGTTACTGTTCAATTCACACCCTGAACAGGGGCGTTAGTCAAGTGAGAGACGACCTCTACAGGGTCGTGAATTAAAGAATTTTTAGATTTCAAGTATTATAATTTCCAGAAACAAGAGACATGGTCATGACAGGAAGAATATCGGGATATGATCATGCACTGATTTTAGAATCATGTTTAAGTGGATATTGGATAATTAACCTGGGTAACTATTAACAATTGAGAAAATTGACGTCCGTGTACAGGGCGTCAAATCTGGAATTGACGACCTGGTCATGGTCGTTTCTTTCAAAGTAGCGCCCTTGTCTGGGTCGCGTATTAACGTAGCGCCCTTGGAAAGGGCGTTTCTTTCCAATAATAGAAACATTTAAAACTTGCGAAAACTATATGCATGCACTAATATATATGGTTTAACATAGTTATTATGGTGATTTGGGCTACAGTGCTTGAGAAAACCTACCTTAATAATAATAATCTGAAGATGAACGTGACGGGTTCTAAACCTCTACGAACTTAACAGCAGCACCAAGCAAAGATGATGCAGATGAAGAGATCGTTTGATTGAAGAATCCTTGTTCTTCACTGATCAACTTGCTGTAAGTCCTATAGAAAAAAAGAAACTGATATTAGTTTCTTCACCTTACACATCCAGAACTAAAGGTAAAGAGAATAACTTTACCCGGATGAAGAACTCTTGTTCTTCAGAACATCAGGGCTTCGTAACCTGTAAGGAGAGATGAAGAATCATTAATTCTTCATGCAACCGAAAGTAATGATAAAAAGAGATAAGAAGAACTGCTGTTCTTTACGTACCGTAGCAGCAGCAGATCGACCAAATAGCTTAGGGTTTGATAGTCAAGGGTTTTTATAGGATTCTGGAAATCCTAATAAGGTTAGTGTTTGATTGGAAGTAACACTTTTATGATAGAGTTATTACTACATTCGAACTCTTTCTCATAGTTATCAACTTACCCTGGATAAGTTCCCGGTTCGAACGAAACTGGAATGGAATTAATGCCTTATTCTAGGGCGTCGAATTTTAAATTGACGCCTTGGCATGCGTCGTTTCTTGTGGAAATGCGTCCAAGCAAAGGGCGTTTCAAATACATGCCTTTTTATGTAATTTTGGTTGTTTAAGATTTGACGCCTTGACATGTGGGCGTCCCTTCTAAAAACACGCCTTAGGTGAGGGCGTTTCTTCTCAAGTAGCGCCTTGCTCCAAGGCGTTAATTTCATCAGGGCTTTGTTCTTCTTGTTTTAACCTTTTTCATTTGTTCGCTTAATCTTTTAGTTTATTATAAATTTATTTCTTTTAATTTTATACGGGTTGCTACATCGACACCTTCCTCCGTCTCCCTCCTCAAGTGGATTCTAGCACTCCAGCTAGCTCCCCTTCTCTACTGCGACACTCCAGCAACCCAAGCTCCCTTCTCTTCTTTCTTTCCGCCCTCGCCATGACTCCTCCGGTCACCCGCGACAAGAAGAAAGATGTGGCACGATCAAAGAACGCCCTTGTTCAAGCTTCTGCAGCAAAGAAAACACAAAAGGAAGGGCGCCCTAAAAGCATTCACGACCGACCAGCTACTACTACAGCGAAAAAGAGGAAAGCAGCTCTGTCCAGGGATACCGTGGCTGATGAAGCACAGTCGCAAGGGCAACTGGCCAAGAGGAAATGATTGACTGCTGCAGAAGAAGGGAAGGAAAAGCAACAGCTTGCTCCTCCATAACCCAGTGCTACTCAAACTGTCAGGGAAGAGGAGAGTGACCCTACCAGAATACTATTTCCAAGGTATGTGGATTTCGGTAACCACTAGATGCTTGATAATTTTCTTGAACTACATCCCCTCATCGAATTCCAAGGATGGAAGTGGTTTTTCTCCGCACAAAGGGTGTACTATCCCTTCCTGGTCCAACAGTTCTATAAGAACTTAGTTTATGACCATAATTAGAAAGCCCTTAGGACTAAAGTTAAGGGAGTGCAGATTAAATTGTCTACAAAGCTTCTTCACAAAGTTTTATGTATGCCCTGGGATGGGTTACTAAAATCTGAATTTGAGGTTAATCTGTTTGCTGCATACACCATACTGATAAGAAAGTCCAGCAACCCTCAGGATGAAACTCAACTTCTAGTGAAACACTTTGACACCAATAGGTTTCCCCCCTTGTAGCGTCTACTGCACCACATGTGCTCCACTATGATTACCCCACAAGGGGGTGGCAGGAGTCGAATTACAGAAACCTAGAGATTCTTTTTCTTATGCATGTTCAATAATTTACAGATCTGTCTTCCAGAGATCATTCTGCAAATTATGGGGAGTTGTATAGGGCACAAGAGAAGTCTACCCTATGCTGCACACTCGACAGTAATTTTTCAGAGAGTTGGAATCTCTCTGGAAAATGAAAAGATGAAAGAAATCCCACAGAGTAATGTCTACTGCATGAGGTTCATTGAGAACTATATGCACTTTAAGAAACAAGGAGACAAGATTATAAGAGATCTGCCTGGTCACCAGACTGAACCTCAAGCTGCACCTGCGCAGCAACAGCAGGCAGACCAGCCAGTACAAGCTCTGCAAGCTGTAGAAGAACAATATGAAGAACAGTTTCATATTGATACACACTTTAAATAGCAGCAGCAACAGCAGGATGTACTAGAGGATACATATTTTGGTCCCATAATACCATTTGGGACTCTTCCACCTCAGACTCCTCCATCGGACCCTACAGTTCATACAGAAGAAGAAGCACCTCTTGAATTTCACACTGAAGCCTCATCATCAAGAGGACCTCAATATGCAGCCACTGAAGGTCTGATGGGTATTCACCCTACCCTAATCAGATTTCTAACAGCTTAGTTTGCCAATGTCAACTCCTCCATCATGCAGCTTGACATGAAAGTTGAAAGACTAGATGCAAGGTTTGTTCACAGTGAACAAGTTCAGAACAGCAGATGGGAGAAGTTTGTCAGAGACAAACACAAGTCTGATGGTAAACTGTATGCCTTTATGAACTCCATGATACATGTATATGAAAAAGCAGGGACAATGATGAAAAGATTGAGAGAGGTTCATATTGAAACACAAGAAAAGACTTCAGAGATGCTTATGCATGCATATGACATCAGGTAAGATCAAAGCAAAATGAATCTTAGATGTGCAACCCTCATTGATTCCTCTCACAGGATTGAGGAAAGAGTAGCAGTTGAGTCCCTCACAATCAAAGAACAGGTGGCTGTTGAGACTGCCAGGATTGTATAAGTCACCTCTAGTCTGGAAGCAGCAATTAATGCCAATTCTACATGGCTAATTGATGCATCCAATAGGCTGAAAGGAAAGGTTAATTCTGACTCTAACAAGGTCCTTGATGCATCCTCAAAGCTTGCAGAACAAGTCCATGCCGACACAACTATAATGGTAAACAACTCCACCAAAGCTGAATGTTGTTTACAACAAATTTGATATGGTTGGAACTAAAATTCTGGAATTGATACGTCTACATAAAGCTCAACTCCAACCAATTTTGGAAGACACAGGTGATGAATGGTGTCCTCGTCCCACTGAAGCTACATCCTCTTATGTCTAACCAAAAGGTACCGAACAGAAAGCACATACAGAGTATATATGTGCCATGTTACATGACTGGCCGGATGCAATCAATGACAATATCAAGTCACTTCACAAGTTCTTGAAACAAAGAGATGAGCAACTCACTCAGAAGGTTGATTCTCTAGCTGCAACAGTTCTGCAACTACAACAACAATTCTCCAAGGCCCAAAAACTTCAATTTCCAGGAAGCACCAGCTCCAGCACAATGCCTCCACCACAGCAACCCCCTCCTTCACCCCCTCCTTGCTGATGCCAAAGGGGGAGACAAGTCAAGTTCTGTTACAAGCTTGGAAAGCCTGCTGTGATCCTTTCATACAGCATTAGGGGTATAGATTCAGGCGTCTAGTTAGGTCATGTATAGTCTTCGATGGATGTATATGAAACCCTTTTGTGGAAAATATTTTTGGTTTATCAATGGAAAACATTTTGGTTAATCAATGAACTTGTATGAAACTTTGTCCTTGTGAATGAAAAGTTTGTTTTGGAAATGCCTTAAATGCTTATGAATGCCTGTAAATACTGAACCATGGTTGTCATCATCAAAAAGGGGGAGAATGTTGTGTCCCCTAATTTTGATAATAACAAACCATAGTTCATTGTTGAATCCTTGTAGTATGATTAATGATTTTGTTTAAGTTATGATTTGGACATGCTCAGGTGAAGGACTCTCAAGTGTCGACCTGTCACTTGGACGTGTTGACACACCGAGAAGAAACCATCCTTGAACCTTTTTTGTTTGAGCTCCGGAGTGAGCAGAGTGTCGACACCTTGTGCAATGTGTCGACACGTCTAATAGAAAACTATGGTTCAACCGTTTCTGTTTGGGTTCTGTTTGGCACAACGTGTCGACACCCTATGAAAAAGTGTCGACACCTCAGTTCAATGCAGTGGACTTCATCTCTATCTGGCACACATGCCCCGACACTTCCAAGAGAAGCCTCGACACGGAGGCTCAAGCCGCACGCAAGGGTGGTGCATGTGTCGACACACAGCCATCGAAGTGTCGACCTGTTTTGCTTGGAAGCCATGTTTCTTCAAGATTTTGATGAGATGTGCCGACAACTTTTCTGAAAGTGTCGACACCTTCATGTTTGCCCAGAACGGATCTAAAATCGGAAGCGTCTACTTTTCAAGATCCGGAACCTGTCATGGAGGATCCGATCACACTTAAAAATGCTTCAGGAAGCTCACTTTGTCAGAAGATCTGATTGGTTGGCAGAAGAATCCTCCAGATGCAGGTCCATTTGTAGATTTGGTTTCTCTACCTACCCACGTACTAGCAAGCACGATAGAAAAGGACAAGGGAGCTGTTGAAGCAATGGGAATGCGACGTCCTGGGAATGGGGTTCTACAGAGGATAAGGCTGGAGATTTTGTGAGCCATAAATATACAAGGGAGAGCAAGCTCCAATTTCCAGAACATAGAAGTAGAGAAGAGAAGGAGAGAAGAGTAGTGAAGAAGCTTGCTCCGGGAGATATCTCCTTCCTTGTGTTCCTGGCGTGACTGCAACGCAGCAGACCGTCTTCTTCACCTCAAGAGCTCTCACAGCAAGGGAGATAGCATCTTTTTGAAGCATCATCAGGTGCCCTTGAAAGCTAGGAAGCAAGTTCATCGTTTCCTCTTGTGGTCGTGGTGAAGAACCAAGAAGAAGAAGAAGAGATCCCAAGCGTCATCCAGTTCTCTCCTAGACAGGAGTTTTCTCTCCCATAGAACTTCATAGCTATACTCTGTCTAGTTGCTCTTTTATAGTTTTGTTTTTCTCAAAAACACATACTCTTACTATTGCTCCCTACCTGCGAGTAGAAAGATAGACGGTGTGTTCACCAGTCTATGGGTTTTGGGTTGTGTACCCTCAAGCTATTTGGCAGCGGAGTTGAAAGAGTTTTTCTCTCTATTGGAAGCTGTGAATCAGCGGTAGTGCATTTGCACTAGTGAAGCCTCACCAAGTTGTGTGAGGGGCGGACATAGGTCTCCGGATTGAGACCGAACCACCTTAAAAACCAATGTTCTGTGGTTTGTCTTCTATTATGCCTTGATGCTAGATGCTTGGTAGGAACGCTATTGATCATCATTCGTGCATTTAGATCACTAGCTAGCAACTACTTCTTGCTCTACTGCTCTTAGTTTTTTTCTAGTTGTTATGTCCGCAAAGAAGGGCAAATAAGGGGCAAATCTATTCACCCGTCCCCTCTAGATCTGCCTATAACTATACATCACAGCTCTGCTATCCGGGTGTCACGCTCTGCCACCTCAGCAACCCGCTCCTCCTTAGCCCGGACTACGCGAGCCAATGCACCCCAAATCTCCGCCACCTGTCAAAAGCCAGCCATTTCGGACAGTTAGTAAAAGAAAGGAAGTGTGTATGTAATGGAGGTTCAAAGCAGGCAAACACTCACCCGGGCCGCGAGCTCGCGCTCGACCTCCTTAGCACGTGCCACCGCACCAGCCAACTACTCCTGGAGGGAGGAGACCTTTGGAGGAGGAGTCAGAGAGTTGGAAGTGGCCCCGCCAGCCATCCCTACAGCTGTTGCCTGCTGGGCACGCTGAAACATAGAACAAACGATAGTCAGTGGCTGAGCATCAAGAATCCAGGTACAAAACAAAAATAATAACAAAAACAAAAAATTTGCATTTGCATAAACTTACCAAGATGTCCAGCTCCTGTCGGGTGATAGTCAACCGCTGTCTAGCGTCCACCAACTGGGCCCGCAAGTCAGTGATGATGGCGTCACGGGCATCCTGCATTCATAAGCATGTAGGTTAGTGTCACATGCATATGCACACATTCACAAACAAAAACAAAAATATATATAAGTGTCCACTTTATACTCACCCCTGCTGGTCTCCCAAGCTGGAGACGCTCTGTGTGGGTCTGTCGGTAGTGTCGCAGGTAGTCGGCACTATCCTATGCGTAAAACACCATAAGCACGCCACCCTACTGTCAGTCCTCGAACTGGGCAGGGAAGCGCATACGCTAGTCAACGAGCTTAGCCTTGCCTCGGGTCTTCCACCCGATGCGGCTCGGCTCGTCCACATCTACCCACTCTTGGGCAAATCCCAAGGTCCTCATCGCTAATCTGAGCCAAAGCGGCTCGATCTCGTTCAAGCAATGGACCCAAAGGTCCTGTCGGAAGCGAGGTCGGGCAGCCTCGACCCAGGGCTGGCCTACGTCGTCCATGCCCAGGTAGAGCCTCCACACCACCTGCATTGTCACATATATACCATGTCAGGGTCCACATTTGCAAATAAATAAACATATACAAACAAACAAATAAAAAGTCATACCATAGCCTCGGGGTACTCTGTCAGCTCACGCCGAAGCGACATCAACTAGTAGGAGTGCGGTGCCACGATCACTATCGGCCTTCACCGCTGCTCAAGTGGCACAATTTCTGAGTCCCACTGTCGGGCCCTCTCCATCGAAAAATAGTAATAGCTCCACACCTACATCCATCACATGTCATTAGCATAATTAATTGCATAAGCATGATATAGGACTAGCTACAATAAATAAATGAATAAAGAAAATGCATTTACCTGGAGGAAAGGTGCAAAGCCACTGACGGTCGTCTCTCGATCTGTCCCCTAGGACAGGTCGGCAATCAAATGTGCCAGTATGGCTGCCCCCCACGCGTACTGTCTGACCAGATCCAAATCTGCTAAAATCCCAAGGAAGCGACGGTGGATGTCGTCTCCCTTCGTGCCCAGCAGGAGGTTGGTAAGTGTCATATTTCATATTATAAGTTGCATCACATTCATCACTTTTGAGCATTTAATGAGTATAGTTGTGCATTAATATGGACAAATCTCATTCTCACCATTAATTTGAGTTTACATGATTTTATCATCAATTGTGAGCTAAAATAGCAATGTGAAAAATATTTAAGAAAATCCCCAACTATTACAATTTACTTTGAATTGAAGAATTTTAATTATTTTTAAATTTTTGAATTTCAATAAAATTGCGATCGATGGATCAGACGCCATTTTTGAAGCATTTTTATGAAAAAAATAATGAGCGACTGAGCAAACGGGTGCCCATGTGTTTGACTGAAAAAAAGAAAAAAGAATGTGTGACCGTGTATGTCACGCCCCGAGCGCGGAAGATACCCGGAGATGCGTGACGTGTCTATATCAATCATGTCAATCAGAGTGGTCGTGTATTCGACACGAAGACAGAGATGCGCAAAATAGCAAGATAACCCAATCCTTATTTCATAATGGATAGACTATTACAAATCCAATACTCTGTTTAACAAAAAGAAAAGTACATAGTTGACTCGAGAAAACTATAGAACCAACTAGACGACACTTGTAGAAGCTCTATCACTTTCACTCTTGACCATTCCCATCCGATTGACTTCCATCGTCGTCGGACTTACCTGAAAAGTACAAAGGGACAAACGGAATGAGCGAACGCTCAGTAGGAAATTATATCTCAAGTACTAGCGAGGGGTTTAAGTAATTACATTTTTATGAATGCAATAAAGCTATGCATGCTCGCATAACACGACAGGATAGATAGAATGTAGTATCAAGGAAATAAGATGAACTTATCATGAACTTTCAACAAGATAACAAGTTTATTCGAGATATTCAAGCAAGTACATTTAACAAATCATGTCAAGAACTTTGGCTATCATGTATCAAGCAAGCAAGTAAATTACCCTTTTTCGGGCCACGCATTTCATTTCATGTCAAGTACGAGTCAAGTACAAGATGTGTGTGGAATGTCCAATCAAGCAAGTCAAGTACTCGGTATAATGCCAGATACCTTATCATTTTAACTCCCATGGGCACAAGTACTTTCGGGTGCTCCTCCCAGGACCAGATCGGGCCCTATATGCGCAGGCATTTATCATGTGTTTTGACATCCACTCTTGTTTATATAGCCAATATAGAATTTCAATAATCAAGCTTGTAGATACGTATGACAACATTGATAGAATAGAGTCCAAAAATATGACAAAGGCCGTAGAATGGCGATAATAACGGTATAATCACGAGTTCGATAAAACTAGGTAGAATATGGTTCCCTTAACTTAGGTACCATGATAAATCGATATGGACATTCTTTATATAGAATTGAGGTCCACATGAATATAAGATCAAGCAAGATACCCTCATTCTTATCATAGAATTGGGGTTTACAAGAACGACATGATATGGCATGATATCATCATCCCATTAAGAATTTCTTATGATATACTCTTTGTATAATCATAAGGGCCGGTATACCATGTTTCTTTAGATTGACATGGCAAGGATCGTGTAATGGGTTTTTAGGGTACAACCAGCTCAGTCGACCTTGAGGGAATCCAAGGCTACGAGGAGTCTTACGGAGGTCTCTATGACTAACTCGCTAGTCCAAAGGAACGGAATGTCCAATGGAGAGCTCGTATGTCAATGAGAGTTGAGTGTGATCGATAAATCAACGTAAAAAGTGGGACTATACTCACGGAATGGAGAATAGTGCCGATATATATATATATATATATATATATATATATATATATATATATATATATATATATATATATATATATATATGTATAATATGAAACCATCGGTAATAGAATCAAGACGAAATCAGGTTACAGTAAAATAACGACTTGAGTAAAGTCGTGTATTGAATAATTAACGTCTAACATGAGGGCGTTTACATATATTGCCAATTTGCAGAATTTTCATTATTTCATTAATTTATCAAAAACACGCCTTGCCTGGGGGCGTTTATTCAAAGTTGAGATCAAAAACGCGCCCTTGAAAGGGGCGTTACTTTCTAATTCCATTTTACAGAATATGTAAATTTCAGGATTTTAACAGATACACGCCCTACGAAGGGGCGTTACTTTTCAGATTCACGCCTTGTTCTGGGGCGTTAAAATATGGAAAATGACTTTGTCCAAGTCGTGAATTTCAAGAATTTTACAATATTACAGGAAATAAAATTTCAAGGGACATGAGACATGTCGTTGCAGTATAACAGGAATTCACAGGTAGGGGTATGCAATATATTAGAATCTATATTTCATAATTTATTGAATTTTAAACAGGATCAATTATCAATTTTCAGGTGAATCTTATGAAATTAACGCCTGCGTACATGGCGTCAAATATTAAATTGACGACCACTGCATGGTCGTGTATTTTAAATTAGCGCCCTGATCAAGGGCGTTTCTTTCAAAATATTACAGAGAACGTAATAAAAACCTTATAAACAGTATGCATGCCATGCTTATGTATAGATATCTTGCATTAATTCTTATTTGGGCTACAATAACTTGAGAAAATCCTACCTTAATTGATATCTGGAGATGGAACACGTGAATGACTTGATAAGAACACACTGAAGCTTCTAATAGCAGCCGTATGCAGATCGGACAGGAAGAAGAAAAATTTAGTTGATGAAGATGATGGCGACGATGATCTTCAATCAACCTGTAGGGGAAGAAAGGAGGGAGTATGAAGATATAACCGAAGTTTAGGAAAACGGTTTGAAGAACATTACCTTGTTCTTCGGCAGTGGCTGTGGAGCCTCCTACAAAGAAAAGACAATGAAGAATTATCAGTTCTTCATGCAGTCGAAACAGAGGGCAAAAGAAAATAAGAAGAACATACGTTCTTCACTTACCTTGCAGCAGCAGAACGATCAAATAGGTTTAGGGTTTGGTCGATCAAGACTATTTATAGGATTTTGGAGTTCTAACAAAAGTAGTGTTTGATTGGAAGTAATATTTCCAAGATTGAGTTATTACCACATTCGAACTCTTCCTCATAGTTATCACTTACCCTGGATAAGTTCTGGGTTTGAACGGTTCCGAATGGAATTAACGACTTTGGTCAGGGCGTGTATTCTTTAATTAACGCCTTGCATAAGGGCGTTTCTTAAAAAGTGCCTTGAAAAAGGGCGTTTCGTGTTTTAAAACACGCCCAAGATAGGGGCGTTTCTTTTACTTACCCATTTGGTCGCGTGAGAACTGACGACCGTAGGTGTGGGCGTCCTTTCTTTATTCACGCCATGGATAGAGGCGTTTCTTTATAAATTAACGCCTTAATAAGAGGCGTTATTTTTAATTTATTTTATTTCGTCCAATTAACCCTATTCCTTTTATATATATTACTTCTATAATATATATGTTTTAATTCATTTCAATTATTCATTTATTAGGGTTGCTACACCCTCCCCCACTTAAAAAGAATTTGGTCCCCAAATTCAATATATATATAATTATACACGTGGAGAGTGTAGGACATATACCTCTTAGAATAACTCGGGAAATCGTTTCTTCATAGATTCCTCGGTCTCCCATGTCGCTTCGTGTTCAGGATTCTTATTCCATTGCACCTTAAGCATGGGAATAACCTTATTCCTTAGAGCTCGTATTTCTCGATCTAATATCTTTAAAGGCCTCTGTTCATATGTGAGATCTTTCTGGATCACCAGATCTCCATGCTCAATAATATGTGACGGATCGTGCACATACTTCTTCAACATAGATATGTGAAATACATTGTGTACCTCGGACAACTGAGGAGGCAACGCGATGCGATAAGCAACCTCGCCAACTCTTTCGAGTACCTCAAATGGTCCGATGAATCTTGGCGTAAGCTTGCCCTTAACACCAAATCTTCGTATGCCACGTCCAGGGGATATTTTAAGAAATACATGATCTCCAACCTGGAATTCAAGATCTCTTCTCCTGGTATCAGCATAAGCCTTTTGCCTTGTCTGAGCAACTTGTAATCTTTCTCTGATTACCTGTATCTTCTCAGTTGTATCCCTTACCATGTCTGGACCTAATAGTTGTTTCTCTCCAACTTTGTTCCAACATATGGGAGATCGGCAACTCCTTCCGTATAAGGCTTCGAAAGGTGCCATTTGGATACTAGCTTGGTAGCTATTATTATATGCAAATTCAACTAAAGGTAAGTGGTCATGCCAGCTTCCTCCAAAGTCAATAATGCATGCTCTCAGCATATCTTCAACAACTTGATTAGTTCGCTCGGTCTGACCATCCGTTTGTGGGTGAAAAGCAGTACTAAAGTTGAGCCTTGTTCCCAACGAATGTTGTAATCCCTTCCAAAAATGAGAAGTAAAACGGGGATCTCTATCAGACACGATTGAGACAGGAATTCCATGTATCCTGACTATTTCCTTGATGTACAGTGCAGCTAGCACATCAATTGACCATCGGCTCTTTATTGGCAAGAAATGTGCCGATTTAGTCAATCGGTCAATGATAACCCAGATTCCATCATGTCCTCCTTTAGATTTAGACAAACCCATGATGAAGTCCATACCAACATCCTCCCATTTCCACTTAGGAATATCTAGAGGATAGTTTTCCCGCAGGCTTTTGGTGTTCCGCCTTGACCTGTTGGCATGTGAGACAGCGTGATACATAGTCCGCTATTTCTCTTTTCATATTGGGCCACCAAAAGTTCCTCTTTACATCTTGGTACATTTTAGTTGATCCAGGATGAATAGTGTATCTTGATCTGTGAGCTTCATCTAAGATCTTCTTCTTTAATTCCGGACAATCGGGTATACAAGTTCTATCTTTGAACGATAATCTTCCATCAGAAGTTAGTTGAAAATCAGATTGTCCTTCTAATCTGCCTTTGATTTCTACTAATATAGGATCATCATCCTGAAGTGTTTGTATCTCAGATAACAAATCTGGCTGTATGCTTACATGAGATAGTGTGACAAATTTGGATTCCGTGTCCAAGCTTATATTGAGCTCGGAGAATTGTTCAAGTAACCTCCATTCTTGCATCATACAATTTGCTATCATTGCTCTCGGCTTTCGACTAAGGGCGTCAGCAACATAATTACCCTTTCCGGGATGGTATTGTATATTGAAGTCGAAGTCCTTGAGATATTCTAGCCAGCATCTTTGTCTCATGTTTAGCTCCTTTTGTGAAAATAGATATTTGAGACTTTTGTGATCGGAGTATACAGTAAACTGTACTCCATATAAGTAGTGTCTCCATATCTTTAGGGTAAATACTACCGCGGCCAGTTCTAAGTCATGGACGGGGTAATTCTCCTCATGCTTCTTCAGTTGACGTGAAGAGTATGCTATGACCTTTCCTTGTTGCATTAGGACACATCCAAGGCCAATGCCAGAAGCATCAGTGTAGACCTCGAATTTCTCTCCTTCTGTTGGTAGAGCTAACACTGGAGCTGTAGTGAGATGATCTTTGAGAGTTTGGAAACTTCTTTCACATTCCTCACTCCATTCATATCAGATCTCCTTACGAGTTAACCTTGTAAGTGGCACGGCGATTGTTGAGAAGTCTTTGATGAATCGCCTGTAATAGCCTGCAAGGCCTAAGAAACTTCTGATCTCGCTAGCATTGGTTGGTCTTTCCCATTTCCTAACTGCTTCAACCTTTGACGGATCTACAGATAATCCATCCTTGGATATCACATGTCCGAGAAAAGCCACTTCTTCAAGCCAGAATTCGCATTTGCTGAGCTTAGCATATAATTGATTTGTCCTCAAGATTTGTAATGAAATCCTCAAATGCTCTTCATGTTCTTCCTTAGTCTTGGAGTATATCAATATATCATCGATAAAAACTACCACAAATTGATCTAGATAAGGTCTGAATATGCTATTCATCAACTGCATAAAGGCAGCAGGGGCATTTGTTAGTCCAAAAGGCATAACAACAAATTCATAGTGGCCATACCTGCTTCTGAACGCAGTTTTTTTGAATATCTTCGTCCTTGATCCTCAATTGATGATACCCAGACCTGAGATCAATCTTGGAGAAATATTTGGATCCAGAAATCTGATCAAATAATTCATCGATTCTTGGCAGTGGATACTTGTTCTTGATAGTAAGATGATTCAACTGTCGATAGTCGATACACAATCTCATGGATCCATCCTTCTTCCTTACAAATAGGACTGGGGCTCCCCACGGGGAAGTACTTGGTCTAATGAACCCTTTTTGAATCAATTCCATCAATTGCTTCTTCAATTCTTTTAGTTCTGTAGGGGACATTCTATAGGGTGCCTTTGAAACAGGACCAGCACCAGGGGCTAAGTCGATGGTAAAGGCCACATCTCTTTGCGGGGGTAATCCCGGCAATTCTTCCGGAAATACGTCTGGAAATTTTCGCACTACCTGAATGTCCTCTATCTTGGTTTCTTTAGCTTCTTTAATAGTGACAAAAGTAAGGAAGGATACACATCCTTTCTTGACGAGCTTACTTGCTCGAAGAGCCGAAATAAGAGGGGATTTGCTTCGACTCTTAGGACTAGTATAAGTCAGTTCCGGAAATTCCTTGAAAACAATCTTGCTATCACGGCAATCAACCGTTGCCTGGTATTTGGATAACCAATCTGCTCCTAGTATAACATCATACTCTTTTAGATCTAAGCAGATAAGATCAATAGAAAAATTCTTTCCTCGAACCAATACCTCACAGTTTTGGTAATGATGTGTGATATCCGTCTCGTTTCCGAGAGGAGTAGACAATACTAATTTCATCCATTCCGGTTCTAGAGGCAATGGGTCAGCAAACTTCTTGGAAACAATGGAATGCGATGCACCCGTGTCAAATAAAACATGTGCATATTTGGAACAAATTTTTAATGTACCTTCCACCAATCCGCCTTCTTCTTCTGGTTCGGTCTCTTGGATTGCATGAAGACGCGCGTTCCTTGTCACTGGGCGTTTACCCTCACCGTCTTGGTCATTCATTAATAGACAATCGGGAATCCGATGTTCACGACTCCCACAACGGAGACATGCTCCTAATTTCCTCCAGCATTCTTCTGTTTTGTGACCAGCCTTGTCACAATGCTTGCATACTACGTTTGAAGGTGTAGTGGTGATAGAGAAAGGCTTGGATTTCTTGAACTTCTGATCTTGAGAGGAAGAACCTCCATTATTGGGCCTCTTCTTAAAGTTGGGTTTAAAAGAACCCGAACTTGTGACTTGCTCCTTTTTGTCTTTCCCACAGATCCTATCAGATAGTTCCGTGGCATCTTCAAGCAACTGAGCTCGGCGCACTATTTCAGTATAAACTTGAATATCCATAGGCGCCAGTTGAGTAATGTAGTGGGGCCTAAGCCCATTAAGAAATCTACGGGCTTTCATCTTTTCCGTGCTAATTAAATGCTTAGCATATCTAGACAGTCTAGAGAACTGTGCTTCATAATCAGCCACCGATAAAGATCTTTGCTTTAATGCGGCAAATTCGGCGGCCTTCTTTTCCTGGACCCTATCAGAGAAATATTTGGCGTTGAAATATTCAACGAATTCTCCCCATGTAACTTGAGTTGGGTCAATTGTAGCTTCAATCGACTCCCACCAGCATCTAGCATCCTTTTCTAACTGGAAAGTAGCTAATAAGACTTTGTCCTGATCCGTGCATTGCATAACACGGAATATACGTTCAATCTCCCGAACCCAATGCTCGGCATCGTCTGGATCGGTCGATCCCATGAACTTCGGGGGATTCATATTCTTGAATGCTTGGTGTAAGCTTCCAGCTCGTGGAGCACCACCTTGTGCTACCTGTTGTAGCACTTGGGTCATCCCTTGAAGGGTACGCTGCATGTTGCGCCATTGAGCACGTTCGGCAGCCATTATCCTACAATTACAATAGCTATGTTAGTATTATATCACTATGATCTTATAAAGGACTCATTGATCATTTAACCCTTGGTTCTACCCACTCTCACTTGGTTAAAGGTTTTGAAACCTATCCTTGGACTTGGGTTTCCTAGGAATTGAATACCTTAGGCTCTGATACCACAAAGACTGTCACGCCCCGAGCGCGGAAGATACCCGGAGATGCGTGACGTGTCTATATCAATCATGTCAATCAGAGTGGTCGTGTATTCGACACGAAGACAGAGATGCGCAAAATAGCAAGATAACCCAATCCTTATTTCATAATGGATAGACTATTACAAATCCAATACTCTGTTTAACAAAAAGAAAAGTACATAGTTGACTCGAGAAAACTATAGAACCAACTAGACGACACTTGTAGAAGCTCTATCACTTTCACTCTTGACCATTCCCATCCGATTGACTTCCATCGTCGTCGGACTTACCTGAAAAGTACAAAGGGACAAACGGAATGAGCGAACGCTCAGTAGGAAATTATATCTCAAGTACTAGCGAGGGGTTTAAGTAATTACATTTTTATGAATGCAATAAAGCTATGCATGCTCGCATAACACGACAGGATAGATAGAATGTAGTATCAAGGAAATAAGATGAACTTATCATGAACTTTCAACAAGATAACAAGTTTATTCGAGATATTCAAGCAAGTACATTTAACAAATCATGTCAAGAACTTTGGCTATCATGTATCAAGCAAGCAAGTAAATTACCCTTTTTCGGGCCACGCATTTCATTTCATGTCAAGTACGAGTCAAGTACAAGATGTGTGTGGAATGTCCAATCAAGCAAGTCAAGTACTCGGTATAATGCCAGATACCTTATCATTTTAACTCCCATGGGCACAAGTACTTTCGGGTGCTCCTCCCAGGACCAGATCGGGCCCTATATGCGCAGGCATTTATCATGTGTTTTGACATCCACTCTTGTTTATATAGCCAATATAGAATTTCAATAATCAAGCTTGTAGATACGTATGACAACATTGATAGAATAGAGTCCAAAAATATGACAAAGGCCGTAGAATGGCGATAATAACGGTATAATCACGAGTTCGATAAAACTAGGTAGAATATGGTTCCCTTAACTTAGGTACCATGATAAATCGATATGGACATTCTTTATATAGAATTGAGGTCCACATGAATATAAGATCAAGCAAGATACCCTCATTCTTATCATAGAATTGGGGTTTACAAGAACGACATGATATGGCATGATATCATCATCCCATTAAGAATTTCATATGATATACTCTTTGTATAATCATAAGGGCCGGTATACCATGTTTCTTTAGATTGACATGACAAGGATCATGTAATGGGTTTTTAGGGTACAACCAGCTCAGTCGGCCTTGAGGGAATCCAAGGCTACGAGGAGTCTTACGGAGGTCTCTATGACTAACTCGCTAGTCCAAAGGAACGGAATGTCCAATGGAGAGCTCGTATGTCAATGAGAGTTGAGTGTGATCGATAAATCAACGTAAAAAGTGGGACTATACTCACGGAATGGAGAATAGTGCCGATATATATATATATATATATATATATATATATATATATATATGTATAATATGAAACCATCGGTAATAGAATCAAGACGAAATCAGGTTACAGTAAAATAACGACTTGAGTAAAGTCGTGTATTGAATAATTAACGCCTAACATGAGGGCGTTTACATATATTGCCAATTTGCAGAATTTTCATTATTTCATTAATTTATCAAAAACACGCCTTGCCTGGGGGCGTTTATTCAAAGTTGAGATCAAAAACGCGCCCTTGAAAGGGGCGTTACTTTCTAATTCCATTTTTACAGAATATGTAAATTTCAGGATTTTAACAGATACACGCCCTACGAAGGGGCGTTACTTTTCAGATTCACGCCTTGTTCTGGGGCGTTAAAATATGGAAAACGACTTTGTCCAAGTCGTGAATTTCAAGAATTTTACAATATTACAGGAAATAAAATTTCAAGGGACATGAGACATGTCGTTGCAGTATAACAGGAATTCACAGGTAGGGGTATGCAATATATTAGAATCTATATTTCATAATTTATTGAATTTTAAACAGGATCAATTATCAATTTTCAGGTGAATCTTATGAAATTAACGCCTGCGTACATGGCGTCAAATATTAAATTGACGACCACTGCATGGTCGTGTATTTTAAATTAGCGCCCTGATCAAGGGCGTTTCTTTCAAAATATTGCAGAGAACGTAATAAAAACCTTATAAACAGTATGCATGCCATGCTTATGTATAGATATCTTGCATTAATTCTTATTTGGGCTACAATAACTTGAGAAAATCCTACCTTAATTGATATCTGGAGATGGAACACGTGAATGACTTGATAAGAACACACTGAAGCTTCTAATAGCAGCCGTATGCAGATCGGACAGGAAGAAGAAAAATTCAGTTGATGAAGATGATGGCGACGATGATCTTCAATCAACCTGTAGGGGAAGAAAGGAGGGAGTATGAAGATATAACCGAAGTTTAGGAAAACGGTTTGAAGAACATTACCTTGTTCTTCGGCAGTGGCTGTGGAGCCTCCTACAAAGAAAAGACAATGAAGAATTATCAGTTCTTCATGCAGTCGAAACAGAGGGCAAAAGAAAATAAGAAGAACATACGTTCTTCACTTACCTTGCGACAGCAGAACGATCAAATAGGTTTAGGGTTTGGTCGATCAAGACTATTTATAGGATTTTGGAGTTCTAACAAAAGTAGTGTTTGATTGGAAGTAATATTTCCAAGATTGAGTTATTACCACATTCGAACTCTTCCTCATAGTTATCACTTACCCTGGATAAGTTCTGTGTTCGAACGGTTCCGAATGGAATTAACGACTTTGGTCAGGGCGTGTATTCTTTAATTAACGCCTTGCATAAGGGCGTTTCTTAAAAAGCGCCTTGAAAAAGGGCGTTTCGTGTTTTAAAACACGCCCAAGATAGGGGCGTTTCTTTTACTTACCCATTTGGTCGCGTGAGAACTGACGACCGTAGGTGTGGGCGTCCTTTCTTTATTCACGCCATGGATAGAGGCGTTTCTTTATAAATTAACGCCTTAATAAGAGGCGTTATTTTTAATTTGTTTTATTTCGTCCAATTAACCCTATTCCTTTTATATATATTACTTCTGTAATATATATGTTTTAATTCATTTTAATTATTCATTTATTAGGGTTGCTACAGTGTATGTAGCCGCCCATTCATTTGATGAAAATAGAAAATAGAAAAGAGCTGGAAAAGGAAGAAGAATGAGAGCCTGTTTGCAGAGTCGCTAATTCCGTGATTTATGGAAAAATGAAAAATATCAAAAAGAGGGAATAAAGAATGGGCGGCCACCTATTCAGTCGCACAAAGGAATGAGCGCCCATCGCCCCAGTCACCATTTTCACGAGAGGTAGAAACATGAACGCAATGCCCCGATCACAGTTATCTTCTAATATTTGGACTTATCTCCTCTTGTTTGAGGAAAGGAGGACTCTAAACGTTGCAAGATCCCTACTTTGATCAAGTTTTGATGATGGGAAATCGGATTCAAGCCTAATCTGGAGGGTTTCGATTGTGGGAAGTTCTGTGCACTATAAAAGGCCACCAAGAGCAGACAGGTGGGGATGTTAGCCTTTTTCTTAGCCTATTTTTCATGCTCTTCTGTTCGTATTTTTAAATTATTTTATTCTACAAAGTTCTTCATTTTTAAGTTCTCTGCAATTTCTTCTTCCTCCTCCTCTTCTAATTCTCTCCCATTTTCAAGCTATTCTTAGTTTTTCAACGTTCACCCGATTTTACACAACTCTGTTCTTCGTCCGTTTTCATCCTCTTCTGCTCTTCTTTTCATCATAGTCGCTTCATAAAAGTTTTTCATCTTTTCTAGATATAGATTTTCTTATTCTTTATCTGCCTCCAATTCTTTCTAGTTTTCAAGTTATAATATCTTTTTCAAGTTTTTTTTATTTATTGTTCATCTACGCAGACACCACCCTGTGCTTCCTTAGTTTTCACCTTCTTCCTCATGTTTTCTCTTTCTGCACTCTTCATCAAACTTCTTCCTCTCATCTAGATCTCCAACTTTATCTTCTATCACATCTTCTAATTTTTTCTAGCGTTAAAGCTATTTTGATTTTTCTCTTGCTCTATTTTTAGCTTTGTTTTACTATTTTTAACTCCCTTCCTCATCTTCTATCTATCTTTCCCTCCTCTATTTTTTCACACATCCCAAGGCAGAGATTCTTCTTTTGGTACTCTAAAGGTGACATCTACTACGAAGGTGGGGCGATCTTCCTCCAAGGCTCGGCAAGGAGACGGCGGCACTATTCTTCAAATTTCTTGGCTCTATTTCTTCCTTATTTTCTTAGTTTACTCAAGTTGTAATTTTTGGCTTTCATAGATATTGTAATCTTTTCTTAGTAATAAAATTTTAATCTTTTGCAATTGTAATTTTCTAGTTCTCTCTCTAACTCCTCCCAAATTCACTTCTTTAACCCTCTCAAATTCTTTAGATAGGTTTATTTTTAGTCTCAAGTTCATGCACTTTTACTTTCCATTAGTTTAAACCCACTAAAAATTCAATTTTCAAAACATAAGGATTTTCTAACTTGCTTAAAAGAAAAAAACTTTTCTTCTCCGTGGGATCGACCCGTTCTTACCACTCTACTTATATTTAATATCTTTTTAGTGAGTGAGTGCGGTTATTTTAAGAATTGTGGCACAGCTTTTGACGACGAGTATTAGTGCACATCAATTTTTGGCACCATTACCTAGAAGGAAAATGATTTTTTATAGTTGGATATTCTTGTACTTGGTGTGTATATTTGTATATTAATTTTTTTATTTTTATTTTACAGAAAAAATTAAAAAATTAAAAAATCAAATAAAGGAAAATTCAGACCTGAAATTCACAAAAAATCAAATATTGCAGAAAGCCAGGAAGCGTAGCTGAAAGTCTGTATTTGTCACTACATGGAGCAGGAAATCTGGAATTCTGAAAATCCTGGAAAATCAAGCGTCGCTAAAGGTCAATAAGCGTAGGTACAGGTTCTGTTTTTTCAATTTCTGAAAAATCTCAAAAAAGTAAAAAAATTCTTAAAAAATCTAAAAAAATTAGAAAACTAGAAAAATACAAAAGCATGATTTTTGGCTTTATTCTTCAGTAGGTTGCATTTTGATTAGTGTTTCTAGTTTATATTTATCTTTTATCCATCTCTCTTTTAGAAAAAAAATAAATTTTCTCTGAAAAAAATCAGAAAACAGAAAAAAATTTATCATGATATCATACTTTTATCTTAATTTCATTTCTTGCATGCATTGTTTCATCTAGTTGATTATTTTTTCATTCACTTGTATCATTGTTAAAAAAAAATCTTTCTCTTCTCTTCTGTTTTCCCCTTCTCAAGGGCAAGTTAGGTTCCTTACACCCCTCTTGGAATTGGAAGGACCCTCCATTGAGCACTCCATCTCTTTGGATTGGAATCTCTTTTCCAAGACCTCTATAAGTCCCCGCACCTGTGAATTCCCTCACGGACGCCGGGCATGTTGTATCACGAAGTACCACAAAGATAGATTGCCCTTGGAAGGTCACAAAAAAAAGAGAGGAGTTTTAAAATTTATTACTATTTTGAAAAATCGGTGTCTAGGCTAGAGGTCAAGTGGCAAACGCCTAAGGGCGCTTGTGGTTATTTAATTAGATCCCTACGAAACTAGGGGGAGCCACCCACAACCTCACTTCTTGATAGAATATATGGGTGCAAGGCTGAGATTCAGAGGGGGGGTGAATGAATCCCCATTTTATAA
This sequence comes from Amorphophallus konjac, assembly GCA_022559845.1. Classification (NCBI taxonomy): domain Eukaryota; kingdom Viridiplantae; phylum Streptophyta; class Magnoliopsida; order Alismatales; family Araceae; genus Amorphophallus; species Amorphophallus konjac. The sequence goes on from CM040118.1 coordinate 330,857,021, forward strand.
TTTAGTTCGATTAAAACTTTCTCTCAAGGATTCATGCGCAAATAAAACCAGATGGCTCAATCTAAATAGATGTTCTATTGAGGCTCATACTCGAACACTAAGTAAGCATCAGACACTATATGAAACCTAAGTGCAGCTAGATGAAGACTAGAACTATGGATTACTGCTATGAAACACACTGACTCTATCTTAAGTATTCAACTCAGAAACATCTTTAGTAGGAGGAAATTAAACACATATGATCAAGAGCACATCGTGCTAGACAACAAAACTAATTGCAACAATCTCAGCTCATAGATGTCGAAAAAAATAGCCAGTGCTCAAAAGAGCAATCAACAGTACCTGTGAAGGAGGTAGGAGACATGGAGCAAACGCACAAGGCAAACCACGACACTTTAGATTTTTAGGTGGTTCGGCTGTAGACACGCTATTCCTGACATCACCCTAAGAAAATCTCATATTACTATATGACGCCCCGCAGTGGCTTTCGCATTTTGAATCGCTTGAGTGCTTCCCATTCCTCGGTGTTCTTTCGCCTTTTGAGTGGGTAACGTGACACTTTTTCGGCATCCGAAAACCGCCTCGTTACGAAAATCATGCAGCATACGGACGGCATCGCCACCAATCGGACGTACCGGAAGATTCCAGAATCAGGAGATGTCTGGCGGATGGCTGCCGACGGCGTTCTGGGGGGGGCAGATTTTCATGGAGGCGTCCAAGACGCTGGACGCCTCCATCAATGAAAGAAAATAAAAAAATAAAAATAAAAATAATAAATAAATAATAATAATTATGAAGGCGTCCAAGCACCTGGACGCCTCAGTATTGAGGCGTCCTGGGGACTGGACGCCTTCATCCTCCGCATCCGGACAATCCCGGCACGCCGCTCGACTTGATGCTTCGAAAAAATCCAAAACATTGAGGCGTCCAGATGCCTGGACGCCTTCTATTTCCGACATCTGGACAAGACGAACCGCCACTCGGTTTGACGTTGCGGAAAAATCCAAAAATATAGGGACGTCTTGCCAGCTAGACGCGCCCACTCGTGAGTCACAGGTGTCCACTGAAACAACGCGCTTTACCCACTGTCTACGGCTTTCGGCGAAATTCCGGTGGGCGAACATGAAGGCGTCCAGTCTCCTGGACGCCTTCATAAAAAGGTTAAAAATAAATAAAAAATAAAAAATATTAATTTATTGATTGAGGCGTCCAGGGTCCTGGACGCCTCAATCCATTTCCCCTCTATAAATAGAGGACCCCCTCCCTCAAAGGGAAGGGGCTTCAGATCCGACAGAGGAAGGAGAGACTCTGCCAGATCCCATTTCTAACCTGTGGGTTTTTGTAGGAGGAGGTTCTGCCGGCTTCACGGGTGCCCGCACTCGCAAGAGGAAGGCCGCCTTTGTCCACCGTGCTTCCACGTCGTCCCTACGCTGTCGAAGCTCTGCCGAATCCCGCCATCGGCACATCCAATAAGCCAACTCTCTCCCATTTTCTCCGTAGTTCTTTTGCATTCATCATCTCACATTCTCCGTCTCCCTTCATAAGGGAGTCTTCTTTTATATACGCTTGCATATCCATTCATCATCATATTTTCCTCCTACTCATGTCCGAGAGGGGTTTAAAAATAACACCAACCAGGTGTGTGTCTTGCCACGATTTCATTTTTTATCGCAAGGGATTGATACTGCACTGCCATTCTCTAATTCCATTTGTTTATTATCTGTTATTTTTTAATGGTAACCGAGGAAAGCCCTCTCCATCAGTCGGCCGAAGGGAGAGGAAAAAGCAACCCGCCAGCTCCTGCTTTTGAGGTAGGCGCAATTACTCTTTATTTTGGGGTCCCCGCCCCCTGGCGATCACATCATAATCTCGAGGCCGCGGCGAGTCATTTCCCACAATGGCCGTTTGAATTTCTGTCTCTATATTTTTGTGCTGCTCTTATACCTGCTATACTCTCGAGGGTGCGGTAAGTCATTTCCCGCAATGGCCGTTTGAATTTCTGTCTCTACATTTTTATGCTTCTCTTATATCTGTCATACTCTCGGGGCCGCGGTGAGTCATTTCCCGCAAAGGCCGTTTGAATTTCTGTCACTATATTTTTATGCTGCTCTTATATCTGTCATACTCTCGAGGCTGCGACGAGTCACTTCCCGCAATGGCCGTTTGAATTCTTGGCTCTATATTTTTATGCTGCTCTTATAACTGTCATACTCTCGAGGCCGCGGCGAGTCATTTCCCGCAATGGCCGTTTGAATTCTGTCTCTCATATCTTGAACTGCCCTATTTTGTCATACTCTCGAGGCCGCGGTGAGTTACTTCCCGCAATGGCCGTTTGAATTCTGTCCCTTTTTTTATATCTATCACTTCTATATCTGCTGTACTCTTGCGGCCACGGCGAGTCACTTCCCGCTATGACCGTTTAATCCCCATATTTTATTACATTGCATCTGTCCCGCACGCCCCGCCGGAGTAATCTCCCGTGGTGGCCTCTCTTCTCTTCTCTCTTCTTTCTGTGTTGCAGTAAAACGAGCCCCTCGCGCGCTCCGCTTCCCCTCCTCCGACAAATTAATTAATTCCGCGTGACGTCGTTCACAGATTGGCGATCACGGTGGGACGTCTTCTTGCTTTCTTTTAAGTTACCCGTGCAGTTTCTTGTGATTTGCTATCTCTTGTGTGTTGTTATATCCTGGTTGTTATTGTTCTATTGTGCTCCATATATCTGTCAGTATTTCATTGCATACATCCATCCTCCTTTTCTACCTTTTTTTTAAATTTTTTTTAAGGATCACCCTCTCTCGGTGAAGGAAAGACTCTCCGTTCGGGAATTCCTCTCAACAGACTAGAATCTCCTCCACTGGGACCTCCGTAAGTCCCCGACAGCGAAGGATTTCCTCCTCGTTCACTGGGCTGGTTGTACCATTGAAGTTCCCCGGAGTTAGTCAACCCATTCGTGGTGAGACGAGAGACCCTAGTTGACACGGCGGTGAAACAAAAACTAACTAGGGTCCCTATTTTTGTGTGAACTTCAGATCTGGTTAAAAACATAAAAAAAATTATCAAAATCAAAATAAAAAGGGCATAAAGGCATTCACTTGTTTGATAATCTTTGCTATCTGTGTGTTGGTGTATGTTTTTACGTTCTGAAGAAACTCTGAGCATGTCTTACGAGTCCTTTGAGGGGAACCACCCCGGTCGTGGTCAGTCAGTCGAGCCGCGAGTCCATGCTATGGACTCGGGCCCTTCTTATGAGCCCTCACGTGAGGTGTAGGTTACCGCAGGGGACACATCCCCACCACAGGACATCTCCTCTTTGCTAGGTGTCTTCGCCAGCACGGAGCTTACCTCTGAGCAGCTCCGGGCCTTCCAGGCCATTCTGAAAGGGAAATCTATTTCTCCCGCCCCCTAAGAATCAACTCCAGCCATCGCACCCCTCCAAGAGTCGGTGCAGGCCATCCCATCTCCTTAACTAGCGTAAGCCATCCAGTCTCCCTCGCTTCAAGGGCAGGCGAGCCAACAACCACCCTCTTTCCAATTCCCTTCACAATCTCAAACCCCTGCTGTTCCCCACATACCGCTCCAGCCGGGGCCAACTGCCAGCGGTCCGGCAGCTCCCTCTCATTCGGGGTTTCCCCCTCAAGTCTCTGGGAGACATTTTTCTCCCCAGTGGCATGTGCCACCTTCACCTCCCGAGGAGCCTGCCCAATCGCTCCTCAACAGGTTCAATAGAATGAACGAACAGTTTCAGAATTTGAAGAAAATGGTGGACGTGAAATCCACCCCGGAGGTTGCTTTGCCAATCCTTCCGGTGATCCATCTTCCTCCCTCTGAAATGCCCACGTACCGCAGGTATAATGGCATTGGCAACCCCTTTATTCACCTCAAGGGTTTCATGTATGAATCCTCCTATTGGCAAAATGACCAGAGATCCTTGGCATACCTCTTTCGGAGATCATTGGATGGTCCTGCGCTAGAGTGGTTCTATTATTTGGGGCCCGACGAGGCCGAGAACTTTGATACAGTACAAAGAAGATTCTTACAAAAGTATCGGGATAGGGTCGGTCCCTCTCTTTCCATTACCGACCTAGTGGCCGAGAAAATGAAGCCCGACGAGGATTTTGTCCGCTATGCCGACAGATGGAGGTCCCTGGCAGAAAGGATAAGAGATACCCTCTTAGAGCCTGAACAAGTAAAGATGATTGTGTCCAATGCAACCCCGCAGTTCAGGCACGTCCTGGCCATGAACAAGCTTACCACAATGGAGGAACTCTATGAAAGGGCCCGGTATGTCCAGACCGAGTTAAAAGACTCCCCCATTATGCACATGTTTGAGCCGCCGAAGCCCAAGGTGATCAGAAAGATAGGCACTGGTGTCCCAAGTGGAGCGACAGAAGGGGTGGTGACAAATGAGCAGGTGAGTGCAGTCAACAATGCCAACTATGCACTCAACCCAAGGCCTCCACAAATGCCCCGACTTCCCCTCCAACAAGGTCCTTTCCCCTCTCGTCCTCCACCCCAAAATAATCCACCCCAGAACAATATGCCTCAACTACTTCAACCCCAACAACTACCCCGACCCCAGCAACAACAACTGCCACTTCAGTACCACCAAGTTCCACCCCTAGGGAATTATGGCCTCCCATAGCAACAAAGGAGGCCGATTGGTCCCAAGAGAGCCTATTACCCACCGTTGCCAGAAACTTTAGCAGATATTTTCAGCGCCCTCATGGCCTCAAACACACTCATCCTACCCAGGGAAAGGCTCGTGTGGCCCCCGAATGTTGATACCTCCAGATACTGCGTCTATCACAGGCAGCCAGGACACAAAGTAGACAACTGCTTTTAGTTTAAAGATTACATCCACGATACAAATGATGAAGGCAGAATTGATTGGGATGAAATGAGGCGATACATCGCCACTCTCAAAGCCAGGAGACCTCCTCCTAGGCCTCAGTTCCAACAACTACAACAACAGCCACAGCAACAACCATAACAACAGCAGCAGCTTCAGTAGGCCCAACCATAACAGCCCAACATGGGCATAATCCAGAATCCATTACCGGAGCACCAACAACCCAATCACCAGGTCAACCACATCTCCTCCTTTCCAAAAGTCGGGAGAGAGCAAGGTTGGCATTCGGAAAGCACCTCCATCTTAGCTATTGCCGACCCTATCATCAGGCAACCCCCTCACCTTGCCCGGGTAGCACCCCTCCCTCATCAACCCGCGTCACCACTTATGATACGGCCTTCGTTGTTTCCAAAACCGTCACGCCCTCTCATCCGCACCCTTCCCACTAACTCACCCATGACCTGTCAGCCATCCACCTCCGCCATACCCTCACCCCCTCTCATTCTCTCTCATCCCTCTATTTTGCCATCTACCCCCGCTACCCTTATGCCTTCCAAACCACTCATTATCCGCAGTCCGTATGAGGCCCTGCCTACCTCTACCATACCTCCATTGATGCCTTCAAAACCACTCTTCACCCATCTCAGAACCATTACCAACCTCAAGCCTTATCCATGTCCACTTTGCCTCTACCTCCACCTTCCGAACCCCTTATCCTTCATAGCCCGTATGATATCCCCTCTACCTCCACCATGCCTCCACCGAACAAACCCCTCATCAGAATCCCTGCTCCCATTGCTACTTCGGCTTCATCAACCATCCCTCTACCACTCCCCCTCAAACCTTTGCTTAAACCCACACCTAATCCCGTCGAGGTGCAAAAACCGCAGGCAATGGTGCTCCGGAGTGGAAGGATTTTCCATAGGATTTTCCCTCAGAATAGTCAGAACCCCGAGCAGTCTCAACCAGAAAAGGACGGAGAATAGCCAGAAAAGTCAATCCCTGGAACACAGTATGATTTGTTAAAACACCTGGATAAGATGCCCGCTCGGATCTCCATCCTCGAGCTGCTTCAGAGGTCCACGTCCCATCAGGCGACCTTAATGGAATATCGTCAAAAGGTCATGGTGAACGAAGACCTCCCTGTAGAGAAGATTTCAGCCGTCCTGACACCAACAGACACACAACCGGCCATCATGTTCCACAACTACGAGCTCGCTCCCAAGGAAGCTCGGAAATATGCGTTGTGCATTTCAATAAAAGTCAATGGAGTCTCCATAAACCCGTACCTTGTAGACACGGGTGCGTCCATAAATGTGATCTCCATGAGCACCCTTCAGTTGTGTGGGGTCGACGAGAAACAGATAAGACCTTCCTCGATCACAGTTACAACTTATGACAATAGCAAAAGGCCGCCACAAGGGATGATTATCCTTAGGGCAGAGCTAGGCCCTGTGTCAGTCTCCACGGAATTCCATGTGCTCGACATGGACCCCACATTCAAGGCCATACTGGGTCGCCCCTACATTGAAGCCATGGATGATGTACCTTCCACCAACCATCAGTGCTTGAAGTTTCCTTACAATGGGAGAATTATTAAAGTGGTCAGTACACCTGTCCTTCACACGGTGGATGTTGTCAACACCTCGCTGCCCTCTGTTTGGCTGTCTCATCGGCCCATATTGTCGCTGCTGGATGTGTGTGATTCATCTCACATTCTGCTAGCACCAAAGAAGCCGATCAAGACAACAATGCCATATCTCCCTTTTCATTCCAAAGGTTGGGAGATTATGAGCAATATCGGCTATCAACAGGGCAAAGGTCTGGGTGCGCAACTACAAGGTAGGCTGAAACCGCCAAAGGAGATCATGCCGAATCGCAGGTTTGGCCTAGGCTTCAAAGGACCACTCAAGGCGGATTGGAAGCCCCTCACGTGGACCCTATCAAACCACTTCAACAAAGGGCCCGTTATTCAGATGGGGGATTACCTGCAAGAAGCACATGGGGGATCACATGCTGTGTATTTGGCTGAAAAATATCCGAGGGTCACCAAAAGAGGCAAGATCAAAGATCCAGAATGCAAATGGGACAAGTGGTTTGATATATGGGATATTTCTGTTGCACTGGAAAGGATGTTCTCACCGCCACTGCTTGAAGGACCGCCATTGATCTCCGAAATGTCAGAGAATATCACTACTGTTGCCAAGGTTCCAAACTATCCTCATCCTCGCCAGAAGGACCTTGTCACCAACGGATCTTCATCCACCATCACCATCACCACCGACGACTCATTAGCTGTCATCTTCTCCATTCACTCGTCACAACCTTTGTTGTTGTCTTCTTTCTGGGCCAAACGGTTGTCTGATGATCTTCCCAGATCCCCTTCTCTACTTACATACCTGCACAGGTTTCTCAACCCACGTCAGGTTTTCAATCATGACATGCTCTACGAGCCTCCCAATCCTTTAGCCATAACCACTTTTCTCTCTCCTCTGATTTCTTTTCATTATTTTGTCATCAAAAATGAAAACGAAAAAAAAACGTCAATTTTCAAACTCCTCAACAACACATTATTGTTGAGGAAACCTCCTACATCTCCCACGAGTGCATCCCGCCCTGCGGGCCACCCATCCAAGGTCCTATGAGTGACCTTTTCTACCCCTCCTCTGAGGGGTCTTTCCCTATACATTCTTCGGCATCTTCTTTAGCTTCTTCCTCGTCCGTAGGACAACCCAGTCAACTTAGGAATAATGAGTCAAGGGTAGTATCCACAAAGAAATCCAAGAGTAAGCAGATCCCTCGTCGATTCCTTCTAGATTTAGCCACCAGGTGTCAGGCCCTTCTCGACATCCCTCAGCTGCTAGAAAATCTCATCCAACTACCAGAGATAGAATGTGAGGACAATTGTGTGATTGATGAAGGATATGGGGTTTATGAAATCACCGATGAAGAATACCCTATTGAAGAAGGGGATGAAGAATATGAGGATGCGGCTGGCGCATATGCTAGTGGAATAAGAAGATTCGATGAGCCGTCAGCCGCCGTAGAAGAGTCCACCAAAGAAGTCAACTTGGGAACTGAGGAAGACCCTAGGATCATCCTCATAAGTGATAATCTACCACCCTCTGAAGAAGAGGCATTGATTGAAGTTCTCAAGGAATATAAGGACACATTTGCATGGAGCTACGAGGATATGCCGGGTCTGGATTCCACCTTGGTTAAACATCGCTTAACTCTAAAATCAGGGTCCGCCTCGGTAAAACAAAGGTTAAGGTGTTTCCACCCTCAGATGGCTTTAAAAATGAAAGAAGAGGTCGACAAGCTCCACAAAGCCAGGTTTATCAGAGTCGTCCTTTATCCTTAGTGGGTGGCGAATATTGTGCCGGTCATGAAGAAGGATGGAAAAGTCAAGATTTGCATCGACTTCCGGGACCTTAACCGCGCGTGTCCAAAGGATGATTTTCCCTTGCCTCACATTGATGTGTTAATCGATAACACAGCAGGTTATGAGACCCTCTCATTCATGGATAGATTTTTGAGATATAATCAAATTCGTTTGGCAGAAGAGGATTATGAGAAGACGTCATTCACTACACCATAGAGAACATATTGTTACATGGTAATGCCGTTTGGGTTAAAGAATGCTGGAGCTACTTACCAAAGAGCTATGATGGCCATATTTCATGACATGATGCATATATATCTGCAGGTGTATGTGGATGATTTATTGGTAAAATCAAGAACCAGGGTGGAACATCCGAAAGTTTTGGCTAAGGTCTTGCAAAGATCAAGGGAGTTCCAATTGAAAATAAACTCGAAGAAGTGTGTGTTTGGTGTATCATCGGGTAAATTACTGGGTTTCATTGTGAGTAAAAGGGGGATCGAGATAGATCCCAACAAAGCTAAGGCCATCAGGGGCATGCCGCCTCCCAAAAATTTGAGGGAAGTTCGAGGTTTAATTGGGAGGTTGCAATTCATTCGTCGGTTTGTGTCTCAGCACTCACAAAGGTGTAGACCTTTCTACGAGTTGATGAAGTCAGGAGTAGAATTCCATTGGGATTCTAAGTGTCAAAAAGCTTTTGAAGGGTTAAAGGAATACCTGACTAGTGCACCCGTTCTCATTCCACCCAAACCAAAAAAACCTCTGATCCTCTACATCTCAGTCTTGGATGACTCCGTGGGAGCCGTCCTCGCACAAGCCGATGAAGAAGGAAAGGAACGGGCAACCTACTACCTGTCAAAACTCCTCAACCCCTGTGAGCAGAAGTACACCGCCATGTAGAAAACCTGTGCTGCCCTCGTTTGGGTAGTACAGAAATTAAAGCATTACTTTCTGGCTCATGAAGTCCATTTGATTGCTCGCATGAACTCTATCAAGTTCCTTCTGGAGAAATCCGTCCTTACTGATAGGCTAGCACGCTGGCAGAGTTTCCTATCTCAGTTTGACATCACCTACATCCAGCAAAAGGTAATTAAAGGCTATGCTATAGCCGAGCATCTCGCTCATCATCCTCTCCCCAAGTTCGATCCTGTCCAATCAGAGTTTCCAGATGAGGAACTATTGTCCATCACCCAATCTGGCGAACCAATGTGGGCATTATATTTTGATGGAGCTCTGAATTCCCAAGGGAAGGGTATTGGCATTGTCCTTCTAACGCCCGAAGGCGTTACCATCCCAGAGGCATTTTACCTCGCATTTCCAGTCACCAACAATATTGCTGAGTATGAGGCTCTTCTAGCTGGTCTAGAACTAGCCCATTCCTTCTATATCGCCGAATTACGAGTCGTGGGTGATAGTCAACTTGTTCTCCGCTAGGTGCTTAGCAAGTATCGCACCCTCGATCCTAAACTCAATCCTTATCAGGAGTTGGTCTCCGCCTATGCCAAATTGTTCACCAAGCTGATCTTTGTCCATGTCCCTCGCGAACAGAATATTCTGGCCGATGCCCTCGCCTCCTTGACCTCATCTTTCAGATTCCCTCTAGGTGTATGATTTGAATCCATCACCCTCTACAAGTGTCTTGTCCCTGCCGTTCAAGACCCGTACCTCCTAAGAATTAAAGAAAGAGTATTACGGAAGGTCCAGAGGGAGAAATTCTCGAGAAAAGAGAGATCATGTTGGCAGAAGTCGAAGAATAAATGGCTAATGAGGAGAAACCATGGTTCTATGAAATTGTCAAATACTGTAAAGGCCAATCTTACCCTGAAGGAGCCACCACAGAAGATAAGAAAGCCATAAGAAGGGTGGCCTAGAAATACACATTGGTTGGAGGTCTACTGTACAGGAGAAGCCTTACTGGTGTTCTACTAAGGTGTCTTGATGACGATGAGGTCTGGAAATGTGTGGAGGAAGCACACTCAGGTGTATGCGGTGGCCATGTAAATAGCCAAATGTTTGCTAAGAAGATCATTAGGCAAGGCTTTTACTGGCCCACTATGGAAGAGGATTGTGATGTCTATGTCCGCAGGTGTGTTAAGTGTCAGCTTCACGCCGACAAGATTCATTCACCATCTTCCTCACTTCATCCAGTATCCTCCCCATGTCCTTTCTCCATGTGGGCATTCGACATCATTGGTCCCCTAGGTGATCCTAACTCTCTCACCAAGCAGAAATCTTTCATCCTCACTGCAACGGAGTACTTCACCAAATGGGCTGAAGTCGAAGCTTACGCGGAAATTAAAGCGTCAACAATCTGCATGTTCATCATGAAGAACATCCTCACCAGGTTCGGCGTCCCAAGCACAATCGTCACCGACAATCGGCCACAGTTCATTTCTCAGCATCTTCAAGACCTCTGCAAAAGGTACGCAATCGCATTGCATCATTCATCACCTTATTACCCATAAGGTAATGGCCAAGCAGAGGCCACCAACAAAACATTGATCAAAATCATAAAGAAAACCTGCGAGTCTAATAAGTTTTCAGACTGGCCAGAAAAGCTTATCGAAGCTCTATGGGCCTATCGCACTTCAATCCGTACCCCCACCGGGTAGACTCCATTTGCCCTTACCTATGGGATGGAAGCGGTAGTCTCGTACGAGACTCTGATCCCTTCTCTTAGGGTACAATTGGATGAGGAATTTTCCCTCGACGAACGCCGTAATTCACTCCTTGCCCAATTGGAACTCTTAGACGAGAAGCGGCTGGCTGCTGCCGAGCATGCACGTGTTTATTAAAATAGACTCGCTCGCTTTTACCAAAAGAAGGTCATTGAGAGAAAATTCAAAATCGGTGAGATGGTCGTGAAAAGAATTTTTGTCAAACCAGGAGGGCCGCGTTCTAAGCTCCAACCCAACTGGGAAGGACCATATGTGATTCAAGCCGTGTACCCCGGTAACGCCTACAAGCTAGTCAATGCCGAAGGGACCGAGTTATCCCACCCTTGGAACGGGCTTTATCTTAAGAAATACTACTCTTAGATAAGTGTAACAACTGGCATGGTACGAGGACCAGCGAGCTGAAATTCACTCTTCGATCTTTGCAGTCTAACTCAAGGTTAACCCCCGCTCACTCCCGTACCCCGCTTTTGGGATCGAATGGAACGGAACTCGAGGGGAGCCTCGAAAAAAGAAAAAAGAAAGAAGAAGAAAAAAGAAAAAAAGAGAAAACAAAGGAGAAAAAAAAAGAGAAAAAAGAACTGATGCCTGGTGTCTATCATGCGGTCAGGTCTTTGCATCTGTCCTTCATGTAGGTTAGGACCCATTGAGGTCGGTAGGTCTCGGGTCTTTATCTGTCAGAACCGTGGAGACTCATGTCCAGTCATGTCGGCTTACGCCCACTAAAAGAAGGCAGCACGTACACACGCAGCCATTTTAGCTAGAAAATTGGTAGTTTTACTCATCATGGGGCTGTGCTCGAAGGTCTCCAAGAAAGTTGTAATCTTTGTTCTCTCCTTTCTCGACCCAATGAGACAGCCGGCGCCCTTAAAACGCTGAGCATAAGGGAACCGAAACGCAATACCCCGAAGGCGAGAGTAGGATTCATCTCCTCGAACCCGAGTCAGAGCACGAGAAGAGGGCAGTGTCCTCGCAGGCATACAAAAGGGATTCCCACATATCAAATTCTCATACCTCCCTCAAAAAAAAGGGGAAAGAGAAAAATCAAAGTCGAAAGCCTGGTCGTGACCGTGCCTGATTTCGACAAGCGAAACCCCCAAACAAAGGAAATTCTACAAAGGGGCAACATAAGTCTGTTCGAGGATTGGTCCAAAGTCACCCAAAGGGGAAAGGTCGAGTAAGTCCCGGTTAGCTCGTCGGGTTAACGGTTCTGCCGGTCCTCTCGGAAGGTTTATCCCACCTTACTCTTCTTTCTCCCCTCAAAGATGAAAGCTCAATGGAATGCCCGAGAGGCGCGCCCCACTAAGGCAAATGACCCCATTTTTTGCAAAACACACATATTTGTCTACTTCGAAGAGCAAAAGCCGTCACTGCGAAGGAGTCTCGATGTTTCTGGCCGGTCAAGACCTCTATCTACCGCTTTGATGGCTTCTTACTTCAACCTCGGGCTTAGGTCAATGCAAGCACGTCACCAATAGGGGCGACGGCGTCTGATTCCGGGTCAGCGTCGCGCGGTTGACCGTTAGGATTCCAAGGTGTTCCATCATATAGCATCTAGAGTTGTGAGGAAATAGACCTGGGTCGGGAAAATCCTTTACCCTGAACACTCTTTCGGTGTCTCCTTGTGGTCGGAAGCAACTGGGAGCCTAATCATGGCATGACTGTTTTGTCATCAGGTTAAGTCTTAACCGGCAGGACTATAACTTGAGGGGTTTAGGGGCCCAAATCAACGTAGATGTGCACGCAGGATACCCGGGAGGTTAGTGAGAAAACCTGTCTTCATATAGTTCAGGTGCCATAAGGATGGTTGCCAGGCATTAGTTACAAAATGTACAAAAAAAGGTAATGTTTGTGATTAAGAGGCCCCCCGGAGGGCTCCGTCGAGTAAGTCCAAGCGGGGATTCCCTTGGAACATGTTAACCTCGCATTACGCTACTTAAGAACGATTTAAGCACCTCTGGTCCAAGAACCATGCCGATTGTAATAACAGTGTCTTTCAAAAAAAAAATTCGAAAAAAAAAGTTTTCAAAAAAGGCATAAACAAACAACACACAAAAAAAATACATCCGTGTGATCTCATTTGTGTGCTACATTTTTACGTTATGTTTCCATTTGTGTGCCCGTATGTTGCATTGATCATCTTTGCTCTTGCCTTAATTAATAAAGGCTTGGCCCCTTGACTCGTTATCAAGGCTAGTCTCAAAACAATCACCCACTCTTGAGCAAGGGGCCAAGTCAGAACGGAAAAACTGACTTGTTTTATTGAGCAATGTGTACAGGATTGAAAAGCAGGAATGAAGGCAGAAGACATGAAACTGAACATTCCTTCCTTTATTTCCTCCTAGGAATTGTACATTAAGTTTCATCCTTTCTCTCAGTGTTATCCCTCTCTCTACTCTCCAGGCGAAGAACCCTGGAGGGTGTTGCTAAACCATGTGAGGCGGTGCCTCTGCTGCTCTGTACCCCTCTTCCCATCTCTGCTCCCCGTCGATCGATAGGGGCAGCAAAGAAGCTACTAACACGAAAGCCACGCTCTCGTGCTCTTTGGTAGCGCTCTTCACCATCTCTTAGCCATTGTTCGACAAGACCAAGGCTGGTTCGGAATTCAAACAGTTGGGCCTCCATGGCCCTACGCTCCTCCCTCTCAACCAATCTGTCGGCTCTCCGTCTTTCGATGTCTCTCTCCCTTTCCGCGCGTTCTCTCTCGCAGTCCTCCTTTCCAGCTGAAGGGTAATCCTCAGCTCCACGGCGTCCCGAGAAGAGCCATCGTCTGAACGATGCCGCAACTCTTCCTCCAGTTCCGCTATTCTGGCTTCCCCTTGCGCGGTGCGAGCAAGTGCATCTTGCACCTCTTTCGTCTGCCATAACCATCATCTCAGATATGTGGAGGCACGAATAAGTGAAATTCAATGATGAGACTCTCACCTGTGTGGAAAGCATTCCTTCTGCCTCCGCGGCTCGCTGCGTAGTATGAGCAAGCTGCTCATGAAGCAAATCAAGCTCGAAAGTGGGGATCCACAAATTGGAAGAGACACCATCCGCCCCCATTGCTGAGGAAGCCGCATCAAGCTGGGCGTGCTACAACACACATAAGGTGACACCGAGGACCTAACACCAGAAATATTGGTCTATGATCATGTGTATGTAGGCTTACCGAAGAACTCAAGGCGACGCGAGTATCATGTAACTGCCGCTCCGTGCCTATCAGGTGAGCTTGCAGGTTCGCTATCATAGTGTCGCGAACATCCTGTGGCCAGGACATAGGTTAACATAAAAATATATATAAAAAAAATAAATAAAAAATATATAAAAAATGTTGTTCACATCCACGGTCCCTTCAGGATGGAGTCACTCTGCATACATCGCCTTATAGAGGCGCAGATAATCTTCGTTGTCTTTAGCATGTGACTCCACGGGAGTGCCACCCCGTCGCCAGTCCTCGTATTGCTCAGGGAATCGCACTCTCCAATCAACAGAGGTCGCCGGCCCACGCGTCTTCCTCCCGACACGTGGTGTGGCAGTCATGTCCACCCATTCTTGGGCAAGCCACAGAGTCCTCATGGCCAATCGTAGCCGAAGTGGCTCGATTTCATTCAAGCAGTGCATCCAGAGGTCGCGTCCGAACCGGGCACGGCTCATTATGACCCAGGGATGATCGGCGTCGGTCATGCCCGCATAAGGCCTCCAGATCACCTAAGTCAGGCAAATCTTTCTATTTACAAGAAGGAAAAAATAGCACAAAATAAAATGAATGGCGATTGATAACCACCATTACTGCAGGGAACTCTTACAACTCGCGTCTCATCACCATCAGCTGGTAGGACATAAGGGCCGGGTTCATGATGGGCTGCCACCGCCTCACCAACGGCACCGCCATTGGGCGCCAATGATGGGCCTTTCACATTGGAAGGTAATAATAGCTCCACAACTGCCTTGTCATGTGTTATGAACATCATCAAAAAAGGATACAATTGAAGCTAAGAGAGAAGCCGGGTACCTGGATAAACGGCGTGAAACCACTCACTGTTACCTCTCGATCTGCTCTTTCAGACAGACCCGCAAATAGATGCGCCAACATGGCCGCCCCCCAGGCGTATCGTCCCACTTTCTCGGGGTCTACTAGGAATTCTAAGAAGCGGCAATGAATGTTGTCTCCTTTCGAGCCCAGCAATAATTTTCCCAACAGGAAGAAGAGTAATCTCCTCAAATCCATGTTGGCCCTCTCCCAATTGCTCGCATCTACGTAGTAGACGATGCGGCATCCTCTTTCAGTCCTCTCCATGAACTCTTCCGAGGACTGGTCATCACGAGGATGAACATCAGTAAGCCCCAGTGTCTCCATGATAGGCGTCTTGGCTACGGACCTGTTCTTACGATCATCTAGGTCCACCCCTAGTAACCTCTGGGCACCCTCTCTATAGTCAGAGTACGTGATACCGGTCAGTGCCTCGCCATCCACTTTCAGGCCTATAATTCGGACCAAATCTTCCAGGCTAGGCACCATGTGCCCCCAAGGCATCAAGAAGGCACGGCTCATTGGATCCCACCTTTCACGCATTGCTTGGACGAGAGAGAGGTCGAGCCTGATTGGCTCGATCCGAAGAAAGACTCAAGCCCCATCATGTCTAGCCTGGCCTTCTGAAAATCTGGGAGACCCCGGTATGCGGACACTACTAACTCCCATGGAATATGTGATTTCATCACACCCTGCGCATACACGAGGAATGGAGAGGATTTTTGCTAGAAGAGAAAAGGAAGAAGAAAGGCTGGAAGAAGAGACGAGCAAGCTCAGCTTACAAGTTACGATTGGGTCCTTTCATTCAGCTGTCCTTCAAGCTCCGAGAGTCTCTGAGAGCTGCTACCACTGGACCTGCTTCTCTTCGAAGAGCGGGAAGATTCGGCCTCTATCCCAAGTCTTAGAACTCTTAGCTCTTCCGTGCTGTGGATGCCCCTACTCTTCAAGATGGATTTCGATGTCCTTGGGAGAACAAGGAGGGGAGGTATTTATGGGAATGGGAGAAGTGCGAGCCATAACCCCCTTCATGCTAGGGCACCTTCCTTGCGGTCCCATGTGTCACTTCGCCGCTCGCACAGGGAAGCTGGTTGAGTGGTGCGACACGACGACTCAGAAATGATCCATCAAGTCTGAATGGATGCAATAGGGAACAGGCGAAGGCCGTTGTTGTTGACTTTGATGGAAGATTCTCGTGGAAAGAGGGGCATGGAAAAGCACGAGTCTCTGTTTCGTGGCTAGGCCTTGTCGAGCGCGTCACATAGAAACAGTAAAAGAGAAGAAGCGTAGGAAAGAAGGAACGCACAAGAGGACAAATAAGCGACAGGAAATCAAATCACTCATTCATAAGTCTACATAAACTGTCATACACATCACAATCATAGAGGGGAGGCGTATGCTAGCTCGCCAACTCTCGCCATCACCTTCACACTCATCTCTCTAGGTCTCCCTCTCCTCTCCCCTAAGGTGAGGGTCCCTCAGGGGCCTTTTGGAGCCCCGTACAGCAGCACTCGCCTCACCTCGTGGCGCCTGCTCGACAGCGGCGACCCGCTGATGCTCCCTTGGCGTAGCAAAGAAGCCACCCATATGGAGCTGGCCGGACTGGCGGAGTCGCACCCCGAATTCTCGTACCCTCTCATAATTTGCCTTCATCTTCTCTAGCCTCTGTTCCATAGCTCGAAGGCCTAGCTGGAGCTCCCTCACCTGAGCCTCCATGGCTCTTCTGTCCTCTCTCTCTCTTTCTCCCTCTCTAGTCTTTCTCTTTCCGCCTCTCTCTTGGCCACCTGGAGAAACACCCTTAACTCTAGGATGTCCGTATGTGGCCTCTCCTCACTGTGACGCCGCAGCTCCGCTACAGTCGCTACCCAGGCATCACGCTCCTCTTCAGCCCGGGCCGCGCGGGCCACCGCACCGGTAAGTTGCTCTCGGAGGGAGGCAATCTCAAGAAAAGGGGCCGAGGAGCTGGAAGATGCGCCGCCAGCCATTCCTGCCATCGATGCCTGCTGGGCACGCTGGCACAAACATAACAGCCATTGGCTAAGTTCCAAAATAAAAAAAAAAGAAACTGCTTTACCAGGATCGCTAGTTCCTGTTGAGTGACGGTCAGCTACTGCCTAGCCTCTGCTAGTTGGGCACGCAAGCCACTGATGTCGCGTGCATCCCCGGATTGGAGAGGTACCACATGACTCTCCCGCCGCTGCTGTAGGAAGTCGGCACTGTCCTACACCAGTACGCTCCCTTGCTGTCTAGGAAGACGTATGTGCCAGTCCTCGAGCTTTGCCTTGCCGCGACTCTCCTTCCTGACACGGCTAAGCTCATCCGCGCTCGCCCACTCATCGGCCAAACCCGGGGTCCTTGCCATGCCCTACATCAAGAAAGGACGGTCTTACGTCAAACAATGAGAACACGTCTCCTGTCAAGGACGCGTCCATCATTTGAGTGCAACACTTGTCGAGCCTTTTCCCCTCTCACATGGCTCGCTCCACACTCAAAAGGAAATCAAAGAGGTGGAGATCAGAGGACCTACCGGGCCGTGTTCACCTCCCTCCGTGCCATCGGGCCCCTCGGGTCCCTCAAGTGCCCGAAGGGGCCCTTCCTCTTCCATGGACGCCTCTCCGTGCTCTTGCGCGTCCCTCCTCGGGCAAGGAGTTCCTCGCCCCTCTCTCCCTTCACCGCCATTTGGCCCACCGAACTCCATCGATCGAGAGTGGAAGAAGACGAAGATAGGTGAGCAAATCTTGACGGGAGGCAGGCTCGTTTGCGGGCAAGGCACGGAAGAAGAAGGGCCACCTAGCGCTTTAAATTTGAATTTGAAAGTTAAGACACGTCCTCGCGCCTACCTGCGCCCAAAAAAAAAAAAGGGACCCCTCCGTGCAAGGCGTAATTCTTCACTTTTTAGGGCAAGGTCTCGTGAAGCGTGCCTCAAAAGAACAGGTGCAAGAAAAGAAGCATGGCAAAGGGAAAGTGCACACAACAAAAAGAACCATTTCATTTCACATAAGCAAATAGGCAATCGGACATCATAAAGTGAGGAAGGTGGGGTGTACAAGGAACTCTCTAACTCTCACTACCACCCTCCTGATCATCTCTCTCCTCCCTCCTTTGATGGGGATCCCTAGGGGGCCTCTGCGAACCCTGAGAGGCGGTGCTCGCCTCGCCTTGTGGTGGCACACCAGCCTCGAAGGCACGGCGACGCTCCTCGGCCGAAGAAACTAGGAAGCTGCCCATGGAGAAGGAACCAGACTGACGAAGTCGCTCCTCGCGCTCTTTCGCCCTCTGATACCGCTCCTCACTCTCCCTAAGCCTCCCCTCCGCTGTGCCGAAGCTCAGTCGGAGCTCCATCATCTGGGCCTCCAGAGCCCTCCTCTAGTCCCAATATCACTGCCGCTCCGCTCTCCTGTCCTCTCTCTCTCTCTCTCTCTCTGTCTCTCTCCCTATCCTCCCTCTCTCTCTCTCTATCCTCCCTCTCTCTCATCGCCTCTCTCCTGGACAGCTCGAGGGCAATCCGTAGCTCCAGCACGTCGCGAGGAAGCTCCTCAGCCTCCCTCCGTCGCTCCTCCTCTAGCTCCGCTATCCGGGCGTCACGCTCTGCCGCCCAGGCGTTGCGCTCCTGCTCGGCACGGACTGCACGAGCCAGGGCATCCCGGATCTTCGCCACCTGTCAAAGCCCGCATGACCCGTAAAAGATCGGTGAAGGAAGGAGAGCAACTAGAAGGAGAGCCTAGGTCAAGCAAGCACTCACTCGAGCCGCACGGTCGCGCTCGGCCACTGCATGCGCCAGCTACTCCTGGAAGGAAGAGACCTCCGGAGAAGGGCCCCACGAACTAGAACCCGCTCCGCCAGCCATCCCGGCTGCCGCTGCTTGATGAGCACGCTGAAGCACAAGAGCAAACGACAGTCAGGGGCTAAGCATCAAAAAATCCAGGACAAAAAAATGCATAATACATTGCATAGACTCACCAGGATCTCCAACTCCTGCCGGATGGCCACCAACTGCTGCCTGGCGTCTGTCAGCTAGGCCCGCAAGTCGGTAATAATGTTATCACGAGCATCCTGCATTTATGCACATATGTTAGTGTCACATGCATATGCATATAGAAAGGAGAGAAAAGGATCTTCATCTCATACTCACCCATGTCGCCCCACCGAGTTAGAGACGCCCCGCGTACGTAGCCCGGTACCGTCGCAGCTGGTCGGTGCTGTCCTGTACGTGGGACACCACCGGGACCCCACCCTGCTGCCAGTCTACGTACTGTGTAGAGAAGCGCGTACGCCAGTCGATGATCTTCACCTTGCCTCGGGTCTTCCGCTCGACATGGCTCGGCTCGTCCACGTCAACCTACTCCTGGGCTAGCCCCAATGTCCTCATGACCAGCCTAAGCCGCAGTGGCTCGATCTCATTCAGGCAATGGACCCACACGTCCCGCCCAAAACGAGGACGGCCCACTACGACCCAAGGCTGGCCAGCATCGGCCATGCCCAGGTAGGGCCTCCACACCACCTGCATCGCCATACATGCATCATATTAGTTGCCATTTTACTCAATTAAATCATATGCATAAAACAAAAAAAATCATACGCATCATACCATGGCCTCAGGGTACTCGGTTAGCTCACGTCGAAGCGACGCCAGCTGGTAGCCATGCAGTACCGCAACCATGACCGGCCTCCACCGCCGCGCCAGGGGCACGGCTCTCCTGTTCCCCTGCCTGGCTCTTCCCATCAGGAAGTAGTAGTAGCTCCATACCTGCATTCATCATATATCATTAATACAAGTAATTGCATATTTGTAACTACGGTAAAATGCATAAATAAAATGTTTACCTGGAGAAAAGGTGTGAAGCCACTAATTGTCGTCTCCCTCTCTGTACTCTCAGAGAGATCGACGATCAAGTGGGCGAGTAGGGTTGCTCCCCACGCTTAGTCCCCCACTCGGTCCAGGTCCGCTAGGATCCCGAGGAAGCGGCAATGGATGCCGTCCCCCTTCGTCCCCAGCAGAAGGCGTCCCAGTAAGAAGAAGAGGAACCTCCGGAGGTCTAGATCCACCAACTCTCGCTCGCTCGGATCCTGGGTGAAAGCCGCGCGAGCGTCTCCCTCCAGTCGCGCCAGAAACTCCGCTCCAGTCTCGCTAACCCGCTGGCGCGGGTCAACGAATCCAAGCGCCTCCATGATGTCCACCCGGCTGACTATCCTGCAGTCTCTATCGGTCGCGCTCGTCTCCAGCCACAGCAGGTCCAGGGCGCTCTCTCTGTAATCGGGGTAGGTGACCCCGCTAACGGCCTCTCCGTCCACTCGTAGCCCGGTGATCCGAGCTACATCCTCCAATGTCGGCACCATATGGCCCCAGGGCATCAGGAATGCTCGACTCGGCACGTGCCACCGCTCCCTCAGCACCTGGATAAGGGGAAGGTCAAGCCGGAAGGGATCAATCCTCAGGAATGCCCCGAACCCCATGGCGTCCACTCGTGCCCTCTGAAAGTCCGGTAGCCCCCGGTACGCTACCATCACCAGAGACCAACTGATCCGGCTCTTCATCACGCCCTGCACACCACAAAACAAAAAAAAAGGAACACATCAGAATCATGAATAATAACAACACTGTACATAATATTTTCTATTTATTTTCAAAAAAAATAATAATAAAAAATAAAAAAAATACTTTTTTAAAGGCGGCGAGTCTGCTGGACGTTTCCTACTTTCTCTTTTTTTTAAATAAAAATATATAATAAAAAATAATTTATGAAGGCGTCCACCTAGGTGGACGCCTCCATATAATTTCTCTAATAACCAAAAAAAATATAATAAAACAAAATAAATAAAAAATTTTGAGGTTGGAGGCGTCCAAGCCCCTGGACGCCTCCTCCTCTCACCCCCCTCCCTCCTGAACGCCGTCTCTAGTCCCATTTTATGCTTAAAAAAACTCAATAATGCAACAAAGTAGGATTCTAGGGGGCTTACCGGGTCGTGCTCATCCCCTCCCGTGTCGCCAGGGCCCTCAGGACCCTCCACAGCCAAGGGAGGTGCCTCCTCCTCCGCGGAAACCTCCACCTCCACGGCGGCCTCCTCTGCACGATCCCTCGACCTCCTCGGACGACGAGCAAGTCGTTTCCGCTTCTCTCCACCTTGGCTCGAGCCTCCGTGCTCCATTGGGAACCAAGAGTGAGTTGTTCAGGGTCAAGTGGTTCGTTGAAATGAACAGGAAAGGGCGCGAGGGAGCCCTTTATATCAAATTCAAACCATTTAGGGGCGTCTAGGCGCCTGGACGCCCCCATAAAAAAAGCCTTTTTTGGGGCGTCCAGGCGCCTGGACGCCCCTATTAAAAAATATAATTAAAAAAAATATTGGGGCGTACAGGGCCATGGATGCCCCTATTAAAAAATATAATTAAAAAAAAAGAAAATATTAGGGCGTCCAGGCGCCTGGACCCCCCTATTAAAAAAATATAATAAAAAAAAGAAAATATTGGGGCGTCCAGACCCCTGGACGCCCCTATTAAAATATATATATATAATTAAAACAATTTATATTATATATGTACTAATATATATATCTATATATATATAAATGATAACAAAGGGGAACAATGGTCCAAAAAATGTCTGACTTCGAGTTTATTCCATTAAAGCGGAGTGAGTTACATTAGGGGCTTAGGTGCTTTAGGCCTTAACCTCCCCAGTTAGGTTACATAAGCCCTCCACAGCTCGCATTCTTCCTCCACATGCGCTAATGCCTTTCCCGCAACACTTGTCTTCCAAGGTGCTTTAAGGGCCTTCGCTTCCTTCACATCCGCTTCCGTGCCCAACTCCCTCTTCTTTAAAGGAACGATGCCGGTTAGCAGTGGGAACGAGTGGCGTGGAATGCCGATTTGGATACAACACCGATGCACGTTATAAAGAACAAACTCCGTCACGCCGATCAGTTGGAGTTCGGCATCAAGGGAAGACCTTGTGAGGAGTTCGCGTGAGAGTAGGCATGCCGGTGCACAAGTGAAAAAGCTTTGCGTCATGGTTCTGAAGTGAGACCGCCAGTCTTCACGTCTCCTCAGCCACGGAACCCGGTTCGCTATGGTACTACCGAAGCCTAACACATCGACTATGTGATAAAGGGGACTTTGTTGGAAGAGCTTCGGAGCAGTTGGCATCCCCTCGCGGTGGTCAAATTTGAAGTGCAAATCAATCCAACAATTCAGAAGAAGTGCGCAACTGAGAGGAGGCTTACCCATGCTGGAGGCAGTAAGACCACTGTAAAGGTAGGCAAGGATGGCGGGTCCCACCCTCTTTCCACTCCAAATCCCGCAGATGGCACTCAATTGGTCCTCCTCCACTATGTTATCGGTATAAGGAAATAGGAGAGCACCCGCCAAACAGATGGTAAACACTTTCATGATTCCTTCTAAGTGGTCATCGTTTGGTGACCCTCTCAGGACATCCATGACCCATTCCGCGAGCTTTTATAGATCAATTCCCTTTTGAGTCTGGACCTTCCTCGCAGCACCAGGCGGCATGAAGCTTCCAAGGACACTCTCAGAAGTCACCCTTGTCAGCATCCACATGACCTTTATCCTCTCGTCACTCTTGAATTTCTTCAGTCCGAGCAGAAGTTCCACCTCTTTGAGGAGGATGGTCGCCTCGAAGGTAGGGAATATGAAAGTGTGGGTTTGGGGATGCCAGATCTCCACCAATGCGCCCATAGCCGCCCAGTCCAAGCGAATCTTCTCGTAGTGCTTGGCGTGAATAAGGAGCCCTTGCAGATGCCACTTCGTGATTATGGCCCTCATGCCGATGGAGATGTTGGAGGTGAGTTTCGAAAGCCACGGCAGCTTGGAAAACTTCCTCGGGCCTGGGAAAAGAGGGTATGGCTGGAAGAGAAAAAAGAAAACAAGGAAGGAAAATAAGTGAAAAGAGAGTTCGTGCGGAGAATTTGAAATAAATCAACCTACCATATGCGACTGGATCATCCCACTCAGATGACCTTCGAGGTTGGAAAATCGCCTAGTCTCGCTACTAGGCCTGCTCCTTTTCATAAGGAGGGAAGACTTGCCTTCCATCCTGAAACCCTCAGATTTCTTCTCCTCCTCCCCTTGAAGCTTCTAAGCCCACTCCTTGGTGCATTTGGCTGAACTAGCCTAAGGGAGTATTTATAGGAAAGGAGAGGCACTAAAGGCCGAAGTGCGTCACATCAGTGGTCAGTCGTTAGTGTTTTGTCTGGATCTCCCTTGTACTGTGGTGCGATTCTGTTGCTTTCTGATGTTATTAATCTGTGCAGATTTTACTAACGGACGCCACTGTCCCACCTTGTGTACCACCGTTCGGTGATTGGTCCCACCATGTCATGCATCATATTATATGATATTTACACTATTAGAACATATCAAGGACCTTGCGACCCGAACGAATCTGAGATTTGAGTTCCCCTTCAACAAAAACAGTGATGATTTCAGAAGAATTTGGGTTGTACGGATAGGCCGTTAATTTGTGATAGCGTGGGGATGATGGTTCCGTTCAGTGAGTTGGTGCATGGATAAACGAGCTCCAGTTCAGTATCAGCTCACCGAATCAGTATCCTGACCCATTCTTAATGAATTGATAATATTATCGTTGGCTATTTTCTATTTTAGTTTGGTTTAAATTTTCTTTAAACCCAGCATGCATTCATATAGGACTTTGATTTTATTACGGAAGATCATTCAAAGTGATTTGATTGTGACAACCACTGTGCTTCAATTCTTACAAATATGAGATATTTCACTCAGAATAAAACGCGGAGTTTCCTTGAGACGGCTCTACGCTGTTCTTCCAAAAGAGACCCTTGTTTGGACTGACCCTCAGACATTCCTCTACTTTTTACCTTGTTTGACCCACCTTGGCCGCAGCACTTCCACATTGGCTGGTAACCGCTCCCCAAAGGTGAAACCTGTAGGTTTACGACCCAGGTACTTCCACACTGAGAAGTTGGTCTCCTTTTATTTCGTGCCAGAGCGCACATCTCCCCCTCCCTTGTTTGATCTCCGTCCAAGCAATCGTCAAAATTTGAAGACCTTCTTCAAGGCCGCCTCATTGAAAATCTGAGAAAGATTCCAAACAGTAATGTCAAAAGCGTGTCCCATCACACCTTGGCATCAACTTTTCAGTCCATTCCCACTCCATTTCACTTCACTTCGATACCATTCCATTACGTATCACTCCCTTGCAAAGGAGACGCCAAGGCGGGGCAGCTGTAGACACGCTATTACTGACATCACCCTGAGAAAATCTCATATTACTATATGACGTCCCGCAATGGCTTTCGCATTTTGAATCGCTTGAGTGCTTCCCATTCCTGGGTCTTCTTTCGGCTTTTGAGTGGGGAACGTGACGCTTTTTCGACATCCGAAAACCGCCTCGTTACGGAAATCATGCAGCATACGGACGGCATCGCCACCAATCAGACGTACCGGAAGATTCCAGAATCAGGAGATGTCTGGCGGATGGCTGCCGACGGGGTTCCGGGGGGGCCCGGCAGATTTTCTTGGAGGCGTCCAGGACCCTGGACGCCTCCATCAATGAAAGAAAATAAAAAATAAAAATAATAATAAAAAATAAATAATAATAATTATGAAGGCGTCCAAGCACCTGGACGCCTCAGTATTGAGGCATCCTAGGTACTGGACACCTTCATCCTCCGCATCCGGACAATCCCGGCAGGCCGCTCGACTTGATGCTTTGGAAAAATCCAAAACATTGAGGAGCCCAGATGCCTGGACGCCTTCTATTTCCGACATCCGGACAAGCCGAACCGCCGCTCGGTTTGACGTTGTGGAAAAATCCAAAAATATAGGGACGTCTTGCCAGCTAGACGCGTCCACTCATGAGTCACGGGTGTCCACCGAAACCACATGCTTTACCCACTGTCTATGGCTTTTGGAGGAATTTCGGTGGGCGAACAGGAAGGCGTCCAGTCTCATGGACGCCTTCATAAAAAGGTTAAAAATAAAAAAAATAAAAAATATTAATTTATTGATTGAGGCGTCCAGGGTCTTGGACGCCTCAATCCATTTCCCCTCTATAAATAGAGGACCCCCTCCCTCGAAGGGAAGGGGCTTCAGATCCGACAGAGGAAGGAGAGACTCTGTCGGATCCCATTTCTAACCTGTGGGTTTTTGTAGGAGGAGGTTCTGCCGGCTTCTCGGGTGCCCGCGCTCACAAGAGGAAGGCCGCCTTCGTCCACCGTGCTTCCACGTCGTCCCTACGCTGCCGAATCCCGCCATCGGTACATCCAATAAGCCAACTCTCTCCCCTTTTCTCTATAGTTCGTTTGCATTCATCATCTCGCATTCTCCATCTCCCTTCATAAGGGAGTCTTCTTTTATATACGCTTGCATATCCATTCATCATCATATTTTCCTCCTACTCGTGTCCAAGAGGGGTTTAAAAACAACACCAACCAGGTGTGTGTCTTGCCATGATTTCATTTTTTTCGCAAGGGATTGATACTGCACTGCCATTCTCTAATTTCATTTATTTATTGTCTGTTGTTTTGCAATGGTAACCGAGGAAAGCCCTCTCCATCGGCTGGCCGAAGGGAGAGGAAAAAGTAACCCGCCATCTCCTGCTTTTGAGGTAGGCGCGATCACTCTTTATTTTGGGGTCCCCGGCCCCTAGCGATCACATCATAATCTCGAGGCCGCGACGAGTCATTTCCCGCAATGGCCGTTTGAATTTCTGTCTCTATATTTTTATGCTGCTCTTATACCTGTTATACTCTCAAGGCCGCGGCGAGTCATTTCCCGCAATAGCCGTTTGAATTTCTGTCTCTACATTTTTATGCTACTCTTATATCTGTCATACTCTCGAGGCCGCGGCGAGTCATTTCCCGCAATGGCCGTTTGAATTTCTATCTCTATATTTTTATGCTGCTCTTATATCTGTCATACTCTTGTGACCGTGGCGAGTCACTTCCCGCAATGGCCGTTTGAATTCTTGCCTCTATATTTTTATGCTGCTCTTATAACTGTCATACTCTCGAGGCCGCGGCGAGTTATTTCCCGCAATGGCCGTTTGAATTCTGTCTCTCATATCTTGAACTGCCCTATTCTGTCATACTCTCAAGGCTGCGGCGAGTTACTTCCCGCAATGGCCGTTTGAATTCTGCCCCTTTTTTTTATATCTATCGCTTCTATATCTGCTGTACTCTTGAGGCCGCGGCAAGTCACTTCCTGCTATGGCCGTTTAATCCCCATATTTTATTACATTGCATCTGTCCCGCACGCCCCGTCGGAGCAATCTCCCTTGGTGGCCTCTCTTCTCTTCTCTCTTCTTTCTGTGTTGCAGCAAAACGAGCCCCTCGCGTGCTCCGCTTCGCCTCCTCCGGTAAATTAATTAATTCCACGTGACGTCGCTCACATCGGCCAGACACCAGTCTCTCTACATCCACCCCTCGCTCAACTCGAGTGAGGATTCCCTTGCCAAAGCAAGAAGCAGACTCAGTTTGCAATAGACGCTACCAAACAGCTTGAGATTGAGGGAAACAAATCCCTCGACCTAATCTTGCTACCCACAAGATCAGCACCCACCGTGCCACGCCCCAAGCGCGGAAGGAACCCGGAGATGCGTGACGAGTTTATATTGATCATGTCAATCAGAGCGTTAGTGTATTCAACACAAAGATAGAGTGCGCAAAAGTAAAGATAACCCAATCCTTTATTCAAGCAGAACCTCAAAGTACTTCTATTACACATGAAAATGCTAAGACTCAATGAAAGGAAAAAGTACAATGATTGACTCAAAAAAATTAGAAAGATAAGACTAGTGACGCTTGGATGGATGGAGTAGCTCTAATCTCTTCACTCTTGACCTTCCCATCCGATTGAGTCTCGTCATCGGACTTACCTGAAAAATAGGAGAAAACACTGAATGAGCGAACGCTCAGTAGGAATTATATCTCAGGAGCTAGCTTGCTTTAAGTAAATTACATGTTACAGAATGCAATAAAGCTATGCATGTTTACGTAAAACGACAAGAGAGAGAGTATAACAAGAGATAATTGAGTGAACTAGCATGTCTTTCAAGAACTTATATCAACAAATGTCAAGATATTCAAGCAATCATGTCATGTCGAGAATTGGCCATCACGTTTCAAGCAAGTATATAAATACCCTTTCTGAGTCACGCAAGTCAGGTCATGTCAAGTCGAGGATGAGATTGTGGAATGTCTAATCAAGCTAGTCATGCACTTCGGTGCAATGCCACACCGTCATCATTACAACTCCCATGGGCACTAGTTCTTTCGGGTGCTCCTCCCAGGACTAGATCGGGCCCTTATATGCGCAGGCATTGATCGTGTATTTTTCGACATCCACTATAGTTATAGCCAATATAGAGTTTCAATGGAATAAGCTTGTAGGGACTTTAAGGTAGATCTTGTGGAATAGAATTTCAAGGATTGAACATGAACAATAACGATACAATCACGATTAACGATAAAACTAGGTGGAATCAGCACCCTAATTGGGTGCCATGATAATAAGAATAAGCGCTCATATAGCGATGGTCGCTCGTTCTTGGATATGATAAGCTAGATAGAATTGAGGTCCACAAGTATGGCACCTAATTCATAAGAACACTAATGGCATGGTTTCCCATTCCATTAATTTAGAGTATTCTCATGACATCCTCTTAGTAAGTTATGAGGGCCGGTATACCATATTTCTATAGAGTGACATGGTAATCAAATAGTGACATAGGTTTTAAGGATACAATCAGCTCGGCTGCCTCAAGGGAATCCAAGGCTAGCGGAGTCTTACGGAGGTCTCTATGATAAAGTCACTGGTTCAAAGGAACGGAATGTCCTATGGACAGTTCATCTATCACCGAGAAATAGTGGGTAATCGATAAATCAACGTGAAACATGGGACTATATTCACGGAATGGAATATAGTGCCTAATAAGTAACCCACTGTAAAAAGGGTTACAAAAGCCACAAAATCAGGAAATCAGTCAATTGGCGTATGGGCTTAAGTCTTCATTTTATGAATTGGCGCCCTTGGCAGGGTCGTTAGTTCAATAAATGATGACTGTTCACGCAGTCGTTATATCCAAGTCTTGTTAATATTAAAATCTATAAACATTCTAAAATTTCAGATATTATATAAATGACGTCTTACATTAAGGCTTCAATTTCGTAAACAACGCCCTAGTCACGGGCGTCATATATCAAATTTAAGGGCAGTATACACGTCGTCAATTATCAAGTCCAAGAATTTATGTACGTTTCCATTTTCATTATTTATCACGAATCTGACGCCTATGTGTAGGGGCGTCCATTCAAATAACGACTTAGTCCTGTGGAACGCGCTTTTGCTTTTTCTTTTGTGGATTTGTTATTTATTGGTTTATTGGCGTGCCAGTCACCGGGGTGACAATTTTATTGTGCGCTCGATCTGACTTTTAATCAGTCGATTGTGAAGTCCGAGTTGGGACCCGAAGTCCGTCATACCATAAAGGCTATGACGTTAATTACACCCTTCCTAAGAAGGACAACCCTTGATTAAATGCCAAAAATATGGGGAAGGTAGCGATAGAGATAAGACTCAAACGAGAGAGAAGGTTGGTTCATCAGCAGGGCGTTAAATGGCCTGAGTGAAGCAAGGATACAACAACTGCAGAGCAAATCCGGCGGCATGTCCCCATTACCTTGGACTATGCCAGATGGGGATAGGAAACCACCCATGCAGCGGCAGGATGGGATCCGTAAAAGATCGGGTATATCTAACCCGGAATCCGGATAAGGACCGGTGCGACATGACACACCCTGTGCAGGTGCGATGTCTTATTGATATCCCCCTTCGGAAGACCATCGGAGAACATGCAAGGGCAGAACTCCGTGGGCCAGCGGGGTTAGGAGAGAACAGCAGGATCACTCAAGGTGACGTGAATGAATTTTGGCAGCATATCCCCTTTATCTTGGGTTATGCCAAGAGGAGATAAGCCATCATCCACGGGATGCCGGGATGAAAGCCGGAAAAGAAGGGGCACCAGGCCTGGGGCCATCGCCCACATCCATAGCATCGATTGATGTTCCTTCGGAACCCATCGGAGCACATGTAGTGACATAGCCCGTTAGGTCCATAAGGTTATAAAGAAATCCGGATCGGGACAGAACAATGTAGGGGAAGTCCTCCCCATTGATTTATTTCCTGAGGGATGCCAAATGCCCTCTGTATATTCCTCGGGTGGGTACAACATGGGGATCAAGGTTCAGACCAAGAAGAAAGAGGTTCTCGACGTGAGGGTTCAGAAATATGGCATGGCTTCTCGGCGTGGTCTGAAAGGAGTTCTCGGCGCGCCACGAAGGGGACTCTCGGCATGTGTTGAAGGAGGAAGAGGAGGCTCTCGGCGTGAGGGTTCCCGGCGCGCGCCGCGTCGGGAACTATTCACGCCGAGAAGGTGCTGGGCTTGAGCACCGTGAGGGCTTATGGGGTTTTACGGGGCTCTGTTCTAGGGATTTTTCTCAGGATTCAGACAGTGGCTAGGGAATGGATTCAGGAGGCAGGTGAGGAAAGAGCCAGGGGCCTACCAGGTTGACAGCAGGGGGTCACAGCTGAAAGGGGTTGGAGGGATCAGAGTCACCGGGCCTTCGAGCTCTCAGGAACAGGCTTCACGCCATCAGTATTGCCGACCATCCAGGAGATCGAGAGATGTCAACCTCTGATCCCTGCAATGGCCCTAGTGGCTCGAGAAATTTGAGAAGAAAATCACGGACTCCGTGACGTTTCAATCGTCGATGACATTGAGGGAGAGAGGGGGGAAACAAGGCCCAGAAATCCACAGTGAGGATTGGGGCTTTGTTGGCTCCGTCCCATCTTAAACAGGCACGCGTATAAACACAAAGGATTATCAGAGTCCTAAGCATTCAAGCAATCAATGTATGCAGGGGACGATAGATACCCTGAAAGAGAGATAGAGAGGACAAAGCCCAGGTATCCATAGAGGTGAGGATCGGGGCTCTGTACCAGCTCCCCCGGTGCTGCGAGAGAGGCAAGCAGCAGGGAGTACCTATCAGCCGCCAGGACTACCGACCGACACCTGAAATCATGGACTCATCGATCAAACTCCGCAACCGAAATGATAGCTACCACGATCATCAGAGAGGGGTGAGAGAAAGAAACTCGAGCTTCTACTCATTGCACCATCTTTATTATTCATACTTCATTGGCTACAGCGAGATAACTCGGACGATAGTCGAAAGGGGACTATGAACATCCTTCGAGTAGAAGAAATCCCACATACAAGGGTAGAATGAATACATGAGAGAATGAAAAGAAACCCGTTCGGAATGACAGGAAGATGGGGAAGGGCGGAGCATTGACTCCTCCCCCTCCCCGAGCACCCCACCTTCTCCTTCTCTCGAGCTTCGCAGCAGCTTCTTCACTCGCTCTCTTTTCTTTCTCTTTCTTTCTATCTGTTTTATGGATGAGGTTTCTTCTGTCCTCTACTTCTTTCTTGTTGTGCTCTTTTCTTTTCGAGAGAAAAGGGGGGTTTTTATAACACCACCCTCTCCCCCTATCGGCATGATCATCTCGGCGCACGGTTGATGAGCTCCCAGCACGCCTTATTCGGAGGCAGTAGGCTTCCCGGTGCCCCTTCCTCATATGGGTCTTGTTGGGCTCTCGGCGCCACACGGCTGGGCCCATTTAGATCTTTTAGTCTTTTATGCTTCCTCATCAGTAAGCTTGAGCTGTTAAAGCCGCTTAATCTGTCCCTTGATTTGTCGGTCCCTCGAGTCCGTCAGGCTAGGCAAAGGCCCATCAATTGGTGAGTTAGCATAGCTTCATCAGAATATTTCTGGGAATTTTCATCAGTCAGTGGACTGCAGTTCTTCATCCGTACTGCCGTTTGAGCGACGACAATACCGGACATCAGCTTGGCCGGGGAGGGCTTCAGCCGGGTGACAACTTCAGTAATGGACTCTCCGTAATCCTAGTTTTGCAGGAGTTCCTCGGGTCTTCATTTCTGATTCAATCTGATCTTTCGTCTCTTCTTTATCTTTGATTATATTTCCGGTGTCAACAAATGCCCCCCACTTGCAGGTAGCGGGAGTGCAGAATAAATGACACGGTGCCTGCAGGTGCGTAATTCAGCATCTGATCTCATTTCTCAGCTTGGGATTGCTAATCATCTTTCATCTTGCAGCTTGGAAGCTTCTTTGCATTGACTTTTCTTGTAATTTCTTTCAACCCCTTTCGATCTCTTTGTTTTGGATGTTCTCGTCACGGCTCTCTCGGCCTGTAGCTTCTCGGCGCAATCACCGGTAGGGACTCTCGGCGGAGAGCTTCTAGACGCGCCCGGCAAGGGGGGCTCTCGGCAGCACTTCTCGGCGTGCCTTTTGGCCGAATGGGGCTCTCGGCCTGGGGTTCTCGGCGGCCTTTTCTCGGCGCGCCTTTCGATCAAAGGGGGCTCTCAGCCTGGGGGGTTCTCGGCACGCATTTGACTGCGCCGAGAACCTCTTTGCTTAGGGCTTCTATTTAAGGCGCCGAAAGCCTCCTTCCTTCTCATTCGATACGGCCTCTTCTCTCTCTTCAGTTTCTTTTCCTTCTCGGCGGTGGCGGCGAGTTCCTCCCCTCCGGCCGTCCAACTTTCTTCCCGTCTCATTAGATTTCACCCGGGCGAGGACGTTCTTTGGGGATTTAATCCCCTTTTGCTTTCGGGATCACCCCCTCTTGGTTGGTGACTCCCTATTCTCCTTGGGCAGACCCCGAATAAGGGGAGATGCTGCTGAAATTTTCAAGGGCTTCATATTACAATCCTTACGAGACTGCCTCTTATCTTAGGTCTTTTACTTCACATTTCTTTTTCCTGACTGCAGATATTGCAATGGCTTCCGGCTCTGCTGCTGCATCCTCTGGAGCTGTCGGGGCCAGTTCGTCAGCCCAGCCAGATATATCACGGGCCACAGTAAACTGGCTGAATGTGCACAGTCTAGACTTCGGATACGACAAAATCGCTTCCATTGATGAATCGTCTGATTCTGAAACTGACACGGTGTCAACATCCCGGGTATACTCCACTGGCATGGAAACATGCTTCAGACGAGGCACTGATTATCTTCCGGATTTCCCGAAGGACAAGCACTTGATGCCGTTTATCCGGACTTTCACCGTGGGTGGAATGCGGGACTATCGAATAGCTCGTGCAGTTGAAGCCGCAATTCTGGTCGAGAGAGACAGCCTGAAAGATTCAGTGTATCGTGGGAAGGCTATATATCTTCCCGGGGAGAAGCGTGACTGGGATGCAGTCCTTGGCATATCGGAGTTGGAGCCGGAAAAGAAAATGCTGACCCGGGTCCCGGAGTTCACACCTGCTCGGTGGGATAATGCCAGTGGCCGAGTTCATAGGGAGAAGCCGGCTACGGTCTCTTCCTGGCACCAGTAAAGTGGGGGTACCGCGAAGAGCCTTTTGTGCTGAAATGTTCGGCCGTTCAGTTCAAGTATCATTTGGCCGCTGGTTGGTTTCGAGATACCAAGATCACTGACGCCCACCTATTTCGAGTAGGAGCAGTGGAGTTTACTGAGTTTGTTCTGAAGGAATATGCCCCTCTGCTGATCAGAGCCGGGGTATATCACAGTGTCTTTGCTTCCAGATTTCGATATCCCATATCCAGAGGGTTATGCTGTGGAATGTTTGAAGTATTCTGCCCTTTATTCAACACATTTTATACAGCAGAGGGCGAGACATCTCTTGACCTCCGGAGTCTATCACAGATTTCCGGACTGCCTATTGATGGCGAGCTGTATGAAGAAGTTTGCTTGGCAGATTCTGAGAAGGATAGTTCCGATGGTGAAGGCAAGTATTCCCTTGGCTTCTCATACCGGTATCTAATGAAGGCATATCGCTCCATCTATCTGGCGTACAGTAGAGGGTCCTCCAAAGGCTATCATCCCCGAGAGAAAGGCAGCAAGCTGAGGGTCCGGATAGGGCAGTGGATTCAGTATTTCTTTGACGGTCCCTTAAGACATGCAGACTTTCCTTCCCTGGGACCGGCTGCTAGCAAGTAGATATGGGCTCCTCGCTATAAGCCAGTGCTGCCATCTTCATTGCGCCGTGCAGGCAGAGGTGGTCCCAACCCAACAGGTGTAGACCCCATCACACATTGTGCGGCTTACTTCACATTCTGGTTGTGCACTTTCGCCCTCCCTCAAGGGGACGAGACAATCATCCGGCCAGAAGATATATACCCGGCCTGTCAGATGGCCTGGGGAATGAGGCTGTCGCTTTGCCCAGCGGCCTTGTGTTTAATCTACAAATCTTTGGGAGATTTGTACAAGCATCGGACTCCGCGTTCTTTGAGGACTGTGGGTCCTTTTCATTTCTTCAATGCCTGGGTCTGCAGTCTATTTCCTGAATTGGCTCCCAGAACTTTACAGGAAGATACAGTATTGCCCAGAATGATTGAGTTTGCCAATGATGAACCTGGTCCTTTCTATGATCAGCTGTTCAAAATAAGGGGCCGACTGATAAAGGTGCCGGTGGATGCCCCTGGCAGCATTCATTTCTGGAGCTTGGCGGCAGGTTCAGCTCCTTTGATTCATTCTCAGAGAGAGTGCAAGCTGGAAGAGGTAGAGACCTATGTCCATCCTGTCTCAGGGGTTAATACTGCTCGGTCTATCCTGGAGCCGGAGCTGGTCAGATGGGCCATGGCCATTCGGCCTAGTGTCTTAGTTTTCAGAAAGGGTGGCCTGCTTCTTCTGGAACCATACTATCCATTCCGCTTTAGACGGAACTTTGGTTACGACCAACATATCCCTACATCAGTTGCTCAATTTCCCCTGGATAGCCGGGCTAAGCATGGGTCCACCATTGTCGGCGATGGCCGGTTGTGGTGGGATTTCTATCATCGCCAGGATGGCGCAGTTTTCAGAGTTCCCACTGTTTCCAACCGTGTCCCCCGGGTAACATCAGAATACATCAAATGGTGGAACATTTGAACCAGCTTTTACAGGGATAGTAGAGGTGCATTCTGGGACGTGGCCGAGCATTCCTTTTTGAAACAACAGCCCGGGCCAGTGTTTGACATCCCCGAGGCCCACCTAAAAAGGCTTTACTCACAACACCAGAGGGAAGTGGAGAAATATCTGGCCCATCGTCTGGCTTTGAAGGAAAAAAATTCCGACCCGCCTGCTCCTGTCTTTGATGCTATCAACGAGGACACTTTCATGCAGAGCTTGAAACATCTGAGCCGTGTAGGGGGCGCTCGTTTGGAGGTGCAACAATACCCATTTCCTGTTGAAGAGCCGCTCCCGGCAGTAGTCCCTTGGAGGGGTCCGACAGATAGATTTCATCCATATAGGACGTTTGTGCGTAGGGAGGACAGGACTCAGACGTACTACAAGCAAACGTCTTGGCTGTTCATTCTGCTGAATTTACATGGGTTGTCTGCGGAAAGCCCGCTAGCCGGCATCTTGAATAAGCCACTGTTCATCTCCTTTCATTATGTCGACGGTTGGGGCATGGACCACCTCGACTTATTTCGATGCCTTGACTCACGTGGTCATAGTGATCTAGCAGCTTTAGTGGAGAAATGCCAGACATTTGGTGATGTCTGTTGGCTTATCAAGGAGGCTGCTTCCCACTCCAAGGAGGTAGCTTATCTGTACTGGCTGCTCTCTGTCTTTTATGATGGCCCCGCAGGTATGATCTTTTCTTTTCTGACTGTAGTGCTTTCCGCTAAATATTTAAACTTTGCATTCACTGACCTCATTGCTTCTCTGCCATCTTCAACAGACAGGCCGGATATAAAGCGACAGAGGCTATACAGAAAGATCATTACGCAGGCTGAGAAGCCTACTTATTTTGAAGTCCCTGCAGCAGCACCGGCTACCACTCCCCTGCCTCCTGGCACGAAGAGAAAGGCTTCTACAGTCAAGGCTGCAGTCGGGAAGGCCAGGAAGGCCAAGAAGGCTCATGCTCAGCAGTCGGCTTCGGTAGCGATGGACACTGGGACCCCTCTCCCTGATATTCCCTCATTTGATGAGTTCGAATCTCAAAGGGAGGCTGCTCAGACATCGGTTCAGGGTAACATCAATAGCCTGCAGTTGCATTCTTCATCCTCTTTTACTGGGTTTCAAAGAAGTCCTTGAATCTGACCCCTCCCTTTTGCACATCCCAAGAGCCAGTTGTGGCATCTTCTGTGGTGGAGACCAGGCTGCCTTCTCCCACGCCGGCTAGTGAGGCGGAGGGTAAGCATGCCTTTTTCATCTTTTCCTGCATATTTCAATTACTTTTCATTGTCCCTCTCACAAGCTTTTCCCTGTAGTGACGGTCGGGGAGGAGACTGAAATTACGGGAGAGGCTGGCGATATCACTCAGCCACAGGAGGGTCATAAGACCCAGACGAAACGGGGCCTCATCCCTGTGAGGCGTATAGTTACCCGGTCTTCTTCCAGGAAGACGTTAGAAATGGCGGTCCCGCCCGTGGATAGTGTAGAAATCTCTTCTAATAGCTCCACGACCGCTTCTGAGGCAGATAGAGAGGAAGCAGGTTTCAGTGAGAGCGAGACGGAGGGTGTTTCCAAATCAGAGGCCCCATCCGCATGCACCGCCATTGTTCCATTATTTACCCCCTCCAAGTTGCTGGTGCCATCTCCTGAGGAGGAATTACAAGAAGATTTTGTCGGCTTGGATACCGAGGCAGATATAACTCCTCCTTTTGTTGCTTCAGCAGCGAGACTTTCTCCTCCTCTGCTCTCCTTTGAGGACATTGACATTATATTAGAAGTGAGTCTCTTTTCTTCTCCTCATTGTTTCCCCTTTTTATTTGCTGCTTGATGCTGTATTGATCTGTTTACAGGAATCCCCTGTTGCTAGCCCGGTGATGACTGCGGCCTTTGAAGCCACTCTGTCTGACGCCTTGGCCATTGTTCCTGCTTCGACAGTAGCCTGGGCAGGCGTTCCTGAGATAATCCGCCCTGTGCTGGTGAGGGTGCAGTCCTCTACGGACTTAGCATTGTTGGACTTGAGGACTTCGGGGGAAAGCCCGGCTCTCATCAAGGTCCTGGATTTCAAAGCTGAGATGGACCCAATTAGGGGTTCCGCCTTTATACCGGCCGCAGTGCTGACCATTGCGCCTGAATCGACAATTCCCATAACATCAATCATGGAGAGTGAACCCTTGCCTCTCCGGGCTGTGACCCCTGCAGCCTTGACATTGAAGGAACTGGCTGTTGCAGCGGGGGTGGAAGAAGGAGAGGTAGCCGTTACAGAAATTGGAGTATTGTCTATAACTGCCCCGGAATCTATCTCCATACTTTCGGAATCTGAGGAGGAGGTACCCTGCGAAGAGGATGTTGAAGGTGCGGGTATTGCATTAGAGACCCAGGAAGCAACCACTCCGGCACTTACTGGAGTCACCCCTGCGAGCATTCAAACGGTGACCCTCGAGGAGATGGAGGTGGACGGTCCCTCGGCTTCGTCAGAGGTTGTGGAGAGAGCTCAGTTGGCGCCTTCGGTAGACCTCCCGTCTTCTTCTTCTCAGCCAGATATCACCCTATGGGCAGACATTGACAGTGAAGTAACCTTTGAAGTGGCTCCACTTCCCTTGCCTGGCTTTGCTTCACCTGAGAGTTTTGTCTGGCAACATCTGGACATGTTGCGCCGGCTAGTGGAATCCCAGCCCGGACTAACTTTTTCGCAGTTGAAGGAGATAGCCGAGCATTTCACCGTCAGTTTACAGGCAATGGGTTGTCCTCTAGAAATATGGACCCAGCGGGTTCTGTTATTGTTGAAATTTGTACATCGCCGGGATTTCTTGGCACACATTATGTCTGACAGACTGGCGGCTTTGAGGTTGCAAAGGATGGAGTGCAAATCTGAGCTAGAAAAAATGAACTTTATTCTTCAGGAGTGACAGTGCCAACTGCAGTCTCTGGCGCAGCGGGAGCAGTTCGTGCGCGGCCGAATAACCATTCTGGAGGCTGAACTATCTGGTCTCCGAGCTGAGCTGCCGCAGATAACAACTTCCCGGCCGCAGCTCGAGGAAGAAGCAGCTCTATTGGAGGGGCAGGTGGCATCCTTTCGGGACGAGTCTGTTCGACTGCAGGAGGAGGAGGCTCGACTTCATGAGCTGGGGGCTGCCCCGTATGTAGGGCTTCTGGCCTTCGAAGACATATTCCGGCGCCCGTGAATATCTGTTTCCCCCTTTTTGTAATACAATTCCCCCTCAGGGGCCCTTTTTGTATTCCCTTTTTTTTATTCAATGAAAAGGAATCTTTATACCAGTCTCATATGTGGTTTGTTCTTAACTTATCGCACCGTCAATATACGACGATTTGGCAGCGGTTTCAGCGGTCCCTATGGGAATAGCCTGTACCTAGCAGGAGAGCGTCCACCCTTTCAGAGAAAGGATGGGGAACTCGCTCCACCGCGCGACGGCATCCGGAGGGTGCCTAAACCCAATCCTGGGGGTAGCTGAATAAAAGAGGTTTAGAACATCATTTGGGACAAATGGATGGTTCACCTCGGACAGGTTTCAAAGCTGGTCGGGGCAATGTATCAAACGACCAGTGGCGGATTTTATCGTTGATATTGGGTTTATATCGACGCAAAGAAATTTCATAAGTTTCATCAGGATATACGTAAGGTCTAAACTGGGTAGACTTGATCACAGGTGGGACGTGAAAAGGGTATGTGGTTTTCATCAGGACAGACGCAAAATCTAAACTGGACAAGTTTTCATCATTGATCTGGCAATGCACCGATCGACCAATGGTTGGTTTCATCATCGATATGGGGTTTACATCGATGGAAAGAGATTTCATAAGTTTCATCAGGATAGACGTAAGGTCTAAACTGGACAGGGTTTCATCATTGATCGGGCAAGGTGCCGGTCGATCAATAGCTGGTTTCATCATCGATATTGGGTTTATATCGATGCAAAGGAATTTCACAAGTTTCATCAGGATAGACGTAAGGTCTAAACTGGACGGGGTTTCATCATTGATCGGGCAAGGTGCTGGTCGATCAATAGCTGGTTTCATCATCGATATTGGGTTTATATCGATGCAAAGGAATTTCACAAGTTTCATCAGGATAGACGTAAGGTCTATTCCAACAGGTTCTATTGCGGGTGGGACTTTGCCAAGAAATACATAGGTTTCATCGGGATAGGCGTAGGGTCTATCCTGGTAGGGTTTTATTGTTGACCGGACAAGGAGCCGATCGGTCAAGGGATGGTTTAGGAGTTTGATCAGGACAGACGTAAGGTCTGAACTGGCCAGGCTTCATCGAAATGATGACCGGCTCTATTGTTGGTGGGATATGTGAAAGGAGGGTATGTAGATTTCATCAGGGTAGACGTAAGATCTACCCCGGAAAGGCTTTATCATCGGCGGGGCATAGAGCCAGATGTCCGACGGAAGGCCTCATCAGTGAAGGGGAGGTAAAGGCAACGTGCCGGTTGGCATGGAACTCCTGAATTACCACATTACCGACCCAAGCGCCCTTTCGGATTTTCGCCGGAGCCAACCCCCTCTTGCTTTTGCCCACGCGTCCTTTCAGATTTTCACGTGGCGGGGTACCCGATTTTGCCTGCAGTGCCCTTTCGGGTTTTCACCACAGCTGGGTTTTAGCCCTTTTTGCCCTTGTCCAGAATACCTGAACAAGTCTGGCGGGGTATCTCTATTTTCAACCCCATTTTTTGTACTTTTTTTTTGTCATTTTCTTTCTCTTTTCCTTTTTTTCATTGTCTTTTCTGGGACAAGAACTTTCATCCTATGGACCATGGCGCCATATGCTTATTGTGGACACACGATCATTGATGTGGGTGCCAACATCAATGCAAAGGGAAGTAGGGTTTCATGATCTGTCCAGACGAAAGGTCTGAATCGATTTAGAGGATATAAGTAGCAGCTCGGGCACGAGGCCGCCTGCTGAGAATATGAGTTTCATCATTAATGTGGGGTTCAACATTAACGCAAAGGAATATAGTTTCATGATCTATCCAAACAGAGGGTCTGAATAGATTCAAAGAGCAGTGTTGTGCTATGTCAGAGCGGACGGAAGGTCTACCCTGGATGGATTTTAGCATCGATCATGCAGCGTGCCAGCCGACCGATAGCAGGTTTCATCATTGGTATTGGGTCCATATCAATGCAAGGATTTCATAGGTTTCATCAGGATAGACGTAGGGTCTAGCCCGGACAGGTTTCATCGCTGATCGGGCAGTGTGCCAGTCGATCGGCAGCGAGTTTCATCATCGGTATTGGGTTTATACTAATGTAAGGATTTCGTAGGTTTCATCAGGATAGACGTAGGGTCTAGCCCGGACAGGTTTCATCGCTGATCGGGCAGTGTGCCAGTCGATCGGCAGCGAGTTTCATCAACGGTATTGGGTTTATACCAATGCAAGGATTTCATAGGTTTCATCAGGATAGACGTAAGGTCTAAACCAGACGGGGTTTCATTGTTGTGGGTCTTAGACAGAAACAAGTGAAAGTGTTTTATCAGGACAGACGGAAGGTCTATCCCGAGGTGGGCCTATTATCGAGGGAATTTTTCTCGAGCAATGCATGAAGGCTTCAACAGAATAGACGTAAGGTCCATTCCGGATGGGTTTAATCATTGATCGGGCAAGGCGCCGATCGATCGACGAGGAGTTTTATGGTGGGAGGTGAGGCTTTCTTTGGAATCACCACATTACCGACCCAAGCGCCCTTTCGGGTTTTCGCCGACGTCAGCCCCCTCTTGCTTTTGCCCACGCGCCCTTTCAGGTTTTCACGTGGCGGGGTACCCGATTTTGCATGCAGTGCCCTTTCGGGTTTTCACCACAGCTGGGTTTTGGGCCATTTTTGCACTTGTCCCTAATATAGGAGCAAGTCTGGCGGGGTATCTCTATTTTTAACCCCATTTTTTTTTACTTTTACTTTTTTTTTGTTCTTTCTTCTTCCTTCCTTTTTAGAGGGTGACAGGTGGGAATGCCACCAGCTTAAGATGAGGGTAGCTTGATTAGGGCGGAGTGCCACTAGACCAAGAAAAGGGTAGCTCGACTAGGGCAGAGTGCCGCTAGACCAAGGAAATGGGTAGCTTGGTTAGGGCGGAGTGCCGCTAGACCAAGAGATGGGTAGCTCGGTTAGGGCGGAGTGCCGCTAGACCAAGAAATAGGTAGCTCGGCTAGGGTGGAGTGCCGCTAGACCAAGGAAAGGGGTGTAGCTCGGTTAGGGCGGAGTGCCGCTATACCAAGGAAGGGTAGCTCGGCCAGGGTGAAGTGCCGCTAGACCAAGAAATGGGTAGCTCGGTTAGGGCGGAGTGCCGCTAGACCAAGAAATGGGTAGTTCAGTTAGGGCGGAGTGCCACTAGACCGGGAAAGGGGTGCAGCTTGGCTAAGGCGGAGTGCCGCTAGACCAAGAAATAGGTAGCTTGTTTAGGGCGGAATGCCGCTAGACCAAGGAAAGGGGTGTAGCTTGGCTAGGGCGGAGTGCCGCTATACCAAGGAAGGTAGCAGCTTGGCTAGGGCGGGGTGCCGCTAGACCAAGAAATATGTGTAGCTCGGTTAGGGCAGAGTGCCACTAGACCGGGAAAGGGTGTAGCTTGGTTAGGGCGGAGTGCCGCTAGACCAAGGAAGGGGTAGTTGTGTCTGATCACTCGGGGAATGCCGGTTGTGCCGCATGATACAGCTTTAGATGTCTTCCGTTGAGTGGGGAGAATTGGATTTCCCCTCGATGGTTAACAACCACGTAGGCCCCTCCTTCGTAGACCCTTTGTATCACATAAGGACCTTCCCAATTAGCATTCAGCTTTCCTTTTGGGTTGGACGCCATGACTTCTTTTTTCTTGACCATGACAAGGTCACCCTTCTTGAATTCTCGTCCTCTTACGAGTTTGTTGAATGCAGCGGCCATGCGGGCCTGATACATTTGGATACTCTTCTGGGCTTGGAGGCGCTTCCCTTCCAATTCAGCCAGTTCTTCTAGTCTTCTTTCTGCATTGGTCTGTTCGCCACGGGCCAGGCCATATTGGACTACCACTCTGAGTGACGGGACTTCCAGCTCTAGCGGAACCACAGCCTCTGAGCCGTATACCAGCGAGTATGGTGAGCACCCTGTAGGTGTCTTGAAGACGGTGCGGTATGCCCACAGAGCTTCATACATTTTCTCTTCCCAGTCCTTCTTATTAGAACTGACGACCTTGGCCAGCAAGGTGCAGAGAGTCTTGTTAAAAGCTTCTGCCAATCCGTTTGCCTGTGGATTGTAAGGGGTGGAAGTTCTCCATTCGATCTTATACTTCTCAGCAAGCCGATAGACCTTCTAATTTCTGAAATGACTTCCATTGTCAGATATTATTCGGCTGGGGATCCCGAACCGGAAGATAATGTTCTGCTTGATGAATCTGGCGACCAGTTCACCAGTCACTTCTCTTAATGCTATAGCCTCCGCCCATCTGGAGAAGTAATCTGTTATGGCCAGTATGTACTTATGTCCGCCCAAGGAAGTCGGCAGTGGCCCGACTACATCGGTTCCCCATTGTGCGAATGGCCAGCTGGGAACTGTAGGGTGCAGAGTTGTAGGAGGCCTTCTAGGCACAGTAGCATGCTCCTGGCATTTCTGGCATGATTTTGCAAATTTACAGCAGTCTTCAAACATGGTGGGCCAATAGTAGCCCAGCTTCTTGATTTCTATCTTCATCTTGGGACCGGCCTGGTGGGCACCTGCTGTCCCAGCATGTATCTCTTTCATCGCGTGCCAGGCTTCCTCAGTGGACAGACAACGGAGTAGAATCTTCTTGCGTGCATCTGCCATCATTCGGAACAAAATTCCATTCCTGAGTTCATCAAAATCTTTGATTCTCAGGAGTTTCATCTTTTCTTCTCTTATCTGCGGCAGTTGTTGGTGTAGAAACCACT
This sequence comes from Amorphophallus konjac, assembly GCA_022559845.1. NCBI lineage: Eukaryota > Viridiplantae > Streptophyta > Magnoliopsida > Alismatales > Araceae > Amorphophallus > Amorphophallus konjac. The sequence continues at coordinate 330,898,807 of CM040118.1, forward strand.
ACAGCAGGTGCTGTCTCCAATCAGGCGCTTGTTTTGTGCTGATGGCGGCAACTTCGTTTTCTTCGGGGCACCCTTCTAGCATACTGGGGACCTGCCGCCGGTTCATAACAACAATGTTCAGTGTTTCATTTGATGGGACTGCTAGTGAGCTGGCCAACTTTGCCAGTGCATCAGCTTGGGCATTGTGCCCCCGGCCCACATGCTTGAGCTCAATATGATAGAATTTCGAGATAAGGCGCACAGCTTTCTGGTGGTAGGGATTCAATTCTGGCTTCCGCACTTCGAACTCCCCTTGGATTTGTTTTATGATCAACATTGAATCCCCGAATACCTGAAGCATTTGGATACCCATGTCGAGGCTGATATGCAGACCGATTATCAGAGCTTCGTACTCAGCTTCGTTATTGGTGCATGGCTTGTTTATAGAACAGGAAGTATGCACGACTTCCCCTTCTGGTGATTTCAGCACAATACCGGCTCCAGCCTGTATTCTGGTCTTTCCATCGGAGTCTGTCTCTGTTCTAGATGCTCCATCAAAGAATAGTTGCCACATAACTGACTGGGTCTGGCAGGCCTCGAGTGTCTCATCATCGGGTAACTCAGTCCCTAGCATATCATTTTCCGGCACAGGATGCTCTGCGAAGAAATCAGCCACGGCCTGTCCTTTTATCACCCTCTGGGGTGTATTGGTAATATCGAATTCCATCAGGATCACTGCCCACTTGCCCAACCGGCCTTTCAGTACTGGCTGAGTCAATATGTATTTGAGCGGGTCTGCTGCAGATATCAATCTGACTTCATGTGACAACATATAGTGTCGGAGCTTTTTGACAGTAAAGACTAGTGCCAAGCAGGTCTTCTCTATGTAGCTGTAGCTTTCTTCAGTTCTAATCAGCCTCCTACTTAGGTAGTACAAGGCTTGTTCTTTGCCTTCTTCATTTATCTGTGCCAGCATTGCCCCCAGGGAACAGTATGTGGCTGCGATATACAGTATCAAGGGCCTGCCCTTAATTGTTGCCCCCAGCACCGGAGGGGTCTTGAGGTATTCTTTCAGCTTCTCAAAGGCTTCCTGACAGCCATCGTCCCAGAGGAATGGCACATCTTTCATCATGAGCTTGTGAAAGGGGTGGCATCTTCCCGATAGATTTGATATAAATCGTCGGATATAGGCCAGATGCCCTTGCAGAGATCTCAGCTCGGACAGATTCCTTGGCGGAGGGAGTTCCTGGATAGCCTTAATCTTGGATGGGTCAATTTCAATGCCCCTATGGCGGACAATAAACCCGAGGAATTTTCCACTGGACACGCCGAAGGCACACTTCATGGGATTCATCTTGAGTTCATATTTGCACAGCCTCTGGAATACTACCCTCAGGTCTTGCAAATGGTCTTCTCTTCTTTTAGTTTTTACTACCAAATCATCAATGTAGCACTCTACTTTCTTGAAGAGCAAATCATCAAAGATCCTGGTTATAGTTCTTTGGTAGGTAGCGCCAGCATTCTTGAGGCCAAACGGCATCCTTTTGTAGTGGAATATCCCCTTCGGGGTACGGAATGTAGTGTGCACTCTGTCTTCCTCAGCAATCCAGATTTGGTTGTATCCGGATGACCCATCCATAAATGATAGGGCCTTATGACCCGTAGTTGCATCGATCATCACTTCAGTGATTGGTACTGGGAAGTCATCTTTTGGGCAAGCCTTATTAAGGTCCCGGAAATCAACACATATTCTGATCTGCCCATTCTTCTTCTTTACGGGCACTATATTGGCTAGCCATGTAGTGTATTGATTTTCTTCAACAAAGCCTACATCAATTAGCTTGTCAACCTCTTTGTTAATCTGATTTATTAATTCAGGGCGCATTCTCCTGGAAGGCTACTTCACAGGGCTAGCCTCTTGGTTTATTGCCAATCGGTGCTGTGCCACATCAGAACTCAGTCCCGGCATTTCATCATATGTCCATGCAAAGCAATCTCAGAATTCCTTCAAAAACTGTATATACTGTTCCCTGGTAGCTGGCTCCAGCAGCGCACTGAGGAATGTCGGCCTTGGCTCATCTGCGGTTCCCAGATTTATTTCTACAAGCTCATCGACGGTGGCCTGACCTCCATCTTCGACCTCGGGCGGGGCTTCTTGCAAGTCAATGAAGCCTCCCGGGATATAATCTTCCTCAGTTTCATGATTTTCTGTTTCATCATACTGGTCATCAGCGGTTGCTGGCTCATCATATATGGCCAATATTGCTGTATTCTGTTCAGTACGCCCCGAGGACGTAACTGGATCAGCAGGAAACTCGAAGACGGAGTCTTCCGCCCTTAGAGGCTCTTCTGATACAGACTCCCTCGAGAGATCATCATTCTGTAGAGCCCGGACTTCTTCTAGGATGCGCTCAAACTCCAGGCATTCCCTCAGCTCTTTGACTGCTTGATCCTCATCCGGGATTCCCGTGTCGAACTTTGCTTCAGCATGGAACAGATCTTCTTTGCAAGGTAGGTCTTCCCAGCACCAATCTTTCTTTGCTTCATCAGACGTCCCCGTCTCCGGCTGACTGTCTGGGGCTTCATTGTTCATTATGGATTGATAAATGATTTCTTCATCTTCCGAGGGGTACTTGTCATATCCCACCTCGAGAGGGTCTTCATGCTGGTAGGAGACAGATATGACATCCAGCTCAGCTTCATAGTATTCTTGAAGGGTATAACCCAATCCTGGGTGCTGAGTGATCTTCCTCAGTTCTTTATTATCCCGAGGCGGATCCCATAGCTCCTGGAACGCCTTCTTTTGGGTAGCAGGTTGTAGTGATGGCATCTGCATCTTAGAGAACATCTGCGAAACCCGTCGGGTAGTATAATCTAAGCCTGTAATTGGCACCATCTGGTTTGCAGCCTCTTCAGGGACTCTGTAGTCTTGATCATCTTCCTCGACTGATTCCCCAGTGTAGAATATGGTAGGAGGTTCGCATAAGCGAGGGACTTCCATAGTCTTTAGTGGTAGCACCGTCTGGTATTCAAGGTTGACGATGGGTTTGAATAAACCCTGCGGCACCTCCACTTGTGTGTACTTTTCTTTCATTTCTTCATTGATCTCATCCGGGTGAATGCTAGGAGGAGTGATCCGAGCAAAGTCACCGGCATAAGAGATGTGCGATACCTCATGCTTTTTAATATAGCCCTTTGGTGGCGGTGGAGACCAATTTCTTGCCTTCGTCGCCGGCTTTTTCTGGCTGACCACAGCCTCTTTCTCTTCATCCTTTTGCGACACCTCCGTGTAGTAGGATGCATCGAGCATATGGCACTCGAATACTTTGAAGGGATGCAGATCCGCAAACACCCTCTCTTCTTTTCCTTCATGGCAGTATTTAATGCATTGATGTAGCGTGGACGACACTATCTGATATTCATGCAGCCACGGTCTCCCCAGCAGGGCCTTATATGTGGTGTTGGAGTCGATTACATAGAATCGTACCACGGTAGTGAGATCCCCCAATGTGAGGTTAAAATCAGCCACCCCAAGGGGCGTCTCACATTTCTGGTTGAATCCCGCAATTTTCATGTCTCTGACCTTGGTAAGCTGCAGATCAAAGTAATATTTTTGGTAGATCCAGTATGGGAGAATGCTCACGGCAGCCCCGGGGTCTATCAGTATCCTGTTCAGTGGGTGACAGTTCAGGGAGCCCCTCATATACAGTGGTCTGTTATGACAGGAATTCGGAATCAGCATGTCATCTTCTGTGAATGTAACCGACGGCCCAGAATTCACTTCTGTCAAGAGTGCTTCATATTGTGCCGGCGACTGCAGGGCATCAACAATTGCTTGGCGAGCCTCCTCACTCAGAGAGAGAATCTCCCAGATGGAGAATCTGGTAGGGAGCTTCTTTAGCATTTTCATGATCCGGCTGCCCACCCTGACATTAGACAGTCTCATTTCCTCTACCCATCGGGGCTGTGGAGGTTCATGTGGTGCCCGTGGCCTCTGCTGACCAGTGCTGGCCTCAACCTCTGGACTGACTTCCTGGGAGGATTCTTCTATAGCAATGGCCCCTGGTGCTGTCAGAGGGTTATCCCCTTCTTTCTCATTCTGCTTGTAGGCTACAGACGCCGATTGCTGGGGTCCCTTGCCTTTATCTGGCCCAGCCTGTATCGATTGCCCATCTTCTAGACTAGACAGAAATTCCAGAAATGTTGGAGTTTGACCTCCTTTCTTCTTCTCTTGGTACAAGCCGGTAGGGGGAGGAACCTGGACACCTCGTACATCTTGTTCTGGAATCTGGTAGGGCTGTTCCCCTCTGAACATAATGTTATGATTAGCTGGTGGTGGGCGCCCCCACCTTCTTCCGGAGCGTGTTGCATGTGCCGAGGTTGAGGCCTCGGCATGGTTGGCTTCTAGCGGGGCATTTGATGTTTCATCCTCATCGTCCTCCCCAGGCGAGGTAAAGAATGCTGACAGAGTGTTACACTGTACTATCGTGACTTTCTTTCCCTTTTTGGACTTGGGCCGTCTCTTCTTCTTCTGGGAATTTGGCTTTATTAGCTCCTGCCCCCAGAAGGGTTCAGTCTCAGCTTTTTCTTGTTCTGCCTCTGACTACTCTTTAATTTTCAATTCTTCGAGCTGTTCCCAGAGTATACAGTCTTTCACCAGCAGGTGCCCGGGCTTTTTCTGTTCATATTCATCGAGCCCATTAATATACTGCTGTAAACGCCTGGCTGCAGGACTTACTTCCTTATGTGCAGGTAGGGGGACTTGTCTTCTCCGGTTATGAGTGGGGATCCGGATGACCGACCCTGTTTTAGCTGTGCGCCATACTGGCTTTACTGGAGACAGTTTAGGTCTTGGTGTGATACCGCGGATAACTGCTCCATTGGTATTGACTGCGGGAGTCTTCTTTCTGTTCTTTATGGGTTTCATCTGCCATCCTTCCTGATCCTTCAGTGGGGTGAGGAAGCGAGCTTCATAAGTATGCCTGGTACATTCTTCAACGGCCTCTTTAGGCAGCTGTTGGTAGATTGAAATCATATTGGCGGCCATTTTTAATGCCGGAGGCTCATGTGGACGAGGTGGCTCTACCTGGTAATCTCCCAGCTGTAGCTCGCCCTTTTTGACCATGCCTTCCATAATATCTTTGAAGACGTAGCAATGTTCGATTGTGTGCCCCAGCGCACGGTGATATGGACAGAACAGTGGATCACCTTTCTTCGCCGCGTCATCGGGTCTCTTTGGCTCAGGCAATGTTACCTTGTTGAACTTGTATGCCCGGTTGAATAGTGTGGCTGTCTTATCTTTCGGGAAAGAGTACGGCTTTCTCATTTTGTTTCTCAGAGAGACCTTATCTTTTCTTTCTGCTATGTCTGCTGGTGGGGGAGCTTCATCTGCCCCCTTCTTCCCTTTCTGTTGCTCGAAGGTTCTAAAATCGACGGTGTTGGCCTCAGAGTGCGTTGGTCGTCGATCATTAGATTTCCCTTTCGGCACCGTTGGAGCATTGGCGATCGGACGCTTAGACAGGAACGTCTCAACCTCCGCTACTATATTGTTCAATCGGTCAAATGTTCTGATATCTGCACCAATCATCTTTTCCAGTACCTCTCTCCTGAGGCTCTGCTTACATATTTGCACTGCATCTTCTTGATGAGGAGGTCTTCTGCATCTCATAGCTAAGTTCCTCCACCTTTTGATGTAGTCCAGTGCTGTTTCATCTTGCTTTTGCCTGGTTGCATATAATTCGGCTATTGTAATTTCTCTTTCCGTGACGTGAAATCTGTCGCGAAACTTTCTTTGCATATCAGGCCAATCGGTCACTGACCCAGCCGGCAGGCTTGAATACCATTCAAAGGCTATCCCGGTGAGGGATGAGCCGAAGAACTTAAGCAGATAAGCTTCATCAGCTACCAAGTCACCCATGATTGTGGTGTAGTAAGCTACGTGCTCCCTGGGAGAGCCTTGGCCATTAAAATTTTCAAACTTTGGCGGCTTACTGACGCCTGGAGGTAGTCTCTTAGCAGCATACTGGGGAGGATATGGTACCTTGTATACATCGTAGGCACTAGCATCATCACCAGTCTTCTCAGACAGCTTCATCTCCACAATTCTTTCAATCATCAGCTTGTGGGCTACGGCTGGATCTATGTCTTCTGAGAAGAAGTGAGCTTGTTGCTGACTATGAGGAGTTGTCATCACAGTGGCGCGCAAGGTGGGCGCGGTAGGCTGTGTCTGAGACGCAGAGGGCTGAGCTACTGTTTGCTGTGGAACAGGTTGGCTTGGTGCTTTGCCCTTATCAGCCAGGAGAGGATTAGCTGGGATAGCCGTCTCTGTTGAGCTGGAAGTATGCCCCACATGCTCGACCTGCTTGGAGATCGGTGTAGCTTCATGTCTCTCATTGAGCTGTCTTCTGAGAGCATTGATCTCCTGTTGGTATCTTCTGAACATCATCTGGATCATGGGATCCAGGGTGGACGGGATCTGTACATCTTCTGAAGTCCCTTCAGCATCATCAATGAAGGGATTGTCCTCCTCTTCAATTGTTACCACATTAACTATCATAGTGGTGATCTTGCAGACTTCATCATTAGTCTTCATCTTATCCTTTGCCGCCTGGCCTCTCCTTGTGACAGGCCCGGGTTTGGTTGCCAGCTTGAGTAGCTCGTCCGGTTGAGTTGGTAGCATGTCTTGCCCCCTGACAAGTCCGGCCATATTGCAGGCAAAGATCTGCATCTTTTCCCTCTGCCTGAAGACTTTCCTTTTCATCTGATCGGGGTATTTGAGCCGGTCAAAGACTGATATTCTTTCTCTGGCTTCTTCCCTATGCAGGTCTTCTTTCCCATACCAGGCTCTGTGGCCTTCTTCATAATCATTGGAGTCGGAGGAGGAGACTCCGATCATCATTTCTTGGAGGGTTTCTTCTTTTTCTTCATCCATGGTGCCCAAGGCACGGGCTAATCTTTGCTGACCGAGGGCAGAATTCCCCAGGTAGTGGAAGTAGTCTTGAGCCAATTGCTTCATCTCCTCTTGATTGTGCCTTCGTGGCTTTGGTTGGAGCATCAATCTTTCCTGGTTCTTCTGTTGATAAGCCAGTCTCCCCACCTGAGCAGTCAGGTGCTCGGCTTTGCAGTATTTGAGTATATCGGCATGTCTGGCACAGGCTCTTGGTCTTCTTGGAATGGCAGCAGCGACTGGTTCGCTTATTCTCATTTCCTTTATCTCCCTGAACCTTCTACTCCCATCCTGGCAGTAGTTGGCAGCAGCAGCGTAGTTCTTTCCTTCCCATCTTTTGCCCCCAGCCCTGGGATGGGGGACCGAGAGGTCTTGCTTCTGCTCATATTTTCTGCCCCTCATCCTGGGACGAACAGTGGTCAGATTTCTTTCTTCATTTTCTTTCTCGTCTTTCTTACCCCAAGCCCTGGGGTAAACAGCAGCATCATCTCTTATGTCTTTTCCTTCTCTTCTTCTGCTTCCTGCCCTGAAGCGGGCAACAGCATCCTCGGTAGCTTTCCCCTCATCTCGAGTTGGGGCCCAGCTCTGAATCTTCTTTGGTCGCCAGACCTGTTTATATCTTGCTGGCTTGGGCGCCAGCGGCTTCCTCTCATCAGTTTCCCAGTTGGCCCTCCTGGTGGCAAGAACTTGGAACTTGTTGTTGATCTGGACGGTCGGGACAATCCTGTCTGGCCGGACTTCTCTCGGGCGACCGTTGAGGTTCACCCTAACGTCACCCATCATCATCGTCTTCCCAGAATTTGAAAGACGACGGTCGGCAGCAGCATACCGGCTCCTCCGGTTAGTTCTTTTCTTCATTTGGGCAGCAGCGGGGACCGTGTCCCTCCTTTGAACATGATGAACATAGCAGGCGACAGCTGTCCAGGTCGTCCTCTCTGGTAAGCTACCCTTGTTATCAGCAGTCTTCATCGGGGCACTTGCAGCAGTGCCTTGCTCGTTGTTGTCGACCTGCAGAAGGTCGGTGAAGACGAGGCCCAGGCAGTTGGGCAGCCCGACAGCAGGCGGCATCGATCCGAACGTAAGAGGTACCGCCAGGTAGCCCTCTCACACATGTGCATCGACCACTTGTTGATCAAAGTGTACAGAGATGATTCCAGCCGTCATTGTAGTTTCCTGAAAATAAGGAAAGCGCACAGAATCAGAAATTTGAGGGGGGCCCGCTGGGCCTCCTATTTTTGGCGTAGAGATGAAGGGAGACTCGGTCCCACCGGGCGTGCCAGACTTGTGGAACGCACTTTTGCTTTTTCTTTTGTGGATTTGTTATTTATTGGTTTATTGGCGTGCTAGTCACCGGGGTGATAATTTTATTGTGCGCTTGATCTGACTTTTAATCAGTCGATTGTGAAGTCCGAGTCGGGACCCGAAGTCCGTCATACCATAAAGACTATGACGTTAATTACTCCCTTCCTAAGAAGGACAACCCTTGATTAAACGCCAAAAATAGGGGGAAGGTAGCGGCAGAGATAAGACTCAAACGAGAGAGAAGGTTGGTTCATCAGCAGGGCGTTAAATGGCCTGAGTGATGCAAGGATACAACAACTGCAGAGCAAATCCGGCGGCATGTCCCCATTACCTTGTACTATGCCAGATGGGGATAGGAAACCACCCATGCAGCGACAGGATGGGATCCGTAAAAGATCGGGTATATCTAACCTGGAATCCGGATAAGGATCGGTGCAACATGACACACCCTGTGCAGGCGCGATGTCTTATTGATATCCCCCTTCGGAAGACCATCGGAGAACATGCAAGGGCAGAACTCCGTGGGCCAGCGGGGTTAGGAGAGAACACCAAGATCACTCAAGGTGACGTGAATGAATTTTGGCAGCATATCCCCTTTACCGTGGGTTATGCCAAGAGGAGATAAGCCATCATCCACAGGATGCCGGGATGAAAGTCGGAAAAGAAGGGGCACCAGGCCCGGGGCCATCGCCCACATCCATAGCATCGATTGATGTTCCTTCGGAACCCGTCGGAGCACATGTAGTGACATAGCCCGTTAGGTCCATAAGGTTATAAAGAAATTCGGATCGGGACAGAACAATGTAGGGGAAGTCCTCCCCATTGATTTATTTCCTGAGGGATGCCAAATGCCCTCTGTATATTCCTCGAGTGGGTACAACATGGGGATTAAGGTTTAGACCAAGAAGAAAGAGGTTCTCGGCGTGAGGGTTCAGAAATATGGCATGGCTTCTCGGCGTGGGCTGAAAGGAGTTCCCGGCACGCCACGAAGGGTACTCTCGGCATGTGTTGAAGGAGGAAGAGGAGGCTCTCGGCGTGAGGGTTCCCGGCGCGCGCCGCGCCGGGAACTATTCACGCCGAGAAGGTGCTGGGCTTGAGCGCCGTGAGGGCTTATGGGGTTTTACGGGGCTCTATTCTAGGGATTTTTCTCAGGATTCAGACAGTGGCTGGGGAATGGATTCAGGAGGCAGGTGAGGAAAGAGCCAGGGGCCTACCAGGTTGACAGCAGGGGGTCACAGTTGAAAGGGGTTGGAGGGATCAGAGTCACCGGGCCTTCGAGCTCTCAGGAACAGGCTTCACGCCATCAGTATTGCCAACCATCCAGGAGATCGAGAGACGACAACCTCTGATCCCTGCAATGGCCCTAGTGGCTCGAGAAATTTGAGAAGAAAATCACGGACTCCGCGACGTTTAAATCATCGATGACATTGAGGGAGAGAGGGGGGAAACAAGGCCCAGAAATCCACAGTGAGGATTGGGGCTTTGTTGGCTCCGTCCCATCTTAAACAGGCACGCGTATAAACACAAAGGATTATCAGAGTCCTAAGCATTCGAGCAATCAATGTATGCAGGGGACGATAGATACCCTGAAAGAGAGATAGAGAGGACAAAGCCCAGGGATCCATAGAGGTGAGGATCGGGGCTCTGTACCAGCTCCCCCGGTGTTGCGAGAGAGGCAAGCAGCATGGAGTACCTATCAGCCGCCAGGACTACCGACCGACACATGAAATCATGGACTCATCGATCAAACTCCGCAACCGAAATGATAGCTACCATGATCATCAGAGAGGGGTGAGAGAAAGAAACTCGAGCTTCTACTCATTGCACCATCTTTATTATTCATACTTCATTGGCTACAGCGAGATAACTCGGACGATAGTCGAAAGGGGACTATGAACATCCTTCGAGTAGAAAAAATCCCACATACAAGGGTAGAAAGAATACATGAGAGAATGAAAAGAAACCCGTTCAGAATGACAGGAAGATGGGGGAGGGCGGAGTATTGACTCCTCTCCCTCCCCGAGCACCCCACCTTCTCCTTCTCTCGAGCTTCGCAGCAGCTTCTTCACTCGCTCTCTTTTCTTTCTCTTTCTTTCTATCTGTTTTTTGGATGAGGTTTCTTCTGTCCTCTACCTCTTTCTTGTTGTGCTCTTTTCTTTTCGAGAGAAAAGGGGGGTTTTTATAACACCACCCTCTCCCTCTATCGGCATGATCATCTCGGCGCACGGTTGATGAGCTCCCGGCGCGCCTTATTCGAAGGCAGTAGGCTTCCCGGCGCCCCTTCCTCATATGGGTCTTGTTGGGCTCTCGGCGCCACACGGCTGGGCCCGTTTAGATCTTTTAGTCTTTTATGCTTCCTCATCAGTAAGCTTGAGCTGTTAAAGCCGCTTAATCTGTCTCTTGATTTGTCGGTCCCTCGAGTCCGTCAGGCTAGGCGAAGGCCCATCAATTGGTGAGTTAGCATAGCTTCATCAGAATATTTCTGGGGATTTTCATCAGTCAGTGGACTATAGTTCTTCATCAGTACTACCGTCTGAGCGACGACAATACCGGACATCAGCTTGGCTGGGGAGGGCTTCAGCCGGGTGACAACTTCTGTAATGGACTCTCCGTAATCCTAGTTTTGCAGGAGTTCCTCGGGTCTTCATTTCTGATTCAATCTGATCTTTCGTCTCATCTTTATCTTTGATTATATTTCCGGTGTCAACAAGTCCGAGTCGCTAATTCCTGTCATCTGATTTGTACCTAATAGGTACAATCACAGACACAGGCTTTATAAAATATGTCCGATCAAGAAACAAATGACATGAACAGAGAGGGAAAAATAAAAGGAATTTATGGACATGGTCATGCATTAGTTTACATGTATGAGTTCATAGTTATTAAATTTTGAACAAGTGTGATTTATTAATTAACTAGCTAGTTGACGACTGTTTTCACGTCGTCATATCAAAATAACGCCCTAGATTCGGTCGTTAATTCCATTTAGGCAATAAAAAGAGAAAACTCAATCCAGAAATGAAATCTGTAGCTCCTACAGACCTATATGCATGTTTTTAACCTAGGAATTTTAGGGTTTTGCCAATTCTTGAGAAAACCTACCTTGGGTGATGATTTGGTTGATGACTGATGAATAAAATGGAGGTGGTAACTCTTGATACGATACTCTGTTTTAGTGTAAACAGAGGCAGCAACTGCAGCAGCCGAAGAGGTAAAGATAAAGAATTCTCCCACGATCTTCCATATCACGGTATGATGAAGAAGAGGAAGAAGATGCAGTAGCTTGCTCCTCTAGCTTCAGCGGCTGGAGGCAACAGCAGCAGTAGCAGCAACGGTGAAGAAAGGCAACGGCCTTCAAACCTCCGTGCAGCAAAGAAGAAGAAGGAAAGATGAAGAACTTAACGTTCTTCACGTACACCATGGCAGGAGCAGCCTTCAGAGGAAGAAGCAGCTTGTTCTTCTGCTTCTGGTGATAGAAGAAAGGCTAGCAGCAAGGGGAAGATGAATCGCAGTAGCAGGGTGTCTTTGATCAATAATGTCAACAGGAAGCTCGACGGAAGGTGGGTATTTATAGGAGAAGGAATCCTAGTGGGTTATAGGAGTTCGATTAGGATTAAAATTTCCTATGTAGAATCCCTATTAAACATAGATATCCACGTATGGATTCTTCCCTAACCAAGAAACCTTCCTGGCTAATATCCCTGTTCGAACCAAACACCAACGGTTCTGTTTGTAAATGACGCCACAGGTTGGGGCGTTATTTCAATAAATGACGCTTGTATACACAGTCGTCAAAATTAAATGACGACTTGCTCAGAGACGTCATTCACCTTTCCCTATTTGTTAATTTAAGGTATAACGATCTTTCTAGATTGTTATCTTTTTTTCTTGATGTGATCTATATGGGAAATTTTAGTGGTACAAGTTTCCCATTTTTCTCTATTTTTCCATATAATTAGTTTTCCAAATTTCTTTAATTCAAAAATGGGCACTATTCATTTTAGAATAAAATAATGACTTTTATTAAGTCGTCACATTTGAAATCAACGCCTAAATCAATGGCGTCAATTGCATTTTGGCATTTCTCCTTAACCTCCAAAGGACTAATATTATATATATATATATCTCTATTATTTCTATCACTCTCTTATCTATATACTTTATTTGACTTTTGCTAATTTTAAATAACGACTTGCATTAAGTCGTCTTTCACGTTGGATACGCCTGTACGAAGAGGCGTCAATTGAGTTTTTGGCCTTTTCTTAATGCTCTTGAAAGAACTGAAATTGCATATATGCTCATTCTTTTATCTTTTACATATCTTTAATGTAATTAAATCTTATATATATATATCCTTCTCCCTTCTAATAATGTAATAAATGTGGAATATCAAATTTTCTAAATTAGTAATAAAATATAAATTGACATTTTCTTCGAGATTTAATGATTCTTAATTCAATTAAAATTACGTTGTGCATTAAATACTTACCTAAAAATAACATGTCATTCTTAAATTTATTATAATACAATAGTAGTGTGCATAAGTTCTTTTGTTAGACTTTTTAGGACGTAAGAGGGTCATGTACAAGGTCAGGGCCTTGTTTAATTATTATTTTAAATTTATTTAGACTTTCTAGTCCTTTAATTTACCAGGGTTGCTACACCCACCCCCACTAATTTGGTCCCCAAATTCAATCGTATATAGACGTGGAGAGTGTAGAGTACATGCCTTTTTAGAATAATTCTGGGAATCGTTTCCTCATAGACTCCTCGGTCTCCCATGTGGCTTCATGTTCTGAACTTTTACACCATTGCACCTTGACCATGGGAATAACTTTGCTCCTTAATGTTCGTACCTCGCGATCGAGGATCTTCATGGGCTTTTGTTCATAAGTGAGATCCCTTCGAATCACTAGGTCTCCATGATCAATGATATGTGACGGATCGTGCACATACTTCTTCAACATGAATACGTGAAATACATTATGAACTTCGGACAATTGAGGAGGTAAAGCGACGCGGTAAGCAACCTCGCCAACTTTTTCTAGTATCTCAAAAGGTATGATAAACCTTGGTGTAAGCTTGCCCTTAACACCAAATCTCTTTATTCCACGTCCAGGTGATATCTTGAGAAATACGTGATCTCCGACTTGGAATTCGAGATCTCTTCTTCTTGTGTCAGCATAAGCCTTCTGTCTAGACTGAGCAAGTTGAAGCCTTTCTCTAATCAACTGAATCTTTTCAGTGGTATCCCTTACCATGTCTGGACCTAATAGTTGTTTCTCGCCAACTTCGTCCCAGCACAAGGGTGATCGGCAACTCCTTCCGTATAAGGCTTCGAAAGGTGCCATCTGTATGCTTGCCTGGTAACTATTATTATATGCAAACTCGACCAAAGGTAAGTGATCATGCCAGCTTCCACCAAAATCAATGATGCAAGCCCTAAGCATATCTTCTACCACCTGATTCGTTGCTTCGGTCTGACCATCCGTCTGAGGATGAAAAGCAGTACTAAAATTAAGTCACATTCCCAGCGAATGTTGTATACCCTTCCAAAAGTGAGAAGTAAAACAAGGGTCTCGGTCAGACACGATTGAGACAGGTACTCCATGTAACCTGACTATCTCCTTAATGTATAATGTAGCAAGGACGTCAATTGACCATCGACTCTTGATTGGCAAGAAATATGCCGACTTGGTTAATCGGTCTATGATAACCCATATTCCATCATGTCCTCCTCTAGATTTAGACATACCCATAATGAAGTCCATACCGATATCCTCCCACTTCCATATCTAGAGGATGTAGCTTACTGACATGCTTTTGGTGTTCTGTCTTGACTTGTTGGCATGTGAGACAACGAGACACAAAGTCTGCTACTTCTCTTTTCATATTGGGCCACCAGAAGGTCCTTTTCAAATCTTGGTACATCTTAGTTGACCCTGGATGAATCGTGTACCTTGATATGTGAGCTTCATCTAAAATCTTCTTCTTTAGCTCCTGACAATCTGGTATACAAGTTCTATCTCTGAACAACAATCTTTCATCCGAAGCTATCTTGAATTCTGATTGCTCTCCAATCTTGCCTTTGATTTCCACTAGTACGGGGTCACTATCTTGAAGTCCTTGTATTTCGGATAGCAAGTCTGGCTGTATGCTCATATGAAATAATGTGACACACCTACTGTCCTTGTCTATGCTTGTATTAAGTTTAGAGAATTGTTCTAGCAACTTCCACTCCTGAATCATACAATTGGCTAATAGTGCTCTCGGCTTTCGATTGAGGGCATCGGCTACAGGATTACCCTTTCCAGGATGATATTGTATAGTGAAGTCAAAGTCATTGAGATATTCTAGCCAACGTCTTTGCCTCATATTCAATTCCTTCTGAGAGAAGAGATACTTAAGACTTTTATGGTCAGAGTATACAGTAAACTGCACTCCGTATAGGTAATGTCTCCATATCTTCAGTGCAAACGCTACCGCCGCCAATTCTAAGTCATGAACTGGGTAGTTCTCCTCGTGCTTCTTCAATTGGCGAGAAGAGTAGGCTATAACTTTCCCTTGTTGCATTAAATCACATCCGAGGCCAATGCCAGATGCATCGGTGTATACTTCAAATTTCACGCCTTCAATTGGTAAAGCTAAGACCGGGGCAGTAGTTAGGTGATCTTTGAGAGCTTGAAAGCTTCTTTCACATTCCTCGCTCCATTCATAACGGATCTCCTTGTGAGTTAGCCTTGTGAGTGGTACGGCTATCTTGGAGAAATCCTTAATGAATCATAGATAATAACCTGTAAGACCCATAAAACTTCGGATCTCGCTAGCGTTGGTCGGTCTTTCCCAATTCCGTACAGCATCAACCTTTGATGGATCTACGGATAAACCATCCTTCGATATAACATGACCCAAGAAAGATACTTCTTCTAACCAGATTTCACATTTACTGAGCTTTGCATATAACTGATTCATCCTCAATATCTGCAATGCAATCCTCAAATGCTCCTCATGCTCTTCCTTGGTCTTTGAATAGATCAATATATCATCAATGAAAACCACCATGAACTGATCTAGATGAGGCCTGAATATACTATTCATTAACTGCATAAAGGCAGTAGGGGCATTTGTTAGTCCAAAAGGCATAACAACAAACTCATAGTGCCCATACCTGCTTCTGAACGCAGTCTTATAAATGTCCTCATCCTTGATCCTTAGTTGGTGATATCCCGACCTTAGATTGATCTTCGAGAAATACTTGGATCCAGATATTTGATCAAATAACTCATCGATTCTAGGCAGTGGATACTTGTTCTTGATAGTGAGATGATTCAACTATCGATAGTCGATGCATAACCTCATGGATCCATCCTTCTTCTTTACAAATAGCACAGGTGCTCCCCACGGGGAAGTGCTTGGTCTGATAAAACCCTTCTTAAGAAGTTCCATCAATTGCTCCTTCAGCTCCTTGAGTTCGGCAAGGGACATTCTATAAGGTGCCTTAGAAACTGGACCAGCACCAAGGACCAAATCGATGGTGAAGGCCACTTCTCTTTGTGGAGGTAATCCAGGTAAATCTTCCGGAAACACGTCCGAAAATTCTTGCACAATAGGGATGTCTTCTATCTTAGTCTCTTTAGTCTCCTTAATAGTGACAAACGCAAGGGAGGATACACATCCTTTCCTTATTAGCTTGCTAGCTCGGAGAGTCGAAATAAGAGACGACTTGCTCCGACTCTTAGGGCTAGTATAGACCAGTTCCGGAAAGTCTTTGAAAGTAGCTTTGCTATTACGGCAATCCACAGTTGCCTGATACTTGGATAACCAATCCGCTCCCAATATGACATCATATTCCTTTAGGTCTAAACATATGAGGTCGATAGGAAGATTTCTTCCCTTTACCAAGACTTCACAGTTTTGATAATGGTGAGTAAGGTCAACTTCACTTCTGAGAGGAGTTGAAAGAACTAATTTCATCCATTCCGGTTCCATGGGTGATGGATTAGCAAACTTCTTAGAAATAAAAGAATGCGAGGCACCAGTATCAAATAAGACATATGCAGACTTGGAACAAACTTTCAATGTACCTTCCACTAGTCCGCCTTCGTCTGGTTCTGTTTCTTTAATAGCTTGGAGACGTGCATTCTTGGTCACCGGGCGCTTTCTGTCATCGGGTTGATCATTGAGTAGGGGACAGTCGGGAATCCGATGATCACGGCTCCGACAACAGAGACACGCTCCATGTTTCCTCCAACATTCTTCGGCCTTATGTCCGACCTTGTCACAATGTCTACACACCACTTTAGAAGGTGTAGTGGTGATGGAGAAAGGTTTGGTCTTCTTGAACTTTTACTCTTGGGAGGGAGTACCTCCATTACTCGGCCTCTTCTTGAAATTGGGTTTGAAGGAACCCGAACTAGTGACCTATTCCTTCTTATCCTTCCCACGGATCCTATCAGATAGCTCTGTGGCATCTTCTAGTAACTGAGCTCGGCGTACCATCTCCAAATAGACCTGTATGTCCATCGGTGCCAGTTGTGTGATATATTGGGGTCTGAGCCCATTTAGGAATCTCCTAGCTTTCATCTTCTCGGTACTAATTAGATGTTTAGCATATCGAGACAACCTGGAAAATTATGCCTCATACTCAGCCACCGACAAAGATCGTTGTTTAAGTGCGGCGAACTCGGCGGCCTTCTTCTCCTGGACTCGGTCTGAAAAAAATTTATTATTGAAATGTTCAACAAACTCCTCCCAAGTAACTTGTCCTTGATCTAATGTGGCTTCTACCAACTCCCACCGGCAGCGGGCATCCCTTTCCAATTGAAACGTTGCTAACAAGACCCTCTCTTGGTCCGTGCATTGCATAACTCGAAAGATACGTTCGGTCTCCCGGATCCAATGCTCGGCGCCATCCGGATCAGTGGATCCCATGAACTTAGGAGGGTTCATGTTCTTGAAACTTTGGTGGAAATTTCCTGCTCCACGATGTGCACCTCCTTGTGCCACCTGTTGAAGTGCTTGGGTCATGCCTTGCAGAGTGCGTTGCATGTTGCGCCACTGGGCACGTTCGGCAGCCATTGTCCTATAAATACAATAACTATATTAATATGTGATTATGTTCAAAGGTTTTGATTCTAAGTTAACTTAACCCTTGGTTCTACCCAGTCTCACCGGTTAAAGGTTTTAAACCTATCCTTGGACTTGGGTTTCCTAGGAATTGAATATCCTAGGCTCTGATATCACAAAAACTGTCACGCCCCGAGCGCGGAAGGAATTCGGCAATGCGTGACGAGTTTATATCGATCATGTCAATCAGAGCGTTAGTGTATTCAACATAAAAATAGAGTGCGCAAAAGTAAAGATAACCCAATCCTTTATTCAATCACAACCTCAAAGTACTTCTATTACACATGAAAATGCTAAGACTCAATAAAAGGAAAAAGTACATTGATTGACTCAAAAAAATTAGAAAGATAAGACTAGTGACGCTTGGATGGATGGAGTAGCTCTAATCTCTTCACTCTTGACCTTCCCCATCCGATTGAGTCTCGTCATTGGACTTACCTGAAAAATAGGGGAAAATACTGAATGAGCGAACGCTCAGTAGGAATTATATCTCAAGAGCTAGCTTGCTTTAAGTAAATTACATGTTACATGAATATAATAAAGCTATGCATGTTTACGTAAAACGACAAGAGAGAGAGTATAACAAGAGATAATTGAGTGAACTAGCATGTCTTTCAAGAACGTATATCAATAAATGTCAAGATATTCAAGCAATCATGTCATGTCGGGAATTGGCCATCACGTTTCAAGCAAGTATATAAATACCCTTTCCGAGTCACGCAAGTCAGGTCATGTCAAGTCGAGGATGAGATTGTGGAATGTCTAATCAAGCTAGTCATGCACTTCGGTGCAATGCTACACCGTGATCATTACAACTCCCATGGGCACTAGTACTTTCGGGTGCTCCTCCTAGGACCAGATCGGGCCCTTATATGCGCAGGCATTGATCGTGTATTTTTTGACATCCACTATGGTTATAGCCAATATAGAGTTTCAATGGAATAAGCTTGTAGGGACTTTAAGGTAGATCTTGTGGAATAGAATTTTAAGGATTGAACATGAACAATAACGGTACAATCACGATTAACGATAAAACTAGGTGGAATCAGCTCCCTAATTGAGTGCCATGATAATAAGAATAAGCGTTCATATAGCGATGGTCGCTCGTTCTTGGACATGATAAGCTAGATAGAATTGAGGTCCACAAGTATGGCACCTAATTCATAAGAACACTAATGGCATGGTTTCCCATTTCATTAATTTAGAGTATTCTCATGACATCCTCTTAGTAAGTCATGAGGGCCGGTATACCATGTTTCTTTAGAGTGACATGGTAATCAAATAGTGACATAGGTTTTAAGGGTACAACCAGCTCGGCTACCTCGAGGGAATCCAAGGCTAGCGGAGTCTTACGGAGGTCTCTATGATAAAGTCACTGGTCCAAAGGAACGGAATGTCCTATGGAGAGTTCGTCTATCACCGAGAAATAGTGGGTAATCGATAAATCAACGTGAAACATGGGACTATATTCACGGAATGGAATATAGTGCCTAATAAGTAACCCACCATAAAAAGGGTTACAAAAGCCACAAAATCAGGAAATCAGTCAATTGGCGTCTGGGCTTAAGTCTTCATTTTATGAATTGGCGCCCTTGGCAGGGTCGTCAGTTCAGTAAATGACGACTATTCACGCAGTCGTTATATCCAGGTCTTGTTAATATTAAAATCTATAAACATTCTAAAATTTCAGATATTATATAAATGACGTCTTACATTAAGGCTTCAATTTCGTAAACAACACCCTAGTCAGGGGCGTCATATATCAAATTTAAGGGCAGTATACATGTCATCAATTATCAAGTCCAGGAATTTATGTACGTTTCCATTTTCATTATTTATCACGAATCTGACGCCTATGTGTAGGGGGGTCCATTCAAAAAACGACTTAGTCAGGGTCGCTAATTCCTGTCATCTGATTTGTACCTAATAGGTACAATCACAGACACAGGCTTTATAAAATATGTCCAATCAAGAAACAAATGACATGAACAGAGAGGGAAAAATAGCAGGATTTATGGAGATGGCCATACATTAGTTTACTTGTAGGAGTTCATAGTTATTAAATTTTGAACAAGTGTGATTTATTAATTAACTAGCTAGTTGACAACTGTTTTCACATCGTCATATCAAAATAACGCCCTAGATTGGGTCGTTAATTCCATTTAGGCTGTAAACAGAGAAAACTCAATCCAGAAATGAAATCTGTAGCTCCTACATACCTATATGCATATTTTTAACCTAGGAATTTTAGGGTTTTGCCAATTCTTGAGAAAACCTACCTTGGGTGATGATTTGGTTGATGACTGATGAATAAAATGGAGGTGGTAACCCTTGATACGATACTCTGTTTTAGTGTAAACAGAGGCAGCAACTTCAGCTGCCGAAGAGGAAAAGATAAAGAATTCTCCCACCATCTTCCCGTATCACGGGATGAAGAAGAGGAAGAAGATGCAGCAGCTTGCTGCTCTAGCTTCAGCGGCTGGAGGCAACAGCAGCAGTAGCAGCAACGGTGAAGAAAGGCAACGGCCTTCAAACCTCCGTGCAGCAAGGAAGGAGGAAAGATGAAGAACTTCATGTTCTTCACGTACACCACGGCAGGAGTAGCCTTCGGAGGAAGAAGCAGCTTGTTCTTCTGCTTCTGGTGATAGAAGAAAGGCTAGCAGCAAGGGGAAGATGAATCGCAATAGCAGGGTGTCTTTGATCAATAATGTCAACAGGAAGCTCGACGGAAGGTGGGTATTTATAGGAGAAGGAATCCTAGTGGGTTATAGGAGTTCGATTAGGATTAAAATTTCCTATGTAGAATCCCTATTAAACATAGATATCCACGTATGGATTCTTCCCTAACCAAGAAACCTTCCTGGCTAATATCCCTGTTCGAACCAAACACCAACGGTATTATTTGTAAATGACGCCACAGGTTGGGGCGTTATTTTAATAAATGACACTTGTATACACAGTCGTCAAAATTAAATGACGACTTGCTCAGAGGCGTCATTCACCTTTCCCTATTTGTTAATTTAAGGTGTACTGATCTTTCAGGATTTTTATCTTTTTTTGTTGATGTGATCTATATGAGAAATTTTAGGGGTACAAGTTTTCCATTTTTATTTATTTTTCCATATAATTAGTTTTCCAAATTTCTTTAATTCAAAAATAGGCACTATTCATTTTAGAATAAAATAACGACTTTTATTAAGTCGTCACATTTAAAATCAACGCCTAAATCAATGGCGTCAATTGCATTTTGGCATTTCTCCTTAACCTCCAAAGGACTAATATTATATATATATCCCTATTATTTCTATCACTCTTATCTATATACTTTATTTGACTTTTACTAATTGTAAATAACGACTTGCATTAAGTCGTATTTCACGTTGGATACGCCTGTACGAAGAGGCGTCAATTGAGTTTTTGACATTTTCTTAATGCTCTTGAAAGAACCGAAATTACATATATGCTCATTCTTTTATCTTTTACATATCTTTAATGTAATTAAATCTTATATATATATCCTTCTCCCTTCTAATAATGTAATAAATGTGGAATATCAAATTTTCTAAATTAGTAATAAAATATAAATTGAGATTTTCTTTGAGATTTAATGATTCTTAATTCAATTAAAATTACGTTGTGCATTAAATGCTTACCTAAAAATAACATGTCATTCTTAAATTTATTATAATACAATAGTAGTGTGCATAAGTTCTTTTGTTAGACTTTTTAGGACGTAAGAGGGTCATGTACAAGGTCTGGGCCTTGTTTAATTATTATTTTTAACTTATTTAGACTTTCTAGTCCTTTAATTTACTAGGGTTGCTACACACCGCTACCTCAGTGACCGGAGAGTCCAACTCTCCCTTCTCCTGCAACCGCAGAAGAAACCGTGAGCAACACCCAGTTCCCCACAAGTGGAGGACCAATCCTCCCTTCCTCCAAACTGGAGGGGAACCGGTGAGTGACACCCAGTCACTCACAATCGGAGACCCAAGTCACCCTTCTTCTGATCGCTCAGAAGGAACCTCGAACCTAAAACAGGGTATCGGAAGAACACTAAAGTAAATGGAAAAGAACAAATAAAAAGACAAACGGAAAACAATCAGAATGTTACTCCAAGGAGTAGGATGTCTCTGGATTTGATCCACGAGACCAATCATGAAACAGATCTTCAAATAAAGCACTGGCTGCACACTCTTCCTTATTCTCATGACCTTCTTCTCTGAACTCTCGCTACCGCTTCCTTTTTTCTTCTCTTCTCTTCCTTCTACTCGCACACAGGCTCTCTCTCTCTATTTCTTCTACTGCTTTTCTCTGGCCGCTCCTTCTTCCCTTAACCACTCCCTCTATAGTGTCTCTGGCTCTCCTCTATTTTCCAGCGAGCCTTAGCTCAGAGGAGGAAGCTCCCTATTTATACCCAAAATAGGGGCTCCATAAAAGCTCTTTGGATAGGGTAATTTCACTCTATTTATTTCCTATTGGACCACGTGGTAGGGATGAGAAGGTTCCTCAGATCACATGTCCCATCATATGCTCCCTGGGACCACGTGCCAGCGTCTAGTCATTCAGGGAACACGTGCCCAACTTTAGTTCGAGCTCACGTGCCTATCTCCAGCACTTCAAGTGTTCGATCCTGGTTTCTCACTATTCACAATTATGTCCCTGTGAATAAGGCATTTTGTCAAAGACTATGTGATCATTAATCATAGTCATGTGCTCCGACTTATAAGAAAATTGATCATAGTATGAGTCAGACAAACATGCATCAATGTATTTTTAGACAAGTGTAAGAGATGCACTGACCTATCTGAGCATTATGCGTACAGGATGCATAGACTTGAAAAGGCATGGGGTATTCATGTGCACCGACTCTAATGAACAAATCATATGCATGTGCTTAGACCTAGGATGAAGGTTCGCCGACCTGCATAACTAAGTTTTTATGCATATGCTCTGACTTGGAGAATGAACATGCTCAGACCTCACGCAAGCACATTGTTCATGTGCACTGACCCTGGAGAAGGTCCTGGAGAAGGTGCTCCGTCCTTAAGTATGAATGTGCTCCGACTTGATGAAAGAGACTTAATACATATGCTCCGACCTGTGTAGCTAAGCGATTATGCATATGCTCCGACTTACATAAATATGCTTTGACCTTTTAGTATGTATGTGTGCTGACTTGAATGCATGTGCTCAGACCTTATATATCTATATGCAAAACATGCACAGACCTTATACAAGACATGCATAGACCTTATAAAGCTAAATGCAAAACATGCACATACTCTATATTCTTCATGTGCACAGACTTGAGTTCTTCATGTGCACAGACTTGAGTTCACATATGCACGGACCTTGGAACAGAGCATGCACTGACCCTGAAACCACATGTGCACAGACCTTGTGCGTTGAAGCAGAACATGCACCGACCTTAGTTAACACTAGGTGAAAATGTGCACAGACCGTGTGCAAAACATGCGCAGACCTTTCACAAATGCACAAAACATGCACCGACCTTGATGAGAAACATACACACACACTAGCGTCGACCTTAGTGAGTACTCGTACACACTAGCACCGACCTTAGTATGTAACAGACTGAAACAAGCGTCGACCTTACTATGCATGTGTTCCACATTAGCATCAACCTTAGTGTGATGTGCACAAACTTTACTGTGTCCTGGCAAGGTGCACCGATCTTACCTTGTGCTGGCAAGAGGTGCACCGACCTTACTGTCAACCAATAGTACAGCTTGTACTGACAGGAGCTTTGACTGGCTGAGCTAGACTATTGACCCTTCGTGTTGACTATGCATTGACTTCATTGACCATGTTGACTTTTCTTCATTTCTTCTAATTTTAACTGGCTTTACTCTTACCTCATGCTGATTTCCACTGTCAGTTGTTCTCCATAGTCTAACTGTCCTGTACCATACTTTCCAGCAGGCACATGAGGATGCACATGAAGAGTTAAGACATATATCATCATCTCATACACACACATCATGACATCATCAAAATCACATAAATGCAGCATCAACACATATGACATCATGCTTAGATGAGTCATAGTGTTTGGCATCATCAAAACCACAGGTGTAGCATCCTGAATTTTAATAATAATATCACCATATTATTTAATTATTTTATTAGCTCAACTTCTAAAATTTGATTAAAATATAGAAAATTTGTATTTTGTGAAAATTTTAATTTCCAGTGGTTTTGTCTTCAGGATGGAACTCGGAATAAAATTGATTAAGGCCTAATTTCATAATTTAAGCTAAAAATCGTCGTTTTGAAAGCCCAAACTAATCATCCTTAATCAGACCTAAATTCTTGCCCAATTGGGCCCTGTTTGCAGCCAAACCCTAGCCCAATTATAAAGCATCGTTTCTCCTCCGAAAACCCTAATTCTAAAGCCTTCCATGGCCAGCGACGACGTCGGATAAGAGATTTCCCCTAATTTTTTGCCGTTTTTCCTTTTTGGACTTTCCACCCGAATTCGATCGCTTGAGGCATCCATAGATTCTTTAAATAAAGGGCTTTCAACCCCCTGAAACCCTATTTGATCTGGAGGCTGGTGGCGTGATCTATCGTGACAGGACGTGGGCGAATTTGGGCGTTCTTGGAGCGGCCAGATTAGGGTTCCAGCGACCCTCCTTTGTTCTTCCTCTTTCCAACGATTAAAGGTAGGTATCTCTCAGGCTGAATTAATAACTAAATATACCATCTTGCTCGTCTCCGTTGTAGATTCTAAGAAATCCACTTAGAACAATTAAAAGGGAAAAAGAAAAAATGAATAGAAGAAGAATGGGAAAAGAGGGAGAAAAGGGGAGCATGCGAGGATGCTATGGGGAATGTGATCGCCAGAGACGCGAGGGCCTCAAAGGATATAACAAATAATCAATGGAGGGATCGCGATATAAATACCTTAAATGTGGGGGAGATTGTGAGTGCACCTTCTCTTTCTATCGGCCGGCCGATGAAGAGAGTTTTCCTTGATTGATTACCCTTGCAAAATTAACAAACACCAATAAACAAACATGGATTAGAAACCAAGATGTGTAGAATCAAATCCAAATGTAAATATGGACATAGAAAGCATGGATATGAACACACCTTATTGGTGTTTGGCCTTTAAACCCCTATGCAAAAGGGTATGGGAGATATGATGAATGATATGCAAATAGGGAGGTGTGCAAGTGTTGCACTAAGAAGATCTCAACATGGAGATAAAAAGAAATTAAAGAAAGAGATGGAATAATGATGCATGCAATTAACTAAAGAAAAATAAGAGATAGGAGGGGGAAAGCTTAGTGGTTTCTCCAATTGGCTTCAAGATCTTCAATAGAGGAAGAAGAGGATGTAGAATTCCATGGATGTAGAGGCTCCAAATCTTCAATAGAGGAAGAAGAACTCTGTGGATGTAGAGGTTTCAAATCTTCAATAGAGGAAGAAGAACTCCGTGGATGAAGCTTTTAGGTGCATGGGAGTCTTCCTCCTTGAGCCTTTGGTCCGGCAGCACCTCCCCTTGAATTGATCTTGATCCCTTAACACAAGGGAGAGAGGAGTCCTATTTATAGGGTTGAAATTCGAAATTAATTCCAAGGGAAATTAGGAAAACATGTTTTAGTGGGATTTGGAATGAGATAAACATTAGGCAAGTGTCCCTTCAATCTTGGAAAGTCATAGGAACCCTTTCCTAAGTGGAAAAAGAGATTAAATGAGGAAAGGAAGTGAAATTCGGAATTAAATCAAGAGAAAATAAGAAAACATGTTTTAGTTGGAATTTGGAAGAGATAAACATTAGGCAAGTGTCCCTTCAACCTTGGAAAGTCATAGGAACCCTTTCCCAAGTGGAAAAAGAGATTAAATGAGGAAAGGAAGTGAAATTCGGAATTAAATCCAAGAGAAAATAAGAAAACATGTTTTAGTTGGATTTGGAAGAGATAAACCTTAGGCAAGTGTCCCTTCAACCTTAGAAAGTCATAGGAACCCTTTCCCAAGTGGAAAAAGAGATTAAATGAGGAAAGGAAGTGAAATTCAGAATTAAATCAAGAGAAAATAAGAAAACATGTTTTAGTTAGAATTTGGAAGAGATAAGCATTAGGCAAGTGTCCCTTCAACCTTGGAAAGTCATAGGAACCCTTTCCCAAGTGGAAAAAGAGATTAAATGAGGAAAGAAGGGAAATTCAGAATTAATTCTATAAAAAATTAGAAAACTTAGTTTTGGTAGGATGGAAAGGGGGATCCTTCCTCCAAGTGTCCTTTCAATATTAGGAAGCCATAGGAACTCTTTCCCAAGTGAAAAAGGAGTGTAAGTGAGGAAAGGAAGGGGTGCTTCTGGAGTTCGGAATTGAACAAGAATTGACGATCGAACAGACGGTCGCTAATTAAAGAAATGACGCCCCCTGACGGGGCGTTACTTAAATGACGCCCGGGTCCCTTCCCCCATTTGATTTAAGGCCCGAAAAAATGGAGAAATGGCTCAGAAAAATCTGGAGAAAAATGGAAAAACATGTGAAAAGCTTGGGGAAGTTGGATATTCAATAAAAAGGAGGAAAACCACTCAAATAAGTCGATTTGAGGGTCAAATGGGGCATCACAGTGCGATAGGAGATATGCTCAAAATGATGTCGATTTTAGTGTGTCTACAGCTGCCCCGCCTTGGCATCTACTTTGCAAGGGAGTGACACTGAATGAAATAGAATAGAATGAAGTGAAGCAACATGGAATGGAATGGAATGGAATGGAATGAAGTGAGAGCGAACTGAAAAGTAGATGCCAAGGTGTGATGAGACACGCAATCAACATCACTTGATGAGAATGAAATCAAAAGCTCGAGATGAAGTAAATCTCGGGAAATCCAACGAAATCAACAATGTTTGGATAAAAGGGGAGATGTGCACGCGGTGCACGAAGGAGATAAAATAAAATGATCAACTTCCAGCGCGGTGGAAGTACTCCAGGTCACAAACCTGTAGATTTCACCATTGGGGAGCGGTTACCAACCAATGTGGACGTGCTGCAGCCAAGGTGGATCAAGGGGAACGATTGAAAAAAATAAGATGATAAAAATCCAAACAATGAGTTCTCGAGAAAAGACCCAAAACAGCGATAAAACGAACTGAGGATCCAATTCGGCAATGAAAATCTCATATCGAGAAAGATTAAGATCAATTCAACTCTCAATATCAGCTTATCAGAATGATTTTCCAACGTTAATTCAAAGTCCTACATGAATGCATGCTGGGCTAAAGGGAAAATAATAAATGAAAATATAATATAATCAAGGATAATATTGTTAAACTGCCCAGACTGGGTCAAGAAACCAATTCTGTGAGCTGATACTAAGCCGAAGCCCGTTTATCCACGCACCAACTCGTAAAAGGGAACCATCGTCCCCAGTCTTGGACGGCTCAACGGCCTATCCGTGTGACTAAGACTTCTCTGGAATCATCATTATTTTTGATGAAGGGGAACTCAAATCCCAGATTTACCAAAGCCACAAGGTCCTTGATATAATCTAGTAACATATGTAACATATAGTGGAATGCATACAGGGAGATGGTGATATCAATAAGTATGGGAACTGAGAAATGAGCTGCAAGCACCGTGGGAATTTGATGATGATGCCCAGTCGGCGGGACCAAGAGCTTCTTATCCTGCGCTCAAAAATTCATTAGCCAAGATATAAAAGATAACAAACAATGAAGAAGGTATTTAAGCATAGCAATCATCAAAGCATCAATTATAGCATGTATATGGCATGAATAGCATAAGTCAAATCATAGCATTGTTTGTTGTTTTATCATGAGGAGACAATCTGGCTAATCAAGATTTGGAGATGAATGATCAAGATCTCATATAATGCCCATCGGCGGAGTGATCAGATGAAATTAGCAGGAGTTGATTAAAAAAGATTTGGAGATGAATAATCATGAGATATGATAATCAGAATGATATAGGGAGATGATAATCAAAAAAATGCCCCTGGTGGCATGTCATGAAAATATCGAGAAAGAATCAATAGATTGATAGCAATAAGTAGAGAGAGGACCCATCCCGTGCTTTTGGTCTCTGCAAAGCTGTTCCTGCAAAACACCATCAGAAAATACAATGCAAATTTTTGGATTTTGGAAATATGCAAATTTTTATGAGTTTTGAAAAATATATGAATTTTTATGTGGATTTTGAAAATATTTTGATTTTTTATGAATTTTTTGAAAATATTCAATTTTTGTTGGATTTTGATCAGGAAATATTCAATTTTTGTTTGATTTTGGCTTAGACATTGTTAATGCAGCATCAAAGGGTGTTTTGAACCACTGGCTAGGGGTCCTTGTTCCTTCCTTTTTCGCTAAAAACTGCCCAAAGCTGGACGTGCATTGAAAGTGGCATCCTATAACCGACCGTCTTTGATCAACGGTGCCCCTACCAAGGCCATACCCGAGAAACATTCGGTCTTGGAGGGAGAAGAGAAGAATAATTGAGGATAAACTTTGTGCAGGATGAGAGATATCGGGACTTGAATTCCTTCCAAGGTGTTCCCTTCAAAGAGGTAGTCTGTTGTGCCGGGGCTTTGTGCCTTTAATTTTTAGACCCTTGACATGCATACGACCAGGGTTTTCCCTGCGGGGACTTTGCCACTCTTGACATGCCATAATTCATACTTTTGCTTTTATCAAAATTTTGACTTGATTTTCATAATAGCCCTTTTCGTGAAATATATATCATGAAAACTCATTTAATTTGGGTCAAGACTGCCCCTATTTGAGACTCCTCTCGTATTGGGGATTATCAAGGTTGGTCATCTCATCCGTCAACCTCTTGCCCCTGCATGCGGCCGAGTAAAGAAGAGAAAAGACTTTCAGATATACTCATGGCATGATCAAGGTAGCAACGGTGTTTAACCAAAGGAGCCGGCTAAGGACGCCGTGAAGTGTGTGGAATGCCCAGCTAAGGGTTACTCTTAACAAGCGGGGAAAGAATGTTGAATTCCCAGCACGGGTTTTTATTAACCAGAGGTGCTGCAAAAAAAATAAGCCTAAAGGACTCTTTTGGGAATGATTTCAATTAAACAAAAGCTTAAGATAAAGGTTTAAAACACCACTCTTAATCTCGTTAAGAAGCACTTGATTTTGAAAATCATGCGTGAAGTAATGAGAAAATGATATCATTAAAATGCGTACTTACGCCAATATGTTACCTTGCAACCTTTGTAGAAGCAGCTGTCAGAGGCGAGGTTGATCATCGTGGGATTTGTCCTCTTTGGCAGTCAAAAGGATTGGAAGCAAAGGATTTTGGGAGTGGCTTAACAAGAATGAGTGGTGCTCAAACCAGACTCAGACGAATAAGGAGAAAAGGAAAAGAGGCGAGGGCTAGAACTCCCTCACTAAGGCGCGGAGACCCTGATCACATGGAACAGTCTACAGAAGAAGCGGAAAATCAAGAAGAGGGGTGAGGACTAAAGCCTTGGAAGCAATGGGAGAAAGGGCAGATGCCCAAGGCAGTGGATGTGGAAGAAGTTGGGTCAGACCCAGAATTAGGAGGAATCAGAAGAAGAAATTGGTAGATGGAAAGAGGTGGATCCGGAGGGTCCGGAGGCAGAGGAGGAGAATCATGATAGGAGGAATCCGGAGGCTCCGGAGGAATATTGAAAGAAGGGATGCGATGCCCAGGGGAGAAATAGGGAAAAAGATGATGGAAAAGGAAGAAGAAAATGAAGGATGTGATGTCCCGGAGGAGTAGAAAGATGAATCGGAAGAAAGATGGAGGGTCCGGAGGTTCCGGGGGAATGAAATTAGGAGGGTCACGATGCCCTGGAAGATGATAGAGAGAATAAGACAGAGAATTCGGAGGTTCCGGAGGAAGCAAATGGAAAGGGGCACGATGCCCGGGGAAAAGATGGAGACAATCAGGTGGAGAATCCGGAGGTTCCGGAGGAAGAATATAGAAAGGGGCACGATACCCAAGAGAGAGGAATGAAGGAGGATCAGGAGGAAAATCCGGAGGTTCCGAAGGTAGCAAATGAGAAGGGGTGTGATGCCCAAGGGAAAAATCTGGAGGTTCCGGAGGAGGAAGGTGGAAAGAGGCGCGATGCCCGAGAGAAAGGTCCGGAGGTTCCGGAGGAGGAGAATGGAAAGGGGCGCGATGCCCGAGGGGAAAGTCCGGAGGTTCCGGAGGAGGCAAATAGAAAGGGGCGCGATGCCCGGGGAAAAGACGGAGACAATCAGGTGGAGAATCCGGAGGTTCCGGAGGGATGAAATCAGTAAGGAGAAGATGGAAATGGGCGTCGTGCCCGAGAGAAAGGTCCGGAGGTTCCGGAGAAATAGAATCAGAAAGGGCGAGATGCCCAAAGAGGAGGGATAAAATTCCTGGAGGTTCCAGGGAAATGGCAGGAAGGGGGACGCGATGCCCCAAGGGGAGTGGATAAAAGGATGAATATGAATAAGATGGGAAATGCGGAATATCCGGCGGTGCCGGAAGGTGAGGAAGATACGGGTTTGGAAACCCGGGAAGCAGGAGGTGCAAATGCATGTAATGGGATGGATGCGATGAATGCATGAAATGCAAAGAATATGAAGAATGTGAAGGGCGAGAGGATGAGATCCTCCTCCTAACCCTGGGAATGGCCCATGAAGAAAAAGTGATAGAGATGGATGAATAGAAAGTGGAGCAAATAAGGGATGGCCCCTTAGCATTAAGATAACTGCCCCTCCACGGCAGTGAAAGTGTATGAGAAATAGCCCCTGCCGAGACTTCAATGGTGAATGTCAACTCCCTTGGAGAGTGCAAAGTAATGGTGTGAGGGAGTT
Source organism: Amorphophallus konjac (assembly GCA_022559845.1). Lineage (NCBI taxonomy): Eukaryota > Viridiplantae > Streptophyta > Magnoliopsida > Alismatales > Araceae > Amorphophallus > Amorphophallus konjac. Next base: position 330,928,978 of record CM040118.1, read on the forward strand.
GTAAAGTTGAGCTCAGAAGCATCATGTTGCCCGGGGGTTCAAGATTTCGAAGTTGGAACAGAGGGTGCCCTGCCCGGCCCTTACACAGCATCAGTGCTTGGCATGACGGTGACTTGGCCTCTTCAATCATGCTTGGCACAATAACCCGGATTGGCATCCGGCAAATGAATTCTTGAATCTTGAATGGCACAGTCGTGGCCAAAGTCTTCTTGCCCGGCTCTTGCTTATCTTCGGCACAAGTAGCTGCAGAAGCACGCCCCTTCCGAGTAACAAAGGGAGGTGAGGCGGAGGCGGAAGGCTCCGTGGATGGTGGAGTTATAATGGAAGGTGTTGGCGTAAGTGGAGGCGGAGGTTCAAACACATCGAGTTTCTCCCTTTGCTTGCAAGCGGTCGGGATTGGCTCGGGTGCAAAAAGTGGTGGATCCTGCTCAGAATTAACCATAGGTAAAGGCGAAAGGCTATGTGGTGGAGGTATGGGTTTTGGGGTTAAAGGCATAATGGAGGGTAATGGTGGTGAAATTGGGTAAGTGGAGGCTGGTGATATGGAGGTTAATGGCATAGCTGGTGGAGGTGTAATTGATGGGGGTTTGATTGGTGAAGGTGTAATCGGTGGAAGTATAATTGTGGGAGGTGTAATTGGTGGGGGTTTGCTGCGGAGAAAATGCCGAACGGGGCGAGCGGCGTTGGGAGTGGGAGGAGACTCAAGATGTGTCGGCGTGGGTGATTGAAGTATCGACCCATCATCGTAACACCAAGAGGTCTCAAAAACAGGGGTAGGGTTAGGGACGGTGGCCTCATCCTGAGCAGGGGGTTCATCGAATGAAAATGGGGAAAACGGAAAGTTAAGGAAACTCGGAAGGGGTGCCTGCGGAGCTTCATCATCATACACCGGCTCGGATTCTTCAATTGCCGGTTCTTGCTCGCTTGGAATATCAACGCCGTAGTCGTCCATCCTATCCTTCCATTCTCTCTCCATTCTTGTAATGTCATCCAAAGCCGCATAGAGAGGATTGACCGGAGTAGGAGGAACCGTGACCCTCTTTAATTGTTCCTCCATGGAAGTAATCTTATCAAAAAGAGATTGTTGGAGGGGTGTGACTTGAACAATAGAGGGCTGGCAGGGCCTTGAAGGAGGAGGGGCCGCATAAAAAGGCCGTGGAGGGGAGTTGACGGTATGACCCGTAAAAGAACCCGGAAGGGCCGGATTGTAATGAATAAATGGGCCTCGGGGCCGTGAGGGAGGAGGAATAGAAGGAGGCGGGTGTCGGACCACCCGAGTAGAATGAATAGGGGGAGATGGGTAATGGGCTACCCGAATATGATTGGAAGGAGGAGGTGGGTGATGGTCCACCCGTGTAGAATTGGAGGGAGATGGGTGATGGGTCACCCGAATAGAATTGGAAGGAGGTAGGTGATGGGCCACCCATATAGAATTGGAAAGAGGGGGAGATGCATGAGATGTACCCTCAACGGCAGCCTTAAGGGCTTGGATCTGTTGAGGGGTAAGATGATCTAATGCATGGATGATTCGAGAGACCTTCTCGTCATTGGGAGGAGACGGTCCCGAGGGAATAGTGGCCTGAAATTGAGTAGGTGGACCATGAGAATGGACATTGCCCATGGGTTGGGTATGACCATGAGAATAAGGACATGGTCCCTTGAAAGAATGGTGAGAATGCTGATTAACATGTTGAAATTGAGGATATGAAGTGCTAGGTTGTGCATCCTCATGAATTGAATTGAACATGTTTCTATCATGGTAAGCCATTATATAGTCAAAAATTCCCAATAATTATGCAAATAAGCACACAAGTTGGAATGGTTACCGTGATTTTTGATTGTTTTATCCTTGGTGAATTAAGGATTTTAATAAAGTTTGGAAAGATTCACACAAGGAGAGTCCTAGTTTCAAATGAGATTTGAACTCCAATGCCAACTAGGAACTCTCACTCACCGCGTATTAGGCCAACTATATCGGGACTCCAAAAGGGTACCACCTGCCCGGCGTCCGTGAGGGAATCCACGGGTGCGGGGACTTACGGAGGCTTGGTTTAGGAATTTCCAATCCAAAGAGACGGAATGCTCAATGGAGGGTCGTTCCTTCACCAAGGGGGTGTGTGGATCCTAATGAAGAGGAGGGGGCTCCCAAACCAATGCAAATATGAATGAAACAGGGTAAACAGGCCAACCACAATAATATGATCAATCAACAAAGATAAGCATGAAATATCATGAAAAACCACAGCCGGGGGGGTTCTGGAAACCCACAGTAAAAACACGCCCTGGAAGGGGACGCTACTAAACAAGGACACGACGGTGTGACCGTCGTGAATCAACGTGAGGGGCCAAGGGGTAGGGTAAAACACGCCTTAGTGTGAGGCGCTATAAATAAAAGGATGCCCTATCCAGCGGACGTCAAATCCAAGAAAACGCCTTTAAGGGAGGCGCTAATAAAGATAAAGACGCCCTTGCAACGGGCGTGAATTCACCAAGCAAGCAGAGATAATTGGAGACAGCTAGCAAACGCCCTGTCAGAAGGCGTTAACTTCAAACAACACGCCCTGGGTTAGGGCGTGAAATCAAAAGGCGCCTCCGACAGAGGCGTTAATTCTCAATCCACGGCCAACAGTAACAACCACTCACAGTCGCAGGCAATCAACAAATATAAGATATAAGCATGCTCATCAAAATTTCAAATAAGTGGAGATTTTAAAGAAAAATCAATAAATTGACAAATCACTTAGGGAAAAGGACAAAACCAATGGAGGGTGCCCGAGGGGCACAAAAGGGGGACGCACCGAGGGTGCAAATAAGGGAGATGGCACACGCGGGTGCCTAAGGGGAAACGGGTAATAGATGAAGAACACAAAGGGTCCCACCGTGATCGCCAATTTGTAGATTCTAAGAAATCCACTTAGAACAATTAAAAGGGAAAAAGAAAAAATGAATAGAAGAAGAATGGGAAAAGAGGGAGAAAAGGGGAGCATGCGAGGATGCTATGAGGAATGTGATCGCCAGAGACGCGAGGGCCTCAAAGGATATAACAAATAATCAATGGAGGGATCGCGATATAAATACCTTAAATGTGGGGGAGATTGTGAGTGCACCTTCTCTTTCTATCGGCCGGCCGATGAAGAGAGTTTTCCTTGATTGATTACCCTTGCAAAATTAACAAACACCAATAAACAAACATGGATTAGAAACCAAGATGTGTAGAATCAAATCCAAATGTAAATATGGACATAGAAAGCATGGATATGAACACACCTTATTGGTGTTTGGCCTTTAAACCCCTATGCAAAAGGGTATGGGAGATATGATGAATGATATGCAAATAGGGAGGTGTGCAAGTGTTGCACTAAGAAGATCTCAACATGGAGATAAAAAGAAATTAAAGGAAGAGATGGAATAATGATGCATGCAATTAACTAAAGAAAAATAAGAGATAGGAGGGGGAAAGCTTAGTGGTTTCTCCAATTGGCTTCAAGATCTTCAATAGAGGAAGAAGAGGATGTAGAATTCCATGGATGTAGAGGCTCCAAATCTTCAATAGAGGAAGAAGAACTCTGTGGATGTAGAGGTTTCAAATCTTCAATAGAGGAAGAAGAACTCCGTGGATGAAGCTTTTAGGTGCATGGGAGTCTTCCTCCTTGAGCCTTTGGTCCGGCAGCACCTCCCCTTGAATTGATCTTGATCCCTTAACACAAGGGAGAGAGGAGTCCTATTTATAGGGTTGAAATTCGAAATTAATTCCAAGGGAAATTAGGAAAACATGTTTTAGTGGGATTTGGAATGAGATAAACATTAGGCAAGTGTCCCTTCAATCTTGGAAAGTCATAGGAACCCTTTCCTAAGTGGAAAAAGAGATTAAATGAGGAAAGGAAGTGAAATTCGGAATTAAATCAAGAGAAAATAAGAAAACATGTTTTAGTTGGAATTTGGAAGAGATAAACATTAGGCAAGTGTCCCTTCAACCTTGGAAAGTCATAGGAACCCTTTCCCAAGTGGAAAAAGAGATTAAATGAGGAAAGGAAGTGAAATTCGGAATTAAATCCAAGAGAAAATAAGAAAACATGTTTTAGTTGGATTTGGAAGAGATAAACCTTAGGCAAGTGTCCCTTCAACCTTAGAAAGTCATAGGAACCCTTTCCCAAGTGGAAAAAGAGATTAAATGAGGAAAGGAAGTGAAATTCGGAATTAAATCAAGAGAAAATAAGAAAACATGTTTTAGTTGGAATTTGGAAGAGATAAGCATTAGGCAAGTGTCCCTTCAACCTTGGAAAGTCATAGGAACCCTTTCCCAAGTGGAAAAAGAGATTAAATGAGGAAAGAAGGGAAATTCGGAATTAATTCCATAAAAAATTAGAAAACTTAGTTTTGGTAGGATGGAAAGGGGGATCCTTCCTCCAAGTGTCCTTTCAATATTAGGAAGCCATAGGAACTCTTTCCCAAGTGAAAAAGGAGTGTAAGTGAGGAAAGGAAGGGGTGCTTCTGGAGTTCGGAATTGAACAAGAATTGACGATCGAACAGACGGTCGCTAATTAAAGAAATGACGCCCCCTGACGGGGCGTTACTTAAATGACGCCCGGGTCCCTTCCCCCATTTGATTTAAGGCCCGAAAAAATGGAGAAATGGCTCAGAAAAATCTGGAGAAAAATGGAAAAACATGTGAAAAGCTTGGGGAAGTTGGATATTCAATAAAAAGGAGGAAAACCACTCAAATAAGTCGATTTGAGGGTCAAATGGGGCATCACAGTGCGATAGGAGATATGCTCAAAATGATGTCGATTTTAGTGTGTCTACATCCGTGAGCTCTTTCCATTGATACCTAATTGCCCAACTTTCATACACCATGCTGATCGAATTTCAATAATTACTCAAAGGTATACCTAAAAGGTTAATTTCCATGTTAACTCATTTTATGTTTAATTAAGTCACTTTAAATTTTAATGGAAGCATGTGATCTTATGCACTTTTGAATGCTCTTTCTAATGGTAGTATTTTCCCCAATTTTTATTCACCCTAACACTTGAAATCAGAGTTTTAATCGTGGTGTGCCGAGGTTCGCCGTCGGCGGAGTCTCGGGTTGGTAAACGGTCCTACCAAAGACCGCTAGACCATTAGCAGTCGTACGATAGACCATTTTTAGAGTCTGGCAGCCTAACAATAGACCGCTTAGCCCCTGCGTTTTCAAAACATATATATATATATATATATATATATATATATATATGTATGTATATTTTTCTATTGATAAACGGCCCAACGATAGACCGTTTAGTGCCCTTAGGCGGCCCATATATAGACCGTTTTTGACTTCTGACAGTGAGATGTTAAACTTGTTTTCTGCGTTTTTAACAAGAAATTTACCCTAGTTAACACCATAGTTTGACCAGGAACTGTGCAGAACGAAGTATTAGCCCAGTATCATGGTTATAGACATTAAATTTTCATTATCTACATGAAAGTTACTTTGACTATCATAGGTAGAATGATCATGTGAAATTGGTAAAAACTTGGATATTAACCGTATAACCTTAAACCATGCTATTCATAAATTGCTTACATTGGGTTCTGATAGCATAGTTTGACAGTCATACCACTCCGGTGGAGTTGACTGACCGCACCGTTTCCATTTTCTATCGTTTTATATAGCCTCAATCTTGTAATAGTTGGGACTCTCCGCCGGATATTCCTTCCATCGGACTAGGACCACTATTATGAGACCTCCGTAAGTCCCCGTGAGCATGGGATTCCCACCAGGACACCGGGCGGGTTGTACCTCAAAGACCAGAACCTACGGACTTGATTTGATTCGTGCTTTGGGGCAGTCCAATATCCAGACTGTTCTGAACCCCTAGCGGCCCACCTTGAGATCGCTAAGAGACCCTTCGCGGCCTAGGGTTAGACCGTTAGTCGCTCCTTGGCCTGGTTAGTAATAGGCTTGGGTTAGCCAGATTCTTGAACCCAATCAGTTCTAACCTGGCTAAGTCCTCTCTGTTGACTTTAGCTTCGTGGGCTGAACTCTAGTTTGGACCCATTCTGCCTCTGGCTGAATTGAGGACTTTTCTTTTGACCAATTGAAAGCCTTGTAATACTCGACCCTATGCGGTCTAAGGCTAGACCGTTAGACTCATCCTAGCGGCCCAATTTTTGACCGCTAACGATGAGATTGAACGTGTTTTACGTGCTTTGTTGTGACAGTAGTCATATCAAGGATGGCCTTGAACAAATCACTTTGGACCCTCCAATCATTTCACATGATATCTATTCCAATTTCTCTTGATCTTAGAAGGAAGTTCCTATGCTTAAACCTTGGAATTCTTGGCCATTTAATGTGGTGAATGTCTAGATTGGGATCTATGATCCAACCCTTCAATGCCAACGCATCATAAGGGCCCGGTCTGGTCCTCGGAGGAGCGCCCGAATGTACTTGTGTCCCGGAGAGTTTGTAATGACAAGGTGTGGCATTGCACCGAAGTGCATGACTAGCGTGATTGGTCTATGACATTCTACTTCACTCAACTTTCTTGCGTGACATGACATGCGTGCTTGTTATGGCCAATTCAATTTATCACTTACTTGTAATCTCATGGAAAGTTCTTCTTATACTTGTGCTTGTCCCATACATGGAAATCTATATTCTTTTTTTCTATCTATCGCTTGCCATTTACTTCTTATTGTTCTTTTATCGTAATATTATTCCTGATAAAATTATTAATCACTTTAACTATGCCTGGTGATAGAGATATAAAATCCTACTGAGGTTTTTTCTCACCCCTACTTTCCAATCCTTTTCAGGTAGTTCGGATGAAGACGTGCGCACCGATGGGGATGGAAACGAGTGATCTTGGAGCGAGCCTTTGTGATTTATGTTTGAGTCAATGTCGTAGAGTAGTCGTTGAGTTCTTTTAATTTCGAGTCTATGTAATTATCTTTTGATTGATGTAAGAGTTAGAAAGTCCACAAGATGTCGGGTGTAATAAGTACTTTTCTCTGTTATTATCAATAAAGTTTGGGTTATGTGTATTTTTAATGTTTAGCCTTGTGGTATGGTCTCTTGTGGCAATGTATGCTCTGATTGACATGAATGATATAAACTACTGTGTTCCGATTTTTTCACATCGGGGTGTGACATTTTTTGTGGTATCAGAGCCTAGGTTTTCTTTAGACCCTAGGTTTCAAGTAGTGTCATAGAACCCGTCACATTGGTAAAGTCAGGAGTCCAACCCAGTGAGTTGGGTAGAGACTTGGGTTAAGTTAATTAATTAGCTCTAGGAATAAAGAGTCAATAAAATATCCTTAATTAATTCTGGTTAAGTTGTAGGAATTTTTCCACGATGGCGGTAGAGCGCGCGCAGTGGCGTGATATGCAACGCACGGTGTAGGGCCTGACCCAGGCCTTGCAGTAGGTAGCTCAAGGCGGTGCACAGCACGGAGTGGGCAATCTACATCGAAACTTTCAAGGCTTGAATCCCCCGTGTTTTAGCGGATCCTCAGACCCAGATGAGGCCGAGAATTGGCTGAAGGAGATAAAATGTATCTTTAGGGTTATGCAATGTGGTGACCAGGATCGTGTTCTCTTAGTAGCTTTCTAGTTGGAACGCGATGCACGTGCTTGGTGGGAAGCCATGGAAGCCACGCTCGGTAATCGACGTGCAACGTGGGATGAGTTTAAAGAACAGTTTAACAATAAGTATTTCTCAGATCGAGTGTAGGAGAAGAAAGGAGCTGAGTTCGTTGCATTAAAATAGAGAAATTTATCCGTTGCGGAGTATGAAGCACAGTTTGCTAGATTATCTAAATATGCACCACATTGGGTGTCCACGGAGTAGATGAAGGCCAAACGATTCTTAAATGGCTTGAAGCTTCAGTACATTAATCAATTGGCGCCCTTGGAAATTCATGTTTATGCTGAGGTTGTGAGAAAAGCCCAAGTTCTTGAAGACACTATAGAAATGACTGACCGGATAAGAGGTAGGGATAAGAAGAAGGAGCAGACCACCAATTCTGGGAATTTTAAACTAGGTAATGGCCAGAAGAGGCCCAATGGCGGGCCGAGCTTTTCGAAGAATAAGAAACCGAAGGAAGGTGAGAAGAAGGCCGGATCGACTGCTCCGTCTAAGGCATTTTCCTAGTATTGTGACCGCCAGGGTCACAAGATGGAGGAGTGTTGGCGCAAGCTGGGCACTTATATGAGATGTGGTAGCAGGGACCACAGAATACCTGAGTGTCCCCTTATTAATGAACCGGTGGCATCTGGCAAGCCGCAAGGGAATCACAAGCGACAGGGCAAGCTCCAAGCCCTTCAAGATGCAGAGACTGAAACTGAAGCTACCGAGGAAGGAAGTATTGTCGAAGGTATCCTCACTATTCTTTCCAAGCCAGCATTTGTACTTTTCGACACTGGAGCCACTCATTCTTTTATATCTCTGAAATTTGCTAAGACTTTATCTGTGGAATAGATATTATTGGATTCTCATCTTATGATATAAACCCCTATTGGTTCGGGGTCCGAGATTAAATATTATTACTCCTCCTGTCACGCCCCGAGCCTATATGACAGCGGAAGACTCACTCGAGAAACGTGAACAGCCGGTATGGTAAGCCTCTTGCAAGCAAGAATGATAAGAGCGCGAGACAATCACACACCTAAATGCAATTGCACAATAAATTAGTCAAACTCCAACTTTATTTCGCTGATAATCAATATTCAAATATAATAACTTTCAACTTCTTCCAATCTATCAGACTCAAGAAATAAGAAAATTACATAGACTCAATCTAGACAAGATTGACTTCTTAAGTCTTCACTCTCAATTTGATATGACTTTCATTCGCTCTCGGACCCGCTACTTGTATAACCCGAATCTGAATTCGTATCACTTCCATCTCCTGAAAAAGATTGGAAATAGGTAACGAGCACACTTGCCCAGTAGGTATCTTCGCATCAACATGATTAGAACTATTAAAGTGATTAACATTTTAGCTCTAAAGAAATAAGGTAAAATCATACGAATGCGATCAATCATGCGATTAAACCAAAGTATCTAAGATAGAATGAGAGCAAGTATGAACTAGCAAGAATGTTATAAGAACATGATATGACCTTTCATGAACAAGAATGTAACGAGAATGCACTTTCACTTTTCACTTTCATAACCATAAAGGTTACGCACGAGAACGTCAATCATGTAGAAATTCACTAGATTTTCACGAGTGCTCATGGATTTCACTTATTTATAAAGAAAGTACTCCCAGCATAATGCGACGTCAGTAGCATCATACCCTATGATTTATAATAGTATGTTTCCGGCAATCAGCCGAGTGGACTAGCATAGAGCCCTTGGACACAATCAGCGCCCGAACTACATCTTCACGTATAAATCAAGCTACTTCCATGAGTGTAACAATAAAGTATGGCCACGAATGTAACAAGTTCAAAAAGTTCATGATAACAATAATTTAATTGAATGAATGCTTCAATTTTAGAATATGAGAGATCAAGAATGAATTAAGACAATGTTATGCTTATGGGAACAAATCGACAGCATAACGGTACATTTCTTTAACTTCCATTCATTATATTAAGTTTCTTGATCAATATGATAAGTCCTAGACCATTATCAAGCCATCTAGGAACCTTAGAATATCAACCCATGGGTCAAACCTTGGGTTAACGTATTCAAGCATTGTGACGGTCTAATACTGGCCGTTACGTTAACGTGACGATCGAGCCATGATCCGTTAGAAAGACTAAATCCAGAAATATTAATTGGACTCAGCTAAACGTGACGGTTGTATATTGGGCCGTTACATGGGCCTGACGGTCCAATATAGGTCTGTTACATTGCTAGAACCAGAAAATATCGATAGTGCTTTCTAATCAATTGGGTTTTAATGGTACAACTAACTCGGCGTCCTCGTGGGAATCCCAGGCTCGCAGAGAATTACGGAGGCCTTGAAACAAGATTTCCTAACCCATTGGAAGGAATATCCAATAGAGAGGTCCTCATGTCCAAGAATAATATTCCTATAGTTCAAAGTGAACTAATGGACAACATACCGGAATATGCGCCATGTACTTAAAGAAATGACTCTATTGATAGAGAGGATGTGTAACAATAGGAAATCATGATAAAACTCCGTCAATACATATTTGGAAAATCATGATTTAGATACAAAACTATAGAATTTTGGTAAATGAAATTCACATAACTTAAAATAACTTAAGATACCTAAATTATGCAATTTCTATCATGAATCAGTAAATAATCTTAAAGACATGAAATCAGGTCAAAACTTAGATAACTAGGCTTATTTATAAGTTAAATTAACTAGTTTCCCATTCTGTCTACAGTTACCCTGACGGTCTAGAATGCGTGCGTCACAGTGACTGTGACGGTTTATCGTGAGGCCGTTACAGTAATGTAACGCTCCATCGATGGTGCGTCAGAGACAACAGAGAACTTCAAACACCAAAGAAGGTGTGACGGCGTATCGTAAGGCCGTTATATAATTGTGACGGTCTTACCTTGATGCGTCAGATCGTCTGTTGGCAGAAAAGATATAAAAATCTAAGGTCTCAACTTACATCATGTCTGGAAATCATATATAAACTTCCACATGATAGAATGAAGACTAAGCTACTAGTATGCATAGACTTTCAGTGAATTTGACAAGAGAGTTCCTTTTCAACTTAGTTAGGGTTAAGGGTATTCATGTATGCATGACCTACTAAAACATGAAATTCATGATCTATGATGTATGAAATCAATCAAAACCAGAGGGCTTTTATCCCTAATAAGATGTTTTTATCAATCATGAGATAACCTATCTTTTAAATGAGCATTAATCTTCCAATTTGGGACTGCAAGACACGCCCTAGTTCTTCCCTTCCTGAGATTTTTCTGCAACTTCACGTCGCTCTATCTCTCCAATCTCTTGACCTAAGGACGTGAAATTTTGAGGGTAAGAAGCTGAAACTAAGGTGAACAAAAAGTTCTAAAGGACTGAACTCTAATTACCTCATTTAGACGTCCTAATCTCTTGATCTTCAGGGGTCTTGCGTTAAGTTTCCTAGGTTGCTATGATTGAATCAGCTACTTTGGAAGCTTCTATCTGCTTAGTTGGTTGATCTCCTAGCACAAAATTTGGAGAACTATTAGTCTAAAGTATACTAAACAAAATCTTCTAAAGAACTTACCCGAAATTATGACTCATTACCTTGATTCTTCATGAGCCAAAAGTAAGGGTCGCTCAGTTCAGAACTAGGTCCTATTTATACGGTTTTGGCTAGGGTTTGAGGATTAGATCGATTCTAGAGTCCTTAATTTGTCAGAACCTAATCCCTAAGAGTCCTTAGTAATGTTATAAGCTCTCCCAAGGTGATCTCCTGCAGATAGGATCCCAAAGTTCCAGTCTTTTTGCTCGTTCTTCCATTCACGGAACTGATAGGATGTAACGCATCAAGACTGGTGCGTTACATGGCTGTGACAGTCGCACTATAGACCGCTACATCAAACGTGCACAGAGTTCAACATAAATCAAACTCTTTTATCAATTATCCATATTATTATCCATAAAAATGGTAATTTATCCTTAAAATACATAAATAGGCTAAATAACCTTCTAGACTATGGGCCAAACTTAATGGGCTTGGTCCTTAAACCTTTTGGATTTTATTTAAATAGGCTAGGTTAATTATTTATCATAAATTGGGCCTTATAATGATTTATTTAATCGAATATTCATTTATTAATCTATTTTGAGTCTTTAAAATTCCTAGAAAATAATTAAATATACCAAAAATAATTTATAAAAATTCTAGGGTCTTACACCCTCCCCCACATAAGAGAATTTGGTCCGCAAATTTAATATATGAGTTTTTATGGAGAGTGTACGTATTTTAAGGAATTAAGAATTAACGTAAGGCGAATGGGTTAAAGGAGTACCTTTTATCATCTCACCTCCCTCGTCTAGAATGGCATTTAATCGACCTCGCTTCCCGCGTCCGTTGTTATCCCTTGATGATTGTCTGTTGATGAAAGGACATAGGGGCAAGCGATGATCCTGGCTTCCACACTTGAGACAAGCGCCGAGACGCTTCCAACATTATTCTGCTGAGTGCCCAAACTTTTTACAAAATGAGCAAGGTGCCACAGCTTGCTCCTTCTCTTCTTTAACTCTCTCGTTCTTTCCATTTACATTTCTTTTTCCATTACCGCTCCCATTACGGAACCTCTTAATGTGACGATCTTCATCCTCATCCACTTCTTTCTCTTCTTGCCTATCATGTTTTCGGCTTGACCTCTCTTCTCGGAGCCTCTCCACTTTCTCCATGGTTCTTTCACATAGATGCGCTCTTTGTACCATCTCGGTATAGGTGCGGATATTCTGGGTTCCAAGTTGTTGGATAAATCCGGTCCTTAAACCATCCAGAAATCGGTTGGCTTTCAATAAATCCATGCTTACCAAGTTAGGAGCATAAGGTGCTAGTCGAGAGAATTGTAATTCATATTCTACCACAGACATCGCGCCTTATTTTAAGGAGGCAAATTCCATAGCCTTTCTCTCCTTTACATGCTCGGAAAAGTACTTGGCACGGAATAGGGTAAGAAAACCATCCCAGGTATGAGGTGCGTCTGTAGGTGGTGTTGGAATGAATTTCTACCATGTACGAGCATCCTTGTTGAGTTGGGACGTGGCAAGTCGAACCTTCTCCTGGTCGGTGCATTGCATGACATCGAATATTCGATTCATTTCGTCGATCCAATTTTCCGCTTCATCCGGGTTAGAAGATCCAGAGAATCGTGGAGGATTTAAACTTCAGAAATTGCCGTGCAAGTTACCCGTGCCCGCCCTTCCACCGGCTTGGGCCACTGTTTGTAGGGCTTGAGTAAGTCCCGCAACAGTTTGCTGCATCTCGTCCCAGTTGATACGATGAGCCAGTGAGAATCAAGGTACCTGAGAATCATGGACATTTTAGTTATTTAAAGTCGGGAAGATTTATCCTAAGATAATTTTTATATAACTATCTCATCCCGGGCTCTACCCAATTCTCACATGGGTATGGAAATTTCTTTCTTAGTTCATAGGTATGTGTCCTTAAACCTTGGACTTATCCTATGACATGACTCTTCTTCCTAAGTCCTGAGACTTTAGGCTCTGATACCAACTTAACTGTCACGCCCCGAGCCTTTATAACAGCGGAAGACTCGCTCGAGAAATATAAACAGTCGGTATGGTAAGTCTCTTGTAAGCAAGAATGATCAGAGCGCGAGACAATCACACACATAAATGTAATTGCACAATAATTTAGTCAAACTCCAACTTTATTTCATTGATAATCAATATTCAAATACAATAACTTTCAACTTCTTCCAATCTATTAGACTCAAGAAATAAGAAAATTACATAGACTCAATCTAGACAAGATTGACTTCCTAAGTCTTCACTCTCAATTTGATATGACTTTCATTCACTCTCGGACCCGCTACTTGTATAACCCGAATCCGAATTCGTATCACTTCCATCTCCTGAAAAAGATTGGAAATAGGTAATGAGCACACTTACCCAGTAGGTATCTTCGCATCAACATGATTAGCACTATTAAAGTGGTTAACATTTTAGCTCTAAAGAAATAAGGTAAAATCATGTGAATGTGATCAATCATGCGATTAAACCAAAGTATGTAAGATATAATGAGAGCAAGCATGAACTAGCAAGAATGTTATAAGAACATGATATGGCCTTTCATGAACAAGAATGTACGAGAATGCACTTTCACTTTTCACTTTCATAACCATAAAGGTTACGCACGAGAACGTCAATCAGGTAGCAATTCACTAGATTTTCACGAGTGCTCATGGATTTCACTTATTTATAAAGAAAGTACTCCCAGCGCAATGCGACACCAGTAGCATCCTACCCCATAGTTTATAATAGTTTGTTTCCGACAATCAGTCGAGGGGACTAGCATAGAGCCCTTGGACACAATCAGCGCCCGAACTACATCTTCACGTATAAATCAAGCTACTTCCATGAGTGTAACAATAAAGTATGGCCACGAATGTAACAAGTTCATGATAACAATAATTTAATTGAATGAATGCTTCAATTTTAGAATATGAGAGATCAAGAATGAATTAAGACAATGTTATGATTATGGAAACAAATCGGCAGCATAATGGTACATTTCTTTAACTTCCATTCATTATATTAAGTTTCTTGATCAATATGATAAGTCCTAGACCATTATCAAGCCATATAGGAACCTTAGAATATCAACCCATGGGTCAAACCTTGGGTTAACGTATTCAAGCATTGTGACGGTCTAATACTAGCCGTTACGTTAACGTGACGGTCGAGCCTTGATCCGTTAGAAAGACTAAATCTAGAAACAGTAATTGGACTCAGCTAAATGTGACGGTTGTATATTGGGCCGTTACATGGGCCTGACGGTCCAATATAGGTCTGTTACATTCCTAGAACCAGAAAACATCGATAGTGCTTTCTAATCAATTGGCTTTTAATGGTACAATTAACTCGGCGTCCTCGTGGGAATCACAGGCTCGCTGAGAATTACGGAGGTCTTGAAACAAGATTTCTTAGTCCATTGGAAGGAATATCCAATAGAGAGGTCCTCATGTCCAAGAATAATGTTCCTATAGTTCAAAGTGAACTAATAGACAACATACCAGAATATGCGCCATGTACTTAAAGAAATGACTCTATTGATAGAGAGGATGTGTAACAATAGGAAATCATGATAAAACTCCGTCAATACATCTTTGGAAAATCATGATTTAGGTACAAAACTATAGAATTTTGGCAAATGAAATTAACATAACTTAAAATAACTTAAGATACCTAAATTATGTAATTTCTATCATGAATCAGTAAATAATCTTAAAGACATGAAATCAGGTCAAAACTTAGATATCTAGGCTTATTTATAAGTTAAATTAACTAGTTTCCCATTCTGTCTACAGTTACCCTGACGGTCTAGAATAAGTGCGTCACAGTGACTGTGACTGTTTATCGTGAGGCCGTTACAGTAATGTAACGCTCCATCGATGGTGCGTCAGAGACAATAGAGAACTTCAAACACCAAAGAAGGTGTGACGGCTTATCGTAAGGCCGTTTTATAATTGTGACGGTCTTGCCTTGATGCGTCAGATCGTCTGCTGGCAGAAAAGATATAAAAATCTAAGGTCTCAACTTACATCATGTCTGGAAATCATATATAAACTTCCACATGATAGAGTGAAGGCTAAGCTACTAGTATGCATAGACTTTCAGTGAATTTGACAAGAGAGTTCCTTTTCAACTTAGTTAGGGTTAAGGGTATTCATGTATGCATGACCTGCTAAAACATGAAATTCATGATCTATGATGTATGAAATCATTCAAAACCAAAGGACTTTTATCCCTAACAAGATGTTTTTACCAATCATGAGATAACCTATCTTTTAAATGAGCTTTAATCTTTCAATTTTGGACTGCAAGATACGCCCTAGTTCTTCCCTTCCTGAGCTTTTTCAACAACTTCACGTCGCTCTATCTCTCCAATCTCTTGACCTAAGGACGTGAAATTTTGAGGGTAAGAAGCTGAAACTAAGGTGAACAAAAAGTTCTAAAGGACTGAACTCTAATTACCTCATTTAGACGTCCTAATCTCTTGATCTTCAGGGGTCTTGCGTTAAGTTTCCTAGGTTGCTATGATTGAATCAGCGACTTTGGAAGCTTCTATATCATTGGTTGGTTGATCTCCTAGCACAAAATTTGGAGAACTGTTAGTCTAAAGTATACTAAACAAAATCTTCTAAAGAACCTACCCGAAATTATGACTCATTACCTTGATTCTTTACGAGCCAAAAGTAAGGGTCGCTCAGTTCAGAACTAGGTCCTATTTATAGGGTTTTGGCTAAGGTTTGAGGATTAGATCGATTCTAGAGTCCTTAATTTGTCAGAACCTAATCCCTAAGAGTCCTTAGTAATGTTATAAGCTCTCCCAAGTTGATCTCCTGCAGATAGGATCCCAAAGTTCCAGTCTTTTTGCTCGTTCTTCCATTCACGGAACTGACAGGATGTAACGCATCAAGACTGGTGCGTTACATGGCTGTGGCGGTCGCACGATAGACCGCTACATCAAACGTGCATAGAGTTCAACATAAATCAAACTCTTTTATTAGTTATCCATATTATTATCCATAAAAATACTAATTTATCCTTAAAATATGTAAATATGCTAAATAACCTTCTAGACTATGGGCCAAACTTAATGGGCTTGGTCCTTAAACATTTTGGATTTTATTTAAATAGGCTAGGTTAATTATTTATCATAAATTCGGCCTTAAAATGATTTATTTAATTGAATATTCATTTATTAATCCATTTTGGGTCTTTAAAATTCCCAGAAAATAATTAAATATACTAAAAATAATTTATAAAAATTCTAAGGTCTTACACCCTCCCCCACTTAAGAGAATTTGGTCCACAAATTTAATATATGAGTTTTTATGGAGAGTGTACGTATTTTAAGGTATTAAGAATTAACGTAAGGCGAATGGGTTAAGAGAGTACCTTTTATCATCTCACCTCCCTCGTCTAGAATGGCATTTAATCGACCTCGCTTCCCACGTCCATTGTTATCCCTTGATGATTGTCCGTTGATGAAAGGACATAGGGGCAAGCGATGATCCCGGCTTCCACACTTGAGACAAGCGCCGAGACGCTTCCAACATTGTTCTGCCGAGTGCCCCAACTTTTCACAAAATGAGCAAGGTGCCACAGCTTGCTCCTTCTCTTCTTTTACTCTCTCGTTCTTTCCATTTCCATTTCTTTTTCCAT
The DNA here is from genome assembly GCA_022559845.1 of Amorphophallus konjac. Taxonomy (NCBI): domain Eukaryota; kingdom Viridiplantae; phylum Streptophyta; class Magnoliopsida; order Alismatales; family Araceae; genus Amorphophallus; species Amorphophallus konjac. The sequence goes on from CM040118.1 coordinate 330,945,832, forward strand.
TACCGTTCCCATTACGGAATCTCTTAATGTGACGATCTTCATCCTCATCCACTTCTTTCCCTTCTTGCCTATCATGTTTTCGGCTTGACCTCTCTCCTCGGAGCCTCTCCAACTTCTCCATGGTTCTATCACATAGATGCGCTCTTTGTACCAACTCGGTATAGGTGCAGATATTCTGGGTTCCAAGTTGTTGGATAAATTCGGTCCTTAAACCATCCAGAAATCGGTTGGTTTTCAATAAATCCATACTTACCAAGTGAGGAGCATAAGGTGCTAGTCGAGAGAATTGTAATTCATATTCTGCCACAAACATCGCGCCTTATTTTAAGGAGGCAAATTCCATATCCTTTCTCTCCATTACATGCTCGGAAAAGTACTTGGCACGGAATAGGGTAAGAAAACCCTCCCATGTATGAGGTGCGTCTGTAGGTGGTGTTGGAATGGATTTCCACAATGTACGAGCATCCTTGTTGATTTGGGACGTGGCAAGTCGAACCTTCTCATGGTCGGTGCATTACATGACATCGAATATTCGATTCATTTTGTCGATCCAATTTTCCGCTTCATCCGGGTTAGAAGATCCAGAGAATCGTGGAGGATTTAAACTTCAGAAATTGCCGTGCAAGTTACCCGTGCCCGCCCTTCAACCGGCTTGGGCCACTGTTTGTAGGGCTTGAGTAAGTCCCGCAACAGTTTGCTGCATCTCATCCCAGTTTATACGATGAGCCAGTGAGAATCAAGGTACCTGAGAATCATGGACATTTTAGTTATTTAAAGTCGGGAAGATTTATCCTAAGATAATTTTTATATAACTATCTCATCCCGGGCTCTACCCAATTCTCACATGGGTATGGAAATTTCTTCCTTAGTTCATAGGTATGTGTCCTTAAACCTTGGACTTATCCTATGACATGACTCTTCTTCCTAAGTCCTGAGACTTTAGGCTCTGATACCAACTTAACTGTCACGCCCCGAGCCTTTATAACAGCGGAAGACTCGCTCGAGAAATGTAAACAGCCGGTATGATAAGTCTCTTGTAAGCAAGAATGATCAGAGCGCGAGACAATCACACACATAAATGTAATTGCACAATAATTTAGTCAAACTCCAACTTTATTTCATTGATAATCAATATTCAAATACAATAACTTTCAACTTCTTCCAATCTATCAGACTCAAGAAATAAGAAAATTACATAGACTCAATCTAGACAAGATTGACTTCCTAAGTCTTCACTCTCAATTTGATATGACTTTCATTCACTCTCGGACCCGCTACTTGTATAACCCGAATCCGAATTCGTATCACTTCCATCTCCTGAAAAAGATTGGAAATAGGTAATGAGCACACTTACCCAGTAGGTATCTTCGCATCAACATGATTAGCACTATTAAAGTGGTTAACATTTTAGCTCTAAAGAAATAAGGTAAAATCATGTGAATGTGATCAATCATGCGATTAAACCAAAGTATGTAAGATATAATGAGAGCAAGCATGAACTAGCAAGAATGTTATAAGAACATGATATGGCCTTTCATGAACAAGAATGTACGAGAATGCACTTTCACTTTTCACTTTCATAACCATAAAGGTTACGCACGAGAACGTCAATCAGGTAGCAATTCACTAGATTTTCACGAGTGCTCATGGATTTCACTTATTTATAAAGAAAGTACTCCCAGCGCAATGCGACGCCAGTAGCATCATACCCCATAGTTTATAATAGTTTGTTTCCGACAATCAGTCGAGGGGACTAGCATAGAGCCCTTGGACACAATCAGCGCCCGAACTACATCTTCACGTATAAATCAAGCTACTTCCATGAGTGTAACAATAAAGTATGGCCACGAATGTAACAAGTTCATGATAACAATAATTTAATTGAATGAATGCTTCAATTTTAGAATATGAGAGATCAAGAATGAATTAAGATAATGTTATGCTTATGGAAACAAATCGGCAGCATAACGGTACATTTCTTTAACTTCCATTCATTATATTAAGTTTCTTGATCAATATGATAAGTCCTAGACCATTATCAAGCCATCTAGGAACCTTAGAATATCAACCCATGGATCAAACCTTGGGTTAACGTATTCAAGCATTGTGATGGTCTAATACTGGCCGTTACGTTAACGTGACGGTCGAGCCTTGATCCGTTAGAAAGACTAAATCCAGAAACAGTAATTGGACTCAGCTAAATGTGACGGTTGTATATTGGGCCGTTACATGGGCCTGACGGTCCAATATAGGTCCGTTACATTGCTAGAACCAGAAAATATCGATAGTGCTTTCTAATCAATTGGGTTTTATGGTACAACTAACTCGACGTCCTCGTGGGAATCCCAGGCTCGCTGAGAATTACGGAGGCCTTGAAACAAGATTTCCTAATCCATTGGAAGGAATATCCAATAGAGAGGTCCTCATGTCCAAGAATAATGTTCCGATAGTTCAAAGTGAACTAATGGACAACATACCGGAATATGCGCCATGTACTTAAAGAAATGACTCTATTGATAGAGAGGATGTGTAACAATAGGAAATCATGATAAAACTCCATCAATACATCTTTGGAAAATCATGATTTAGATACAAAACTATAGAATTTTGGCACATGAAATTAACATAACTTAAAATAACTTAAGATACCTAAATTATGCAATTTATATCATGAATCTGTAAATAATCTTAAAGACATGAAATCTAGTCAAAACTTAGATAACTAGGCTTATTTATAAGTTAAATTAACTAGTTTTCCATTCTGTCTACAGTGACCCTGACGGGCTAGAATGGGTGCGTCACAGTGACTATGACGGTTTATCGTGAGGCCGTTACAGTAATGTAACGCTCCATCGATGGTGCGTCAGAGACAACAGAGAACTTCAAACACCAAAGAAGGTGTGACAGCTTATCATAAGGCCGTTATATAATTGTGACGATCTTACCTTGATGCGTCAGATCGTCTACTGGCAGAAAAGATATAAAAATCTAAGGTCTCAACTTACATCATGTCTGGAAATCATATATAAAATTCCACATGATAGAATGAAGGCTAAGCTACTAGTATGCATAGACTTTCAGTGAAATTGACAAGAGAGTTATTTTTCAACTTAGTTAGTGTTAAGGGTATTCATGTACGCATGACCTTCTAAAACATGAAATTCATGATCTATGATGTATGAAATCAATCAAAATCAGAGGGCTTTTATCCCTAACAAGATGTTTTTGCCAATCATGAGATAACCTACCTTTTAAGTGAGCTTTAATCTTCCAATTTGGGACTACAAGACACGCCATAGTTCTTCCCTTCCTGAGATTTTTCAGCAACTTCATGTCGCTCTATCTCTCCAATCTCTTGACCTAAGGACGTGAAATTTTGAGGGTAAGAAGCTGAAACTAAGGTGAACAAAAAGTTCTAAAGGACTGAACTCTAATTACCTCGTTTAGACGTCCTAATCTCTTGATCTTCAGGGGTCTTGTGTTCAGTTTCCTGGGTTGCTATGACTGAATCAGCGACTTTGGAAGCTTCTATCTCCTTGGTTGGTTGATCTCCTAGCACAAAATTTGGAAAACCATTAGTCTAAAGTATACTAAACAAAATCTTCTAAAGAACTTACCCAAAATTATGACTCATTACCTTGATTCTTCACGAGCCAAAAGTAAGGGTCGCTCAGTTCAGAACTATGTCCTATTTATAGGGTTTTGGGTAGGGTTTGAGGATTAGATCGATTCTAGAGTCCTTAATTTGTCAGAACCTAATCCCTAAGAGTCCTTAGTAATGTTATAAGCTCTCCCAAGTTGATCTCCTGCAGATAGGATCCCAAAGTTCCAGTCTTTTTGCTCGTTCTTCCATTCACGGAACTGACAGGATGTAATGCATCAAGACTGGTGCGTTACATGGCTGTGACAGTCGCACTATAGACCGCTACATCAAACGTGCACAGAGTTCAACATAAATCAAACTCTTTTATCAATTATCCATATTATTATCCATAAAAATGGTAATTTGTCCTTAAAATACATAAATAGGCTAAATAACCTTCTAGACTATGGGCCAAACTTAATGGGCTTGGTCCTTAAACCTTTTGGATTTTATTTAAATAGGTTAGGTTAATTATTTATCATAAATTGGGCATTATAATGATTTATTTAATCTAATATTCATTTATTAATCTATTTTGGGTCTTTAAAATTTCTAGAAAATAATTAAATATACCAAAAATAATTTATAAAAATTCTGGGGTCTTACACCTCCAGTGAAGTTTTGATTAATGATTGTAACTTATCTGCTGATTTGGTATGCATGAAGATGAAAGATTATGATGTAATTCTAGGAGTCGATTGGTTAGCTAGACATGGTGCTAGTGTCCACTGTAAAATAGGGGTAGTGTCCTTCCCCGGACGCCTTGAGCTTTCCTTTTCTGGATCTTGGCAATCTAAGTTTGTGCCGCTTATTTCGGCACTCCGGGGAGATAATTTCTTAAGGAAGGGGTGCCAGGCTTTCTTCGCTTTGGTTTCCTTGACAGATAAGAAGGAAGTAGAGTTGAAGGATATCTCGATTGTTTAGGATTTTCCTGAAGAATTGCCAGGTCTTCCCCCTGAGAGGGAGGTGGTTTTCTCTATTGATTTGATTCCTGGTGCTTCACCTGTTTCAAAGGCCCCCTATCGCATGTCCCCTGCTGAGTTAAAGAAATTAAAGGCACAGTTGCTGGACTTGCTAGAAAAAGGATTTATTCGTCCGAGTACTTCCTCGTGGGGTGCTCGTGTACTTTTCGTGAGAAAGAAGGATGGATCATTGAGGCTGTGCATTGATTATCGCCAATTGAACCAGCTCACTGTGAAAAATAAGTATCCTTTACCCAGGATCGATGAGTTGTTTGATCAGATATCTGGAGCCCAATTTTTCTCGAAGATCGATCTCAGATCGGGGTACCATCAGTTGAGGATAAAAGATGAGGATATCTTTAAGACGGCATTCCGTAGCAGGCATGGGCATTCTGAATTTGTTATAATGCCATTTGGACTAACAAATGCTCCTGCAACTTTCATGCAGCTAATGAATAGTGTGTTCCGACCCTACTTAGATTAGTGGGTCGTAGTATTCATTGATGATATTTTGATATACTCAAAGAGCAAGGAGGAGCATGAAGAACACTTGAGGATGGCGTTGCAAATACTAAAGGATCATCAATTATACGCCAAGAGGTCAGTAAATGTGAGTTCTAGTTGCAAGAGGTGTCTTTTCTAGGGCACATTATCTCTAAAGATGGAATTTCAGTGGACCCTTCTAAAGTCGAGGCAGTACGTAATTGGGAAAGGCCTGTTAATGCAACTGAGATCAGGAGTTTCTTAAGATTAGCAGGTTATTATCGGAGGTTCATTAAGGATTTCTCCAAGATTTCAGTACCCTTAACTAGATTAACTCGTAAAGAGAATCAATTCAAGTGGTCAGAAGACTATGAGAAAAGTTTTCAAACTTTGAAGGAGTGTTTAACCACTGCCCCAATTTTGGCCTTACCTTTTGGAGAAGGAGGTTTTGAAGTATATATAGATGCTTCAGGAATCGACTTAGGTTGCGTGTTAATGCAACGAGGGAGAGTGATAGCTTATTCCTCCAGGCAGTTGAGAAAGCATGAGGAGAATTATCCTATTCATGACTTGGAATTAGCAGCAGTTGTGTTTGCTCTGAAGATTTGGAGGCACTATCTATATGGAGAAACTTTCACAGTGTACTCAGATTATAAGAGCCTTAAGTATTTATTTTCTCAGAAAGAGTTGAACATGAGGTAGAGAAGGTGGCTAGAGTATTTAAAGGATTTCGATTTCTCTATTGAATATCATCCCGGAAAAGGGAATGTGGTAGCAGATGCTTTGAGCAGGAAGCCAACAGCTACATTAGCCAATTTGAGGCTTCAAGAATGGAAGCTATTAGAGCAGTTTGCAAGTTTAGATCTTAACGTCACAGAAAAGGAAGATCGGATTATGGTTGCTCATATCCAGCTTCATTCAGAATTATTGGCAGAGATTAAGTAGCTTCATGATAATGACCCAATACTAGTTGAAATCAAAGGGCAGTTAGCTAGCCAACCAGATTTTGTGTTAGCTGATGATGGTAGGTTATTGTTTCGAGAAAGAACTTGTGTTCCTGATTCTATAGAAATAAAGAGAAAGATTCTTGAGGAAGTTCCCAAGTCTAAATATACTATTCATCCAGGAGCTACAAAGATGTATCGAGATCTAAAGAGAACCTTGTGGTGGCCGAACATGAAGAGAGAAGTGGCCGAATTTGTAAGCAGGTGTTTAGTATGTCAGCAAGTCAAAGCGGAACATTTCAGGCCTGCTGGGAAATTAAAGCCGCTCAAAATACCACAATGGAAGTGGGAGAGTGTCGGTATGGATTTTATTATGGGTTTGCCCAGGACTCGTAGCAGCTTGTATGCAATTTGGGTGATTATTGACCGATTAACAAATTTTGCGCACTTTTTACCTATTAAATCAAAGTGGACTGTAGATGTTTTAGCTGCCCTGTACATGAAGGAAATAGTAAGGTTGCATGGAGTCCCTGTATCAATTATATCTGACAGAGACCCCAGGTTTACCTCTCATTTTTGGAAAGGTTTGCAAGCATCGTTGGGAACTCATTTGAATTTCAGTACTGCTTTTCACCCTCAGACTGACGGGAAGACTTAAAGAATAAATCAGATTGTTGAAGATATGTTAAGAGCTTGTATGATTGACTTTGGAGGAAGTTGGCATGAACATTTGCCTTTGATTGAGTTTGCCAACAACAACAGTTATTAATCTAGCATATATATGGCACCATTCGAGGCTTTGTATGGAAGAAGCTGTAGATCCCCTCTTTGTTGGGAAGAGATCGGTGAGAAGCAATGGCTCAAACCAAATCTTATTTTAGAGACGTCCAAAAACATTCAAGTTATTAGAGACCGTTTGAAGATTGCTTAGTCTAGGCAGAAGAGCTATGTTGATAACAGAAGAAGGGAGTTGGAGTTTCAGGTGGGAGAGCATGTGTTTTTGAAAGTTTCACCATCAAGAGAAATTAGAAGATTTGGAATTCGAGGTAAGTTAAGCCCAAGGTTTGTTGGCCCATTCGAGATCTTGGAGAGGGTAGGCGAAGTTGCTTATAGGTTGGCATTACCACCATAGTTATCAGGCATTCACAATGTGTTCCATGTATCTATGCTGCGGAAGTACGTTTACGACCCTTCGCACATCATCCAACATGCTGATTTGAAATTGAAAGAAGATCTATCTTATGAAGAAATGCCTGCCAAGATTTTGGACTTCAAGCAGCAGCAACTCAGGAACCGATCCATTCCGATGGTCAAGGTTCAATGGAGTCGGCGTGTAACTGAGGAAGCAACGTTGGAGATTGAGGAAGCAATTAGGAAGTTATATCCCGAATTGTTCTAAGGTTGGTTTTATTTCAATAAGATTCAGTGAATTTGGGGACCAAATTCCTTAAAGAGGGGGAGGGTGTAGCATCCTGAATTTTAATAATAATATCACCATATTATTTAATTATTTTCTTAGCTCAACTTTTAAAATTTTAAAAAAATATAAAAAAATATGTATTTTGTGAAAATTTTAATTTCCAGCGATTTTATCTTCAGGATGGAACCTGGAATAAAATTGATTAAGGCCCAATTTCATAATTTAAGCTGAAAATCGTCATTTTGAAAGCCCAAACTAATCATCCTTAATCGGACCCAAATTCTTGCCCAATTGGGCCCTGTTTGGAGCCAAAACCTAACCCAATTATAGAGCATCGTTTCTCCTCTGAAAACCCTAATTATAGAGCCTTCCATGGGCGACGGCGACGTCGAATAAGAGATTTCCCCTAAATTATTGCCGTTTTTGCTCTTTGGACTCTCCACCCGAATTCGATCGCTTGAGGCATCCATAGATTCTTTAAATAGAGGGCTTTCAACCCCCTGAAACCCTATTTGCTCTGGCGGCTGGTGGCGTGATTGATTGTGACCGGACGGGGGCGAATTTGGCCGTTCTTGGAGCGGCCAGATTAGGGTTCCGGCAACCCCCCTTTCTTCTTCCTCTTTCTAGGGATTAAAGGTAGGTATCTCTCTGGCTGAATTAATAACTAAATATACCAACTTTCTCGTCTCCGTGAGCTCTTTCCATTGATACCTAATTGCCCAACTTTCATACACCATGCTGATCGAATTTCAATAATTACTCAAAGGTATACCTAAAAGGCTAATTTCCATGTTAACTCGTTTTATGTTTAATTAAGTCACTTTAAATTTTAATGGAAGCATGTGATCTTATGCGGTTTTGAATGCTCTTTCTAATGGTTGTATTTTCCCCAATTTTTATTCACCCTAATGCTTGAAATCGGAGTTTTAATTGTGGTGTGCCGAGGTTCGCCGTCAGCGGAGTCTCAGGTTGGTAAACAGTCCTACCAGGGACCACTAGACCATTAGCGGTTATACGATAGATCGTTTCCAGAGTCTGGCGGCCTAACGATAGACCGCTTAGCCCCTACATTTTCCATATATATATATATATATATATATATATATTGATATATATATATATGTATATTTTTCTATTAATAAATAGCCCTACGATAGACCGTTTAGTGCCCTCAGGCGACCCATATATAGACCGCTTTTGACTTTTGACAGTGAGATGTTAAAATTGTTATATGCGTTTTTAACTTGAAAATTACCCTGGTTAACATGATAGTTTGACCAGGAACTGTGCAGAACGAAGTATTAGCCTAGTATCATGGTTATACCCATTAAATTTTCATTATCTACATGAAAGTTACTTTGACTAACATAGGTAGAATGATCATGTGAAATTGGTAAAAACATGGATATTAACCTTGTAATCTTAAACCATGCTATTCATAAATTGCTTACATTGGGTTCTGATAGTATTGTTTGACAGTCATATGACTCCGATGGAGTTGACTGACCGCACCGTTTTCGTTTTCTGTGGTTTTATATAGCCTGAATCTTGTAATAGTTGGGACTCTCCGCCGAATATTCCTTCCGTCGGACTAGGACCACTATTATGAGACCGTAAGTCCCCGTGAGCCTGGGATTCCCACCAGGATGCCGGGTGGGTTGTACCCCAAAGACCAGAACCTACGGACTTGATTTGATTCATGTTTTGGACCAATCCAATATCCGGACTATTCTGAACCCCTAGCGGCCCACCTTGAGACCACTAAGAGACCCTTCGCGGCCCAGGGTTATACCATTAGTCATTCCTTGGCCTGGTTAGTAATAGGCTTGGGTTAGCCAGATTCTTGAACCCAATCAAATCTAACCTGGCTAAGTCCTCTCTATTGACTTTAGCTTCGTGGGCTGAACTCTAGTTTGGACCCATTCTGCCTCAGGCTGAATTGAGGACTTTTCTTTTGTCCAATTGAAAGCCTTGTAATACTCGACCCTTTGCGGTCTAAGGCTAGACCATTAGACTCATCCTAGTGGCCCAATGTTTTACCGCTAACGATGAGATTTAACGTGTTTTTCGTGCTTTGTGTGACAGCAGTCATATCAAGGATGGCCTTGAACTGATCACTTTGGACCCTCCAATCATTTCACATGATATCTATTCCAATTTCTCTTGATCTTAGAAGGAAGTTCCTATGCTTAAACCTTGGAATGATTGGCCATTTAATGTGGTGAATGTCTAGATTGGGATCTATGATCCAACCCCTCAATGCCAACGCATCATAAGGGCCCGGTCTGGTCCTGGGAGGAGCGCCTGAAAGTACTTGTGCCCCGGGGAGTTTGTAATGACAAGGTGTGGCATTGCACCGAAGTGCATGACTAGCGTGATTGGTCTATGACATTCTACTTCACTCAAGTTTCTTGCATGACATGACATGCGCGCTTGTTATGGCCAATTCAATTTATCACTTGTAATCTCATGGAAAGTTCTTGTTATACTTGTGCTTGTCCCTTACGTGGAAATCTGTATTCTTTTTTTCTATATATCGCTTTCCATTTACTTCTTATTGTTCTGTTATCGCAATATTGTTCCTGATAAAATGATTAATCACTTTAACTATGCATGGTGATAGAGATATAAAATCCTACTAAGTTTTTAGCTCTCCCCTACTTTCCAATCCTTTTCAGGTAGTTCGGATGAAGACGTACGCACCGATGGGGATGGGAACAAGTGATCCTGGAGAGAGCCTTTGTGATTTATGTTTGAGTCAATGTCCTAGAGTAGTCGTTGAGTTCTTTTAATTCCGAGTCTATGTAATTTTCTTTTGATTGATGTAAGATTTAGAAAGTCCACAATATGTCGTGTGTAATAAGTACTTTTCTCTATTATTATCAATAAAGTTTGGGTTATGCGTATTTTTAATGTTTAGCCTTGTGGTATGGTCTTTTGTGGAAATGTATGCTCTGATTGACATGAATGATATAAACTGCTACGTTCCAATTTTTCCGCGTCTGGGCGTGACAACAGGGGTACAACGATCTCCCCCTTTTTGATGATGGCAACACTATGAGTCATAAAATAACATGCTGACTCATATCAAACTATTCTCCCCCTTTGACTTCATCAAAAATGAAATGATAGTTTGAGAAAATCAGTAGAGAAAAATGCAAGGCATGAATGATATGATTGAGTCACGAGTTATACTCTCCCTTTCCAAGTGATCTATAACTGACACTCAGAGCAAATCATGTAACCCTACTCCCCCTGAAGATGTGAGATGTATGGAAGTGAGGATATGAGTATGACAAAAGGCAAACAAGATAATGATCAGCAAAACCATAGGGACAACCAAGAAGGAATATCAATATGAGCATGCAAAAATCAGACTATTCTCCCCCTTAATACCAGAAAGATGCTAATGAGTCAATCTTCCCCATTTAGTTAGGATCAAAAGATGATATCAACTAAAAACACAGGAGCAATCATAGATAATTTCAGGTCGTAACCAGGTAGCATCAAGAACAGTGAGCACAATCTGTGTTTGGATTTCAATCAGTAAATAGGAATTGAGCACAGGAATTCCACATGAGTTTCAAACACATGAGTATTTCAACAAGATTTTCAAAGAGATACCAATTTCATAAATCCAAAAATAAAAATATTTCGAGTCTTCCATTATACGGGCTTATGAATGAATCTTTATTGAACAACATGGTTTAAATAAGATGTATACATAGTTTGCCAACAAAGTTTTGAACTCATATCTGAAATCAACGTTTAATAAGAGTGAACCAAGCCCTCATATTTACAATTTGAGTAATGTCACGCCCCGAGATTTATGCAGCGGAAACAATCGGGAATGTGAACAGCCGGCATGGTAAACCTCAAGCAAGCAATATAATCAGAGTGCAAGACAATCACATAATAGTAATTACACAATGTAATTCACTAAAAACTTTAAACTTTATTCCTCCATAAAATAATCCAAAATTACATAAGAACTTTGATTCTCATTGCTAGACTCAAGAAAATTAAAATTACATTCTCTTGAGTCTTTACCTTCAATCGCTCTCGGATCCATCACTCGAGTAATCTTAATCCGTCCCACTAGAATTTCCTGAAAAAGATTGGAAAGTAGGGTAATGAGCACACTTGCACTACAAGAAAAATGGGAAATACCGACGGTATTTTCCGACTCAAAAGTTCTCGTCGGTAAAACGTCAGAATGTTTTATCATTCTGACGGAAATATATTGTGTCACAAATTCGTCGATAATTATGGACTATTTTTCGACATAATATTTTTGTCAGAAATACGTCCGAAACTTTCAACAGAAAAAATTAACGTCAAAATTAACGTCGAATATTTCAGACGTATCTCTGACAAAAATCTGTTTCGTCGAAAAAAAATAAATGCAATTTAAAATACATGAATAGTTTATGACGGATAAATTTAAGGTCGAACATTCATCGGAAACTTGCCGACGTATCTCCAACAAACCTTTATCCGTCGAAATATTTTGATAAATAATTAAATAGTTTTCCACCCTTCCTATTATTAATAAACATTATTATATTATTATATTTATTGATTAGCACTTTTATGGTTTTTCGTCAGTTTTGTAATTATTTTATGGTTATTGGCAAGTGGACCAATGGGAATTCAGAAAAATAAAAGATTTTATCCACTTGAATTCCCTTTGATGTTGCTTGAGTCACCTTCTTCTCGTAGACACACGATAGTCACCCTAGTTTTTCTGGTTGCACGCCCTTTCTTATCAATTTTTTTGTCTGTACGTGGTTTTCACTTCGTTATGTAAGCACTCCCTCTTCGCACGGTATGGAGACCCACAGATGTTGTTATGACAAAGAAGGACTCTTGACAGAATCCTGATAAAAAACTCTTTCACCTGTAAACATAGCAGTTTATATGTTCAGACGCTTATCAGGCACCGTAAACTGGAGATAATCCCGTTCCATGATCTTAGATGAGTTTAATCAGTGTCATTTGATGACTAGGAAAGATTCAGATCCGTGTTGGTAGAGTTATTAGGAAGCCCATACACGGTTAAACCCTGCAAACGAACTTGAGTTTCTTCAAGTTTCACTGCCATAAGCTATTTGTCACCGTTACATAGTTATTTGTCACTTCTAATGGGCTATTTGTCACTCATAATGAGATATTTATCACCCTTATCCTACGCTAGGCGTCGGGTTTGTTTCGCTTCATAACATATTATGACTTCTATTATCCATTTATCACCCTTAAGAGATATATGTCAGCCTCGAAGCCTATTTGTCACCACTGATGACTATTTGTCACCACTAAGCAGTGTTAGCCGTCGCGCTTGATTTTGACTTATCTGACTAACTGGCTCCAAAACTTCAAAACATCTTCTTCTTTCTGTTGGAAGAGGGACAATTAATAAATACAATAGTATAATTATAAAAAAGTAAATACAAAATGAAAAAAATCATAAAAATTGAGAACTAAAGGTTGCGATGTTGCCATCCACAAGGTTATTATGTAAAATTGAAAACTAGACAGGGGTATGCCCCTGTGAAATGGACAATACCACAAGGTGAATATGTAAACATGACAAAAGTCACGAATGAAGGAAATACAACATAGTAGGTGGAAATTGAGCAAGTTCAAATACAACAGACACACTACATTATAATAATTCATAGCACATATACTATTAGGCCCTGTTTGTTCAACAGTTGTCACATATTTGGAATCATTTAATAACCCACGACCTACCAACATGTCCCTCAACCTTGCATTCTGAAGACTTTGTTCAGCAGCAGTGACCTTCTATTACACTTTTATCATTATTATATTAATTGAATATCATTTTCATGGTTTGTCAGAAAGTCATGTATTTATTGATTATCATTGTTTATGGATTATTATTATTATTATTGTCACGCCCCGAGCGCGGAAGATACCCGGAGATGCGCGACGTGTCTATATCAATCATGTCAATCAGAGTGGTCGTGTATTCGACACAAAGACAGTGATGCGCAAAATAGCAAGATAACCCAATCCTTTATTTCATAACGGATAGACTATTACAAATCCAATACTCTGTTTAATAAAAAGAAAAAGAATACATATTTGACTCAAGAAACTATGGAAAAGACTAGACGACACTTGTAGAAGCTCTATCACTTTCACTCTTGACCATTCCCATCCGATTGACTTCCATCGTCGTCGGACTTACCTGAAAAGTAAAAAGGGACAAACGGAATGAGCGAACGCTCAGTAGGAAATTATATCTCAAGTACTAGCAAGGGGTTTAAGTAATTACATTTTCATGAATGCAATAAGGCTATGCATGCTCGCATGAAACGACAAGATAGAGAGAATGTAATATCAAGGAAATAAGATGAACTTATCAGGAACTTTCAACAAGATACAAGTTATTCAAGATATTCAAGCAAGTACCATTATCGAGTCATGTCAAGAACTTTGGCTATCATGTATCAAGCAAGTAAATTACCCTCTTTCGGGCCACGCATTTCATGTAAAGTCAAGTACGATTCAAGTACAAGATGTGTGTGGAATGTCCAATCAAGCAAGTCAAGTACTCGGTATAATGCCAGATACCTTATCATTTTAACTCCCATGGGCACAAGTACTTTCGGGTGCTCCTCCCAGGACCAGATCGGGCCCTATATGCGCAGGCATTTATCATGTGTTTTGACATCCACTCTTGTTTATAACCAACATAGAATTTCAATAATCAAGCTTGTAGACACGTATGACAACTTTGATAGAATAGAGTCCAAAATATGACAAAGGACATAGAATGGCGATAATAACGGTATAATCACGATATCGATAAAACTAGGTAGAATATGGTTCCCTTAACTTAGGTACCATGACAAATCAATATGGACATTCTTTATATAGAATTGAGGTCCACATGAACAGTATATCAAAGTAAGATACCCTCATTCTTATCATAGAATTGGGGTTTACAAGAACGACATGATATGGCATGATATCATCATCCCATTAAGAATTTCTTATGATATACTCTTTGTATAATCATAAGGGCCGGTATACCATGTTTCTTTAGAGTGACATGGCATCAATGGTGTAATGGGTTTTTAGGGTACAACCAGCTCAGTCGGCCTTGAGGGAATCCAAGGCTACGAGGAGTCTTACGGAGGTCTCTATGACTAACTCGCTAGTCCAAAGGAACGGAATGTCCAATGGAGAGCTTGTATGTCAATGAGAGTTGAGTGTGATCGATAAAACACCGTGAAAAGTGGGACTATACTCACGGAGTGGAGAATAGTGCCGATATATATATATATGTATAATATATAAACCATCGGTTAGCAATTCAGAGGAAAAATCAGTTTACAGTAAAATAACGACTTAGGTCAAGTCGTTTCTCAAGTAATTAACGCCTAACATAAGGGCGTTTACATATGGTCCGTTTTGCAGAATTTTCAATAATTCAATAATTTATCTAAAACGCGCCTTCGGAAGGGGCGTTTCTTCAAGAGTTGACGACTACAGTAGCAGGCGTCTTTTTATTTACAATATTTTTCAGAACTTATTTATTTTCAGAAATAATCAAAAACGCGCCCTTGGTAGGGGCGTTAATCATTAAGTTCTTATTTTCACAGAATATATATTCCAGGATTTTAACAGATACGCGCCCTAGTAAGGGGCGTTTATTTTTAATTCACGCCCTGTGATGGGGCGTTACCACAGGGAAAACGACCTAGCCTAGGTCGTGAATTCAAGAAATATCAGGAATTTACATGATCAGCAAGATTTGCACGATAATCAAGGATAACAATCATATAGTCATGACAGGAAAATTGGCAGGAATTCACATGCAGTATATCAGATTTGATGTTTCATGTTTATTGGCTTTTAACCGTTAACAATTATTGATTTGATTTCATGTAATTGCATGGATAATCAGTTCTTAAGATTTACATGAAATTAACGCCTGTGTGTAGGGCGTCAAATATGAAATTGACGACCTTGGCAGGGTCGTGACTTGTAAATTAGCGCCCTAGTCTGGGGCGTGTATTTCATAGTCACGCCCTTGCTAAGGACGTTTCTTTCAAGAAATTAACAGAAAGTCGTTCAGAAACTAAACCAAACCATGTATATGCATGATAATTATTGTACTGTATCAATTTAGTTTGGGCTACAGTGACTTGAGAAAATCCTACCTTTAATGGTTGATTTGGTTTAATCGATGGGACGAAGAATCCCGCTGGTAGCAGTAAGAAGAGAAGGTGATTGTGTTTGATGAGGATGATGAAGATATTGATCTTCTGTCTTCAGGAACTTCACCCAACAATCGATCTGAAAAAGAAAAGAAGATGAGGAAGAAGGGGACATAACCGTAGTTTTTAGAAGAACCTTACCTATGTTCTTCACAGCGTGTGCTCTCTCTTCAACCTGTAAGAAGAGAAGGAGATGAAGAACGTTAGTTCTTCATACACTCGAAACAGAAAGAAAGGAATAAGAAGAACAGTTCTGTTCTTCACTTACCGTCGCAGAGGCTTGAATCAAATAGGTTTAGGGTTTGTTCGATCAAGACTTTTTATAGGATTTTGGACGTCCTTTTAGGGTTAGTGTTCTAGTGGAAGTAATACTTCTATGATAGAGTCATTACCACGTTTGAACTCTTTCTAATGCTTATCATTTACCCTGGATAAGTTCTGGGTTCGAACGGTTCACGAACTGAATTAACGCCTTAGGTCAGGGCGTCGATTCTTGAATTGACGTCCTAGTTCAGGTCGTTTCTTAAGAAACGTCTTGGATAAGGGCGTTCCTTGTTTTTGAAACACGCCCCATATATGGGCGTTTCTTTTACTTGCCTATTTGGTCGTGAGAGTTGACGACCGCACTTGTGGGCGTCCTTTCTTTAGTCACGCCTTTGATAGAGGCGTTTCTTTTTGAATTAACGCCCTAATAAGAGGCGTTATTTTAATTTTGTTTTACTTCATCTAATTAATCCTATTCTCATTATCTGTATTACTACTGTAATATATATATGTTTTAATTTATTTCAAATATTCATTTATCAGGGTTGCTACACCCTCCCCCACTTAAAAAGAATTTGGTCCCCAAATTCAATATATATATAATTATACATGTGGAGAGCGTAGAACATATACCTCTTAGAATAACTCGGGAAATCGTTTCTTCATAGATTCTTCGGTCTCCCATGTCGCTTCGCGTTCAGGATTCTTATTCCATTGCACCTTGAGCATGGGAATAACCTTATTCCTTAGAGCTCGTATTTCTCGATCTAATATCTTCATAGGCTTCTGTTCATATGTGAGATCTTTCTGGATCACCAGATCTCCATGTTCAATAATATGAGATGGATCGTGCACATACTTCTTCAACATAGATATGTGAAATACATTGTGTACCTCGGACAACTGAGGAGGCAACGCGATGCGATAAGCAACCTCGCCAACTCTTTCGAGTACCTCAAATGGTCCGATGAATCTTGGCGTAAGCTTGCCCTTAACACCAAATCTTCGTATGCCACGTCCAGGCGATATCTTGAGAAATACATGATCTCCGATTTGGAATTCAAGATCTCTTCTTCTTGTATCTGCATAAGTCTTTTGTCTGGTCTGAGCAACTTGTAATCTTTCCCTGATTACTTGTATCTTCTCGGTTGTATCCCTTACCATGTCTGGACCTAACAGTTGTTTTTCTCCAACTTCGTTCCAACATATGGGAGATCGGCAACTCCTTCCGTATAAGGCTTCGAAAGGTGCCATTTGGATACTAGCTTGGTAGCTGTTATTATATGCAAATTCAACTAAAGGTAAGTGGTCATGCCAGCTTCCTCCAAAGTCAATAATGCATGCTCTCAGCATATCTTCAACAACTTGATTAGTTCGCTCGGTCTGACCATCCGTTTGTGGGTGAAAAGCAGTACTAAAGTTGAGCCTTGTCCCCAACGAATGTTGTAATCCCTTCCAAAAATGAGAAGTAAAACGGGGATCTCTATCAGACACGATTGAGACAGGAATTCCATGTATCCTGACTATTTCTTTGATGTATAGTGCAGCTAGCACATCAATTGACCATCGGCTTTTGATTGGCAAGAAATGTGCCGATTTAGTCAATCGGTCAATGATAACCTAGATTCCATCATGTCCTCCTTTAGTTTTAGACAAACCCATGATGAAGTCCATACCAATATCCTCCCATTTCCACTTAGGAATATCTAGAGGATGTAGTTTTCCCGCAGGCTTTTGGTGTTCCGCCTTGACCTGTTGGCATGTGAGACAGCGTGATACATAGTCCGCTATTTCTCTTTTCATATTAGGCCACCAAAAGTTTTTCTTTACATCTTGGTACATTTTGGTTGATCCTGGATGAATAGTGTACCTTGATCGGTGAGCTTCATCTAAGATCTTCTTCTTTAATTCCGGACAATCAAGTATACAAGTTCTATTTTTGAATGATAATCTTCCATCAGAAGTTAGTTGAAAATCAGATTGTCCTTCTAATCTGCCCTTGATTTCTACTAACATAGGATCATCCTCCTGAAGTGTTTGTATCTCAGATAACAAATCTGACTGTATGCTTACATGAGATAGTGTGACAAATTTGGATTCCGTGTCCAAGCTTATATTGAGCTCGGAGAATTGTTCAAGTAACCTCCATTCTTGTATCATACAATTTGCTATCATTGCTCTCGGCTTTCGACTAAGGGCGTCAGCAACATAATTACCCTTTCCGGGATGGTATTGTATACTGAAGTCGAAGTCCTTGAGATATTCTAGCCAGCGTCTTTGTCTCATGTTTAGCTCCTTTTGTGAAAATAGATATTTGAGACTTTTGTGATCGGAGTATACAGTAAACTGTGCCCCATATAAGTAGTGCCTCCATATTTTTAGGGCAAATACTACCGCGGCCAGTTCTAAGTCATGGACGGGGTAATTCTCCTCATGCTTCTTCAGCTGACGTGAAGAGTATGCTATGACCTTTCCTTGTTGCATTAGAACACATCCGAGGCCAATGCCAGAAGCATCAGTGTAGACCTCGAATTTCTCTCCTTCTATCGGTAGAGCTAAGACCGGAGCTGTGGTGAGATGATCCTTGAGAGTTTGAAAACTTCTCTCACATTCCTCACTCCATTCGTATCGGATCTCCTTGCGAGTTAACCTTGTAAGGGGCACGGCGATCCTAGAGAAATCTTTGATGAATCGCCGATAATAGCCTGCAAGACCTAAGAAACTTCTGATCTCGCTTGCATTAGTGGGTCTTTCCCAGTTTCTCACAGCTTCAACTTTTGACGGATCTACAGATAATCCGTCCTTTGATATGACATGCCCGAGAAAAGCCACTTCTTCAAGCCAGAACTCGCATTTGCTGAGTTTAGCATATAATTGATTTGTCCTCAAGACTTGCAATGCAATCCTCAAATGCTCTTCATGTTCTTCCTTAGTCTTAGAATATATCAATATATCATCAATGAAGACTACTATGAATTGATCCAAGTAAGGCCTGAATATGCTATTCATTAACTGCATAAAGGCAGCAGGGGCATTTGTTAGTCCAAAAGGCATAACAACAAATTCGTAATGGCCATACCTGCTTCTGAATGCAGTCTTGTGAATGTCATCATCCTTGATTCTTAATTGATGGTATCCCGACCTGAGATCAATCTTGGAAAAATATTTGGATCCTGAAATCTGATCAAATAATTCATCGATTCTCGGCAGTGGATACTTGTTCTTGATAGTAAGATGATTCAATTGTCGATAGTCGATACACAATCTCATGGATCCATCCTTCTTCTTTACAAATAAGACTGGTGCTCCCCACGGGGAAGTACTTGGTCTAATAAACCCTTTTCGGATTAGTTCCATCAACTGCTCCTTCAACTCCTTGAGTTCAGCAGGGGACATTCTATATGGTGCCTTTGAAACGGGACCAGCACCAGGGACTAAGTCAATGGTGAAGGCTACATCTCTTTGAGGGGGTAATCCCGGCAAATCTTCCGGAAATACGTCGGGAAATTCTCGCACTACCTGAATGTCCTCTATCTTGGTTTCTTTAGCTTCTTTAATAGTGACAAAAGCAAGGAAGGATACACATCCTTTCTTGACGAGCTTGCTTGCTCGAAGAGCCGAAATAAGAGGGAATTTGCTTCGACTCTTAGGACTAGTATAAGTCAATTCCGAAAATTCCTTGAAAACAATCTTGCTATCACGGCAATCAACCGTTGTCTGGTATTTGGATAACCAATCTGCTCCTAGTATAACATCATACTCTTTTAGATCTAAGCAGATAAGATCAATAGGAAAATTCTTTCCTCGAACCAATACCTCACAGTTTTGGTAATGATGTGTGATATCCGTCTCGTTTCCGAGAGGAGTAGACCATATTAACTTCATCCATTCTGGTTCTAGAGGTAATGGGTCAGCAAACTTCTTGGAAATAATGGAATGCGATGCACCCGTATCAAATAAGACATGTGCATATTTGGAACAAATTTTTAATGTACCTTCCACCAATCCGCCTTCTTCTTCTGGTTCGGTCTCTTGGATTGCATGAAGACGCGCGTTCCTTGTCACTGGGCGTTTACCCTCACCGTCTTGGTCATTCATTAATGGACAATCGGGAATCCGATGTTCACGACTCCCACAACGGAGACATGCTCCTAATTTCCTCCAGCATTCTTCTGTTTTGTGACCAGCCTTGTCACAATGCTTGCAGACTGTATTCGAAGGGGTAGTGGTGATAGAGAAAGGCTTGGTCTTCTTAAATTTCTGATCTTGAGAGGAAGAACCTCCATTATTGGGCCTCTTCTTAAAGTTGGGTTTAAAAGAACCCGAACTTGTGACTTGCTCCTTTTTGTCTTTCCCACGGATCCTATCAGATAGTTCCGTGGCATCTTCAAGCAACTGAGCTCGGCGCACTATTTCAGTATAAACTTGAATATCCATAGGCGCCAGTTGAGTAATGTAGTGGGGCCTAAGCCCATTAAGAAATCTACGGGCTTTCATCTTTTCCGTGCTAATTAAATGCTTAGCATATCTAGACAGTCTATAGAACTGTGCTTCATAATCAGCCACCGATAAAGATCTTTGCTTTAATGCGGCAAATTCGGCGGCCTTCTTTTCCTGGACCCTATCAGAGAAATATTTGGCGTTGAAATATTCAACGAATTCTCCCCATGTAACTTGAGTTGGGTCTATAGTAGCTTCAATCGACTCCCACCAACATCGAGCATCCTTTTCTAACTGGAAAGTAGCTAATAAGACTTTGTCCTGATCCGTGCATTGCATGACACGGAATATACGTTCAATCTCCCGAACCCAATGCTCGGCATCGTCTGGATCGGTCGATCCCATGAACTTCGGGGGATTCATATTCTTGAATGCTTGGTGTAAGCTTCCAGCTCGTGGAGCTCCACCTTGTGCTACCTGTTGTAGCACTTGGGTCATCCCTTGAAGGGTACGCTGCATGTTGCGCCATTGAGCACGTTCGGCAGCCATTATCCTACAATTACAATAGCTATGTTAGTATTATGTCACTATGATCTTATAAAGGACTCATTGATCATTTAACCCTTGGTTCTACCCACTCTCACTTGGTTAAAGGTTTTGAAACCTATCCTTGGACTTGGGTTTCCTAGGAATTGAATACCTTAGGCTCTGATACCACAAAGACTGTCACGCCCCGAGCGCGGAAGATACCCGGAGATGCGCGACGTGTCTATATCAATCATGTCAATCAGAGTGGTCGTGTATTCGACACAAAGACAGAGATGCGCAAAATAGCAAGATAACCCAATCCTTTATTTCATAACGGATAGACTATTACAAATCCAATACTCTGTTTAATAAAAAGAAAAAGAATACATATTTGACTCAAGAAACTATGGAAAAGACTAGACGACACTTGTAGAAGCTCTATCACTTTCACTCTTGACCATTCCCATCCGATTGACTTCCATCGTCGTCGGACTTACCTGAAAAGTAAAAAGGGACAGACGGAATGAGCGAACGCTCAGTAGGAAATTATATCTCAAGTACTAGCAAGGGGTTTAAGTAATTACATTTTCATGAATGCAATAAGGCTATGCATGCTCGCATGAAACGACAAGATAGAGAGAATGTAATATCAAGGAAATAAGATGAACTTATCAGGAACTTTCAACAAGATACAAGTTATTCAAGATATTCAAGCAAGTACCATTATCGAGTCATGTCAAGAACTTTGGCTATCATGTATCAAGCAAGTAAATTACCCTCTTTCGGGCCACGCATTTCATGTAAAGTCAAGTACGATTCAAGTACAAGATGTGTGTGGAATGTCCAATCAAGCAAGTCAAGTACTCGGTATAATGCCAGATACCTTATCATTTTAACTCCCATGGGCACAAGTACTTTCGGGTGCTCCTCCCAGGACCAGATCGGGCCCTATATGCGCAGGCATTTATCATGTGTTTTGACATCCACTCTTGTTTATAACCAACATAGAATTTCAATAATCAAGCTTGTAGACACGTATGACAACTTTGATAGAATAGAGTCCAAAATATGACAAAGGACATAGAATGACGATAATAACGGTATAATCACGATATCGATAAAACTAGGTAGAATATGGTTCCCTTAACTTAGGTACCATGACAAATCAATATGGACATTCTTTATATAGAATTGAGGTCCACATGAACAGTATATCAAAGTAAGATACCCTCATTCTTATCATAGAATTGGGGTTTACAAGAACGACATGATATGGCATGATATCATCATCCCATTAAGAATTTCTTATGATATACTCTTTGTATAATCATAAGGGCCGGTATACCATGTTTCTTTAGAGTGACATGGCATCAATGGTGTAATGGGTTTTTAGGGTACAACCAGCTCAGTCGGCCTTGAGGGAATCCAAGGCTACGAGGAGTCTTACGGAGGTCTCTATGACTAACTCGCTAGTCCAAAGGAACGGAATGTCCAATGGAGAGCTTGTATGTCAATGAGAGTTGAGTGTGATCGATAAAACACCGTGAAAAGTGGGACTATACTCACGGAGTGGAGAATAGTGCCGATATATATATATATGTATAATATATAAACCATCGGTTAGCAATTCAGAGGAAAAATCAGTTTACAGTAAAATAACGACTTAGGTCAAGTCGTTTCTCAAGTAATTAACGCCTAACATAAGGGCGTTTACATATGGTCCGTTTTGCAGAATTTTCAATAATTCAATAATTTATCTAAAACGCGCCTTCGGAAGGGGCGTTTCTTCAAGAGTTGACGACTATAGTAGCAGGCGTCTTTTTATTTACAATATTTTTCAGAACTTATTTATTTTCAGAAATAATCAAAAACGCGCCCTTGGTAGGGGCGTTAATCATTAAGTTCTTATTTTCACAGAATATATATTCCAGGATTTTAACAGATACGCGCCCTAGTAAGGGGCGTTTATTTTTAATTCACGCCCTGTGATGGGGCGTTACCACAGGGAAAACGACCTAGCCTAGGTCGTGAATTCAAGAAATATCAGGAATTTACATGATCAGCAAGATTTGCACGATAATCAAGGATAACAATCATATAGTCATGACAGGAAAATTGGCAGGAATTCACATGCAGTATATCAGATTTGATGTTTCATGTTTATTGGCTTTTAACCGTTAACAATTATTGATTTGATTTCATGTAATTGCATGGATAATCAGTTCTTAAGATTTACATGAAATTAACGCCTGTGTGTAGGGCGTCAAATATGAAATTGACGACCTTGGCAGGGTCGTGACTTGTAAATTAGCGCCCTAGTCTGGGGCGTGTATTTCATAGTCACGCCCTTGCTAAGGACGTTTCTTTCAAGAAATTAACAGAAAGTCGTTCAGAAACTAAACCAAACCATGTATATGCATGATAATTATTGTACTGTATCAATTTAGTTTGGGCTACAGTGACTTGAGAAAATCCTACCTTTAATGGTTGATTTGGTTTAATCGATGGGACGAAGAATCCCGCTGGTAGCAGTAAGAAGAGAAGGTGATTGTGTTTGATGAGGATGATGAAGATATTGATCTTCTGTCTTCAGGAACTTCACCCAACAATCGATCTGAAAAAGAAAAGAAGATGAGGAAGAAGGGGACATAACCGTAGTTTTTAGAAGAACCTTACCTATGTTCTTCACAGTGTGTGCTCTCTCTTCAACCTGTAAGAAGAGAAGGAGATGAAGAACGTTAGTTCTTCATACACTCGAAACAGAAAGAAAGGAATAAGAAGAACAGTTCTGTTCTTCACTTACCGTCGCAGAGGCTTGAATCAAATAGGTTTAGGGTTTGTTCGATCAAGACTTTTTATAGGATTTTGGACGTCCTTTTAGGGTTAGTGTTCTAGTGGAAGTAATACTTCTATGATAGAGTCATTACCACGTTTGAACTCTTTCTAATGCTTATCACTTACCCTGGATAAGTTCTGGGTTCGAACGGTTCACGAACTGAATTAACGCCTTAGGTCAGGGCGTCGATTCTTGAATTGACGTCCTAGTTCAGGTCGTTTCTTAAGAAACGTCTTGGATAAGGGCGTTCCTTGTTTTTGAAACACGCCCCATATATGGGCGTTTCTTTTACTTGCCTATTTGGTCGTGAGAGTTGACGACCGCACTTGTGGGCGTCCTTTCTTTAGTCACGCCTTTGATAGAGGCGTTTCTTTTTGAATTAACACCCTAATAAGAGGCGTTATTTTAATTTTATTTTACTTCATCTAATTAATCCTATTCTCATTATCTGTATTACTACTGTAATATATATATGTTTTAATTTATTTCAAATATTCATTTATCAGGGTTGCTACAATTATATTTATTCTCTCTTTTGGGTTCACCTTCCGTATGTGAGAGCAGCAGAGTAAAATGTATGACGAGGGTGATGAATGCATATTATTGGTTATAAATAAATTGACAGAGGCAACAAATACACATTAGGGGTGACAAATAGGTTAACAGGGGCGACAAATGCGCATGATGAATGACAAAAGGCTCTTAACGGTGAAAAATGCATAGAGACGACGTCTCCCAGGAGCAAAGGCGACGGCTACTGCATGGTAAAAGTGAAAAATGCCTATTAGTGGTGACAAATATATCAACAAGGGGACAAATGCGCATGAAGGGTGACAAATGGATCCTAGCGATGAACTATGAGCATGAAGATAAGCCCTACTAATATTAGAACCATCGACAAACCCTGCTACTTATAGGGGAAGAACACCGCTTCATAAAGGTAACCCCTACCTGCGATGGATGTTATCCTTCATTTGACGGCAACTACATTACACAAAGATCAAGCATCCATCATGCAAAGAAAGGTTGCAGAAAAGGAAATTATATTGATAGGGGAAGAGGGTACAAGCGGTTACTCGTCCTCTTTGGGACGGAACCTATCAGGTTGGAGGTTCGTCACCCCCTTGTTACAAAACAGGCAGTCCACCTTCGCCAAGGCATCCCGCCACCCTTGCAGGTACCCCTGCTTGTATTCCTCTGAAACATTGCCACCGCTGTTTTCGCCTGATGGCTGGTCCGACACTGACAGGGCTTCCTTTCGAAAGCACAAACGTTTGGCGGGAACTGACTTCTCAGACGATGACATCTTCACGAGAGTTTCTTTGACCGCC
The DNA here is from genome assembly GCA_022559845.1 of Amorphophallus konjac. Classification (NCBI taxonomy): domain Eukaryota; kingdom Viridiplantae; phylum Streptophyta; class Magnoliopsida; order Alismatales; family Araceae; genus Amorphophallus; species Amorphophallus konjac. Next base: position 330,970,938 of record CM040118.1, read on the forward strand.
AAAGGAACTCAGGATGTCCTTCGTGTTCCCCCCAGATTCTCTATTTATACGAAGTAGATGAAACCCCCAGAGGGCAAAAGAGTGTTCGTGCCTCCCCCAACATTTCTGACTCTCAGTCCTTCCTTTTTGCCGGTCATGACATCGCTTGGACCGAGGTTCCTTTCGTCGAGTTACATTAACCGCATAATAGACGAGAGGCCGGAGAGAGATACTGCAATGACTAACACCGCATAGTGGTGACAAATAGTCATCAACGGTGACAAATAAGCTTCAAGGCTGACAAATGTCTCGTAAGGGTGATAAATCGATAACAGAAGTCACAATATGTGATGAAGCGAAACAAAGACGACGCCTAATGAGCAATAAGGGTGACAAATAGCTCGTTATGAGTGATATATAACCATTAGAAGTGACAAATAGTCTGTAACGGTGACAAATAGCTCATAGCAGTGAAACTTGAAGAAACTCAAGTTCGTTTGAAGGATTTAACCGTGTCCTAGCGATCCTAACTCTACCAACACGAATCTGAAGCTTTCCTAATCATCAAACGACACTGATTAAACTTTACCTGTCACCCTTATGACCTATTTGTTACCCTTACGACGTATTTCTTACCCTTGGAAGCCATTTATTTTTCCCCCATCCCTTACTTTTCCTCCCGTGTGTAATAAATAACAAAAATAAATATAAATATATCAATAGTTTAGCTGGATAAAATTTGAATTTGAATCCATATTAATTAGCATATAATTTCAAATAGTATTTATTTTTTCAGATATGGACAATATTCAAATTTGAATCGGAGCGGAAACGGATATTATAATATTCGTTTCATAAGTTATGCAATCATAATATTATATTATATATCATATGATATATATATGTAAATAATATATTATAAAATATAATTTTCCTAATATAAAATATAAAAAATATGATAAGATGGAAGATTGTTACACTTCCCGATACTATAATAACTGCCCTATTTATCAATTTGACTAGTAAAATTAAAACCAGCATTTAGTTGGGAGAGACAGTTCGTCTTCCACCAACTTTAGTTCTTCAACTCAGGAGTAGTTGGCAGCACCAGGACTACAGGACTGCATGAGGATGAGACGTATGCAAGGAGCCACCATTTTTTCTGTTTATTAATGCCTCTCTCTCTCTCTCTCTCTCTCTCTCTCTCTCTCTCACTCTGTCTCTTTCATTTGTCACCACTACATGCTATTTTTCACATTTAGACACCATTTTATTACCTTTAGAAGCTATTTGTCACCCTTAGGACCAATTTGTAACCCTTAGAAGCATTTGTCACCCTTACGACCTATTTAGTCACCCTTACGACATATTTCTTACCCTTAGAAGTAATTTGTTTTCCCCCCATCCCTTGCTTTTCCCCCCTCGCCGCAGACCATCGCCGCCTTGTCCCCATGTGCCCACGGGTGCCCTGCGCACCCTCCCTCTCCTCTGCAAACCAGCACCGCCGTGAGTGCCGACCAGCCCACCGTCGCGCTCCCCCTTGCACCCACGCCGGTAGAGCACCGCTGCCCCTCCGATGCCATGCCGTGGCAGCCGACCGATGTTCCTGCCGGACCCGCCCACCAGCTGCCATCTAGCAGCGCTGCAGCCGCCGTCGTCGGCCGCCCATCGCCATTCCGCCACCACCGCCCGCACATGGCCTCTATAATATCACATCCAAGGTGTGACTACCATGATTCCTAATTTCATCTCAGTTCACATGTTGGATGTATTTATATTTTGTTTACTATATTTTTTCAGGATGTTAAAAATTGCAGAATGCTGTCAAAATTTTTCAAGGGAGATGCTGTCAAATTTTTTTAGAATACTCGCTCCATTCAAACCACAATTTTGAAATAAGCTCTTTCCTGAAGCAGGTATCATGATCTCTCTCTTCCGGAGAATCAGCAGCGACCAGCATATATGTGTAAACCTTCCTTGTCTGTCCTGGTCTAAAAGCAGGACCAATGGCTTGGCGAGATACCAAAGCTATTGTTCATGCTTTTAGACCAGGACAAACGAGGAAGGTTTACACATACAGGCTAGTTGCTGCCGATTCTTTGGAAGAGAGAGATCATGATACCTACTTCAGAAAAGAGCTTATTTCAAAATTATAGTTTGAATGGAGTGAGTATTCTAAAAAAATCGCTGTCTCAGGTGACACTGTAGAGTTGGTTGTTGGGCAAGAGGAGTCGTCTGAGAGAGGGGATTCTTCTGCAACTGGTGATGGTGGGGGATGATCCAACGGATATCTGTTGATTTGTAATTGTAATTGTAAAAAATGACACATTTAAATTAATGTAATTGTAATTTATTTTATTCCTTGATTTATATGTTGTGTGGATTACATCGGGGGATGTGTGTTTTATGTTGAGTTATGTAGGTTGTGTATAAATGGATAACATAAGTAAAAGGTTTGATGGATAACAGAAGCAAAAGGTTGGTTTTGTAGCGAAACAAAGTCGACGGCTGGCTAGAGATAAGGGTGACAAATAGATGTTCGGAGTGACAAATAGCCCGTAGCAGTGACAAATAGCTCTGTAACGGTGACAAATAGCTCATGGCAGTGAAACTTGAAGAAACTCATGTTCGTTTGAAGGGTTTAACCATGTATTGGTTTCCTAGTCATCAAACGACGCTGATTAAACTCATGTGAGATCATGAAATGAGATTTACCTCCAGTTCTACTAATTTACAGTGGGATCAAGCCAAGTCGTTGACAATGAGTAAAATGTCAAGTACATCATTTCTCTACACAGACAACAACAGTAATAACAAAGCAACTAATATGAAGAGGAGCAACACTACTAGAGTACATAACAGAACAACAACAATACAAGGCACATTTGACATTTGTGTAGTCGTCTGCTGGCGCAGTGCCTGGTTCCTTGAATCATAGTCAGGTCCGGGACTTGCATGATATGTAAGTTGAGGATGATCAACATATGTATGGCTGCTATAGCCAACCCCATTTATAGCAGCATGTGCTTCCTCTACCAAGTGAAAACCCTTATAACAAGCTCCAGGGTATCCATTCACTTGGACAAAGCATTGGGGCCAACTATAATATACACCTGGTTCGCGACCAACCCACACTACATAGCATTTATACCTTCCCATTTTCTGAACCTCAATTCCCTAACGAATTAAAAAAAGGAAGAGGGCATCTGCAGCAGGAACCAATGACGACAAGGGACCGAGAGGAGGACGTAGAGGAGACAGACGAGATTGGTGTGTCGATTTAACACATCGCTGCAATGGAGGTGGTAACACAGCCCCTCGGGAGCAGAAAAATGGGAACGTCGGGAACCCTAGCCGAATGATCGTCACTCTATCGGAGCGTATTGCAGAGGTGATTGGACAAGGGAGGGTGTAGGCGTCGCCGAACGATCATCGTTCCCCAACCACCCTTCTGACATTGCAATCTACCGTGACGATCGTCGTTGACGTTGGCCCCGGGAACGCACATCCACAGTGAAGCGATAGCGAGAGTGCGATGGCGAAGCACAGCGTCAAGGGTTTCATGAGTGGAGAAAGGAGGATAAGGGTGTTACGTAACCCACATGGGGTACCCCGGTTTATACCACGGTTTGACGACATGTCAATAGGGATGGGGAGTATAACCGTGACAAATAGTTGCCTAGTGCTGACAAATGTCCGATAGTAGTGACAAATAGCTGCGTAAGTCTGAAAAGTAGCTTGCAGCGTTTAAATTGTGAGAACCTCAACGTCGACACCAGTGGATAAGGGTGAAAATACCATATCAGTGGAGACAATTGGATCTGCGTAGTAGCCAAATACACTGGTAAGGGTGAAAAATATATTCTAGAGCTAACAAATGAAAAGCAGAAGGAGCTGAAAGGAGTCAAGTTCACTGGAGGACAAAAATATGAATAGTGTATCAAGAGTTTCTATAGCAATCATGAGAACAACGAAGGGACTTGGTCAATGCCAAGACAGTCAATGTTGATTGGTCAAGGTCAACGCAATTCAAAGAAGTCTCCAGTCAAGCTCAACTTTTTGTTGACCAGTTATGAAGTCCCAGTCAAAGTCCAAGGTCAATGAATAGACTAGTCACCACTATGCTCCCCAGACAAAGCCAAGCAGGTAATGAAAGGAAGAGAAGGCAATGGCTGCTCATGTAGTCATGTGGTAAGAGTGATAAATATGTGGTAAGGGTGACAAATTGCACTTTAGTGGGAACAAATGAACAACTAGCGGTGACAAATGGCTAAGGCATAAGGTTTGTGCATGAGGTCTATGCACATTTGCATTTTGCAAGGTCAGGTCGGTGCACATGTGTTAGCGATAGCATGTAAGGTCGATGCACATGTGTTAGAGATAGGCATAAGGTCTGTGCACATGCGTTAGTGTTAGAAGCATCAGGTCGGTGCACATGCATTAGCGATAGAAACATAAGGTCTGTGCACATAGCACTATCTGGTCGGTGCACATTCACATTCTAGTCTGTGAGGTCGGTGCATGTCTTCATTCCACTCTAGTCGACACTTGTGCAGGTAAAGCCCTCATCTTTTCACACTTCAACCCAGTTCCTTAACCAAACTTGAATCTATCTTCAGAAAACTCATTGATATTCATGAATACACATTATCAAGCACACATTAACGGCATAAAAACATATGATACTTTGAAGATCAAAATATATGAAAAAAGAAATATCAATCAACACAGGTACGTCACATTCTGAGGTTTGAGACGTGAAATTATTTAAGATCAACTATTTCCAAAGTTAAGGAGTTGGGCCCCAATCCGGGCTCTATATATATTATGATCAGCCTCATTAAATGTCCATAATGTCTCCATCTTCTTTGACAATTCATCAACATATTTCAGTACATAAATGGCACAGTTGAGGCTTCGATCCTCCTGTTAGGGACATTCGTTGCCGAATACAAGTTACTAATTATCAACTCCCTTGAATGTAGTCCCATAGTTATTCATAAACCCCCCTACAACTGTAGCCTGCAAATAAAATATTTGACATTATTAATGAAAAACTAAAAGACACATTAAAGATATCTTTAATATAGGTACACGGATAAGAAAAAGTACCCATTTTCTTGTAGTTGCCTCATGGATGGCCATGCCTCTCATGGAATTGTATGAGACAAAGCGGTGATTCTCCGTGTCAACAGCAAGTAGATGCCAGTGATTTGATGAGTATAACATGAAGAATAAATATTTGTTCTTCTGCAGTTCGATTAATTCAACATTCTCGAAGGCGCACTCCAACAGTAGGTTTGATTTTTCAGAGTCGGCCTCTGGGATGACGTTGATGTGATTCACTACAATGGTGGGAAAACAAACCCACTGATGAAAGATGCCAAATTCATTGCGTCTTGATTTGAGGAGGTACAACATGGCATCGATCACCTGTAAATTAACAATCACGATTCTATTAGCAGTAGAAACACAAGTTCAGGGTAGGGCGAGGCGTAAAATTGCACAATTAATGAAAGAGAATACCGTATCGTCTATCATCCGACCGTATAATAGATCAATGACATGACAACGTCTCAAAATAATCCCGTTCTCTACTGAAAATATGGCATCACTATATTGGACAAAAATTTAGTTATTGGTAGTCAGAGTAAGGCAAATCAAGATAATTACAGAAAGTATAAGATGTTGTGCCCCGGACTGTTTTGACGGAGATCTTGTATGAAATGTGATGAGCTCTCATTGTGGTTGATTCACATTGAGATACATATTTGATGAATGATGAGGTTGATGAATTTCAGTCTGTGTTTGATTGATTTGGCTATACCAAGAAATATGCTCAATATCGCTAAAGTCTTACTTGGACTAATTTATTTGAATGAGTTGCTTTGGTTAAAGATTGAATGGATGGATTGTTTATTCTACTTGATATGGAGTGAGTTGAGAAGTTTACTGCCTTGAGTGAAATGGTAATCCATACTGTGCACAGATATATTGTAAGACCTGGCTCACAATTTGAAGACCAATCGTGAGAATGTTTGTACTAATTGGATCTGAGTTTGAATGGAATGATCCGGGTAAAATTCATGCTTATCAACGTATATCTGTGTTGTATGAACTCATTTGATCAATTGTGATACATGTCTATGATTCATGAAGGTTTCAATTCCATTTACTAAAGTTTTGCTACTGTCAGTAAAAGTGTCGACCTCAAGGGTCGACACTTATTTGTGGACTCACTGCCTTGCATTGAAATATAGGACGCTGGCAGAAAGTGTCGACCTATGGGGTCGACACTTTCACCAGGAGTGTGCTGTTTTGCTAAGGCAGAACTCTCGTGAAAAAGTGTCGACCCTGAAGGTCGACACTTTCAGGTAAGTATGTTCATTTCTGTGAAAATAGAATGTTTATGAAAAAGTGTCGACCTCGTAAGTCGACACTTTTCATCATGAATGTTATGTTCTTTTCACAGGCCAGAACACTTCGTAAAAAGTGTCAACCCCATGGGTCGACACTCGTGTAGCGGTTTTGCTTTTATATATGTTCTAGCAGAACTTTCAGGAAAAAGAGTCGACCCCATGGGTCGACACTTTTTCTGAACGTTCTTACGGGTTTTTCGGATCTGTTTGGAACCCTTTAATGGAGGAACCAAATGTCTTGGATTTTGACCCTAATAGCCTTAGGGCGACCCTTCCACTTTGTATGTGTTATAAAAGGGGTTTAGAGTGGGCTTTTATGCCTTTTGGGGGATCAAATCCCCTTGTATATAGCCGTCCCCTTCCTTCCGATCAAACCAACCCTTGAGCTTTAACGTGTTCATCTTGTTCTTGCAGGAGAAGAAAGGTGTGTGCTCTGCTGGAGGAGAAGGGAAGGAACACCAGAGACGTCCCCTCACGAGCCCGAGCTGAGAGATCGAGAGGCAGCGGCTGCGTCCTCTTCATCCTTGTTTCGGGTGCCTGAAGCTTCAAATTTCGGCTCCTTCTTCTCTCAGTTTCATCATTCTAAGCCACACTTCACATATCTCCGATTTTGGTTGAAGGATATAGGGGAAGATTCATATTGTTTCATAGTCTTCTTAGTCATCTTGTGCTTAGAACGTTTATCTCATATTTAGGCTTGTATTTCCTTTCATACTATTTCTCTGTCTAGACATTTTCGGAGCTTGCTCCGAGTGTGTGTGGGTTGTCTCATCATCATGCGAGAACCCGCGTGTGTGGGCCGTCGAGCCCGTGTGTGTGTGGTTGCTGCCGTCGAGCAGCGTTTTTAATGAAATCCTCTCGAGGTGAGAGGGGTGGACGTAGGACGGCACTTGGTGCGTCCGAACCACCTAAAAATACTGTGCCCTGGTTTATTTGTCTCGTGGTTGTTGATATCTATTTTTCCGTTCGCTATACGAGTGTGAGTCGGTGAGGCGTGAGTGTTCTCAAATGTCCGTCCAAATATTGTTGTCCGAGTGAGTATATCTGTGCACTGGGGAGTTGTGAGAGCTTACTTGATTTAATTTCAGTTATTTTAATCAAGCCTCTATCTTAGATTTTCTCCTCATATCTATGGCTTGTGTGGGTTGTTTTTATATTTGCAAGAAAGGGTGGGCAATCAATTCACCCCCCTCTCAATTGCCTCCCAACCGGGCCATCAATTGGTATCAGAGCCTCGGCTCTGCTTTTTAGAAAACCTAGCGGTTTTAGAGTGATCTGTTAGGAATGGCCAACAACCTCAACAAGGGGATGATGCCCGAAGGGCATTCTATTCAACGGCCACCCTTCTTCGATGGGAGTAATTACGCATACTGGAAGAATAGGATGACCGTATTTCTTAGAGCGCAAAGTCATGAAATATGGACTGTTATAAGGAATGGTCCGTATGCTGTGCACCCCGATGAGGATATGTGGGATGATGATGCTATAATGAAAGCCACTGTGAATTTTAATGCTTTGAATATAATTCAGTGTGCTATTCACCCTAACGAGTATGCTTGTGTCTCCATGTGCATTAGCGCCAAGGAAATGTGGGACAAGCTCAAGCTCATCTATGAAGGTACCACAGAAGTCAAGGAGACAAAGGCGAATATGCTGACCCGTGACTACGAGCTATTTAGAATGAAAGATGAAGAAGATATCTCCCAGATGTTCGCACGACTCATGGAGATCACCAACGGACTAAAGTCACTCGGAAGAGAGTTCACCAACAAGGAGTTGGTACGGAAGGTGTTGAGGTCACTGTCGCCAAGCTGGGACACCAAGGTGACCGTGATAGAAGACTCCAAGGATTTGACAACGCTCACCGTGGAATCACTCATAGGGTCATTAATGACCTATGAGATCAATGTGATCAAAAGGACGGAAGAGGATGCGAAGAAGAAAAGGCCAATCGCCTTGAAAGCACTCCCGGAGAGTGTCTCGAGCCAAGAGGAATCGTTGGGAACTACCGACGATGAAGAAGTCGCTATGCTGACAAGGAAGGTGAGACAATTCCTGCGCCAAAGAAGAAGGTTTGGCGAGAAGTTCATGAAAGGGAAGAGGCAGCCAAGATAAAGAAATGAACCATCTAAGGCCGTCGAAATCATTTGTTATGAATGCAAGAAAGCGGGGCACATGCGAGGAGAATGCCCTGAGCTCCAAAAGAAGAAAGGAAAGGTCAGCAAGGGCAAGAAGTCGAAAGCCATGAAGGCGACATAGAGTGACGAGGATGAAGATGAGCCCACGACCGATGATGAGGAGCAGGACATTGAAGAGCTCGTGAAGACAATGTGTCTGATGGCCAACAGCGATAGTGAACAGGTAATTTCTGACACTGAGGCCATTTCAAATGAACAGTGGGAGCTTGTTTATGAAGAATTAGATGAGAAGTATAGAACAATGAAAAATGAAAATAAGACTTTAAAGAAAAAGATTCATGAAATTGTACACTCATCTGATTCATGTGGAAAATGTAATTTGCTTGAAATATAAGTCAAAAGTCTGAAAAATGTTAATGATGCTTTGGAAACCAAGTTGTCTTTGTTTGAAGAGAAGATAGCATGCTTAGACATAGAGAAGAAAAATGCATTTAAGCTGAAAGATGAAATCTAAGAAAAGCATGACCTCTTGAACAAAGAGATTGAAAAGTTGCATGTTCAACTGAGTGAGTGTGAAAAAGAAAAAGAAAACTTGAAAGTGAAGAATGAAAGCTTTGTCATTGAAATCGAAAAACTGAAAAATGTGAATGGAAAGGTAGTGAGAGAGAAAGGAAAACAAGTTGAAAAGAATCAAAGTGAAATGCATAGCAACAAAAATCATGCTCATTATGCTATGAAGAATTCATTTTATCAAGAAGAATGTTCACACACACACTTTGGAAAACAAACTGTTAATTCCAAATTCCCCTCAACTTTTAGAAATGTAAATAAAAGGAAAGATTTTGGTAGGAGAGGACCCACGTGTTTTTATTGTGGGAAAAAAGGGCATGACATGTATATATGCCAACTCATGCAATATGATGATGAATTATTTTTCAGTAGATACTATGAGTCACTTGGGAACACTAACGTGAAGGAACCCAAGCTTGCTTGTGTACCCAAATCAAAATGAGGATGGTTGATAATTGGTGCAGATCTGCATGAAGGCGGGAGACAATAAATGGTACCTGGATAGCGGATGCTCCAGATACATGACTGGAAATAAACACCTCTTTACAGACTTTGCTGAGAAGAATGACGGAACGGTAATTTTTGGAGGACAGGATAAGAGTAAGATTATCGGAATTGGGAGAATTGGTAAGGACCCTAACAACTGCATTGAAGATGTTTCATTAGTTAGAGGTCTTCATCATAATTTGCTTAGTGTAAGTCAACTTTGTGATAAGGGTCACAAAGTGATTTTTGAATCTTCACACTGCACGATCATTGATGCTAACACACAGAAAATTAAGTTCATAGGTGTGAGATGTAACAACACTTATCAAGTTGACTTTGATGAACTTGCACCAAAGAAACTGTGTTTAGTTGCTAGCAAAAGTGAAGATGTTTGGTTGTGGCATCGCCGTCTTGGGCATGCTAGTTTTAATGTTATTAGGAAGTTGAATAGTCATGATTTAGTCAGAGGTCTTCCTAAACTGAATTTTGAAACTTCAAAAATTTGTGAAGCATGTAATAAAGGAAAACAAACCACCACATCCTTTAAATGCAAAACATTGTGTCTACAGAAAAACCCCTTCAACTGTTACATTTGGATCTATTTGGTCCCACCAGGACTCGCAGTCTTGGCGGGAAGCTTTATGGCTTTGTGATTGTCGATGATTTCTCACGATATGCATGGGTTTTATATCTTGCTAACAAAAGTGATGCTTACAATGAATTTATTGATTTTTGCACAAAAGTTCAGAATGAAAAAGGATATACAATTCAAAAAATTCAAAGTGACCACGGAAAGGAATTTGAAAATCATGAGTTTGATGCTTTTTGTAGGAAGCAGGGGTACGAGCATCAGTTCTCTTCACCAAGAACCCCTCAACAAAATGGAGTGGTCGAAAGGAAAAACAGGACGCTCGTAGAGATGGCGCGTACCATGCTTGCCGAGAATGGTCTTCCACGGTACTTATGGGCAGAGGCGGTGAACACCGCTTGCTACATCACAAATAGAGCAATGGTAAGACCAATCCCTAAGAAAACTCCATACGAGCTTTACAAAGGTAAGAAACCCAACACATCTCATTTCAAGCCATTTGGTTCAATTTTTTATATCTTGAACAATGGAAAAGACAATCTAGAGAAATTTGAAGCAAAAAGTGATAAAGGGATCTTCCTCGGGTATGCTCTAACATCTAGAGCTTACCGTGTGTATAACACTAGAACACTTGTTGTCGAGGAAAGTCCACATGTAGTAGTTGATGAATTCATAATGAGGAAATCGAGTGATGATCATTTTCTTATTACAGGTGAGGGCGAAATTGAAAAGGGAGAGTCATGCAAACAAGGTGAGGCAGCAAATCAAGAAGAAGAAAAAGAACAACAAGAAGAAGAAGCGGATCAAGAACAACATCCGAACCTTCCACACCAATGGACCACGCACAGGGACCATCCATTGGAGAACGTGATCTGCGATGTGGATGAAGGAATTCGAACTCGGGCTTCAATGTGGGAAGTAGAGATTCACGATAATCTAGCCTTACTTTCCAGCATTGAGCCTAAATCGTTAGATGATGCTTTAAATGATAATTCTTGGGTTCTCGCCATGCAAGAAGAGCTACACCAATTCCAAAGGAATAGGGTCTGGTTCCTCGTGCCCCGGCCTGATGACCATCCTATCATTGGAACTAAGTGGGTTTTTCGAAACAAACTTAGTGAAGATGGGGTGGTTGTGAAGAATAAGGCAAGATTAGTAGCCAAGGGCTACTCTTAAGAATTTGGCATTGATTTTGATGAATCATTTGCACCTGTGGCTAGATTGGAAGCAGTTAGAATTTTACTTACTTATGCTTGTCACAGGAACATGAAACTGTTTCAAATGGACGTGAAGAGTGCCTTCCTCGATGGAGTGATGAAGGAAGAAGTGTACGTGGAGCAACCACCGGGCTTTGAAGATGAAAGGTTTTCCGACCACGTATTCAAATTGGACAAGGCACTATACGGTTTGAAACAGGCTCCCCGGGCATGGTATGGTATATTAAGTTAATTTCTTATTAAAAATGGCTTCAAACGAGATAACATAGACCAAACTTTGTTTACAAAAACTTGTGATGATCATTCATTAATTGTTCAAGTTTATGTAGACGATATTATTTTTGGAGCCTCCAACATAAAAATGAATAATGAATTTGCCCAACTTATGCAGGGGGAGTTCGAGATGAGCTTGATGGGAGAGCTCAACTTCTTCTTGGGATTACAGATAAAGCAAATGGATGATGGCATTTTCATCAACCAAAAGAAGTATGCACAAGAAATCGTGAAGAAATTTCAACTTGAGACTGCCAAGCCCTTTGCAACACTAATGTCCACCTCACAGAAAATAAAAGAAGAAAAAGGTAACAAAATTGATCAAAAACTTTTTAGGGGTATGATAGGATCCTTGCTTCATTTGACTGCTAGTAGGCCTGATATACACTTCAGTGTTTGTCTCTGTGCAAGATACCAATCTTGTCCTAGGGACTCTCATTTAGCGGCCGTGAAAATGATCTTCAGGCATTTGAATGGAACCCTTGACCTTGGTTTGTGGTATCCAAGGAATAATTCATTTGATTTACATGCTTTCACTAACTCTGATTATGCTGGTTGTAAAATGGATCAAAAAAGCACAAGCGGTCACTGTCAGTTTCTTGGGGGCTGCATGGTTTCATGGGCGTCAAAGAAACAACATTATGTGGCTTTATCAACTGCCGAAGCCGAGTACGTGGCTGCCGGTAGTTGTGCGGCTCAAGGGCTTTGGATCCAACATCAGTTGCTGGATTTTGGTTTTTCTTTAAAGAAAACTCCCATAATGTGTGATAACACTTCTGCAATAAACTTGTCCAAGAATCCTGTCCAACATTCCCGCACTAAGCACATAGAAGTTAGACACCACTTTATAAGAGATCCTATCAATAAAGGTGATTTTGAACTTGTTTTTGTTGATACAAAACACCAACTTGCTGATATATTTACAAAACCTTTGAATTCTGAACAATTTTACTTTCTAAGAAGAGAATTAGGAGTGTGCAGATTAGACACTTAGATATTTTGAGTTGAATTGTATATACACTCTTTTCATCTTTTTCATAAAGAAACTATTCATATTGCCTTTTGATTTGCACATAGAAGTTTTCATTATCTTTACTCTTCAAACTTTATCTTTTGTCCATATCACAGTGAATAACAACTTTGGTTATTATACATGCTTTTATCCTTTTGCATCCGCATGTACATTAATGCATATACTTCATCAATGTGTGCATGAATGCCATGATTTACCGGTATATCAAATAGTGTTAGTGGAAAGGTGGATCAAGTCCACCTGGAAGCTTTCATCATGTGTGAGTGTGGTCTTCGGACCTAAGTACTCCGTCACGTACTGGTAATCAAATTGCTTGAAAACATCATTTTGAAATGCTTGAGTGTATATAATTTACACATCCTTCAGTTGATATCTTCTATGACCTTTCGCCCTTGCTAAATAAAATGCTTTGACTAGGACATGTTTTAACATGGCACATATTAAGGGGGAGATTTTTGCTATAACGGTGCATACACTTAGGGGGAGACATCACCATGAATAGGCTAATTCATCTCTTACATTCTACGCAATCTCTCACACAATTTACACATGTGAGTTAATGAATCTAACTGATAAGGATTTCACTTATTCCACTTAACACATTTTAGGACTCTGGAACCCCTACATGGAAATCACGTGACTTGTGAGGAAAAAGCTGTCATCCCCGTCAAAAATAGTCAATAAGTGTGATTTGACATGAAGTAAATCGAGAATCCCCCCTGAGATAAAGGAGGAAACTTGTATTAAAAAGTGTCATATCCACATTATCATAAGTGACGATGCCGAGTAACCGGGAAGTGCCCCTGAAACAAAGGGCATGACTCGTGTCAAAAGGTTAGTCATCTTGTCTTTCAAAAATCAAAATAATCTTGGGGTTGTGCGAAGCTACCAAAAGTCGAGCACGTTGTATGAAAGTTTAGGGAAGAAAAGTTCCTATTTGTGTTCTTTAGAAAATCTGAAAATCCATGCTATCTAGATTTCATCGCTCATATTTCACATATTCATCTAGGGAGTGATTGTATGGATGTACACCTTGAATCAGCCATATTTCATGAGTCTTGCAGTACCACTTCTTGTAAGCACTACCCTTTTACTATTGCACATGAAATTCATGTTCTTAGTCTATAGCATATTTCCTAACCTGTTCATAAAGAACATGTTTGCTATTTTATGGTATGATGAGTGCATATGTGCTTGACTGGTCATTACTTGCATTTCATATGCATCTCATTGAGTTAACTGTGTATATAGAGTCTTAACTTTCATCCTTTACCGTTTTAACAATCCCCTATTTGACTCTGACAAAAAGGGGGAGAAATAACTTTGCATTGCTTGAATGAAGATTCATGACTTGCTTAGTTTTTGATTGATTATGTTTTTGGCAAAGAGGGTGAGTTGATCTCTACATGTTGATTCAGCAAGTTATGAGTTCCTGACTGAAAATCATGCATCTCGCGTGCATGAGAAAATGGTTGTTTTGGTTCAAAAATTGTCATCCTTCATGCAAATATTATAGTTCTATCAACATTTTTATCTTCGTCAAAAAGGGGGAGATTGTTGTGCCCCAGACTATTTTGACGGAGATCTTGTATGAAATGTCATGAGCTCTCATTGTGGTTGATTCACATTGAGATACATATTTGATGAATGATGAGGTTGATGAATTTCAGTCTGTGTTTTATTGATTTGGCTATACCAAGCAAAATGCTCAATATCGCTAAAGTCTGACTTGGACTAATTTGTTTGAATGAGTTGCTTTGGTTAAAGATTGAAGGGATGGATTGTTTATTCTACTTGATATGGAGTGATTTGAGAAGTTTACTGCCTTGAGTGAAATGGTAATCCATACTGTGCAGGTACAGTGTGGGTTTGAAGCTCAGAACATGGAAATGATAGAAAGACCATATTTGAAGGTTGCTCAAAAGGCAAATGAGAGGGCAATTATTCAAATATAGAAAACACAGGTTTATTATAAGACCTGGCTCACAATTTGAAGGCCAATGGTGAGAATGTTTGTACTAATTGGATCTGAGTTTGAATAGAATGATCCGGGTAAAATTCATGCTTATCAATGTATATCTGTGTTGTATGAACTCATTTGATCAATTGTGATACATGTCTATGATTCATGAAGGTTTCAATTTCATTTACTGAAGTTTTGCTGCTGTCAGTAAAAGTGTCGACCTCAGGGGTCGACACTTATTTGTAGAGTCTTTGCCTTGCATTGAAATATAGGACGCTGGCAGAAAGTGTTGACCTACGGGGTCGACACTTTTACCACGAGTCTGCTGTTTTGCTAAGACAAGACTCTCGTGAAAAAGTGTTGACCCTGAAGGTCGACATTTTCAGGTAAGTATGTTCATTTCTGTGAAAACAGAATGTTCATGAAAAAGTGTCGACCTCGTAAGTTGACACTTTTCATCACGAATGTTATGTTCTTTTCACAGGCCAGAACACTTCGTAAAAAGTGTCAACCCCATGGGTCGACACTCGTGTCGCGATTTTGCTTTTATATATGTTCTGGCAGAACCTTCAGGAAAAGGAGTCGACCCCATGGGTCGACGCTTTTTCTGAACGTTCTTACGGGTTTTCCGGATCTGTTTCGAACCCTTTAATGGAGGATCCAAATGTCTTGGCTTTTGACCCTAATAGCCTTAGGGCGACCCTTCCACTTTGTATGTGTTATAAAGGGGGTTTAGAGTGGGCTTTTATGTCTTTTGGGGGATCAAATCCCCTTGTATATAGCCGCCCCCTTTCTTCCGATCGAACCAACCCTTGAGCTTTAACGTGTTCATCTTGTTCTTGCAGGAGAAGAAAGGTGTGTGCTCTGCTGGAGGAGAAGGGAAGGAATGCCAGAGATGTCCCCTCACGAGCCTGAGCTGAGAGATCGAGAGGCAGCGGCTGCGTCCTCTTCATCCTTGTTTCGGGCGCCTGAAGCTTCAAATATCGGCTCCTTATTCTCTCGGTTTCATCATTCTAAGCCACACTTCATATATCTCAAATTTTGGTTGAAGGATATAGGGGAAGATTCATATTGTTTCATAATCTTCTTAGTCATCTTGTGCTTAGAACGTTTATCTCATATTTGGGATTGTATTTCCTTTCATACTATTTCTCTATCTAGACATTTTCGGAGCTTGCTCCGAGTGTGTGTGGGTTGTCTCGTCGTCGTGCGAGAACCCACGTGTCTGGGCCGTCGAGCCCGTGTGTGTGTGGTTGCTGCCGTCGAGCAGCATTTTTAGTGAAATCCTCTCGAGGTAAGAGTGGTTGACGTAGGACGGCACTTGGTGCGTCTGAACCACCTTAAAATACTGTGCCGTGGTTTGCTTGTCTGGTGGTTGTTGATATCTATTTTTCTGTTCGCTATATGAGTGTGAGTCGGTGAGGCGTGAGTGTTCTCAACTGTCCGTCCAAATATTGTTGTCCGAGTGAGTATATCTGTGCGCTGGGGAGTTGTGAGAGCTTGCTTGATTTAATTTCAGTTGTTTTAATCAAGCCTCTATCTTAGATTTTCTCCTCATATCTATGGCTTGTGTGGGTTGTTTTTATATTTGCAAGAAAGGGTGGGCAATCAATTCACCCCCCTCTCAATTGCCTCCTAACCGGGCCATCATAAGAGGACAACTTACTCAATATCCCCGAGAGAGATTCAACAATGAATTCATTCACAGCGTTGTTATCTTTTGGATTCAGCTGGCCTTTGCAGATCCAATCAGTATTCTGTAGGAGCCTTCTGATCTGGTCTGCTTCATCTCCCTTCTACATGTATGCCGATGTACCAATCTTAGATTCTATACTGTAAGAAGTAGGAATAACGCAAACTCAGCTTCTTCTTCCCCCGTCCTATTTTCTTTGGAGGTGTCCACCTTTTCCTCACGGTCTTCTCGTCCCGTTGATGAAGGGACTGACAAATGTGACCTAGACGATGGTCACCATGCCCATTGGTCACCTCCACCTGACCTTCGATATCGCCTTGCACATCCTCTTCAGGAGTTGCCTTACATGGCACAGTATCATCTGTAATTTGTGGGAGGGGCCTTGGAGCTGGGACAGCGGTGGCAATGTCCACCAAAGTTTGACAGATATTTTCCTCAATAGTTTCAACCCCCTGCACTTCCTCTCCAGGGGGTGGCTGCGGTCGCTTGCCATCATCCGTCGCCTGTTCGATGGGGGCAAAAGGTGCTGCATCAGCGGGAATGTGAGCCCCTTCCACACTAGTCAGATAGAACGCCTTCATTTCCTCAAGTAGTGAATTCTGGATCTTCAATGTAGCGGCAATATCCTGTAGCACAGGCATGTATCTCTCTGATGAGGATGTATAATATTGGCGGCCGGGTCTAGCCATCATCGTTTCACCGTACACCATCACACTTTCATCTGGCTCAACAAGGAGATCTTCGATCACCTGCATTTCAAACCACATCACTCCGGTTATTCATTAATGAATGAATGACAAAGAAGAAGTTAATTTTAGTACTCATAATACATGTTGGTCTCGCAGGGATCCAATGGAGAATTTTAATTTCTTATCTACAAATGTCCCCCACCTAAATAGTCGGGGAAATGCCACTGCCTTACTGGCTGCCTCACCCGCGTGTGCTCAAAAAACCAGACCTGTAATATGAAATATATCAAGTTATTTTACAATGCATTAGAAATAATGATTTATACATTATTACACAATAAAAATAAAAAACCTTACATCAAGTGCGGCATGACAACCAAATATGGGGGTATGGGCCTGGGATGCATTCCCGGATCTTCTCTTAGCACGGTTAATTGTACCTGACCGCCATTTCTGGACCGCCGAAACTAATTCCTCAAACTTGTGCATCGCTACCTGTTGCACGATGGCTGCCCAATTGTAATCTGAAACTCTATCAATGTCATCTAAGCATGACAGCATCTGTTGTGGACAAGAATGCGACGACGCTGGGCAAAGGAAAGTGGACAGCAGGAGTACAATCCACATCCGGACACTGTCGGCCACATCCTGCTCTTCATCGGACCTAACAATTTGCTTGATGAGAGAGCACACTTTCTTCCGGTGAAATGTTGCTGCAAATCCAAATCGATTATGCAACTTTGACTTCTGAATTGCAGATCCATAATGTTGAACCGGCTGACCGGAGCAAAGTAATCCTAAAATTATGCCCACATCTTCCACACTGAATGCGACCTCCTTACTACCCATACGGAAGTAATTTCCTCCACTATGGGCGCAAATAATCTCCTCCAATATTGTCATGGTGAAGAATACGGGAGAAGCATTGTCAACATATGGACCAAAGGGTGTGGTCCTCATCAATGACTTGTGGCATTCCCGAAATGCCATCTGATCCCTATCCTTCATGTAAATCTCCATAGAACACCGGGCGCAGATGACTCCCGTGTTCACTAGATTAAAAAATTAACGTGTAAACAAGAAATTCAGTTAATTAATTGACGGACCAAGAAATACAAAAAATATTAACAGTAAGACAAGGGTGACAAATGTATCTAGAGACAAGGGAGTTTATGTGTGGCAAATAGGTGCTTAAGGGTGACAAATGTATGAAATACGGTGACAGGTAGGTCTAAATCTGACACAAATAGGTGGATAAGCGTGACAAATAAATAGATCGATAGGGGGGGCAAATAGATATGTAAGGGAGATAAGGAACCACAGTACCTTTAACTTGTCATCTCGAAGTGGAGGCCTTAGAAACCCCAGGTTCCCCAAACATTTCTTCTTCGGCCGTAGGAACTGGTACAATGTCCTGAGATGCAGGTGGGACATCCACTTTACGGCGGACAGAGCATTGCATGGGTGTCTTCTTCGGCTACATGGCTGAGAGGTCACAAAAGGCACCGCGAGGAAGACGATACGCTGAGCATGATGGAGAGACAAACCGCCTTCTGGTAGGTTTTGTAAGAGGCGAGACATGGCGGGAAGGGTATATAAGGAATTGGGGATTTTTAGTTTCGAGGTCATAATTTCTGTTGATGTGGCCTGCGGCGTTGGAGGTTAAGGGCGGTAAATGTGTCTACACGGGTGACAATGGGTTAGCAAGGGTAAACAATACCCTGCTAACGGTGACAAATAGGGCTCAATAGAGACAAGCCCGACGTGCAGCTTTCAGGCAGGGGAGTAAGAGCGATGATTTCTGGAGTTTAGTGGTGACAATTAGGTGAGTACGGGTGACAAATGCTCAACTGGGGTAACAAATAACTTCAAATTGGTAAAAAGTGAGAAGCTGAAGGTGAAAAAGAATCGGAGGAACTTGAGGAGAAAGAGACGTGCTCACTAGAATAGGGTGACAAATAACTTCAACTATATGTTGACCGAATGCCCCAATACTCCAGGCAAAGTCAATAGTCAAAGTCAAGCTTTTGCAACTGTTGACGTCCAGTCAAAGTATGGTCAAGCTTCAGCCAGCGACAGTGGACATAGAAAACGAAAAACGTGGAAGAACCACTGTTTTAAAACCCGGCCAGGACCGGTCGGTCCGACCGGTTAACCCGCGACCCAGTCCTAAAACTGGGTTAGAATAGTGTCTAAACCGTTTTAGACCCAAAACCTAGTCAAACCCATGCAACCCAGTGCAACCCGGCTGACCCGCTAAAACCCGTTTGACCTAACCGGGTCCGACTCCTAGACATATTTTTTATTTATTTAATTTTTATTTTTTAATATGACATGAAAAATATAGAAGATGAGGAGTCTTCTAACTCCTCTCTTTAAAGTTATAGATGCATTGTCTTTTTGGGACTCCAACTTTTTAACTTTAAGAAGTTGAAAAGAAATTTAGATGGAGATGAAGAGATGAAGACAAGGAAAAAGATGAAAATTTAGATGAACATGAAATTTAAATTCACACATCATGAAACTTGTGTCTCATGAGATGTTAATTATAATTGATAAATGGTCATATGTAGTGTTTATTTAATATGAATTTTATTCTTTTTTTAGACTAACTTAGTGGTTATTTAATGCACTTGTTTTAATTTTTACAATATATGTTTTGTTTGTTTCATGTTTCTAACTCAAGGTATCTTAAAATCTTATGGTAATTTATAATATTATTATAAACGGTTCTAGTCTTACGGGTCACGGGTCAACCCGAACGGTTAATGATGGGGGCATCCCTTGCCCCTCCACTTTTTTTTTGAGGCTCGGATCGTCGTCGACTTATGCCATTATGTCCGTCATGTGTTCATGAGTCTAGTCATGTAATTTTTATATTTTATTTGAGTCTTAAACCATGTAATTTTCCTATTATTTGAGTCATGTACTTAGGTTAGTAGGTTATCTACCAAAGTCTTGTGTCATTATGTTGGTTTGTTAAGCTATTGGGCCCAACTAGTGGGCTAGGCCCAGGGGCACCCCTCCCTTGGACTGCTTTGGTCATTAGTTAGTTTGTCAGGGTCATTATGGTCATATGAAAGTATGGAGCCTATAAATAGGCCTCCCCTCCTTCTCATTGTAACAACTTTTGATGAATCAATTTGAATAGAAATATTTCCCAAGTCTCACTCCCCTCCACTAAATTTCTCTTCTCTCTCTCTCTCTCATTATCTCTCTCTCCCTCTCTCTCTTCAAGAAGGGGGTGCACCATTCTCTCTCTCCTCCCTCCTCCCAACCACTCCCAACCCCCACCTACCTCCATTAACTCCACACAACTTCCCATAGCCCCTCTTTACTCCACATCTAGTTCCAAGAACCCTCCACCAATCTAAGCCCTACTTCCCAACCACCACCCACCCCCCTCCACTTCCCTAAGCACCCCACCACCTTCCCAAGGCTGAATTAACCTCTCCCAAAGCTCAAATTCGAAATTCCCTCCCCTCTCCCATCCCTCCCACACCCTAGGTCGACCCAAACCAGACCCCCCTTGGTCTGGTCGCCCTCCTCCTCCTCCTCTCCATCTCACCCTCTCCCTAGTGCACCTCCACCCCTATCACCACCTCCACCAGCTGCAGCCCCTTCACCCACCTCCTCCCTGCTTCTCCAGCCATCCCAACAGCCATCCATCAACCCCTAAACACCTCACATTCCCCTCCCATAGCCATTAGACACACTCTCCACCTCTTACCTTCTTGGCCATCCCCTTCCCCACACCTTCTTCTTCCCCTCATTCTGTCTCTGTTTCAGGCAGCATAGTTGCAGTGACTTGCAGAGGCAGCCATGACCGTCTCTCAAAGATTCAGGTGGCAAGGCCTATATTTCTGGAATCGTCTGCGAGTTAGCTTTCCAACCGTGGTGGTCTCGTCGGCTTCTGAGGTCGGAGCTGTTCGTAGAAGCAGATCTCGTCCGACTGCGTCTGCTGTCCCTGTCTGAGGACCTGAAGCTGAAAGCTGGAGCCACCACGACCAGCTCGGGACAGGTTTGGGCGCCATTTTCGGAGGGCAGGAACTACGTCCAGTTAGCTTTCATCTCCAAGAATAAGGACCTCAATCGGCCACCGGAGCTATCCGTTACCATTTTCTTCGCCGGAGTGTGCAGTCTGCCACCCGTGGGTCCAGGTTTGACCTGTCTTCACTTATCTGGCCACCATTCTCCTCTCCGACCTCGTATTGTGGCCCCGTCAACTTCTTCTCGAAGATACTCCAACCACGATCGCGTCACCGCCAGTTTTGTTCGATTTGGAGTTCGGGAGCGACTGCAGTGCCTTCTGCAATCCACTGCATTAGTTATGCATCAGTCAGAGGCAGAGTGTTGCTGTCCTGCTCCAGTCGCTGGTCCGATCAGCCCCGAGTTCCAGATCTTCCCCAAAAATTCAGGCATCATCCTCGGCCAGTTGGGGAACGTTTGGCGCCAGTTTCATCAAATTTGGAGCTCGGTTGAGTCCGTGGCGGCATCTTCATCGACAACCTGTTCAGCAAAACTGAAGAGTGGCAGAACCGGTGAAGCTTGGAGAGTCGGCTTTCTCTTCATAGTTTCCCCACCCCGCTTGGCCGGCTGAAGGCCCCTCCCTGCGTGGAGGTAATTTTGGTTGTAATAAGTCTAACCTCCACCCCAAGAGCCCCCCTCCTGCGAGAGGCGTAGTTTTGTAATTCATTAAAATTTCAGGTCAAGCACCATCGCCGCAGCGTTCGGGTTCATACCCACGCTTCCCGGCGCGCCCACGTCTTCGAACGGGATCGGTGTTTTCACACCGATCAGGTGAGTGACTGATACAACCCTTGCTGGCCTATATTTTGCAAGTTTAGTATCGCCTTGAATGCTCGTCGGACGGTGAGAGAGTGGCCAATTCCGCATATACTCAATTGTGTGCCCATCGAATCGACTTATCGACCATGCAGCCCCATTGCTTGGCGTGGTGATTAATCAAATGGTTTCCCCTCTTTTATCATCGTGAACGACCTTTATGGCACGGCGGGTCGCCAGTCCCGACCGTATGCCCACCATCGTCTGCTTAGTGATCATAAGGAGCGCACCTTCGGTTAGTCCAGACCATCCCAGCCTTGGAACTTGAACACATTGTCAGACACGTGATTGGCACGCCCTATCGTCAGTAAAATCGATGAAAGATACAATGATATTTGACTATTAATTATCCTATATCCTGAGTGCTTCCACGTGGCATTACTATTCCCCGCGATCGAGGAGCCCTAGCTCCTGAAAATTCATTATATAAAGACGTGACGGTAAATTCACGACACATGAGTTTGAGGGGGGCACGAAACAATAAGGAAATGGTCACAACATGTGACTGATATGACCCTTCGTACCTTTTCACGCGCACCCCGCTGTGGCCCTTTATAGGTAGCTAGGCTTTTCAACATGTTCTCTCTTCTTTTTAAATAATCGAATCGACTTATTGGCCATGCAGCCCCATTGCTTGGTGTGGCGATTAATCAAACAGTTTCCCCTCTTTTATCATCGTGAACGACCTTTATGGCACAGCGGGTCGGGGGTCCCGACCGAATGCCCACCATCGTCGATCTGCTTAGTGATCGATCACAAGGAGCGCACCTTCGGTTAGTCCAGACCATCCCAGCCTTTGAACTTGAACATAATATTGTCAGACACGTGATTGGCACGCCCTATCGTGAGTAAAATCGATGAAAGATACAATGATATTTGACTATTATATATCCTGAGTGCTTCCACGTGGCATTAATATTCCGTGCTATCAAGGAGACCTACATCTCAAAAATTCATTAAATATAGACGTGATGGTAAATTCACGGCACATGAGTTTTAGGGGGGCACGGAACAATGAGGAAATGGTCAACATGTGACCGATACGGCTCCGAATACCTTTTCGTGCGCACCCCGATGTCGGGCTTTCAAGGTAGCTAGGCTATTCAACACGTTCTCTCTTCTTTTTATATAATTGACTTATCGGCCATAAAGAAGTTGAAAATGTATAAATTATAGATCTTCGAATATCTAAATAATAAATAATAATTTTTTTAGATGTAATGATATTTTTTACTGAGAGAGATTTTATCCTATTAGAAGAAGTGAATGAATGACAAAGAATCACGAATGAATGGATGAAAATATGGCGCCAAATGAAAATATGGCACCAAATAGACAGAGACAAGAATTTGAAAAAACGTCCCCTCTCCGGTCCTCCTTAGTCCTTCCCCCTTCCTCCTCATTCAACAACTGCATCCCCCTCTCAATCTCTCACCGACGGGCGGCGGAGTGGCGAGGGCGGGCGGGCGCGGCTGAGCTACCTAGGGACGCCGGTGAGGGGTGAGCGGAGGCGGCACCGGCAGTGAGGGCGCAGGCGCGCTGGTGACCTACGGCAGCGGCGGTGAGCTCTCGTCCTTTCTCACGCTCACTCTCACACACACACACGCAGACATAAACTCTCACACACTCTCACTTTTCATGCGTGGTCTACAAGATGAACCGTTTCTCCTTATCCCCTACCGTACTCTTACAACATCAGATGAAATTCCAAGCCCCTATTTTTATTGGGAGGGTGGGAAGAGGGATGTGGATATAAAGGTGTGTGCGTAAATGTGGATATGACCCTTTGTTCCATTTTTGCCCGTTCAAGCCTTTTGTTATGATATATGTGATTAGTATGCTTGGATGTGAATTACATTTGTAGACAGGTGTGGATGCCGATATGTGAAAAAATGTGTATGTGAATGGGAGTATGATAATGATTTTTTCTAGAAGATGATGTCGATGTCAACGTGGGTGTGTGAATATGGAAGTGAAAGTGGATGTGGATATGGATGTATATGTGACCAAATTGGATGTACAAATGTGGAAAATAGTCAATATTTAGGGGTGATGTTGTCGATATTTTCTTAGAAGTAGTGATAAGACATTGATATGAATTTTTAAATTTGTTAGTTAAATATGGCTAGAGTTGATCGTTCATGGATGAATCACAGAGTAGTTGACGGAGTGGTGTCCGAGGAGTTTAAGGATGGAGTTGATAGTTTTATTCAGTTTGTATTGGGGCATCCAACAGCAGTGGACCAGCGTGGTAACATCTGGTGTCCTTGTTTACGCTGTAAAAATAAGAAATTTCTTTCGCTATGGGATGTGCAAGTTCATTTATACAAGAAAGGGTTCATGAAAGGTTATATGAATTGGGTGTGTCACGGTGAGGACTTTTGGTCACATGCCCCTGATAATGTTGTCGGCACAAGTACCTACGTAGACATGGTAATCGATGCTGCTGGCCCTAACTTTAATGTACAAGGGGAACATGTATACAACGAAGAACCACCAAGCAAGTCGGCTGAAAGATTTTATCAGTTACTTCGGGATGCTGATGAGCCGCTGTGGGATGGTCGTGAAAATCACACTCGCTTATCTGTTGTCTCACAGTTGTTGAATTTGAAATCCAAATTTCACCTTAGTGAGAGTTGTTTTGACCGTATGCACCTCCTTATCAAGAGCATGCTACCTACGGATGAGAATCTGCCTGAAAATTTTTACCGTTCAAATAAGATGGCCAATGATTTAGGGTTTGGATACCAAAAAATAGATGCATGCCCTAATCACTATATGCTATATTATGCAGATAATGTAGATAAAAGTTCATGTGATATTTGTCATCATGATAGATTTAAACCCAAGAGAGGGGACAAATCAAAGCAGAAGGATGTGCCTTACAAGTCACTACGATGCTTCCCTCTCACGCCCAGATTGCAGCGGATGTATATGTCGTCAAAGACAGCTTGGCATATGATATGGCACGCGGAAAGAGTACGTCGTGTAGATGATATAATCAGTCATCCTGTCGACGGTGAAGCTTGGGCTCATTTCAGTCGTAACTATACTGCTTTTGGTCACGAGCCACGTAATGTTAGGTTAGGTTTATGCACAGACAGCTTCAACCCATTTGGAGGTTCAGTAGCATCTTACTCATGTTGGCCAGTCTTCATGACGCCGTACAACCTTCCGCCGGGCATGTGCATGAAGCGTGAGAAACTTTTCTTAACTTTGGTGATTCCAGGTCCAAAAAACCAGGAAAAATTTTGGACATATATCTTAGGCCACTGATTGATGAGTTGAAAAGATTATGGAATGATGGAGTTGTTCCTTATGATGCGTACAGAAAATGAAATTTCACTATGAAGGCTGCATTGATGTGGACAATAAGTGACTTCCCTACATATGGAATGCTATCTGGCTGGAGCACACACGGGTGGTTGGCATGTCCTTACTGTATGGCTGATACCAAATCCTTTGTCCTGAAATATGGTAAGAAATCATGCTGGTTCGATTGTCATCGACGGTTCCTACCAAATGACCATCCTTTCTGAAGGCAAAAGGACTCATTCATTAAGAACATAGTTGAAATGGATGAAGCAGACTTGGAATGGATGTTTGGTCGATAAATGACATTAGAGGTGCAAGACTTACCAGATATAGTGCAAT
The DNA here is from genome assembly GCA_022559845.1 of Amorphophallus konjac. NCBI lineage: Eukaryota > Viridiplantae > Streptophyta > Magnoliopsida > Alismatales > Araceae > Amorphophallus > Amorphophallus konjac. Next base: position 330,996,486 of record CM040118.1, read on the forward strand.
TGTCGGGTAGTACACGATATCTTCATGGATTTGGAGAGGAACACAATTGGGTGAAGAAAATTATCTTTTGGGAATTACCTTACTGGTCAGCCCTTTTGATAAGGCACAACCTGGACGTCATGCATGTTGAGAAGAATGTCTTCGATAATGTGTTCAACACCATCATGAACGTGAAAGCCAAAACAAAGGACAATGCCAAGGCGCGAGTGGATTTCAAGATACTTTGCAAACGACCAGAGTTGGAATTGCGGCCGGTACGGCGCAAAGTTGTGCAACCTAAAGCAGCTTACGTGTTGAAAGACACACAGATCAATGAACTGTGCTAGTGGCTGAAGCAATTAAGATTCCCTGATGGATATGTGTCTAACATAGCCAGTTGTGTGAATGTCAATGAGGGAAAAATATATGGGTTGAAAAGTCACGACTGCCATGTGTTCATGGAGAGACTTCTGCCCATTGCATTTCGTGACATATTGCCAATGCCTATATGGGGAGCATTGACTGAGTTGAGTCAGTTTTTCAGGATTCTATGTGCATCAGAACTCAAAGTTGGGGATGTGCAAACTATGGAACAGAATGTGGTCACGATGGTATGTAAGTTGGAGAAGATATCTTCCCCTGCGTTCTTCGATTCCATGGAGCACTTGATTATCCATTTGCCATACGAGGCCAAAGTTGGATGACCGGTACAATTTCAATGGATGTATCCATTTGAGAGGTAATCAGTATGTATTTACTGATTAATTGACAGTAGTTACATGTGTCTGTCATTATCACTGTATGTCATTGTCATATGAATTGTTGTCATAGGTGTATGCATAACCTGAAAATGAAGGTTCGCAAGAAGGCTAAAGTAGAGGGTTCGATTACCGTGGCATATATTATTGAAGAAATTTCAAACATCTATTCGATGTACTTCGAACCCAAAATTCAAACACATCGCAATCGACCTCCACGTAATGATGATGGAGGAGAGGTGGGTCCGTCCGACCGGTTGTCCATATTTAAGTATCCAGGTCGTGCATTCGGACGTTGTTCGAATCGCATATTAGAGGACAAAGAGTTGTTGGCCGCAGAGATCTATGTTCTCCTGAACTATCCTGAGATTAAACCTTATGTTGAGTGAGTCCTCAACTCCATAGGTGCTAAAATTTATAAGCATCTTGACATAGATGACTCCCATTTACTGTGATGTTACATTCATCATTGCAGGCAATTTGATTTAGAATTAATTACTCGATGTCCACACCTCAATGAGTTGGAGGTTCAAAATGAACGAGAGAGATCTTTTGCCAGATGGCTTAAAGGTCAAGTAAGTGCCAATCTACCAATTCCACAAAGCTTGATGTGTATGCAAGTTCAATTTAAAGAAATGTGATTTATCTTCATAGGTTGAAGAAGGTTATGCTACTGATGAAAGAGTCCGGGTGATAAGTTATGGACCTTCTAAGGTCGCGCATGCCTATCCATGATTTTTTATGAATGGTTATAGATTTCACACTAGAGATTATGGACGAAATAAGTCTACAATGAATAGCAGCATATGCGTGAAAGGTAGTACATACAATGAAAATGATCTCGATTACTATGGTATTCTTGAGGAGGTCATGGAATTACAGTATTTCAGACAACACAACCATATATTCCTTTTTAAGTGTCATTGGTTTGATCATAATTCAGTTCGAAACAACGCAATGTATGGGATTATCGATGTCAAACACAGATCCAAATTGAATACCTATGAGCCGTTCATTTTGGCCGCACAAGCCCAACAGGTGTATTATTCAAGTTATTTATCGTCCAAGAATAAAGATTAGTGGGCAGTCTGTAGGGTAAAACCAAGGCTTGCACCTAATGATGAGTTAGATCTGACTGAAGCCATCTCAGAGGATTCTAGTGCCGACTATTTTCAATCAGACTAGGGTGACACTGCAGAGTTGGTTGCTTCTAATCTTCATCTGATCGAATCTGACGATACACTTCAGTTGTGTATAGAGGACGAAGTGGAAGAAGCCGATTCAACTAAGCTAAATGAAGCAATTGTTGGGCAGGAGGAGTCCTCTAAGGAGAAAGTGTATGAATCTAGTGAGAATGAGGAAGATGACAAAGATGACAATGAGGTTGATATATCTTCAACATCTGAAGGTGAAATATATACTGATTGAATATTTTGTAAGAAATTTAACATATATACACTTATCGTTATTACTTACCACCGCTCCTCGTATAATTAGTTGTCGACTAATATGCACTACTTTAAATGTTGTCAATAATTAGATGGTACGAGGCCGTAGTGGATCTTCGAGGAGAGGTGGTTCCGGGAGGGGTTCTACTTTAATGTTTATTTAAATTCTTAGATCACAGAGTTGTGATTATGCACTTTGTTTGGGTAATGATATTTTATGTCTCTGCACCAGGTAGATAGTCTACACAAGCTCCCCCACCTGTTGCGGGTATGTTTATTTAAATTCTTAGATCACAGAGTTGTGATTATGCACTTTGTTTGGGTAATGATATTTTATGTCTCTGCACCAGGTAGACAGTCTACACAAGCTCCCCCACCTACTGCGGGTATGTTTATTTAAATTCTTAGATCACAGAGTTGTGATTATGCACTTTGTTTGAGTAATGATATTTTATGTCTCTGTACCATGTAGATAGTCTACACAAGCTCCCCCACCTGGTGCGGGTATGTTTATTTCAATTCTTAGATGAATGAGTTGTGATTATGCACTTTATTTGGGTAATGATATTTTATGTCTCTGCACTAGGTACACAGTCTACACAAGCTCCCCCACCTGCTACGGGTATGTTCATTTAAATTCTTAGATCATAGAGTAGTGAATATGCACTTTATTTGGGTAATGATATTTTATGTCTCTGCACCAGGTACACAGTCTACACAAGCTCCTCCACCTGCTGCGGGTATGTTTATTTCAATTCTTAGATGAATGAGTAGAGATTATGCACTTTGTTTGGGTAATGATATTTTATGTCTTTGCACCAGGTACACAGTCTACACAAGCTCCCCCACCTACTGCGGGTATATTTATTTAAATTCTTAGATCACAGAGTAGTGAATATGCACTTTGTTTGGGTAATGATATTCTATGTGTCTGCACCAGGTACACAGTCTACACCGGCCCCCCCACCTGCTGCGGGTATGTTTTTTTCAATTCTTAGATAAATGAGTTGTGATTATGCACTTTGTTTGGGTAATGATATTTTATGTCTCTGCACAAGGTACATAGTCTACACAAGCTCCCCCACCTGCTGCGGGTATGTTTATTTAACTTCTTAGATCCCAGAGTAGTGAATCTGCACTTTGTTTGGGTAATGATATTTTATGTCTCTGCACCAGGTACACAGTCTACACCGGCCCCACCACCTGCTGCGAGTATGTTTATTTCAATTATTAGATGAATGAGTTGTGATTATGCACTTTGTTTGGGTAATGATATTTTATGTCTTTGCATTAGGTACACAGTCTACACCACCTGCTGCGGGTATGATTATTTAAATTCTTAGATCACAGAGTAGTGAATATTCACTTTATTTTGCTAACAATATTTTCTGTTTACAGGTTTTAGTGCCTCTACATCAGGTCTACAGAGTACACCCCTTCTATCACATTCTACTGGTATGTTTTTTAGAATTCTTAGTTAACTGATAAAACATCTATATGTTTACTTGTTAAATAATTTTATTTTTAACAATGTGCTGAATTCTGATTAACTACTTTCATTTTACTTGTAACAGGTACGTCAGGCACACCACCTGCGATAGTTAGCTCGTCCGCCCAGTCGGGCACACAACCGGCACATGATGCTCTTAGCCATCACGAGGGCGAGCAGGTGGTGTTGCAAGAGGGACGCAAGCCATTATGGGTCTCTGGGTAAATATTTAAACTCGTGAATTATGTCTGTTACCTATCCAACAACTATATAATTGTTGGCTATCATTTTAACACATGTAATTGCAGGGATAAAGTAGAGCCCAGTGAGGCTTCTCGTTTTATTATCAACATTATTGAGCGACATGTTACTGGCCCATATAAGTCATTTCGAAAGTTTCCTCAGGATATCCGTGATCGATTGTATGACGAGTTCCTTGTATACGATTTAATCTTTTAAATTACATATTTCCCAACTCCACAATTTCAATCCACTAACTTATAAAATTTGAATTCTTGACAGCAAGGATATCAGTTTGTGAGGCGAGCTGACGCCGGACGAGCTTGACGTGTATGGGAGGCCATAGTAACTGTAAATTATAAGCATCATTTACATGGCCGTCGGGAACATGCCAAGGCTCTAGCCGGGGGGAGCGAGGACCGTGGCCTTTGGAAGGCAAACGGCCCCACATGGATGAGGAGGGACCACTTGGAGGACCTCTATGATAGATGGGCCGAGCCTAAGTGGATCGCCAAATCTGCAAAAGCCAAAGCCGCACGTGCGTTACATCCAGACGTGCATCTCCATACTTCTGGATCTGTTTCCTTCGCGACCCAAAAGGAGAGATTGGTAAGTAATAATCTTAATTTTATTATTAACTTCTCCTAGGGTTTGCATGGCTACCTAGCCATGGCGGCCCCCCCCTCCAGGGGATGGTGAGCCCCATCCCCATCCCCCTCCCGCTATCCCAAAGCCTTCCTTTCTCCAGACTCTAGCCCGTTCCCTTTCTCCTGCTAAGGTCGACATTGGTATCAAGCTTCCAGCATTCACGGATGATGGCCATCCCGCAGTCTTCTTCTCTAAACAGGAAATACAGCAGTCCTTCAAGCCTCTCGAGTTTGCCATCATTGCAAGGTGTTCCTACGGAAGGCCCTCCATACCTGAGACGAAGAGCTTTCTAGCGCAGCGTTTATCATTTCAGAAGGATTTCTTAATAAGCTTTCTGAACCCCAGGCACCTGTTGCTGCGGTTTTCTTCGGAAGATGACTTTCTCAAAGTGCTGCTTCGAAAGAACATCTACGTCAAAGGTTACCTATTCCGTTTCTTCAGATGGACAGCAGACTTCAACTTCACCAAAGATCCATCCAGTATGCCAATATGGGTGAGTTTTCCAGCCCTCCCCGTTAATCTTTATGGTGAAGATTTCCTTCGATCGATAGCAGGCAACCTTGGAAAGGTTCTGCGGATCCATGAATCAACCCTCGCTTGGACTCACACCGCTGAAGCTTATGTATGCGTAGAACTTGATATTGAGAAGCCTTTGGTAGAGAACATATGGATCGACTGTGGAGGCCCAGGGTTCTGGCAGACCATCAAGTATCATCGTATACCCCACTTATGCACTGCTTGTCACAAGATTGGCCATGAACAAAAGGACTGTGTGAGGAAACAAGGCTTTTCAAGTGCTAAAACCAATATCCCAAAACAGAGCACTCTGTCTGAAGAGATCGCTCCTGCCAAGCCCACCAAAACATGGGTTCCTGTCGGCTCAGCTTCCACTGGTGTGCAGATCACAGAACCAGTAGCAACTCCAGTTGACAACCCTTTTCTTCCCCTTCAGCAGCTGGAAAAATTCAACGAGGAAGGGACTAACTGTCCATCCCCAGAGCCGAGATCTTTCAGTGAGGGCAATGCATCTAAAACAACTGAGGGCCATATCATAGCACAACCTACTCAGGATTCCCCTGCCCAGATGACCCACACTCTGGCCATTGAGGTGTCCGATGTTAGTCCAGAAAGATCCTATACTACATCTCCCAAGGGTTCTGATCAACTAACAATCAAGTATATGGGCACCAATAAAAATTTAGTTCATCCCGCTGCTACCAATTTAGAGGCACCAACTACAATCAGCTGTCCTCAACCTATTTCCCCAGGCCAAGTTATGGAGATTGATACTAATTCAAGAACGCAGCAGGAGACTCAGCTCCCGAATGATCCAAAATCACTAGAAGTCAGGAACAAAATAGCTTTACAAGCTGAGATTGATAATTTAACAGCCCTCCATGCTGACAGACCAGGCTTCCAAGCTGACAGACCAGGGGTTCTTACCAGAGGAATGAAGAGGATTGGGTCTGAGGGGAAGATCCAATCCAACACCCAACTATAATGTCATTCTTAATTTGGAACATAAGGGGCATTGGCAATGCTCTTTCTGTGGGTCGTGCCAAACTCTTAATTAAAGAGCATAGAGTAGACTGCATTGCAATTCTTGAACCAAAAATTCCAAATTATAACATGGACAGAGTCTGCAAGAAATTGGGTATGGAGAATTATATAGCAAACACAGATGAGGATGCTCATATCTAGGTAATGTGGAAAGGCCAGTGGAATTTTCAACTTATATGTCAGCATGATCAACATATTACAGTCAGACAGATTTCAAACACCTTGCCTGATTTCCATGCTTCTTTCATATATGCCAAATGCACCCCAGTGGAAAGGCTCCAGTTATGGACATCTCTCACTCATATCACCAATCAAATCAAAGGTCCCTGGATTGTGGCAGGAGATTTCAATTGTATCATGACAGTAGATGAAAAGCTGGGAGGTAATATGCCCTCACTTAGATCCATGAATGATTTTAAGGACTGTATAAACGACTGTGGGCTCTTAGATGCAGGTTTCATGGGCTCCAAATACACTTGGTATAACCAGCAAGTAGGTTCCAATGGCATTTGGGCTAGGCTGGACAGAGTACTCATCAACAGTCCTTGGATGCAGTCCTTCCCAATCACTGTGGAGCACCTATCTAGAGAAGCATCTGACCATGCCCCTCTTATTATTAAATTGACTACTCAGCACACTACAAAAACCAGATTTTATTTTCAGCAAATGTGGACCAAGCATGAACTATTTCTCTCTGCAGTGGAGCAATCCTGGAAATCCAGCCCACTTGCCACCTCTGCCATTACTACTTTTATTCTGAAACTAAAGTTCCTGAGACATACCCTTCGGGAATGGAATAAGAACATTTTTGGAAATGTGCACAAAAATTTGATGCAAGCTGAAGATATGGTTTTATTGGCTAAACACAACTATGATCAGTATCCTAACACTCAAAATCTCTCAGCCCTTGACAGTGCCAAAAGCATTCTCACAGAAAGAATATTGCAGCAGGAAATCTTTTGGAAGCAAAAGTCAAGAATCAGATGGCTAGCTGAAGGTGATAGAAATACCAAATTCTTCCATGAAACTGCCACTGCTAACAGAAGGAAAAATTTCATTAATTGCCTCAGGGATGCAATGGGAAATCTCACTTCTGACCCTCAAAAGATGAAGGATATAGCAGTCTCCCATTTTCAAACTGCTTTCACTACCCAACCTCATTATGTTGATATGGAAAGCCTGACTAATATTCCTTACATTGTGACCCAGGAAGACAACTCTATGCTCACTGCTGTCCCAACTGATATTGAAATAAAAGAGGCAGTCTTTGATATTTCCCCTGACAGTGCTCCTGGACCTGATGGTTATACTGGTTGGTTTTTCCAACATGCATGGCAGATTATTGCAGAAACACTCATAAAGGCAATTCAGGAGTTTTTTATCGATAGAAAACCTCTGCCAAGAAGCATCACAGCAACAGTCATAGCTCTTATTCCCAAAACTAAAAATGCTACTGAAATATCTGAATATAGGCCCATCAGTTTATGCAACTTCTCCCATAAAATCATTTCCAAAATTCTAAGCAACAGATTGAACAAACTCTTGCCCTCACTAATCTCAAAGGAGCAGACTGCTTTTGTCAAAGGTAGACATATCATTGAAAATATTGCTTTGGCTCAGGAAATGGTGCAAGAACTTGGCAGAAAAACCAGAGGTAACAATGTCATTCTTAAACTGGACATGGCCAAGGCATATGACAGAATTGAATGGGATTTCCTTGCTGTAGTTCTAAAGAAATTTGGCTTCGACTCTACATTTATTTTTCTGCTTGAAAGCTTGATTACCAACTGCTGGTTTTCAATAGCCCTAAATGGAGACATGGCGGGTTTTTTTAAATCCACCAGAGGCCTAAGACAAGGTGACCCAATTGCTCCAATTCTATTTATTCTGGCTCAAGAATCTCTTAGCAGGTTACTAAAGGAAAAGTTTGAAAGTGGCACAGTTGGTTGGTATTCAGGCCCCTGGAGGTGCCCATCTATCTCCCACCTATTATTTGCAGATGACACTCTGGTATTTGCCAATGCTAGTGCCACTTCTCTCCGCCAACTGATGCATACTTTAACAATTTATGAGGAAGCTTCAGGTCAGTTGATTAATACATCCAAGAGTGGTTTTCTGCTGCACTCTAACAGCAACCCCAGCCTCATTCGAAGAATAAAAAATATCACAGGTTTTTCTAGACAAACTTTTCCACAAAAATACTTGGGTTATCCACTGTTCTTGGGCAGATCCAAAAAGGTTTTCTTTGCTGGCATCATCACCACCATTCAAAAAAGGATAGAAGGCTGGCAGGCTAAACTGCTATCACAGAGTGCTAGGTTAACCTTGATAAAACATGTCTTAGCCTCCATTCCTATATATATTCTGGCTTCTACTCCTCTACATGCAGGCATTCATCAACTGATGGACAGGGCATTTGCTAATTTTTTCTGGGGCTCCTCTATACATGGCAACCGTAAACATTGGAAATCTTGGACTGCTATTTGCAAACCTATGGTGCAGGGAGGTCTTGGGATTATGTCCCTAAGACATATGGACTTAGCTCTTAGAGTCAAAATGCTGTGGAATGGACTCCACTCTCAATCTCTATGGGCAAATTATTTCAGGGCCAAGTATATTCAGAATGTACATCTTGCTGAGGTCAAATTCAAAAATATGAAAGGAGTCAACAGAAGCAGCTGGAATAAAGCTAAAGCTCTCATTCTGGAGCATCAGAGGGTCATTCTAGGTGATGGTTCCAAAACTAATTTCTGGCAAGATGTATGGCTGGGAAACCGAACTCTTAATTCTTATATATGTACTGCTGGAGCCATCACTTCAAATGCCACTGTTAGAGACATAATTATGAACCCAAAGCCGGAAGACATTGAAGCACTGGAACTTAACCTTCCAGTTGAGATTAGGAACATATTTTCTCCCTCCCTTTTAACTTCCCACAGTGATCATTTCATCTGGTCACTCTCAGGGAATGGGAATTATTCAGTCTCCTCCATATATAAAAAACTGATTCTTCAACAACAGCCTCAGATTATGGAGAGGGATATTCCTTGGAAACGCATTTGGTCTCCTTGGATCCCAACCAAAATTTCCCTGCATATATGGAAAGTCTACTTCAACTGTTTGCCCACTGATCAGAATGTTAAAGCTTGTGGTATCCCTCTTTGTTCCAAATGCACCTGCTGTCTTTCTCCCAAAGAAGAGGATTCTAACCATCTCTTCCTCAGCAGTGACTGGGCTGCTAATATTTGGTCTTTCTTTCAAAATAAGGGATTGGAGATAGGTGGCCGGACTATCAAAGATCTGATTGCTAAAAACATTCAAACAGCAGCTGGTAACTCACTGTTTGGTCTTTTTATTATTGCCATCACTGGTTTCTGTTTATGGGAGTTTTGGACTGCCAGAAATTCAGTCATCCATGATGGTAAGACTCCAAAGAGCCAGCAGATGATACCTAAAATTCTATTCCAGGTTAATCAGTCATTAGCACTGTCCAAGCTTCCGGAAAGCAGTCATGAAAAGAGAATTATACTAGCAGCATGTGGAATTCACTCTTTCAGCAACAACAGTCCCAAACTGAAACTTGTCAAATGGCAATTCCCACCTTGGCCACATCTCAAACTGAACACCGATGGTGCATCCAAGCTTGCCCACATTTCTGGTGGTGGAGGAATCATTAGGGACACTCATGGATCAATCATCCTGGCTTTCTCTCATTTTTATGATCAAGCTAGTAGCATGATGGCAGAAGCTCGAGCACTCAAAGATGGCCTTAAATATCTGAGAAGCATTACAACTCAAACGAGCCACATTGAAAGTGACTCCCAAACCCTGGTCCAAGTTCTCAACCACAAATTTCCTTGTCCCTGGGAAATTTTAAAGTATGTGAGGGAAATCTGGACCCTTCTCATGGCTAATGATACCATCACCCACATATTTCGTGAGGCCAACCAGGTGGCAGATTCTCTGGCTAACCTAGCATGTACAAACAAATGTAATATGCATTTTTCCTCACAGCAGCAACTTCCTGCAGTTATTAGAGGCATTGCCCGGATGGATCAACTAGGTTTTCCTAGTATCCGAATTATGTAATTTCTTTTTTCCTCTTATATGAATAAAACACCTCCTAGCTGTGCACTTTGCACCTAGGTAAGGATTTTTGATAAAAAAAAAAATCTTAATTTTATTATACTTTATTTCTTATATGTCCTTATTTATTCTCTATAACATGTATAACAGGAAAAGAAGAGGGGTGGTACGGTCTCGTACTATGAACTATTTGCTATAGTTCACCAGAAGAAGGGGACCGATCAGTGTGTGAGCGAGAGAGCTCGCTTGGTAGTGGTAAGATTATACATACACATTTCTTTTCTATTTCAATTTTTAAATATGATTGATTCATATGAAATTTACAATATTTTTTATTCAATTTCCAAGAGTCATATGATATGCATATGACTGAAAAGTACGGGGAAGAGGAGACGCAGCGGTCGCAGCTAGATCCTGACGCATGGGTAGCAGCAACCGGCCCACCGAAGAAAGGACGAGTATACGGTTTTGGGCAGAGCTTGGACGCCAGCCCGATTCTAGCATCTTGTCCGGGCTCAACTTCGTCCTATCTCGGTAGCAGTTCCTTCTCTACTCACTCCATCGGCACTTCTACGAGTCGGATTACATCCATCGTTGAACATGCTGTAGGAATGGTCGAGGAACGCATGGAGGCACGCTTTGCTTGTGTGGTTGCTACCCTCCTGGCCTAGGTGGGGATTTTGCCTCAGGGAGCACCCTCGAGCACAACACAGCCCTCTCATGTGAGTATTTAATTTAATTTTTAATTTAGTAGACTTTAGAGTTATAATAGGGGAGAATCTGTGATACCGATGTTGTGTGCCATATAGGCAAAGCCGGAAGCAAGTATATCATATTGTGTGCGCAGCAGTATAGATCCTATATAAATTTTAAGCTCAATTTTTAAGCCTAAGACAATTTAACACTCAGCTATCAAACCACGAGCTCAGATGATATCTGTGAGAACAATATAAATGAAAGTGACAAGAATGCATCAACGAAGAGAATGCTACTTCACAGAATCCACACAGATCTAACAGAATGGAATATAACCACTTAGCATATAGGAAAGATCAGTTCATACGCAAACCTGTGAATGGAGCCCTTAGATGATAAGGACCAATCACACCAATGAAAATCACAGCACACATAATTTTTAGGTGATTCGATCTGCCACACAGATCTACATACACCCTACGTCTAACCTGAGTGTGGCTTACCCTTGCAATAGCAATAACCACAGACTTAGTCTGCAAACAAACGTTGACTTACAGCTTGACCTATAAGAACACTCTCCTCTCTTATGATCAATTTAGAAGGAACCATGAGTAATACCCAGTTACCCACAACCAGAGGACCAGTCCTCTCTTCCTCTGAAGCACAGAGGGAATCATTCTCTTCAACCAGTTTCATCATTCTTCAAATGTCAGCGACATGAGCCACTTAACACCACTGAACAGCCATTTCAAACTACTATACAGCCATTTGTCTGCTTTGTCCACCCATTTTCACCCTTAATCCGTAGCTAAAAAGTCTTCATTCATTCTGTTAATTCTTCTGTCAGAAGTCAACTTGTAAGCCCTCCCGAGTCTGCTTGAGGTTCTTGGATTTCAGCTATTTCACACCTGCTGCCTATTATTCACCTTTTCATAGTTATTTGTCACCACTGTTGCCTATTATTCACCTTTGCACTACTATTTGTCACCATTGTTACCTTTTATTCACCTAGTCCATCTATTTGTCACCCTTAAAGTAGTATCTGTCACCCGTAATGCACATTTGTCAGCCTTAAGGGATATTTTTCACCCTTATTCTTCTGCGGGTACAGAGTCTATCTTAAACTGATATATCAACTTGTTCCTTCAGCGATTGGAGGCTTCTTCTATAGAGTTGCTTCTAGGGCTGCTATGACACTGCCATGCTTATGCTTACCTAAATTCTTCAGATATTACAGTTCTTCAAACATACATCCTTCAAGCATACAAACATAATAGTTCAAGCATTCATATCATTCACATTACAACTCTTCAAGCCTTCATATGAAAATGTTGTTCAAGACATTAGAAAACATATCGACATTAGCCAGCACACATCAAATTCATGATATAAAAAACAATTATCATAATATGATTCATAGTGTTAGACATCATCAAAACCAGAGGGCACAACAATAACATTACTACTTAGTTCAAAGAATTCACGTTTGAGAGGGAAAGAAATAATCTTCATGTTATATACTTTCGGCCTTAGAAAATTAAAAAGACATATAACTACATATATTAATAATTATATTTATTAAAATCTATTTATTATTTATTTTTTGTGATGTAGGATCCTCCTGCAGCCGGTGATGGTAGAGATGCTACGAATGACGAATAAGGATGATGCAGCGGATATCTCTTGATTTTTTTAATGATACTATGAAAAAATGATACATTTGAATTAATGTAATTGTAACTTTTTTTATTCATTGATTTATGTGTTGTGGATGTTCTTTATTCTAATTTACAATATGATTTTATCATATTGTGTGTTGTATATGTTGTTTATTGCGTATTTTATGTTGAGTTGAGTTGATTGTGGTGTATAATTGTAGCTTTAGATAGGTTTTTAAAACTTTAAAATATATAAAAAAGTATGTGGAGAAAGTTTTCAACGGAATTTCGACCAACTAACAATTCGTCGAAACCAATTTCACTCACTTATTTCCTGACGTATTTATTTTCCAACGCAAATCAGTCGAAAGGTTCAAATGTATTTTCGACCAAGTAAATGTTCGTCGGAACAAATTTTATACACATTAGTTTCGACGTATTACGTATCTGTCTCAAATACGTCGATAATTAATGACGTCTTTTTGACCAAAAATAGTTTTGTTGGAAGTAATTTCATTCAAACTAGTTCCGACGTATTAATTATCTATCTCAAATTCGTAGGGCATTAACGACTTATTTTCGACACAATAGTAGTTCGTCGTACCTAATATGACCCACAGGTTTTCAACGTACTATTTATACGATAAAAATTCGTCAAAAATTAAGGATGTATTTGCCACCAACTTAACTTTCGTCGGAACTAATTTAACACATAAGTTTGTGACCACAGAATATATCTGTCGGGCATCCGTCGAAAACTTTAGACCTATTTTCAACTAAATTATGTTCCATTGCAATGATTAATTAATTTCTGTATTATTAAATACCGACATAAATAGCCACGATGATTTCGACGACATATTTTCGTCGATAATTTTGGACTTATTCGCGACGCTATCTCATTACGTCGAAAATTTACGACGAAATAGTTTCGACGTCCATATTTCGTCGTTATTACGTCGGAAATACGTCGAAAATTCATATTGCGACATATCTCCGACGAATTTGCGACGGTAAATGGATGTCAAAATTTCTCATTTTTCTTGTATTGTTGCCTTGTAGGTATCTTCGTATCAACTTGATTGGCAAATTTAAGTAATTAACATTTTAGCTCTAGAGAATAAGTAAATCATGCAGATACGATGAAAACATGCGAATAAAGCCAAAGTAACAAGATACGATCAAACTTGAGATATGAGACTATGATCTTATCAAGTATACAACAAGAATGGAAATTTGGCCGTTCCAAGAATGTAACAAGAATGTACTTTTCATAACCATGAAGGTTATGCACTAGAAAGTCATGTAACAAGCAAGAATGTACTCTTCACTTAGTAACAAGTACTTCGTGAATTTATGTGTATCACCCCTAGATACTTCACTTATTTATAAAGAAAGTACTCCCAGCGTAATGCGACGCTAGTAACATCATACCCCATGGTTTACAGTATGTTTCCGACAATCAGTCGATGGGACTAACATAGAGCCCTTGAACACAATCATTGCTCGAACTGCATCTTCAAGTATAAATCAAGCTATTTCCACGTTTATAACAATAATATGGTCAAGAAAGTACAATTTCAACTATAGTTCCATGATAAAGTAATCAATAAATAAGAATGCTTCTATTGAGAATAAGAGATTTCGATAAATGTATTTCATAACTAGGTTAGGCCATGGAAATAAATCGGCAACATAACGGTACATTTTTTAACTCTCAAAATTACTTAGGTATTTTTGGAATAATGTGACAGGTTCTAGATAATCAATTGGGCCATCTAGGAACATAGGAAAATCAACCCTCGAGTCAAAACCCCGGGTTAATCAAACTCAGTAACCTAGTGGTCGCTTACCGGACCGTTTCTTGCTCCTGGCGGTCTAGTACAAGACCGTTTTATAAGATAGTGCGATATTTTGAAAACAGAATATCTGGAGTCTTAGCGGTCTAATGCATGGCCGTTTAGGATCCATTAGCGGTCAAGTGCAGGGCCGCTAGTAGAGTCATACGGTCAACCAAATGGCCGCTAAAGTCCAGAATATAAAACATCGATATAAGTGGGTAAGACCCTGAGTCTTTCGGATCTTTATCGGGAAGTTTTGGATCGCTTTTGTGGGTCCTGAGTTGTGTTTTACGATCCGCGTGGGTTTTTGTCTTGTACATGTTACAGAATCCCGTGGTGAGTTTATTATTCAATTCATTGACTCAAGGACGCTACAGTTGCGTTGCATTCTTTTCGAGGATCATTTAGACTATTTTATCATATTTTTCTAAATTAGTGTATTTTTGGGCTAAAAATCAGATTTTACTGAAATTGCTAAATTCCCTAATTTCCTTTTCTATTTCTTCTTTCTTCTCCTTCCTCTCTCCTGACGGCCGATCACTTCCTCTCTCTCGTTCTCTCTCCTCTCTCCACGGGGCGCGCGACCGTGGCGAGCTGGGCGAGGCAGGGACGTTGTGGAGTTGACCTGGCGCGTGATGGTGTGACGGATGGAGCGTGGTGTTGGCGTGATCCCTCGGTGGATTCAAAGCCGACGTGATGGATTCGTTTGATCAATTTCGACGTGATTTAGTCGCTTCGGCACGCTAGAACTTCAGTGGAGGTAGGGAGATGGATACCATACTCATGTATTGCATTCCCCCGTGATTTCAAGCTATACGGTGCGAGAATGAGTGGGTTTGGCTTCGTTTTGGGTGAAGCATGCCTTGGGGGGTGTGAGACGAGTTCGCCTCTTTCGGCGACAGTTTCTTACTAGATTAGTTTCATTTGAACCCCTGACATGTCAGCGTTCCATTTCCACTGGTTTCATTACGATTGGTGGTCGTTTGGGACCGGTGCAAGCCCGGGAACCCATGTGACTCATTTGGGGTCGATTCGGTAGAATCGCCTATTTCTTGTGTTTTTGGTGTCGTTTGGATCCCTTCCAGTTTGTGGAAGGCTTGTATCATGTTTAGGGTTGTTTCCCCTTCGTTTAGAAGTGAACGGGGCGTGGAACGGCCGGATTCGGCCAATCCCCTATTTTTCCCGCCGTAACGATTTAGCGGTATTACCAGAGACCGTTTTTAGGGCTTTAGCGGTCCTTGGGTGACTATTTTTGCTTTTTGAATAGTAGGTCAGTTCAAGTCTTCACGGTCATGTGATAGACTGTTTCTTCTAGCTCGCGGTCGAGTGGATGACTGCTACTTTCCGTCAGTGATCGTATGATAGACCGCTAAGGGGGGTTGTGTATGTCCGTTTGGCTATTCGATCGTGCGATAGACCGCTAAGCTGGGATTGGCGGTCTGAGAGACGACGGCTAATCGTTGTTTATGTCGGTTCAATAGGTTTAAGTCGGTTAGGCTAGCGTTCCTAGCCTTGATCGCTAGGCGTTCTTAGCGGCCTTATGGGAGATCGCTAGGCTGTTTGACTGGTTAAGTCGGTTCGGGGGTTGACCGGGTTTGGCGGTCATATGGATGACCGCTACCGTCTCCCTTGCGGTCCTGCGATAGACTGCATGCCCCCTATGCTTTCATAGTCTGATCGTTGAGTCTCTGACTGAAGCGACCATGTCTTGGACCGCTTGGCTTAGTGAGACAGCCTGTTTATAGGCCGGTTGTCTTAGTGCGGCTCCTTCTTGACCGCCCAGTGTCTGTATTCTCTGTGTGAGGGTAGCGGTTCATTAGCTGACTACTTGGCTTACCTAGCGGCCTGGCATATGACCGTTTACTTCCCAGAGCCTTGTTTTTCTATTGCTTGGCCTCCATTTGTCTTGGCCTTATCTTGTGGTTTGCCCATAGTCCCGTGGATATCTTGGATGTCTCTTGAGGGCGATGACCATGTCGTGGGGTGGCCGAGGAGTGCCATTATATCGAGTGGTCTTCCGTACTATTTTAGAGTTATTATTGGTGTCTGGTCAACGCAGTGTGATCCAGTGGTGGACATCTGACCCTGTGGTTGTCTCGATGGTCCTGTATGGATCGAGAGATGATGTTGGACGTCTTGAGGTGTTGTCTTGCCTCGGTTTACGTGTCCACATGCTTTGAGGGTCTTAATGATTCATCAGGTCTCCGTGGTTCATGTTATACGGAGGTGTGGATCAGGTGATCCTATGTCGTTTCCTTTATCGGTGTTTTACCGTGATGTGGCTTAGGGATTAGACTGATTGGCGGCTTGTTACCGCTATGTGCGACGATCTTGACCCCGAGTCTTGTGACTCAAGGATCGTGGTGTTAGCATGTCTAGTTGTCTGTTCTGAGTCCGGGGGCAGTCTGGTTTGCTACCTTGTGTCTCGTGCTTGGTGCTTCATGGTACGTGCGACAGTGCATTCTTAGCCTATCTATACTTCAGCACTGGTGTTTTGGAGTCTCTGTGTCTAGTGAGCCTCCACTAGTCATAGCCTGACGACACTTTCCTGTGTGTCGGCCCACCTAGGAGTGGTGGCGGGGCATGTTTTTGATATACGGATTGTAAGCTAATTTCCGTGGGCCCCCTTGCCTTGCGGTAGCGTCCTACTTAGGGGGAAAATCTGGCTAGAGGCCTGGCTCAACGCATTGAGCTTGTGTGTGCACACGTGGTCAGCGGCATTTGGACGAGCACCGACAGGCGTGACCCTGACTAGTCACTCATTACTGTGGTACTATTGTTCCTTGTTCTGTGGTACCGTTGCCCCTCGTACTTGGTACGTTAGTTCCACATACTTGGTTTTGTGAGTGTCTTAGTTACCACCATTCCCAGTGTGTGAGAGATACTTGTGGTGCAGTGTAAGACGTCAGTGGACTCATCTGGCTGATCTTCTAGTGAGGAGGTGCTTCTGTCACTTGACACATAACTCTCGTGACGTGTGTTTTCGTCATTGGTTTTCGAGTAGCCTGTGTATGGCTTCACTCGAGGTCCAATCTTGTGTAACGTACACGACGATCTAGTTATGTATGTTCATGCCTTCGACTGTGTAAGTCTTTTATAGGGCTTTTACCTGTTTTGGTAGGGTTCAGCTGGAGCTAGTGTTTTGTCGACGGATCGGTAACGCCTGACTTTGTGAGATTAAGGTTCGCCTTTCTGTTGCTGTTTGGAGTAGCTTAGGGAGCCGTGGTTTGGTCGGCGGTAGTGTTTTCTGTTAGTACGTCTTTACTCTTTCCTTTAGTTGTGCTTACTCCTGCTTTTACAGCTTTATTATGTGGTTTAGTAATGTTGTTGCTCCTATTTTTCCTGCTTTACTGTTTAGCACTATTTAGAGTGTTACTGCGTTGTTTTCAGTGGGGATCCACGTGACCCCTACTGAGCCAGTGACACGAGACTCACCCCTACTTTTCACGTGTGGTCGTTCTTCTTCCCCGTGGTTCGTGACGCGGTGCGTCTGTCCGTAGTTGTCAGCGTTGCCAACATTCTCTCCATCGGGTTTCCCCCGACTTCAGTGTATGTTTTCCCTTCTATTGGACTATACTTGTCTTTATTTGGACTGGACTCTGTTAATTTAAATTGTTAATTGAAAAAGTAATTTTATTTCTGCTACTTTAGCAAACCTGATCAATGAAATATTAATTGCTTACTTCTTTATCTGGAACTTCAATGTACTCCCCACACACTCCTTTTCTCCCTTCGGAGCTTTACCGCTCTTGGGAGGCCTCGCAGGATCCAAGTGTTATCGGGTTTGCCCGGTATCCAGAGCCTGGGTCACCACAAAGTGCCTTTCTAGACAATGAGTTTTAATGGTACAACCAGCTCGGCATCCTAGTGGGAATCCCAGGCTCTCGGAGTCTTATGGAGGCCTTGAAACAAGATTTCCTAGTCAATTGGAAGGAATATTCAAAGGAGAGGTTATCATGTCCAAGATTGTGTTCCTAATGTGTAAAAGTGTAACTAATGACAACATACTGGGATATGTGCCATGTACTTAAGAAAATGACTCTTAGAAGAGAGAGAATCGTGATAAAACAGTGGTCAAGTTAAATCATGAATCATCTATCATTTGAACATATATTTACTACAAGAATAGATGATTTTTGTCACAAATTAACATAAGTTAAAATAATACCAATGTGCATGAAAATATGAAATCTATCATGATAAACAGTAAATATAACTAAGTATAGGAAACCAGTACTTAAAATAGGAATAAAACTTAGTTAACTAGGCTTATTATATAATAACTATGGTTAATTCTGTAATATGGTTCGGGTAACAAATTTGTAGAAATCACAAATCGAAAACGGTCTAATGGGTGACCGTTTCACGGTGGCTAGCGGTCTATCGGGCAACCACTAGAGTTCCTGGCGGTCTACAGGAAGACCGTTTCTTCGTGTATAAAATCGAATTCAAATGATAACCAAACAAAATGCTAATCTAAGACACATCATGCCTGGAAATAAACATATTTTTACTTCCATAACCATGATAGAACAAATATGGGTCAACAATATGCATAGGTTTATGTGATTAACAAGAAAAATTCTTTTTTACTTCATTAGGGCTAATTCATGCATGAGGAATATACTAGATGCATAGTCCTAAGTAAAACATGAAATTCTCAAGATACAATATACGAAATCGAATGAAATCAGAGGGCTTTTATTCCTGACTTCAAATTTGAGCTTTTCGTGAGATAACCTACCTCAATTAGTCCTTCTAGATAGTCAATTTTAGACTGGAAGTCAGCCCTAATTCTGTCTGTTCTTGTACTAAATCACCAACTTCACGTCCCTGTATCTCCTGATTCCCCTGACCTATGGACGTGAAATTTTGAGTGTAGATAGAACATATGAAAAGGAACATAAAGTTCTAAAGACACTTCTACTAAATACCTTGTTTAGGGCTCCGAATTTCTTGATCTTCTTGGGTCGGATGCACTAATTCTCGAGTTACTTGTGTGGAATCAGTAACTTTGAAGACTTCTATCTTCCTGTAGGCTTGATCTCCTAGAACGAAATTTGTAAGATAGTTATACCTAAGTATAATAAACAAATTCTTATAAGAAACGTACCTCTAATTCATCCTCCTTACCTGAGTTTCACACGGGCCAAAAGTAAGGGTCACACACGTCAAATTTGGGATCTATTTATAGGGTTTGCTAGGGTTTTGAGGATTAGAACGAACTTAGAGTCTCAATTAGACTTTCAATTCGATCTACAATCCTTCTAGACTTATCTAATTAGCTGATAGGGTCGATCCTAGATGATTTAGACACGAAAAATCTAACCTTTTCACGTTTTCCTTCTCTCACGGAATCTGCAGTGGGTAGCGATCATTGGGACGACCATTTTCTGCCTGTTAGCGGTCTCGCGATAGACCGTTTTTCATTCTAGGCGTCGAATTTGAAATACTTCAAACTCTTTTGATATTATTCCCAATATTATCCTTTTATTTATATCCCAAGGAGTAATTATCTCCTTAATTCCATGATTACACACATTCCTAGCTTCTAGAATATGGGCTAAACTCCAAAACAACATTTTGGGCCTATTGGGTTTATTATATGGGCCTAATCCTCTTGGATCAAATGTAGGGCCTAAATAATTGGATTCTAATTAAACAAAACTCATTTATAGAGTATAAAATGCTTTATAATTACTTTTTAAATCTAAAAAATTCTTAGAAAAATTCTCAGGCGTTACAAGTAACCTCCCTTCATCTTACTCAGTCAATATCAATGACTTCTTTAGGAATTACATTCATTAGTATTAAGGTTAAATAACCAAGAAATCATTTAATATTGTCTAGGGTTGTAGCAAATTATCTTTTGCATCAAATTTCAGATATTTCATTTGTTCAACAAAAATTTCCATGCTACAAATTTTAAGAGCACTCTAGTTCAGTGCACACCTTGTAACTAGAGGATATATGTTGTTTAGATGCCAATATCCCTAAACACTTAGTGTGACTAACGGTCATGCTTTATAATGAACAAAGTTAACATTGACACCTCATGACATACCTCAACTAATTTCTTTAATGAGTGAGATGTATTTCTCAGTATGTAAGCCATTGCTCTGCCAGATTTCAATCAGTTTTTAGCAGAGTTAACTATGCAACCTCATGACTCAGTCCTTTGGACATGGTTTCTCAGTGACCATAGACATTGCTCAGACAAAAGTTACGCTTAGACATTTCAAAAAATTTAGATGTTTAAAGACAATACTAATTACATGTTTCTCAACCAAAGCAAGTCAAGATTTCAACATTTCAGATTTCAGAAGATTTTACAAGACTCAACATGAAACCGTTGGTTAAGGTTTATTAAAAGATGATTAATATATTTTCAAGTCTTACACATCCATACTTAATGAATATATTAAATTTAAACCACTTTGATCCTTCAAACATTTATAAGCCTATATAATAGAAGATTCCTAGTTAGAATTATTTTTCAGATTTATGATCAAGGTATACAAATTGAAATCTGTTCAAGTTACAGATAGATCAACAACTTTAGTAGCAGCCAATCAATAGAAACATCAAGGAGCATGCATTGTAAGTGAAAACATTAGAATTTCATGCATGTAGCAGATATGGTCAAGAGTATATCAGACAAATAGCCATGAGATTTCACGAAGTTTTGCTTAGAGAGCAGCAGGATTAATGTCAAGTTTGACAAAGATTTTCAAAGATATGTACAGCAAAGGATATGCAGTAATCAATAGATTTCAAACTTAAGAAGAGTATCAGTTCAAGTGAATTCAGGGCAGATAGACAGAGGTGATACAAACATATGCCAATTATTGATGTATATTGCAGAAAGAGCAGAGATCGGAGAATGAGCAAAGATATGGCTAGACAATGAAGATATCGGTTGACTGAATGAGCAATTTAGGTCGACCGAACTAGATAGTAAGGAAATAGATGAATAGCCATGCAGTTTAAAGGTTTGATATATATGCTCCCCCTATCTATATGTATTGAGTCAATCCTTTTTTTTTAGAATTTTCAATATGAATATGCATGATATGCAATCAACATAAGTATGCATATGCAATTACTCCCCATAGTTAAATGCATTGATACCAATTGTTAGCATGAATGCTGAGCACTTATGAGCTTCCCTTATCTAAATGCATTCAACCATCGTATATGACATGTAAATCATGTTGGGGATTAATCTAACCAACAATGCATGAAGTACAAGAGCTACTTTGACGGACTCCTCCTTACTTTATGCACTCAGTGCAGTAGATGCAATGAAGTTTATGCAGGGAGTTCTATGAATTATGCTCATTAAAATATAGACTACCCTATGTGCAGATTTTGACCTATGGTACCAGGCAGAGGACTTGGTCTAAAGACCACTTCACGCATAGTGAGAACTTCCCGACAGATTGCATCTGCTCTTTGGTAACTTACTATTTGATATACCATAGAGGTCATGCATGATAATACAGTGCAAAAGCAGTCCTATGTGCATCTCACATTGACAATATGCTAAACATATGCAAATGTGAATATATGTGCATGTCATGTATGTAGATGAACATTTTATGCATGAGACAACATGCAGGCATCAAATTCAGTCAATTCATATTTTTTTTTAAAGTGCAATTTATTTTCAGTGACTATGCATTATGACAAATATCAAACACATGCAATTGGCATGAGTGTGCATCAAATACAGACAATTATGATTTTCAGTGAATAATATCCAATTCTTTTTCAATCTTATATATGCACAGATAACTCAATCATATACATTAAAAGACATGAATGCTCATAATATATGCAAATGAGAACATGTATGCATGAGATTTTAACTAACACATAAAGCATGATAAGAGTACAGAAATGGGCTTTATCATACTCAGGTGCCTTGGCTTATTGTCCCCCTTTTTATTCTTCAGCCCCAAGGCATACCTACAAAATAGTTTCTCATTTTGCATTTTTAGGTACCCAAGAGTTCTTGGGTCTTGTAGTGTTCGTAGCACCTCTGAAGGGTGCTTTCTACATCTTTTGGGCTTTCATATCATCAAACATCATTGAAGAACAATCATTCATAGGGTGCCCAATCTGCCCGCAGTAATGACATGAACTAATAGGTTTTGTGTACTTTTTGTGCATAAAAGGATTAGCATTGAATTTTTTGTTATAATTAAACCTATGATCATGCTTCCTATGAAACACTTTCCTATCTTTGGCATGCCAACAGTCCTTGACTGTATGGCCATCCTTCCCACAATTGTAACACACAATGTGCTTACCTTTAGAACCAAAAACAAAAATATTTTTCTGTGCAGGGAAGTTTTCATTATCAAAAGAGGATTTTTTTTCTTGACCAAGCCAACATTCAGCAGCAATGTGGCCAGACTTTCCACAACGGAAGCACACAATGTTCTTACCTCCAAATTCCTTTTTATCGAACACATTTTTCTTAGAAGGGAAATTTCCAGATTTAGGATGAGATCCCTTTCTAAACCAGTAGTTAGAGGCTCGGTGGCCTAACCTTCCACATTCAAAACATGCAAGTGATTTTTTCTTTAAAAACAAACTTATTTCTGCCAAAAATATTTTGATTTGCAGGGAGATTGACAGGTTTAGAATTAAATCTTCTCTCTTGAGCATGCCAACATTGAGTAGCAAGGTGGCCTAATTTTCCACAACAAAAATAGTGAATTCTCTTTTTCTTAAATATATGATTTCTATCATGAGAATTATTGGCATGCTTTGCACTTGCACTTAGATCATCTTGTTCCATCAATCTACACTCATGCATCAAATGACCAAATTTATGGCAATAATGACATGACATTTCCTTTTTGTATGCATGAATGTGTGTGTTTGGGTTATGTATCAAATGCACAATACCAGCATGAGTGTGTCTTTGCTTATTCTACACGTGAACATTCTTCTTCACCTTTTCAGCTTGTTTCTGAGTTTTGGTTTGTTTCTAATTTTTCTGAATAGTAGGATGTTCCCTTTTAGAAGTGGTGGCTACTTTTGAAGTTTCCACAAAAGATGTCATCAGTTTATTTTCAAAAGCTTTCTTATTAATTAGATTGTAGCCCAACCCCTCTTTTCTGAAATTAACTTTTGTTCCAAACAATTTGTCCAAGTTTTGTTGCCCACTCACAAATTTTGACAATGATTCTCTCAAATCCTGAATTTCATTTTCTATAGATGTAATGTGTATCTCATAGCTAGCAATCTCTTATTCACTACAATTGACACATTCATTCAACACCTTGTTTGTAGTTTTATAATTTTCAATTTCTATCTTAAGACTGTCCAATTCTTCTAAGCTGTCTGACATCACACACTTACCTTTTTCAAGAATCAGCAATCTGTCAGACAGGGTGGTGTTTAAATGTTTCAACTTCTCAATTTCTTCCTCAAGCTTATCATTTTGAATCAACTCATCTATTAAAGCATGATCATCATGAGATGCTTTTGGATTATTTGGAGTTTTAGATTCTCTTTGTAGATTTTCAATATGTTTCTGAAGCTCCATGTTCACAGTCTTGATAGCATCGAATTTTTCACCAATCAAATTCTTCTCTTGTTCGTGTTTCGTAGATTTTTCATCATTTTCTTTAGCAGATTTTCTGAGAGATTCATTTTCAGATTTCTGCTTGTTAAGTTTTGAGTTAACACATTCAAAATCTTCCAAAAATTTTTATTCTGAACTGGAATATTGGTATGAAGCTGATCATCAATAGTTGAGCTAAGTTTTTCTTCTAGTTCAGAAATCTCATTAACAAGTTCTTGATTTTCATTTTTTAATAATCCAATTTGATTCTTAAGAACTTGGATATCAGACAAACAAGTATCATGAGATTGTTTCAACTCTAGACACTTTTCACAAGAAGAATTTGAACTGTTCAGACCAATTGTCTTTTTCAATTTCTGTATTATTTTCTTAACTTCTCATGTGTTTCTATCAAATCGACATATGCATTCTGCCAATGTTCTAGAGAAAAATTCTCAAAAGGGTTTACCTGATCATCGTCCTCCTCTTCAATCTGGTTGCTGCTTTGATCACTGCCATTGGCCATCATGCATCGGTCCTAACTTCTCCCGAGGGTTATGTCCTTAGCAGACCTGCAATCATGAAAGCATGAATGGAAGGCCTTGTCAGTAGCTACTTTCATTAAATCCAAGGCTTTCTCATTTTCACCATACTTTGATCTATGACTGTTAGTCCATTTGGACTTATTCTTTGGTAGTCTGTGTGGACCGTGTGAAATTAACTTCCATAAATCAGGATCAATTGATATAACAAACTTATGCATGATGCTAAGCCATGAATTGAAATTGGAGCTATTGAAAACCGGTGGATGAGCCATAGAGGAAAATCAAACTGATGAACTAAAGATTACTATGCACCAAGAAGTAGCAGGATCCTCTGCAGATCGTTGGATCTGATGAATCAGAGACCGCTCTGATACCAATTGATAGAATTTATGGGTGCAAGGCTGAGATTCAGAGGGGGGGTGAATGAATCCCCATTTCAAAATTTACTTCGATGAAAACTTTCTCTGAAGGATTCGTGTGGAAATAAAACCAGATGGCTCAATCTAAATAGATGTTCTATTGAGGCTCACACTCGAACACTGAGTAAGCATCAGACACTATATGAAAACTAAGTGCAGCTAGATGAAGACTAGAACTAAGGACTAATGCTATGAAACCCACTGACTCTATCTTAAGTATTCAACTCAGAAACACCTTCAGTAGGAGCAAATTAAACACATATGATCAAGAGCACATCGTGCTGGACAACGAAACTAATTGCAACAATCTCAGCTCACAGATGTCGAAACAAATAGCCAGTGCTCAAAAGAAAAATCAACAGTACCTATGAAAGAGGTAGGAGACATGGAGCAAACACACAAGGCAAACCATGGCACTCTAGATTTTTAGGTTGTTTGGCCAGACGCTAGTCTGCCTACATCCACCCCTCACTCAACCTGAGTGAGGATACCCTTGCCAAAGTAAGAAGTAGACTCAGTCTGCAACAGATGCTACCAAATAGCTTGACACTGAGGGAAACAAATCCGTCGACCTAATCTTGCTACCCACAAGATCGGCACCCACTACTACCTTAGTGACCGGGGAGTCCAACTCTCCCTTCTCCTGCAACCGCAGAACGAACCGTGAGCATCACTCAGTTGCCCACAATCGGAGGACCAATCCTCCCTTCCTCCAAACTGGAGGAGAACCGGCGAGTGACACCCAGTCGCTCACAACCGGAGACCCAAGTCACCCTTCTTCTGATCCCTCAGAAGGAACCTCGAACCCAAAACAGGGTATCGGAAGAACACTAAAGTAAATGGAAAAGAACAAACAAAAAGATAAATAGAAAACAATTAGAATGTAGCTCCAAGGAGCAGGATGGCTCTGGATTTGATCCACGAGACGAATCTTGAAACATATCTTTAAATAAATCACTGGCTACACACTCTTCCTTATTCTCACAACCTTCTTCTCTGAACTCCCGCTACCTCTTCCATTTTTCTTCTCTTCTCTTCCTTCTGCTCGTACATAGGCTCTCTCTCTCTCTTTCTTCTACTACTTTTCTCTGGCGGCTCCATCTTCTCTTATTCGCTTCCTCTATGGTGGCTCTGGCTCTCCTCTATTTTCCAGCGAGCCTTAGCTCAGAGGAGGAAGCTCCCTATTTATACCCAAAACAGGGGCTCCGTAAAAGCTCTTTGGATAGGGTGATTTCATTCCATTTATTTCCTATTGGACCATGTGGCAGGGACGAGAAGGTTCCTCAGATCACGTGCCCCATAATATGCTCCTTAGGACCACATGCTAGCGTCCAGTCATTCAGGGAACACGTGCCCAGGTTTAGTTCAAGCTCACGTGCTTGTCTCCAGCACTTCAAGTGTTCGATACTGGTTGCTCACTATTCACAATTATGTCCCTGTGAATAAGGCATTTTGTCAAACACTATGTGATCATGAATCATAATCAATGTGCTCTGACTTATACGAAAATTGGTCATAGTATGAGTCAGACAAACATGCATCAATGTATTTTTAGACAAGAGTAAGAGATGCACCGACCGGTCTGAGCATTAGGCATACAGGGTGCACAGACTTGAGAAGGCATGGAGTATGCATGTGCATCGACTCTAATGAAAAAATCATATGCATGTGCTTAGAACTAGGATGAAGGTGCTCCGACCTGCATAACTAAGTTTTTATGCATATACTCCGACTTGGAGAATGAACATGGTCAGACCTCATGCAAGCACATTGTTTATGTGCCCCGACCCTGGAGAAGGTGCTCCGTCCTTAAGTATGAATGTGCTCCGACTTGATGAAAAAGACATAATACATATGCTCCGACCTATGTAGCTAATAGATTATGCATATGCTTCGACTTACATAAATATGCTTTGACCTTTAAGTATGTATGTGTGCTGACTTGAATGCATGTGCTCAGACCTTATAAATCTATATGCAAAACATACACAGACCTTATACAAGACATGCACAGACCTTATAAAGCTAAATTCAAAACATGCACAGACTCTATATTCTTCATGTGCACAGACTCGAGTTCTTCATGTGCACATACTTGAGTTCTTCATGTGCATAGACTTGAGTTCACATAGGCACGGACCTTGGAACAGAGCATGCACCGACAAACCACATGTTCACAGACCTTGTGCAGAACATGCACCGACCCTAGAACCACATGTGCATAGACCTTGTGCATTGAAGCAGAACATGCACCGACCTTAGTTAACACTTGGTGAAAATGTGCACAGACCTTGTGCAAAACATGCACTGACCTTTCACGCATGCACAAAATATGCACCGACCTTGGTGAGAAATATACACACACTAGCGTTGACCTTAGTGAGTACTCTTACACACTAGCACCGACCTTAGTGAGTACCCGTACACACTAGCACCGACCTTAGTGAGTACTCGTACACACTATCACCGACCTTAGTATGTAACAGACTGAAACAAGCGTCGACCTTACTATGCATGTGTTCTACATTACCATCAACCTTAGGGTGATGTGCACAGACTTTACCTTGTGCTGGCAAGAGGTGCCCCGACCTTACCTTGTGCTGGCAAGAGGTGCACCGACCGTACTGTTAACCAATAGTACAGCTTGTACGGACTAGAGCTTTGACTGGCTGAGTGAGACTATTGACCCTTTTTGTTGACTGTGCATTGACTTCATTGACCATGTTGACTTTTCTTCATTTCTTCTGATTTTAACAGGCTTTACTCTTACCTCATGTTTATTTCCACTGTCAATTGTTCTCCACAGTCTAACTGTCCTGCCAATGTCTTGTATCATACTTTCCAGCATGCACATGAGAATGCACATGAAGAGTTAAGACATATATCATCATCAATTGTACACACAGATCATGACATCATCAAAATCACATAAATGGAGCATCAACACATATGACATCATGTGTAATACCCCAAGCTTTTATAAATAATATTTTGATTTTTCTATAAGTATAATTGAATTTTTCCAAGATTCTTCTAGAATTAATTCAAGGTTAATGGGCTATTAAATGAATTATAGTTAATTAAATCCAATTATTAAAGCCCAATACTATGTAAATGAATCTAATCTTTTTAAATAGGCCCAAAATGACCCAAAACCAAGCACATAAGGTTTGGCCCATATTCTAGAAGCTTAAACTAGTGTATTTATAGAATTTAAGGGTATAATTACTCCTTAGTAGATAAATAAACGGATAATAATACGAGATAATATCAAAAGAGTTTGAAACTTTTCAAATTCCGCGCCCAACAGAAGAAACGGTCTATCGGGTGACCGCATATCTAAAACCCTAGCTAAACCTATAAATAGACCTAGAATCAACCTACGCACCCCTTACTTTTGGCTCGCGTGGAACTAAGGTAAGGAGGACGAATTAGAGGTTTGTTCTTTAGAATATTTTTTTCATAATACTAAGGACTAACTACTCCCAAAATTTCGTTCTAGGAGATCAAGCCTACAGGAAGTTAGAGGCGTCTAAAGTCGCTGGTTTAGTATAAGAATCTCAGGAACCTATGCGACTGGGTTAGATTGATTAGCAAAATAGAAGCCCTAAACGAGGTAATTAGATAGAGATTTTTTAGAGTTATTTGTTCTTTGTAGTACCCTCTTATTACCCTCCAAATTTTGTGGTCATAGGTAAAGGGAATCAAGAGATAGAAGGCCACGAAGTTGCTGGTTTGATTCAAGAAGAGCAGGAACTAGGGTTAACTTTCTGCCCTAAATTCGAAGTTTAAGGACAAGACCAGAGGTAGGTTATTTCGTGAACGGCTTAAACATGATCATAGAAATAAAAGCCCTCAATTTCCCACTTGATTTCATGCGTTGCACATGGAGTATTTTGTGTTTTATTAGTTAGATAATTTCTCATGCATAATCCCAACCTTTTAATGAAAAAGATGAAATTCTTATTTAAATTACATTCTCCTATGCATATTCTTGGCCTACTTTCTTCTGGCATGATCAAGACTTGTTTTATATCATTTTTATGCTTTGTAGTGCCCTAAACTAGGCTTGAACATCGGTTTTAATGTCTCTTTGCTACAGAGGAAGAAACAGTCTTCCTAAAGATTGCCTGGAGTCACTAGCGGCCTTGCGATAGACCGCAAGCGCCCGTAAAATGATCCTCCCTAGACCGTTTGTCGTTTCTGAGTTCTGGAAATTATGTTAATCCGAAACATAATGTAGAATGGCCCAAATTTACTTATGATAATCCTAGTTAGTTAAGTTTCGACCTAGTTTTAAGCATTGTTTTTCTATACTTGGTTATATTTGTGATTTATTATAGTTGGATTCAGGTTCTTTATGGACTTTGAAATTTATTTTAGCTTATGTTAAATTCATGACCAAAATCATATACTCTTGTACTAAATGAATATTTCAAATGATAGATGGTCCATGTTTTAACTTGATCGCTATTTTTACATGATCCTTACTTATTTATGAGTCATTTTATTAAGTACATGGCACATATCCCAGTATGTTGTCATTAGTTACACTTGCACCTATCGGCACATTTTTCTTGGACTTATGAACCTCTCCGCTGGATATTCCTTCTGTCGAACAAGGGGATTATGTTTCAAGGCCTCCGTAAGACTCCGCGAGTATGGGATTCCCACTAGGACGCCGAGCTAGTTGTACCATTCAAAAACAAATGTCTAGCAAGCACTTTACCGAAGTTTTATGTATTCTGGACCTTAGCGGCCCTATGGTTGACCGCCAGACTCGGTTAGCGACTATTCACTAGACTGCAAGGCTCCAGAAAGTTTTCATGCATTGACACTTTCTATTCATTAAATGATCTAGAACATGACCGCTTTCTGTATGAGACGGTCTAGTAAACGATCGCATGATTCCTGATTTAGTCTAACCCAAGGTTTGACCTTTGGGGTTAGTTTCTCTTGAGTACCTAGATGATCTTAGGATTATCTGGAGGTCCAAACTATGTTAAAAATGTTATCATTAAGTTATGGAATTTAATGAATGTACCATTATGCTACCGGAATGCCGCCGGCGTACAATGTCCTTTTTTAATCATTCTTTGAAATCATATCAATTTTGGTATGTTCTATGCCTTGGTTACTTGATCGTGAAACTCAATTGGAAGTGAATTATTGGCCGACGTTATTGTTATATCTCGTGAAAGTAGATGGATTTATAACATGAAGATGCAAGATCGGGCACGGAATGTGTCCAAGGGCTATGTGGTAGTCCTGACGGCCGATGGTCGGAAATGTGCTATAAACCATGGGGTACGATGATACTGACATCGCATTGCACTGGGAGTACTTTCTCTTATAAATGAGTGAAATTCACGACGCTCGTTATGAAATTTACATGCTTGTTAATGACTTTCTCATACATAGCCTTTTTACAAGGTTGTGTAAAGTACTTTCTAGGTACATGCTCGTACATTCTTGTTCATGAAAGGCCATCTACATGATTATTCTTGCTTGTTCAAGGTCTATACTTGCTCAGTTATTTCATGTTTCTTGGTTATTTATCGCATTCTTATTTTTACCTTAAGATCTAGAGCTAAGACATTAATCACTTAAATTTTGCCTTCATGTTGATACAAAGATACCTACTGGGCAAGTGTGCTCATACCTATTTTCTTGTCTATTTCAGGAAGTACTAGTGCATCGGATTCAGATTATGCAAGTAGCGGGTCCGAGAGTGAATGAAGGTTTTCAAAATGAGAGAAGCCTTAGATGATCAAGTGTCTAGTCTAATCATATTGTAATTTTGATTTTCTTGAGTCATAGTTGTCAAGAAATGATGATCTTATGTAATTAGATTATTTTATTGATGCAATAAAGTTGGAAGTTTGAGATAAATTACTTGTGCAATTACTTTTATGTGTTTGTCTTGCGCTCTGATTTTCTTGCGTGCGAGAGGCTAACCATGCCGGCTGTTCACGTTCCGATATTCCTTCCGCTGTATTAAAAGCTCAGGGCATGACAGTTAGAGTGGTATCACAGCACTAGGTCTAAGGATTTTACTTATTCCTTGGAAAAAGAAGTCATGTCATAGGATTAAGTCCAAGGTTTAAGGACTGCTTATAAACCTAAGGAAAGAAATACTGACCCATGAGAGAAATTGGTTAGAATCGGGGTTGAGATAGTTATTTAGAAATCTCTCTAAGATAAAACCCACCAATTTCATTAGAATTAACAAATTTATTACCCTTCTCAGGTACCTTATTCTTGCATTGGCTCATCGTGTCGATTGGAATGGAATGCAACAAACCGCTGCAGGTCTCACACAAGCTTTACAAACCATGGCCCAAGCTGGCACATGGGCAGGAGCTGGTGATCTACACCGTAATTTCTGGAGTTTGAATCCTCCACGATTTAATGGTTCTTCCAATCCAGACGAAGCGGTGAACTGGATTGACGAGATGAATCGTATCTTCGAGGTCATGCAATGTGCCGACCAAGAGAAGGTTCACCTTGGTACATTCCAGCTTAACAAAGACGCGCGTACATGGTGGAAATCTGTACATGCACCACCCGCAGACGCACCACATACTTGGGAAGGATTTCTCACGCTCTTTCGAGCTAAATATTTCTCCGAGCATGTCAAGGAGAGGAAAGCGGCAGAGTTTCCTTCATTACGACAAGGTTTGATGACGGTGGCCGAGTACGAATTGCAATTTTCTCATCTGGCACCCTATGCTCAGTATCTAGTAAGCACAGATCTCCTCAAAGCAAATCGCTTTATGGATAGGCTGTTGTTGACACCCATTTTTTGCCTATGATTTGGGTCATTCCTCTTACCACCATTTATTGATGCCTAGAGTTGTCCATTAATCATTGGGCTATTTCCAGGCATATCTTTGGGCTTATATTATGGGTATCTCCCTCCCTGGCTAGGTCTGTTCTCGAATTGCGATTAATGGGCCTTGATTTCGCTTGGTTTTGAGGGTAAATGGGCTCATTTATCCCATTTTAGTAATTTCGAACGTCCAGGTTGTACGCGGTCTAGCGATTGACCGTTCGGTGATTGGGCGGTCTATTTGGAACCGTTTAGAAGCTTAGATCGATTTATTGGATATTTATTTGATTTTCTGAATTTCCACCGACATGCCTTTGCACGGTGTGAGTTCAGCCATTTACTCCTATTGAACGGCCTATCTTTAGACCGTTCCGCTCCTAGAGTCCTAAGCCGGTGGATTTTTCAGATAATTATCTTTTTATCCTATTTTATTGGATTTATCACCGACATGGTTTACACGGCCTAGCATTTGACCGTGCTATTCATTGAGTGGTCTATCATTAGACCGTCTTATCCTGAAGAGTCAAGAGTCCAGGTTAGCCGGTCAGTTCGGTGGATGATTGGATAAATTCCCATTTTATTTATTTATCACCGACAGCATTAGATGGTCTAACAATGGACCATGTACATGACTGGGCAGCCTATCGAACGACCGTGTAAAGGCCTGATATCCTGGGTTTTATTGGTTTTTCTCTCTCCATCCGTGGTTAAATCCCTAACTTCTCCCACCCATTTCTCCGTAGTTTCTCAACCAAATGGGATGCCATTTGATCCTGGTGGGAGATAGAAGTATTATCTACAATTTATCTTTTATAATCACGCCCTAATTTTCACTGGAAAATCCAATTTCGGGGCTAGACTTTTAGGGGTCTATAAGTAGCACCCCTAGTCCAAGTTTGAAAGGGGGGGATCCAATGTCGACGTCGAAGCTCTGCCGAATTCTTGAGCAAACTGTAGCCAGGGAAGGAGGCTTTCTACATCCTTTTAAGCCACCGGTTTAAGGGAGTAGTCACTTTCTTTGTGTTTGGTCTAGGCTTTTAGTTGTCTTTTCATCCTTTGCATGCTTCTTTTCATCACCCTTTTATCCACATTTTTCGCTGTTTCACATCATTTTACACCCTTCCAATTTGTTTGTGCCTTATAGGGGTTTAAAAACCACACCAGGTATCACCCATTCCATGCTATCATGTTGATTTCCCGTTCCATTTTATAGTTGCTACACATTCCAGGGCTAATTTGGGTGTTATTTTCTTGTCCTCTACATTGTTTTGCATGTTAGCATCAGCACAGCACGAGGCCCATCCCCTTTGGCCAGCTAGAAGGGGTGAAAGATCAAGTCCTACAACTTGGAGCCCGGTGGCTTTGAATGGTCTTCTTCCATCCATCTGCAGAGAAGAGCAGTCCTCCACGAACTGTCCAGATCCTGTGAGCGGCCGTCTGAGTACCGTTTTGGAGCCAGTCCAGCCTTCGTCTCGCTTCTCTTTCCAACGCTGTGAATGGCATATCGATCGTCCGTGCCATCTATTGAGCGGCTGCTACTAGACCGTGTACCACTGCCAGCGCTGCACTTTGGGCGAGTGTCTTCTCCCTTTCCAAGGTATAGGTGCACTTCCTTTACATTCTGCACCTTGGTGGCGATCACGATCATACACACACCTCTCCAACCTTCTAGCTTCATTTTTTTTGATTGCCTTTACATCTTGATATAGAAAGGTAAAGGGAAAGAAGAGGGGGGAAAAACATGTCAACATCCCATTTTCATTCAGCAACTTAAAGTCCCGCAATCAATGGCACCCAAGAGGGGGGTGAATTGGCTGATAACAAAATTTTAGCAAGGCTATACTCAATTTTAATAAAATGTGAGAACTCTATGAAACTAGTCCAAGAAGGATAGATCTATCAGATCCAATCACTGCAATAACCTTTGGTACTAGGCGGAGTTGACAAATCCGTGGATCCACTCAACGCAAACTGGTATCTTTCCGGCAAGAGTAATCTTGTCAGTCCAAATCCAGCTTTTGATATACCAAAGGATCTATGAAGGTGATTAGTTAATCTAGATCTAAAGGATTCAAATAATCTAGATCTACAAGCATACACAGAAGAGGAAAGGGAGATAAGGAACAAGCCACAAGGAGACGGTGATTTTAAGGTGGTTCGGATGCCACAACGACAACCTATGTCCACCCCTCACCGACAGTGAGGATCCACACACTATCTTGTAAAGTGTTACAAGATCAGACACACACACACATACATTGGGAAAGAGAGCTCCCGTGAAGGTGTAAGAACACCTTAACACACACAAAACTACAGCGGATTAAACTCACACACAAATACACACGGATCTAGGAAGATCCACACACACTGAGGTATTTGAAGATTACAAGAACCACAAATGAAGATGAAGAGAAAGTATGAAAGTAGAACACAAGAAAAGAATCTTGATTTCCTCCCCCTTGGTGGATGACGAATGCTTTGGATGCAGCTTGATCCCTTGGCTTGATCTTCACTTGAATGGATTGCAGATTTGCTTGAGAGCTTGAATCTTGGATGTAGAGTCCCTTGGACGAAGCACTGTTCACGTAGCTACAGTAGCCTTCTTTCCCCTTCAATAGCCTCCTTGATCTCCACAAGTGATTAGAGTTATTTGATCCCTCAAGGAGATGTTTTATAGACCTAGGGTGGTCAATAGACAGCCCATGAACCAGATCCACAAAACTTGGAGGGTTTGGTGGCTTTGGGATTAAATAATACCAAGAGAGGATTCTTCTCTCGAGATGACCAAAAGTCAACATTTATGGGCTGATCAGGGCTGGCGGTCGACCTGCAGAAGCCAGCGGTCGACCACTCTGAGCATTCCTGTAGCCATCTGGCTGCTGGAAAAATAGGTCGACCGCTAGGGTCTGGCGGTCAACCGCCAGTTTTACAAGTCTTCTCCTTTTTTGGTTCTGTGATTTCAAGTCGACCTCCACTAGTCCAGAGGTCGACCGCCAATCTTCAAATCTGTAAAAAGTCGAGTGTTAGCCTGCCAAAAAAAAACTGTCCATAAGTTTGATGATTGAAATGGGCTTGTGTTCTGGTTGATTACAAGTTCTTTTAGGCTCGTTTTAACACATGGAAGGATTCAAGAACACTAAGTTGAAAAGGAATGAAATTCGATGTTTTAGAGCATAAAACTTTGTTCAAATACAAGGCACGTAGGAGATAAATGTCCTGGGTTATGTTATCATCAAAATCACTTGGATATGCTCAACAATCTCCCCCTTTTTGATGATGACAAAAGCTAGGCATTTAAGTTCACGTGTTTAAACCAAAGTGCCTTTGAGCAAGTTGTCAAAACGAAGTCAATCACATTTGAAATGCAGTTGAAATCCAACTTTATGAAACGTTGAGCTCAAGAATTGAAGGTATTCAACACGCCTATTTTAGCACATCAAATCACTTCCAACACAAACAATTCAGCATATCCATACCAGCCATTCAATACTTATTTGCCAACTTGAAAAGAAGTGAGAGAGGAGAAGGCCAATCTTGTAAATTCAAAGAGTGCATTCTTCCATTCATTCTCATTAGTTCAATACAGGGTACACTGAATGCAAGATGTGAAGATGGACTTGACATATGAAGGAATGCAACCACTAATGTAATACAACCAAAATGCAACCAACATGCTCAAACTACGATGCAAGAAAATGCAAGAGACAGACATGCATGCAAGCAGGCAAACACACATAGTATATATATAACCCTAATAGCCTACTTCTCCCCCTTTGACATCAGTAAAAAGGAGTGGGGAGGGATACAACAGGTGGACAAAAGTGACACTAGTGACACGATAACAGCTACACAACAGGGTGATCCTCAACGTCCTCGCCATGAACAGCATCCGGGGCACCATCAACATGGGGAGAGCCAGCAGGAGTAGGAGCACGAGGGAGATGGTCCGCAATGTCATGCAGAGTTTCATCATGATGAAGAAGCTGGCGACGGATGACAAGAAGGGATTGGTTGGTCAGCCGGAAGGCTTCACGGTTATCTTCATGACTGGCATAGAGAGTGGCCATGTGGTGGAAAGATCATCCAGAGCGTGGGTGAAGGAGTCCATGCGTCCAGTCATGGTATCCATAAAAGTGTCCAAACGCCCAAGGGAGAAGTCAATGTGGGTTTCCATGCCTAAAAGATGCTTGTCTAGAGTCTCATAGTCCCCCCAAGTGGGATGCCCAGCACCCTGAGTGGAAGACTCCCCATGAAAGTACTGCGGTGGTGGGGGAAGAGACGCTGGAGGAGGCACATCTTCGGGCTGGACTGGTGCAGGTGCATCTTGGTGATCTTGCTGTGGGTCCGGTTCTTGTTCTTCTTCACTGTCATTCTCTTCCCCATAAACTAGGACAGCACGACGAAGTTCGCCATTTTCAGCACGGTAATATCCCATATCGGAGAAAATCTTATGCTCATTATAAATGTCATCATGGCGGACCAGAACAAACTGCTCATCCTCCAATGGGACCCCGACAAAAGTGAACACTCCAGAGAGTTGAGAAGCATAAGGCAGGGACCGCCGTAAATGAGTACGGCATCGACTTATCAGTTGAGTCATGAGCCATCCCATATTAACTAATTCGCCATTCATAACATGATAGAACATGAATCGGTGCACTTCAGTCACTTCATCTCGGCTGCCACTCTTGGGATAAATAAGTGTAGTAAACATATGATGGAGAACCCGTTGCAGTGCGGGAAAGTGGTTGGCATTGAGCTCAATTAGGTAACTCACACCTCGTACAAACTCACAACTCGTCATGGCAATGAAACTTGCCTCAACCTCACCATGCCCAAAATTCATGTCTGCACCATGTGAAGAGACACCTAAGGCATGATTAAATAATTCTGAATTAATTCGGATCTCAATGCCCTGAACCATTGTGTACAATCTTCCATTTCTGTCAACCAAATTACCATAGAACTGTTGTACTAGATAGGGATAGAACCGGTTGTATGTAGTTACAAAATCAAGCCACCCCGGTTGCATTAAGAAAATTGTATAAATGTCGGGCATGATTTCATTCATCTCTTGACAATCGACAAGACGAGGGTCGATGATAGTTCTTGGAGGTAACCTGGGTGCTGGAGCTTGTGGTGGTGGTGCGGCCGGAGCTTCACGTCTCTGAGCACTAGGTTCCCCTTAGAGAAGACGCCGAGCACTCCTTCTAGGTGCCATTTTAGACTAAGAAACCCGCTGAAGATATGATCCTCTTGAGAGGTAGAACCTCTACCTTGGGATGGACAGAGAGACACCGGGGAGGATTGTGAACACCTTCTTCACGCTCTGGAACTCAGGGAAGGATGACACAAGCACACGAACGCCGGTGAGGAGTTGTTCCGAAATGGAGAACAATCGTCCGGATCGTGTTCGGAGAGAGGAGATGTAGGGTTTTTAGGGCTTAGAAGATGGGAGTGATGAGTGCTAAGGTTAGAATGGAGTAAGGGAGAGAGAAGGGAATGCAGTAGAATGAGGAGATGGGGAAGAAAACCCCCTTTAGTTGGGGTTCGGACGCGGTTGAACCGGACCGGTTCGCCGCTGGCGGTCGACCGGCACGAAGCCAGCGGTCGACCGCTGGGGCAGAGAAACCCCATTGTTGACCCCGAGAGGAAAAGTGTCTAGCCAGCGACCTCCAGAGATAGAAGTGGGCTCCATGACCCTGTGGACTCCCCCGTTTTCACAAAAACATATTTTTCCTTTATATATATATATATATATACATTTTTCTTCTTTTTTTGTGTGTTGAACCACGGATGGTATCAAGCAAGAGTCGACTACGAAAACCCCTGATTAGAGACTGCTTAGAACACTAGATCACTGGTCCACATTTATTTAACAAGGAATATTCAGTCTTAGGAATATGTCAAGGAAGAAGTGTGTATATATATAAATAGGCACAAACACACATGCTAGGTATTGTCATGCACAATAGAAATAAAACACACACAATGCATGCATCTCACACAATCTACCCAAAAGAAAGCAATCCTAGTACAGACCTAAGTACGTATGCCCTCACCCTTGCACATGCCAAGTTCTCTCCTAGTTTTATTGAATTGATCCTGATTTAGGGGTTTTGTGAAGATGTCAGCCAGTTGGTTAAGTGTATCAATGAGCTTGAACTCAAAGACCCATTTGCCTACATGATCTCTCAGAAATTGATGTCGAATGTCAATGTGCTTGGTTCTGGAGTGTTGAACAGGGTTTTTAGATAGATTAATTGCACTTGTATTATCACATAAGATCGGCACACAATCCACTTCAACATTCAAATCAAGCAATTGATTTTTGATCCAAAGTACTTTGGCTCCACAACTTCCGGCGGCTACATATTCAGCCTCGGCCGTTGAGAGAGCTACTGAATGTTGTTTCTTGGAGGCCCATGAAACGAGACACCCCCCAAGAAACTGACAGTACCCACTTGTACTTTTACGATCGACAATGCACCCGGCATAATCCGCATCGGTATAAGCAATTAAATCAAAAGAACTACTGATGGGAAACCACAAGCCAAAATCTATTGTGCCAATAAGGTATCTAAAGATGCGTTTAACAGGTGATAAGTGAGATTCTTTAGGACATGACTGGAAACGGACACAGAGACATACACTGAATTGAATATCAGGGCGACAAGCTGTAAGGTATAGTAGTGATCCGATCATACCTTGAAATAGTGTAGAATCTACTGTTTTACCATTTTCATCCTTATCCAGTTTTGTGGTGGTGGCCATGGGAGTTGATATGGGTTTTACTTCCGTCATTCCGTATTTCTTCAGCAGTTCCATAGTATATTTGGCTTGATTGATAAAGATTCCCTCTGAAGTTTGTTTCACCTGCAATCCAAGGAAAAAAGATAGCTCCCCCATTAAGCTCATCTCGAATTCTTCTTGCATAATCTTTGCAAATTCATTGCATAAGGCATTGTTAGTAGCTCCAAAAATGATGTCATCCACATACACTTGAACTACTACAATGTCCTTACCTGATTTCCTTGTGAAAAGTGTTTGATCAACCTTACCTCTCTTCAATCCATTTTCAACCAGAAATGAGGTAAGCCACTCATACCATGCCCTTGGTGCTTGTTTTAGTCCGTACAAGGTCTTTTGGAGCTTGTACACATGTCGTGGATGTTTGGAATCTTCAAAACCTGGAGGCTGCTCTACAAAAACATCCTCCTTGATATAGCCGTTAAGAAATGCAGATTTAACATCCATTTGAAACAATTTAAAGTTCAAGGAGCAAGCATAAGACAATAAAATCCGGACTGCTTCAAGTCTAGCAACCGGTGCAAAGGACTCATCAAAGTCAATGCCCATCTCCTGGCTCTACCCCTTGGCTACAAGCCGGGCCTTATTCCTAACAACCAATCCCGCATCATTTAGCTTGTTTCTGAAAACCCAACGGGTTCCTATAGTGGGATGGTTTATAGGACGCGGCACGAGAGTGATAGGGTGCAAGGCCTGGATACAGAGGGGGGGGTGAATGTATCCTGCTCTAAAAATCACCCAATTAATACTATAATGCTCAAGTATGCGGAATTAAAAGCAGTTGATGAAATGTGCTGAAAATACTTAGAAGCAACTCAGCAAGACAACACAAATCTATTAGCTCTC
Source organism: Amorphophallus konjac (assembly GCA_022559845.1). Classification (NCBI taxonomy): domain Eukaryota; kingdom Viridiplantae; phylum Streptophyta; class Magnoliopsida; order Alismatales; family Araceae; genus Amorphophallus; species Amorphophallus konjac. Next base: position 331,035,921 of record CM040118.1, read on the forward strand.
ACACGCTCCTAAGCAAACATCTAAAGATCGCAGCAGAGAAAATAACATATAAGGAAAAACACACCACAAGAGAACACCAAGATTTTTTAGGTGGTTCGGTCCAAAGATCTATGCCCACCCCTCACTCCAAACCGGAGTGAGGCTTCCACTAGCTAGGCTAGAAACTGCAGACTCAGTCTGCAACAAATTGCTGCCACACAGCTTGACCAGGGGAACAACCTCCCCTCTTCCTCCCAACCGGAGGGACACCCCAAGTGACTCCCAGCCACATGGAAACCAGAGACGCAAGTCTCTCTTCCTCCAGACCAGGAGGGAACACCTAGTCTTGCAACCACAAGACCAGAACCGGAGGTTCAATCCTCTCTTCCTCCAAACCGGAGGGAAACCTAGAGACCTAAGTCTCTCTTCCTCTGAAACCCAGAGGGAAGCACAGGTGACACCAAGCCACCTGCAAACTAGAGGTCTCGGACCTCTCTTCCTCCCAACCGGAGGGAACCCGACCTCACACAAGAGAGTCGGAAGAACAACTGTTGAAGGTTTAAAAAGGAAAAATAAAAAATGCAGCAACAGAAAGCTGGAAAAATAAAATGCACAAAGGCTCTCACAAGAGCTGGCTGGCCTGGATTTGATCCACGGTCCAGCAGGAACTGATCTTCAGTTGAAGCTTCCTTTGCTCTAGCTCTCTCTTCTTCTCACTCTTCTTTTTCTTCTCTTTCGCAGGCTCTCTCTCTGTCTCTTCTTTCTTCTTCTTCTTTCTTCTTCTTCTGCTCACAGCCTCTCTACTGCACTGTCTGTCTATCTCGATCACTCTTTCTCTTTCAGATCTATTTATCTCTTCTTCATCATCTTATTTCAATGGACGGAGGCTTCTATTTATATCAAGTTCAGCATGTGCTAGGGCATGCTCTTTTCGATTCCCGCCCAAGCTTCAGTCCACGTGGTGACTTCTCAGCATCTTGGATTGCATGCCAGATGCCAGCCTCGTGTCACGTGCCCAGACTCTGTAGGTTTAATGAAAAAATACTTCAGTCGATCAGCAGAATGTATAGACTTAATGTAAAAGCAGCAGTGTACAGACTTAAAAGATGCAGCGTGATAAGCAACCGAATGTATATACTTTAGAACAGCAAATGATCAAGTATGTACACTGAGAGAGTGTATAGACTTGTAACATGCGCTCTCAGTGTATAGACTTGCTGATGAATGCATTATCATAACAAGATAGAATGTGTAGACTTCTATGAAATGCATGAGGGAATCAGGTGTATAGACTTTAGGTGAAGCATGTAATGCAACACAGTGTATAGACTTGAAGCTTGATATCGAGTGTATAGAGTTGAAGCTTTGGAAATGAGTGAATAGACTTCATTTTGAAGGGGATGAACATGTGCTGAAGTGTGTACAGTCTAAAAGGATGGATGTTCAGACTTAACCTCTGAAAAGTATATACTCTGCTGAAGAACGTTCAGACGATGTACAAGCCATAGGTTGTATAGACTTCATATACAATGCAACATTGTATAGACTTGAGAGAGACGCTGAATGAGACGCAGATGCTGTATAGACTTTACATGTGAATGCATATGCCAATGTATATACTTGAAAGCATGAGACGCTGACTGAGACGATCAGATGTACAGACTTCGAATCAAGGCTTGAAAAGTAAATCAATGTCTAGACTTGGAACATCTGAGGACCAGTGTACAGACTACATGTTAACGTGCCAGACAAACTAGTGTACAGACTTGCTGAGCTTTCGCTAAGTCTGTATAGACTTGATGAAAGAGTCCCTGGGAAGGTAGTGTACACACTTGATGGCGTGAAGAAAAGAGTGTATGGACTTCGTGATGCCAACAGACAATGACTGTGCAGACTTGTTAAACCATGCACACTGTATAGACTCTTCATGCAACAATGTATGAACTTAGTTTCAAGCAACGTTGGTAAAAGAGACAATGTATATACTTAGCCACCAATGTATGGACTTCAATGCAAATGAGAAGATCGGATGAACAGATTTTGAAGCTTAACATAGACGGTGGATGTATAGACTTCATGAACAAGATGCAATGCTGACTGATGTAGACACTACCCTGTACAGACTTTAAGACTTAATGAGAAACCCGGTGAATAGACTTGGCAATTGTGTGAGCATGCGAAGTACAGACTTTGTGTTGTGAACTCAGGCTGTACAGACTTGCTAAGATGCATGAACAAATGGCATTATATAGACTTTACGAAGAGCACACGAAGCAATGTGTGGACTTGGTGACTCACGCAGACAGATGAGTGAACAGTCTATGCCATGCTCACAGTTAATCAATGTACCAAGTTCTGAATGAGTAGTTCTGAATGAAGTAAACACATATGACATCAATTTGTCATCATCAGAACACACATAAACTATGTCATCATCAAAACATAAGTCAACACATATGTCATCAAACATATGAGAGTCATAGTGTTTGTCATCATCAAAACATAATATCCAACAATCTCTCCCTTTTTTATGATGGCAATACTATGAGTCTTATGAACGAAGGAAATGGAATATTCAGACTAGACTCATCAAAGTATTCTCCCCCTTTGACTTCATCAAAAAGAAAAATAATACTTTGATAATCTAGTGATGTCATATGAGACACTCAATATAGTTCTGCAGATGAGTGCAACACAATATTAGAAGCATTTAAATCAATTCTCCCCCTTAGTCAAACAACTTATGCAGTCATGTATATGCAACAAATACTCCCCCTTTGACATGGCAGAAGATATAGAGCTAATGCAGACATACAACATGATCAGACAATCTAGCACATTGTCCCCTTATGCATATAGTCTCTCAACCAGACCAGAGAATTCTGCCCTTATGATCCATGATGCAAGAGAAATCTACAAGGATGAACTCTTGTTATCCAAAGACTGCAACTCTCATATATGACAACCAGTCTGAATGAAAACATAGTGATAAAGAGCAATAGGATGAGCAGATTCAACAATTTGTGAAAATTGAGATATTGAACTTTTCGGCAAGATACCAACTTCATAAAATCAAAATTTTAAGTTCTGGATTCCTCCATCATAAAAGCTTATGAAACCTTGATTGTCAGATATGGTTTAAGAATGATGTAAACTGAAATTTTTCAAAAGAAATTGTACTCATATCTGAACCAACACTTAATAAAAAAAAAACTATAAGCTCATATAATATTCTAGTTCAACCAACTTACATCTTATTTAGTTTACTTTCCATGACAGCTTTAAGAGAAACATAAGTGAATGCTCCTGAATTTTAATTGTTCTTTCAGAATTTGATTTACACTTGTTCATATCTTTCTTTAATGAACAATTTTGGTTTATCAGCACCTTTTGACGTGGAGAGACACCTTGATCAGAGGTCAGAATCCCCAGTTACTCAGTGTGACAACCGTATTGCTTCTCCCATTTTAGAGAACAGAGGTAGCAATAAAAGTATCTTTGGCATGAGGGTACACCTTGATCAGAGGCCAGAATCCCCAGTTACTCAATACAACTATGCCATTGCTCTGCCATATTTTCACAATAATTTCTAATCATCTCTTTAAACAGAGTTAACCATGGTACTTCATGACACAATCCTTTGGACAGGTTTCTCAGTAACCACAGTGATTGCTCTGTCCATACTTTTACCTAAAAAGGATTCAGAACAAGTTAGTTGTTTAGGAACAACCACATACACTATATATCTCAGTCAACGTAGACATGGATATCAACTTTTCAGATTTCAGAAAGTCTTACATGAATTTACATGAAGCAGACAGTTAAAATTTATTAAGAGGTTGAAACAGATATTTTCAAGTTTCTTGTGACCAAACAAGAGTACATAAGACTTAAACCACTTCCAGTTAACAAATGTTCTTAAGCATATATAATGGAAGGTTCCTCATTAAAGATATTTTAACTTTTATGAAGTAATATTCAGGCTGAAGGTTTACTTCATATCTCAGCAGAGTAATTCAAGTGAGAATATTCACTAAACAACATGGATTCTGAAGAATTGTAGCAAGTGAGCTGCTCTTGAGCAAAGAGGTTCAAAGTTGGCTGAATTGAGGAAAAGCTCTCATTCAGCAGATTTAGGAGAGACAAACAGATACCAATAAGGTATGCATTCAGGTTATGAACAACTTCAGAAGTAGTCAAGAAATCATTTGATACCACTTTAAATGATGGAATCACTGACACTTCAGATATGACAAGATGAATCATATAGCTGGAGAGGAACGGATTAAGCATGCTCCCCCTATCTATATGCAGTGACATTTCCCTTCCCTTTTTTTTTGATTTTTCAAAGAAGTGATATGCTATGCAATGATTCCCTCTAACTAAAAACACTGAATCATCCTATATGTCATGCAGACAATGTAGATGATGAATGACTATGCAACAACAGATTTAACATGCTATGCAGTAAATCTAAAAACAGTTGAGTGATTTCAGATGTATGAATAATGCTCCCCCTAAATGTATGCATTCAATCTATCTTTTTGGCATTCTCAATGTAAAGAAATGCAGTGCAATTAACTTCATGTATGCAGGGGCATGAAGTAAAATATTCACATGAAGATGCAGACATTCTCTGATATGCAAATTTGACCCTTGGTACTTGGCGGAGAACTTGGCCTAAAAGACCATCTCACACATAGTAAGAACCTCTAGACAGATTTCCTCTGCCCTTTAGTAGCTTTCCATTTATATACCAAGTGGTCATGCATGACAATGCAATACAGACAGTCCTATATGCATCAGATTTTCAATGATTGTATGTCATGTGCATGTTTATGCCATTCTCATATATGCACACAGCTCACAGTACAAATAAGAAAACCCACAAAGATCAATGCAAGAGTCAAACCAATTAAAATAAAACATGTATGCATGAAGCTATGACTTCTCAGCTCAACCATAATTTTCATTTGAACAGATTTGAGAAATTTACCTGAATGGGGTTTTATCAACTTGGGTGCCTTGGTTTATTTCCCCTTTTTATTCTTCAGCTTCCAAGGCACACTTGCAAGTTAGCATACTATTTTGCATGGGCAGTTACCCAAACAGCCTTGGGTCCTGCATGGTTAATAGTGACACCTTTGGTAGGTGTTCTAAACAACCTTATAGTATTTAGGTCATCAGATCTTATCAGATGGTAATTATTCATTGAATGATCTAATATACCACAATAATAGCAAGAGGCAGCAGATTTCAGATTTGTTTTATGCACATTCTGATTAGCATGAGTTCTATGTGCATTTGCATGAAATTTTCTGTTAACAGAATTAAGATTCTGTTTACCAACATAAGCCAGCCAACAGTCAGCAGCTCTATGGCCTGGCTTCCCACATTCAAAACATGTAAGTGTTTTCTTTTCAAACATAAATTCATTTCTATCAGAAATATTTCTATTGACAGGGAATTTACCAGATTTATTGTTAAACTTCCTTCCCTGAGCATGCCAACAATGGGCTGCAATGTGACCCATCTTGCCACAGTGAAAGCATGAACTAGAATTTCTTCCACCAGCCCTCAGCCAGCATTCAATGGCCCTGTGGCCTGTCTTTCGACACTCAAAGCATGTAATGAGCTTATTTTTAAAAATAAATTGGTTCTTATTAGGACCATGTTGGCTTGCAAGAGATTTACTATGATATGAATGAGATGTTTTCTTATCATTTGCAAACCAGCATTGTGCAATTGTGTGTCCTAATTTACCACAGTGAAAACATTCAATTCTCTTTTTCTGAAATGAAGGATTTCTATCATGAAGGTTCCTAGCAGTCATATCATCCTTCTCCATCAATTTACATTCATGCATCAGATGACCAAATTTATGACAATAATGGCATGACATTTTCTTTTTAGATGCATGTGAATGTGTGTGTGGGCTTTGATCAACATGCCATAATGAACCCTTTTTATTTATTTTCTATTTTCCAATCTTTTTCTGATTTTTGTTCTGTTCTTCAGTTTTCTGAACAATGGGCTGTTTATCTTTTGAAGTGGTGGCTACATTTGAAGCCTTTACAAAAGATGTCATCAACTTGCACTGAAATTCTTTCTTGTTACCATTATTGTAGCCCAGCCCTTCCTTCCTAGTGTTGATTTTTACACATAGTAGCTTGTCTAGGTTTTTCTGCCCACTTACGAATTTTGACAAAGTATTGTTCAGATCATTTATTTCAGATTGAAGAGAAGAGACCTGATGTTCATAGTTGACTATATCTTCTTCACAGACCAGAATTTGTTGATGCATCACATCATTCAAAGTTTTAAGGGTATCAATTTCTGATTTCAGTTTGAGCTCATTTTGATTTTCATCAACATATTTTCCTTTTTCAAATGTCAGCAATCTCTCTGACATGGTGGAGTTCAACTGTTTTAGTTTCCCAATTTCCTCCTTTAGACTAGTGTTCTCCTGCTCAAGTTTATCATCATCAAACAAAACATCAGTTAGGAAACTTGGATATTCTGATTTACAGTTTTCAAAACTTTCTTGAAATTTTAAGTTCGCAACACTAACAGCCTTGAACTCTTCATTGATCAATTTGTTTTCATTCTCAAGACTGATTAGTTTTTGTTCAGATTCTTGACATTGATTTCTGAGTTTAGTGTTTTCAGATTTAACACGATCAAGTTCTGATTGGATTCCATCTAGTTTCGACACTTGTCTTCTGAGTATCTCATTTTCAGTTTTCAGAATTTCAGGATTTTCAAATTTTTCAGTTCCAGAAATAGGATCCCCTAGACTTGTTAATTTCTTTATCAGACTTTTATTCTTCTTCCTCAATTTTTCATGGGAGTTTAACAGATTAGCATAGGCATCCTCCCAGTCATCTAAAGTGAAACTATCGAAAGGATTGATTACCTCTTCAGCATCTTCAAATTTATCTTGATCAGTGCTATGGTCGCTCTTATCAGCCATCAGGCAGTTGTCCTCATTCATCCTCTGAGCTAGCTTCAACTGATCCAGAATGTCCTTTGCGGACCTGCAGTCATAAAAACAAGAGTGTAGAGCCTTTTCAGTAGCTTCTTTCATTAATCTCAAAACTTTCTGATTCTCTCCATTTCTTGATCTATCACTTTTAGTCCATTTGGACTCTTCCTTTGGCAGTCTGTGAGGACCATGTGAAATTAACTTCCACAGATCCGGATCCATCAATTCCACATAATTGTGTAGACTGCTAACCCATGAATTAAAGTTAGAACCATTGTAAACCGGTGGAGAACCCATGGATTAAATTGGCAAGTAGATTTATGCAGCAGAGAGTAAATTCAGAAATGCACAAGGGACAACAGGATCCTCTGCAGATCGTTGGATCTGATCAATCAGAGAACCGCTCTGATACCAATTGATAGGGTGCAAGGCCTGGATACAGAGGGGGGGGTGAATGTATCCTGCTCTAAAAATCGCCCAATTAATACTCTAATGCTCAAGTATGCGGAATTAAAAGTAGTTGATGAAATGTGCTGAAAATACTTAGAAGCAACTCAGCAAGACAACACAAATCTATTAGCTCTCACACGCTCCTAAGCAAACATCTAAAGATCGCAGTAGAGAAAATAACATATAAGGAAAAACACACCACAAGAGAACACCAAGATTTATTAGGTGGTTCGGTCCAAAGACCTGCATCCACCCCTCACTTCAAACCGGAGTGAGGCTTCCACTAGCTAGGCTAGAAACTGCAGACTCAGTCTGCAACAAATTGCTTCCACACATCTTGACCAGGGGAACAACCTCCCCTCTTCCCCCCAACCGGAGGGACACCCCAAGTGACTCCCAGCCACTTGGAAACCAGAGACGCAAGTCTCTCTTCCTCCAGACCAGGAGGGAACACCTAGTCTTGCAACCACAAGACCAGAACCGGAGGATCAATCCTCCCTTCCTCCAAACCGGAGGGAAACCTAGAGACCTAAGTCTCTCTTCCTCTGAAACCCAGAGGGAAGCACATGTGACACCAAGCCACCTGCAAACTAGAGGTCTCGGACCTCTCTTCCTCCCAACCGGAGGGAACCCGACCTCACACAAGAGAGTCGGAAGAACAACTGTTGAAGGTTTAAAAAGGAAAAACAAAAAACGCAGCAACAGAAAGCTGGAAAAATAAAATGCACAAAGGCTCTCGCAGGAGTTGGCTGGCCTGGATTTGATCCACGGTCTAGCAGGAATTGATCTTCAGTTGAAGCTTCCTTTGCTCTAGCTCTCTCTTCTTCTCACTCTTCTTTTTCTTCTCTTTCGCAGGCTCTCTCTCTGTCTCTTCTTTCTTCTTTCTTCTTCTCACAACCTCTCTGCTGCACTGTCTGTCTATCTCGATCACTCTTTCTCTTTCAGATCTATTTATCTCTTCTTCATCATCTTATTTCAATGGACGGAGGCTTCTATTTATATCAGGTTCAGCATGTGCTAGGGCGTGCTCTTTTCGATTCCCGCCCAAGCTTCAGTCCACGTGGTGACTTCTCAGCATCTTGGATTGCGTGCCAGATGCCAACCTCGTGTCACGTGCCCAGACTCTGTAGGTTTAATGAAAAAATACTTCAGTCGATCAGCAGAATGTATAGACTTAATGTAAAAGCAGCAGTGTACAGACTTAAAAGATGCAGCGTGATAAGCAACCGAATGTATATACTTTAGAACAGCAAATGATCAAGTATGTACACTGAGAGAGTGTATAGACTTGTAACATGCGCTCTCAGTGTATAGACTTGCTGATGAATGCATTATCATAACAAGATAGAATGTGTAGACTTTTATGAAATGCATGAGGGAATCGGGTGTATAGACTTTAGGTGAAGCATGTAATGCAACACAGTGTATAGACTTGAAGCTTGATATCGAGTGTATAGAGTTGAAGCTTTGGAAATGAGTGAATAGACTTCATTTTGAAGGGGATGAACATGTGCTGAAGTGTGTACAATCTAAAAGGATGGATGTTCAGACTTAACCTCTGAAGAGTATATACTCTACTGAAGAACGTTCAGACGATGTACAAGCCACAGGTTGTATAGACTTCATATACAATGCAACATTGTATAGACTTGAGAGAGACGCTGAATGAGACGCAGATGCTGTATAGACTTTACATGTGAATGCATATGCCAATGTATATACTTGAAAGCATGAGATGCTGACTGAGACGATCAGATGTACAGACTTCGAATCAAGGCTTGAATAGTAAATCAATGTCTAGACTTGGAACATCTGAGGACCAGTGTACATACTTCATGTTAACGTGCCAGACAAACTAGTGTACAGACTTGCTGAGCTTTCGCTAAGTCTGTATAGACTTGATGAAAGAGTCCCTGGGAAGGCAGTGTACACACTTCATGGCGTGAAGAAAAGAGTGTATGGACTTCGTGATGCCAACAGACAATGATTGTGCAGACTTGTTAAACCATGCACACTGTATAGACTCTTCATGCAACAATGTATGGACTTAGTTTCAAGCAACGTAGGTAAAAGAGACAATGTATATACTTAGCCACCAATGTATGGACTTCAACGCAAATGAGAAGATCGGATGAACATACTTTGAAGCTTAACATAGACGGTGGATGTATAGACTTCATGAACAAGATGCAATGCTGACTGATGTAGACACTACCCTGTACAGACTTTAAGACTTAATGAGCAACCCGGTGAATAGACTTGGCGATTATGTGAGCATGCGAAGTACAGACTTTGTGTTGTGAACTCAGGCTGTACAGACTTGCTAAGATGCATGAACAAATGGCATTGTATAGACTTTACGAAGAGCACAGGAAGCAATGTGTGGACTTGGTTACTCACGCAGACAGATGAGTGAACAGTCTATGCCATGCTCACAGTTAATCAACGTACCAAGTTTTGAATGAGTAGTTCTGAATGAAGTAAACACATATGACATCAATTTGTCATCATCAGAACACACGTAAACTATGTCATCATCAAAACATAAGTCAACACATATGTCATCAAACATATGAGAGTCATAGTGTTTGTCATCATCAAAACATAATATCCAACAGAGAGTCCACACCTCGTTTCTTTCAAACTGGTGCAGCTCTTCATGCATAGCCTGAATCCAGGATTCATTTTGAAGAGCTCCATAAATGTCCTTAGGCTCTTCTTGAGAAAATAAAGCCATCAAATCTTCCTCTTCTACTTACCTTCGAGATGACCTTGTTATTACCCCATCCTCCAAATTACCTATGATGTTCACATCTGGATGATGCTTTAGAAATGTGGAAGAACTGGGCAAGTCAGGATGCTGGACTTGTGATTCTTGCAGTGTTTCAATTGTAGGATCCTCATCTTCCTCATTTTTCCTTGATATTGTCTTCAATGGTTCATCCTTAGCTTGGACAGTTGATGAGTTCTTAGGATCTTCATCTGCATCCAAAGTAGAAAAAATTTGATTTGTCAATTTTGATTCAGATTCATCAAAAATAACATGAGGACTTTCTTCAACGATCAAAGTCCTTTTATTGAATAATCAGTAAGCTCTAGAATTGAGTGCATAACCTAGAAAAATTCCTGTGTCACTCTTTTCAACAAACTTACCCAGGTTGGACTTACCATTGTTCAGGATGTAGCAAGGACATCCAAATGGTTTAAGGTAGGAGATGTTTCGTTTCTTACCCTTGTCGAGCTCATATGGAGTTTTCTTCAGAATGGGCCTTACCATTGCCCTGTTGATGATGTAACATGTTGTACTCACCACCTCAGCCCAAAAATACTTAGGTAGGGAATTCTCACTAAGCATGGTCTGGGTCATGTCTATCAACGTTCTGTTCTTCCTTTCCACTACTCCATTTTGCAGGGGCGTCCTTGGTGACGAAAAATTGTGTGTGTACCCCTACTCTTCACAGAAAATGCTGAATTCATGATTTTTAAATTCACCACCATGATCACTCTGGATGGTGGTGATGAGGTAACCTCTTTCATTTTGGATTTTTCTGTAAAACACTTGAAACTCCGTTAGGGCATCACTTTTATTGGCTAAAAATAACACCCATGTGAATCTGGAAAAGTCATCAACAATCACAAAGCCATAGGATTTTCCTCCTAGGCTAGAGGTTCTAGTTGGTCCAAAAAGATCAAGATGCAGCAGTTCCAACGGCCTAGCAGATGAAACAATGTTTTTATTTTTGAAGGAAATTCGTGTTTGCTTGCCTTTTGTGCAAGCTTCACAGATTCTATCACTTTCAAATTTTAATTTTGGCAGTCCATTCACCAAATCATGTCTAGACAACTTGGAGATAACTCCAAAACTAGCATGACCTAATCTTCGGTGCCATAACCAAGCATTTTCATGATTGTTCGCAACCAAGCAAAGATCATCACAAGAAACATTGTCAATATCAACAGTATAGACATTGTTATATCTTTTTCTAAGAAATTTGATCTCATTAGTGTTCTTGTTCAAGACAATGCAGTGGGTTTCATCAAAAACAACTTTAAAACCCTTATCGCACAATTGGCTTATACTTAGCAAATTGTGATTCAGACCTTTTACCAAAAGTACATCTTCAATAAGAATTTCAGAATTCTTACCAATGTTGCCAATTCCAATGATTTTACCTTTGTCTTGGCCTCCAAAGGCAACTGGGCCTCCATCCTTATCTTGCAGTGTAGAGAACACTTTCTTGTCCCCTGTCATATGCCTTGAGTAGCCGCTGTCCAAGTACCATTTGCTCCCCCTGGCTTCAAGACATATCTGTAAGAAGAAAGATTCTCATACAATTATTTTTGGTACCCAAACAAGTTTGGGTCCATAGGAGTTAGTCCAACTTCTTGTAGGTGTTCTCTTAATCCATGGAACATGATATTTAGGTGTGCTTTGTCTAAACCAGCACTTGGAAATCACATGACCAAATCTACCACAATGAAAGCAATTGGCATGTGAGAAAGTTCTTTGATATCTGTGTGGTTTGGGCAGAACATGTTGGGGTTTAGAATTAGAACATGAAGCATGATTATAGTCCTTTTCATGAACAAAGGATGTAGTGATCTTATGCTCAAAAGATTTTTTGTTTTGAGGTGTGTACCCCAAGCCTTCCTTTTGGAAGTTGACTTTAACCCCCAATAAGTTATCCAGGTTTTGTTCCCCTTTAACAAACCTAGTCAAGGTGGACCGAAGTTCAGCAACTTCTTCACCCAGAGTCGCATTTCTCTTTTCGAGTTCTGAATTTGTGGATTTCAGAATTTCTTCTTCCTTTTTCAGATTTTCACACATTTTTTCAACTTCAGCCATTTTGCATGAAATCTCTTCTTTGGTTCTTTCAATATCTGAAATAGTTTGCAGCAAGCTTTCTCTTTCCTCAGTTACTTCAAACCATTCCTGTTCCAATTTTTCAAACTTGACAAAGATATCTTCATGTGATAGTTCATCAATTTTCTTTTTAAGAGTTTTATTTTCAGATCTGATTTTCTTGTATTTGGCATACAATTTTTCATATTCAGATTCCCATTGTTATTTTGAAATAAAATCAGGGTCCGAATTTACCTCGGTTGAGTCATCCTCATGGGCCATGAGACACAGGCTCTCCACGAGCTCTTGTATCTCCTCCTGGGATGGTTCGTCCTCTTCATCACTCCACGTAGCAACCATGGCTTTGGGCTTTCTGAAATTGTCCCTTTTGAATTTCTTCTTCAGGTCTTGGCACTCTACCCTCATGTGCCAGGGCTTTTTGCATTCGTAGCATATGATGTTACTCGACTTACTCGACTCACCCTTGGTTTGAGTCGGCTTCCTTTGCCTTTTTTTGAAGTTACCTTGGTAATTTCTTTTCTTCCTCAGAAATCTTTTTACTTGATGAGTGATCATTGCCAAGTCTTCTTCTTCATTGCTTCCTTCGCTGGATTTGTCTTCTTGAGAGTTATCATCAGACTGATGAGCTTTCAGTCCCACATTTTTCTTCTTCTTCGTGTCTTCCTCAGTCGTTCTCTTCATGTTTATCTCATAGGTCATTAGGGACCCTATGAGCTCATCCAAGGACAATGTGGACAGATTTTTGGAATCCTCGATCACTGTGGCTTTTGTGTGCCACGCGGACGAAAGTGACCTCAGAACCTTCTTCACCAGATCGGAGTTTGTGTACTCCTTCCCAAGGCTCTTGAGACCATTGGTGATCTTAGTTAACCTCTCGAACATTTCTGAGATGGTTTCTTCGGGCTTCATTTTGAACAGCTCGTAATCGCTGACGAGTAGGTTGGCCTTAGTTTCTTTGACTTCCGAGGTTCCATCATATATGAGACGCAGCTTGTCCTACATTTCTTTGGTTGAGCTGCACATAGAAACACGAGAGAACTCATTAGGATGAATGGCACATTGCATAATATTCATGGCATTAAAATTTACAGTGCATTTTTTAATTTCCTCAGGTGTCCATTTTTCTTCATCATTCCTGAGTTTGTATGGAGTAATTTCATACTCCTAGGCTCTTAAGAAAACATGCATTCTATTTTTCCAATAGGAGTAATTTGAGCCATCAAAGTAGGGAGGACAATTGATAGTGTGTCCCTCAGGCATCATTCTCTTGTTTGCCATTGATCGGATCTTGCTCTAGATCGTTAGATCTGATGGAATAGAGCCTTGGCTCTGATACCAATTGAAGTCCCGCAATCAATGGCACCCAAGAGGGGGGGTGAATTGGGTGATAACAAAATTTTAGCAAGGCTATACTCAATTTTAATAAAATGTGAGAAGTCTATGAAACTAGTCCAAGAAGGATAGATCTATCAGATCCAATCATTGCAATAACCTTTGGTACTAGGCGGAGTTGACAAATCCGTGGATCCACTCAACGCAAACTGGTATCTTTCCGGCAAGAGTAATCTTGTCAGTCTGAATCCAGCTTTTGATATACCAAAGGATCTATGAAGCTGATCAGTTAATATAGATCTAAAGGATTCAAATAATCTAGATTCACAAGCATTAACAGAAGAGGAAAGGGAGATAAGGAACAAGCCACAAGGAGACAGCGATTTTAAGGTGGTTCGGATGCCACAACGACAACCTACATCCACCCCTCACCGACAGTGAGGATCCACACACTATCTTGTAAAGTGTTACAAGATCAGACACACAGATACATACATTGGGAAAGAGAGCTCCCGCGAAGGTGTAAGAACACCTTAACACACACAAAACTACAGCGGATTAAACTCACACACAAATACACACAGATCTAGGAAGATCCACACACACTGAAGTATTTGAAGATTACAAGAACCACAAATGAAGCTGAAGAGAAAGTATGAAAGTAAAACACAAGAAAAGAATCTTGATTTGCTCCCCCTTGGTGGATGAGGAATGCTTTGGATGCAGCTTGATCCCTTGGCTTGATCTTCACTTGAATGGATTACAGATTTGCTTGAGAGCTTGAATCTTGGATGTAGAGTCCCTTGGACGAAGCACTGTTCACGTAGCTACAGTAGCCTTCTTTCCCCTTCAATAGCCTCCTTGATCTCCACAAGTGATTAGAGTTATTTGATCCCTCAAGGAGATGTTTTATAGACTTAGGGTGGTCAATAGATAGCCCATGAACCACATCCACAAAACCTGGAGGGTTTGGTGGCTTTGGGATTAAACAATACCAAGAGAGGATCCTTCTCTCGAGATGGCCAAAAGTCAACTTTTATGGGCTGATCGGGGCTGGCGGTCGACCTGTAGAAGCAAGCAGTCGACCGCTCTGAGCATTCCTGTAGCCATCTGGCTGCTGGAAAAATAGGTCGACCGCTAGGGTCTGGCGGTCAACCGCCAGTTTTACAGGTCTTCTCCTTTTTTTGGTTCTGTGATTTCAGGTCGACCTCCACTGGTCCAGAGGTCGATCGCCAATCTTCAAATCTGCAAAAAGTCGAGTGTTAGCCTGCCAATAAAAAACTGTCCATAAGTTCGATGATTGAAATGGGCTTGTGTTATGGTTGATTACAAGTTCTTTTAGGCTCGTTTTAACACATGGAAGGATTCAAGAACACTAAGTTGAAAAGGAATGAAATTCGATGTTTTAGAGCATAAAACTTTGTTCAAATACAAGGCACGTAGGAGATAAATGTCCTGTGTTATGTTATCATCAAAATCACTCGGATATGCTCAACACAACTTGGCTGCCAGAATATTTGGACCTATGCTAAAATGATCCAACGAGCTCATCTCTATGAAAGAACCTTGGAAAAGGTCGAGAAACTTAAAGGTAACGGGGAGGAGTCTTGTCGAAAGTTGGATCGGCGAGGAAGAAAAGGGGAAAAGTTCAGCATCACCTACAAATCCCAGGATAACAACAAGAAGAGATCCCGAAATGGTAACGGGAGTGGAAGCCACAAGAACAAGAAAATAAAGGAAGAAGAGATAGCTTTTACAACTGCTTGCTCATTCTGCAAAAAATTCGGTCATTCGGTCGAAGAATGTTGGAAGCGCTTAGGTGCATGCCTAAGATGTGGAAGCCGGGAGAACCGCATGCCAGATTGCCCCCTTATGAAAGATCAGTTTTCTAATAGTGGGCGGAAGCAACAGGCTCGTCTCAGCGTTGTTCTAGATGATGAGGAAGCACCCAATGATGATGGGCTGGTTGAAGGTACTATTCATATTTATTCCCATCCCGCATTCGTGTTATTCGATACTGGTACTACTCATTCCTTTATATCAGCCAATTTTGAAAAAACCTTGCCAATTTTAGTGGTTCCTTTGCCATCGGACCTAGCTATCACCACACCCTTAGGTCCCGGAACTAAGCTTACAACTTATTTCCCCAATAGTGAGGTAATTGTAGAAGGACATAATCTTCCTGCTAATCTCGTATGCATTAATATGAAAGGATACAATGCCATATTAGGAGTTGATTGGATGGTAGACCATGATGCCTATATAAATTACCGGAATAGGATAATCTCTTTCTGAAAATCAGGTCTCCCGCGATTTTCCTTCCTTGGTATCAAATATCGGAAGCATCCCTCTCTTATTACATCTCTTCACACTTGCAAACTCATTTCATAAGGATGTAAAGCTTTTCTTGCCTCTGTAATAGTTACCGAGCCTAAGGAAATTCAGATAGAAGAAATCCCCGTAGTTAGGGAATTTCCTGTTATTTTTCCTTTCGAGTTACCTGACATACCGCCCAAAAGGGAGGTTAACTTCACCATTGGACTCACACCCAGAGCATCACTTGTGTCAATAGCTCCTTACAGGATGCCCCCACGGAATTGAAGGAATTGACGAAGCAACTTCAGGAGCTGCTAGAAAAAGGCTTCATTCAACCTAGCACATCCCCTTGGGATGCGCCAGTCTTATTTGTCAAGAGGAAGGACGGTTCCCTCAGATTATACATTGACTACCGATAGTTGAATCAACTCACTTTCAAGAATAAATATCCACTGCCGCATATTGATGAATTGTTTGACCAACTTTCCAGTGCGGAGTACTTCTCCAAGATTGATCTCAAGTCAAGCAATCATCAACTGAGGGTCAAGGATGAAGACATTCACAAGACAGCTTTCAGAAGCTGATACGAACATTATGAATATGTGGTTATGTCATTCGGTTTAACTAATGCACCTGCTGCATTCATGCAACTGATGAATAATGTGTTACGGCCTTATCTGGACAAATTTGTGGTCGTATTTATTGACGATATCATCATCTATTCAAAAACAAAGGAAGAACACGAGGAACATCTAAGGATTGCCTTGCAAACCTTGCAGGAACACTAACTTTATGCGAAATTAAACAAATGTGAATTTTGGCTTAACGAGGTCTCTTTCCTTGGCCATATCATTTCTAAAGAAGGCATATCAGTAGACCCTTCTAAGGTTGAAGCTGTTAAGAACTGGAGCCGACCGAACATGGTATCTGAAGTTCAGAGTTTCCTTGGCTTGGCTAGTTACTATAGGAGATTTATCAAAGATTTCTCCAAGATTACGGCTCCTTTGACCAGACTCACTAGAAAGGAAAACCCTTTTGAATAGACAAAAGAATGTGAAGAAAATTTCTTGACTCTTAAGAAGCATCTCACCACGGCACCTATATTGGTGTTGCATGTCAAAGGTGGCGGATTTGAAGTATACACTGATGCATCTAGCATTGGTCTAGGGTGCGTGCTCATGCAAAATAACAAGATCATTTGCTACGCTACAAGACAATTAATAAAACATGAAGAAAATTATCTTGTTCATGACCTAGAGCTAGCTGCTGTGGTATTCGCTTTGAAGATTTGGCATCATTAACTTTATGGAGAGAAATTTATTGTGTATTCAGATCACAAGAGCTTAAAATATCTCTTTTCTCAAAAGGAGTTGAATATGAGGCAAAGGCGATGGTTGGAGTATCTCAAGGACATCGATTTTGCTATTCAATATCACCCTGGGAAGGCAAATGTTGTTGCCGATGCGCTCAGTAGAAAACCAATAGGGAAGTTATCTAGTCTGAAAGGTATGTCCAATCTTATTTCTATATTTACTCAGTTGAATTTAGATGTTGATCTAAAGACAAAAGATTACTTTATAGCCAATATTAGAATACAACCAATATTGATTGAAGATCTGGTAAAGTTACAAGAAAATGATCCAGTATTGTTGGAGATTAAGGCTGATATGGAGCAACAACTGGATTTCTCTATCGCAAATGATGGAAGATTATTGTTTCGAGGTCATGTTTGCATCCCAGATCATGTTCATTTAAGAAGATGGTCTTAGATGAAGCTCATAAATCTAAGTATACCGTTCATCCTGGTGCTACCAAGATGTACCAAGATCTTAAAAGAAACTATTGGTGGCCCAATATGAAGAGAGGGATAGAAGACTACGCGTCACGTTGTCTTACTTGTCAGTAAATTAAGGCAGAACATCAAAAGCCTGCTAGAAAGTTACATCCCTTGGAAATTCTAGAATGGAAATGGGAAAGTATATGGATGGATTTTTTCATGGGACTGCCTAAATCAAGAGGTGAACATGATGGAATATGGGTAATCATAGGCCGTTTAACAAAATCAGCTCATTTCCTACCTACTAAAAGCTGATGGTTTGTAGATATCCTAGCTACTTTATATGTAAATGAGATTGTTAAATTACATGGTGTTTCTGTCACCATCATTTCTGATCGAGATCCTCGATTTACTTCATAATTTGGGAAAGGGCTACAACATTCACTAGGAACCCGATTGAATTTCAACACTACTTTGCATCAACAAACTGATGGACAGATAGAAAGAACCAATAAGGTAGTAGAAGATATGCTCACGGCTTCTGCTCTTGATTTTAGAGGAAATTGACATGATCACTTGTCTCTAGTGGAATTTACATATAACAACAGCTACCAAGCCAGTATACAGATGGCACCATTCGAGGCCCTATATGGTAGAAGCTGTCGTTCACCTATATGTTGGAATGAAGTAGGAGAAAGGTAATTTCTCGGGCCTGATATTATAAGAGATACTACCAAGAAGATAAAAATTATTCGGGAAAGACTCCAGATGGCCCAAGACAGGTAGAAATCATATGCTGATAACAGAAGGCGCGACCTGCAATTCCATGTGAGAGATCATGTGTTTATCAAGGTTTCTCCGGGTAGAGGTATTCAAAGATTTGGCATTAAAGGCAGGCTTACTCCAAGATTCATTGGCCCCTTTGAAATTCTCAAAAGGGTCAGTGAAGTTGCATATCGAATAGTTTTGCCCCCTCAACTAGTTGGACTTCATGATGTGTTTCATGTATCAATGCTTAAAAAGTATGTCTCTGATCCATTTCATGTCATAACTTATGACAACATAGAGATTAAGAAGGATTTGACGTATGAGCAAATGCCAATCAAAATACTTGAACGGGAAGTACGTCAACTTCGGAATAAGAACATTCTAATGGTCAAAGCTCAATGACACAAATTATGGCCACATGAAGTAACATGGAAAATTGAAGAAGCTATGTGCAAGAGATTTCCTGAGCTATTCAACTGTAAGTACACTCTCCGTAAAATACATCTATTAAATTTGGGGACCAAATTCACTTAAGTGGGAGAGGGTGTAATACTCCAATATTTTATAAATAATATTTGGAATTTTCTAGAAATATAATTGAATTTTTCCAAGATTCTTCTAGAATTAATTCAAGGTTAATGTGCTATTAAATGAATTATAGTTAATTAAATCTAATTAATAAATCCCAATACTATGTAAATGAATCTAATCTTTTTAAATAGGCCCAAAAGGACCCAAAACCAAGCCCATAAGGTTTGGCCCATATTCTAGAAGCTTAAACTAGTGTATTTACGAAATTTAAGGGGATAATTACTCCTTAGTAGATAAATAAATAGATAATAATAGGAGATAATATCAAAAGAGTTTGAAACTGTTCAAATTCGGCGCCCAACAGAAGAAACGGTCTATCGGGCGATCGCATAGGAGAAGAAACGGTCTAGCACTAGACCGGTAAGCTCTGTAGATTCCGTGAATAGAAGAAGGCATGAAAAGATGGAAATTTTAACATCCTAATCACCTAGGATCGATGCTATCTACTAATTAGATGAGTCTAGATTGCTTTAGGATTGAATAGGAACCCTAATTAGGACTCTAAGTTCGTGCAAATCCATAAAACCCTAGCTAAACCTATAAATAGACCCAGAATCAACATGCGCGACACTTACTTTTGGCTCGCGTGGAACTAAGGTAAGGAGGATGAATTAGAGGTTTATTCTTTAGAATATTTTGTTCATAATATTAAGGACTAACTACTCCCAAATTTCGTTCTAGGAGATCAAGCCTATAGGAAGTTAGAGGCATCTAAAGTCGCTGGTTCAGTACAAGAATCTCAGAAACTTGTGCGACTGGGTCAGATTGATCAGCAAAATAGAAGCCCTAAACGAGGTAATTAGATAGAGGTTAGATAGAGGTTCTTAAGAGTTATTTGTTCCTTATAGTACCGTCTTCTTACCCTCGAAGTTTTGTGGTCATAGGTAAAGGGAATCAAGAGATAGAAGGCCACGAAGTTGCTGGTTCGGTTTAGGAAGAGCAGGAACTAGGGTTAACTTCCAGCCCTAAATTTGAAGTTTAAGGACAAGACCAGAGGTAGGTTATCTCATGAATGGCTTAAACATGATCTTAGGAATAAAAGCTCTCAATTTTCCATTGATTTCATACATTGTACATGGAGTATTTTGTGTTTTATTAGTTAGTTCATTTCTCATGCATAATCCTAGCCTTTTAATGAAAAAGATGAAATTCTTATTTAAATCACATTCTCCTATGCATATTCTTGGCCTACTTTATTCTGGCATGATCATGACTTGTTTTATATAATTTTTATGCTTTATATTGCCCTATACTATGCTTGAACATCGATTTTAATGTCTCTTTGCTACAGAGGAAGAAAAGGTCTTCCTAAAGACTGCCTGGAGTCACTAGCGACCTTGCGATAGACCGCAAGCGCCCGTAAAATGGTCCTCCCTAGACCGTTTATCATTTCTGAGTTGTGGAAATTATGTTAATCCGAAACATAATGCAGAATGGCCCTAATTTATTTAAGATAAGCCTGGTTAGTTAAGTTTTGACAGAGTTTTAAGCATTGTTTTTCTATACTTGGTTATATTGGCGATTTATTATAGTTGGTTTCATGTTCTTTATGCACTTTGAAATTTATTTTAACTTATGTTAAATTCATGACCAAAACCATATACTCTTGTACTAAATGAATATTTTAAACAATAGATGGTCCATGTTTTAACTTGATCACTATTTTTACATGATCCTTACTTATCTATGAGTCATTTTCTTAAGTACATGGCACATATCCCGGTATGTTGTCATTAGTTAAACTTGCACTTATAGGCACATTTTTCTTGGACTTATAAACCTCTCCTCTGGATATTCCTTCTGTCGGACTAGGGGATTATGTTTCAAGGCCTCCGTAAGACTCCGCGAGCATGGGATTCCCACTAGGACGCCGAGCTGGTTGTACCATTAAAACCTAAATGTCTAGAAAGCACTTTACCAAAGTTTTATGTATTCTAGACCTTAGCGGCCCTATGGTTAACCACTAGAATCGGTTAGCAGCTATTCCCTAGACCGCAAGGCTCCAGAAAGTTTTCCTACGTTGACACTTTATATTCATTAAACGGTCTAGAACATGACCGCTTTCTGTATGAGACGGTCCAGTAAACGACCGCATGATTCCTGATTTAGTCTAACCCAAGGTTTGACCTTTGGGGTTAGTTTTTCTTGAGTTCCTAGATGATCTTAGGATTATCTGGAGTTCGAAACTATGTCAAAAAGGTTAACATTAAGTTATGGAATTTAATGAATGTACCGTTATGCTACCGGAATGCCGCTGGAGTATAATGTCCTTTTTGAATCATTCTTTGAAATCATATCAATTTTGGTACGTTCTATGCCTTGGTTACTTGATCGTGAAACTCGTTTGGAAGTGAATTATTAGCCGACGTTATTGTTATATCTCGTGAAAGTAGCTGGATTTATAACTTGAAGATGCAAGATCGAGCACGGATTGTGTCCAAGGGCTCTATACTAGTCCTCACGGCTGATGGTCAAAAACGTGCGATAAACTATGGGGTACGATGATATTGGCGTCGCATTGCGCTGGGAGTACTTTCTCTTATAAATGAGTGAAATTCACGAGGCTCGTTATGAATTTTACATCTCGTTAATGACTTTCTAGTATATAGCCTTTTTACAAGGTTGTGTAAAGTACTTTCTAGTTACATGCTCGTACATTCTTGTTCATGAAAGGCCAAATGTACATCTACATGATTATTCTTACTTGTTCAAGTTCTATACTTGCTCAGTTATTTCATGTTTCTTGGTTATTTATCGCATTCTTATTTTTACCTTAAGATCTAGAGCTAAGACATTAATCACTTAAATTTTGCCTTCATGTTGATACGAAGATACCTACTGGGTAAGTGTACTCATACCTATTTTCATCTCTATTTCAGGAAGTACCAGTGCATCGGATTTGGATTATGCAAGTAACGGGTCCGAGAGTGAATGAAGGTTTTCAAGATGAGAGAAGCCTTAGATCATCAAGTGTCTAGTCTAATCATATTGTAATTTTGATTTTCTTGAGTCATAGTTGTCAAGAAATGATGATCTTATGTAATTGGATTATTTTATTGATGCAATAAAGTTGGAAGTTTGAGATAAATTACCTGTGCAATTACTTTTATGTGATTGTCTTGTGCTCTGATTTTCAGCGTGCGAGAGGTTTACCATGTCGGCTGTTCACGTTCCGATATTCGTTCTACCGTATGAAAAGCTCGGGGCATGACATCATGCTTAGATGAGTCATAGTGTTTGGCATCATCAAAACCACAGGGGTACAACACCTCTTACTTGACCGGTGGACCAATTTGGTAGTGAGTCCGAATTATTCTTTTGTAAAAATTAAAAAAAATAAAAAAAATAAAAAATCATCATTTTTGCATACATAACTCATATAGTTATTGTTGCATTTGCAATATTTTAAAAAGGAAAAAGAAAAAGAGAGCATTCCCTTTGGGCCCTTTTTACATTGCATGTAAGGTAGGAGATCCTTACACCTACCTTTGCTAGGACCCATAGGAGAGATTGAGAGGTTAGTGCATCTTAGAAATCACCATCAACCTAACCTCATGACGGACCAAAACCAACAACAACAAGTAGCTCCCAAGCAAATGAAGGAATATTTCTTGCAAAATCAATACCAACCTTCATTCTATATTCAAGCACCCCAAAATCAAGCAACTCAATATGAAATCAAGTCAAGTACCATTCAAATGTTGCCATCTTTCTATGGCAATACCAATGAGGATCCTTACAAACATCTTGATGAGTTCCTCCATATTTGCTCCACAGTCAAGATCCAAAACTTTTCTGATGATGCTCTTAGGTTGACACTCTTCCTATTCTCTCTCAAGGATAAAACTAAGTATTGGTTAGGAGCCTTGGGTAGATCAATAGACACATGGGCGGATATGCAAAAAGAATTTTTGAAGAAATTCTATCCTATAGGGTGAACCAATACCATGAGGAGAGCAATTACTAGATTCACTCAAAATCCTGGGGAACAAATCCATGAAGCTTGGGATAGATTGAAAGATTTGCTTAGAAAATGTCCACATCATGGATTATCAAGATGGCAAATAGTGCAGGCATTTTATGAGGGATTAATTGAAAATTATAGCCAAATGGTGGTGCATCATGTGGGGGAGCTTTTATGAGTAAAAGCGTGGATGAAGCTTATGAATTATTTAAGATGTTAATTGAAAATTCCATTAGTCATGCCTCGCTTTCATCCTATAAGAGAAGGATTGGGCCATCTAAGAAGGGTGGGCTTTATGAAGTTAAGAATCAAAGAGAATCTGAGAATAGGATGGATATTAATGCTCTTGCGTGAAAGTTAAATAAAGTGGACATGCTGGCGCAAAAGATGGAGAAGGTTGACTTAGTGTCTCAAAAGCTAGATCAATTGTTGTCCATGAATGGATAAGAACCTTCTTTTTCTCCTGCTTAGCAATCTCAACCTTTCTCAGATTCTAACCATCAAGAACTTTGTACTCTTTGTTCATGTCCAAGTCATGCTGTTACTGATTGCCCCACGGCGGCTCAACTCCCCCCATTCATCCAAGAATAATTTTTTGCTGCTCAAGGCATCTCCAAGCCTCCTTATGATCCTTATTCTAATACCTACAATCCAGGCTAGAGAAATCACCTAATTTTTTCTTGGAAAACTCAACAAGGACCCCCAATCTTACCAACAATATGTTCAAAGGCAATCCTTCCAAGCTCCAGTTCAATCTTACCAACATTATCAATCTCCTTTTCAACAAGCTCAACATCAACAATCTCAACCTCCTTATCTGCATTCTCAGGCCCCATATCATCAAGCTCAGTCATTTCAGGGCCAATATCGCCAGTATCCTCCAAACCGCTTTCAACCTCAAGTTCCGTTACAACCTCCTCCTCAACCCCCTCAGCCCAATTTCGATGATAAATTTGACCAACTTCAGCAACTCATTCTTTCTCAACAATAATCCATTGCTAAGGTAGAGGGTCAAATAGTGCAATTGGCTGCTAGCAATATAAGGAGAGATGTAGGTCAACTTCCTAGCCAACTTATGACTAATCCTAAGAATCAACCTCTAGGCTTTCTCCAAAGAGCCAATCTTCTTCCTCAACCAACCCAACTTCAGCCTCCTCCTCCTATGGACCCTCAATTTGAGAACGCCAAGGCTATATCAACCCTTAGGAGCGGGAAGATTTTAGATGACCGCTATAAGGCTAGGTGAGTTGGAAGTAGCTCGGCCCAAGAGGCCCAAGAAGAAAGTGATAGTGAGGAAGATGTGCCCATCATTGTTGAAATGAAGAAGCCGGAAGGTGAAAGAAAGGAACTAGATAAAGGCAAAGGTAAGGTTGATAAATGACCCTAAGAATATGTGCCAAAGGCCCCTTTTCTCGATGCTCTAAAATCGAAGGCTCACAAGAAGACGTCGGTTCAACAAGAAGAATTTGTGGAATTGTTTAAATAGGTGAATATCAATATTCCGCTCTTGGACGCAACCAAGCATGTGCCGACATATGCAAAAATTTTGAAAGAGGTTTGTACTCCAAAGAGGGAGCCGAAGGCAGTAACTCAAAAGATTCGCTTGTCTGAGGATGTGAGTGGCATTTTGATGAATCATTTACCAAAGAAGTTGAAGGATCCTAGCAGTCCATTGATTTCATGTGATATAGGTGGAGTCACTTTTGATCGAGCATTTCTAGACTTAGGTGCTAGCGTGAATCTTTTGCCCACCTTTATATACGTGCAATTTGATCTGGGGGTGTTAAAGCCCACTTCAAAAATCCTTCAACTAGCGGATCGGTCAGTGAAAACTCCAAGGGGTCTGTTGGAGGATGTGATTGTAAAAGTGCATGAGTGTTACTTCCTGGTGGATTTTCACATTGTGGATATGGCCTCGTCCCATGATCTAAAGCACACACCAATTATTTTGGGATGTCCGTTTTTAGGTTCGGCAAAGGCCAACATAAACTATGCCACGGGAATGATGGATATCTCTTTTGGAGGCAAAAAAGTTTCTTTGAATATTTTTAGGGCATCCCAATATTCGAAACAAGATGAGGAATGTAATGCCATTGATGTTTTTGAGGAATTGATCGATGAAAACCCGGATGAAGTGAAGGATCTGCTAGAAGAGGGTAGCATGCTTCAGGATTCCCCTCTTTCTTGTGCACCCTACTCTAAGATAGAGCCACTCCCTCATTGCAAGCTGAACCTGTTCTTCCATCTCTGGATCATCCGCCTACTCTTGAATTGAAACCTCTGTCGGATTCTCTTAAGTACGCTTATCTTGGCCCTGACCACACTCTACCCGTGATTATTGCTTCTAATCTCACTTCTGCTCAGGAGTCTCAACTTTTAGATGTCTTTAAGGAGTACAGGGGGGCGATAGGTTGGTCAGTGGTAGATTTAAAAGGAATTAGTCCAGATATTTGCATGCATTATATCTATTTAGAGGATAATGCCAAGCCGAGCAGAGAGATGTAGTGCCGGCTGAATCCCAACATGAAGGAGGTGGTCAAGAAGGAAGTGGTGAAGTGGCTGGATGCCAGAATTATATATCTCATTTCAGATAGTAAGTGGGTCAACGCGACGCAAGTTGTGCCGAAGAAATCAGGGCTAACCATTGTGACAAATGAAAAAGGAGAAGTAGTGCCCATGTGACTATAGATGGGGTGGGGAGTTTGCATAGATTACAGAAAATTAAATTAAGTAACAAAGAAAGTTCATTTCCCACTCCCGTTTGTAGATCAGATTTTGGAGAGACTGGCTGGGCAAAAGTATTTTTGCTTTTTGGATGGCTACTCTAGGTATAATCAGGTTGTAATTTACCCAGAAGATCAGGAAAAGATGACGTTCACATGCCCCTATGGCACGTTTACTTTTAGATGAATACCGTTTGGGCTGTGCAATGCCCCAGCCACCTTTTAGCGATGCATGATGTCTGGCACGTTTGCTTTTAGACGAATGCCATTTGGGCTGTGCAATGCCCCAGCCACCTTTCAGCGGTGCATTATGTCTATTTTTTCTGAAATAGTGGGTGAATTTTTAGAAGTCTTTATGGATGATTTCTCAGTGTTTGGTAATTCTTTTAAAATTTGCTTGGAAAATCTGACTCAAGTGCTGAAAAGGTGCATTGCATCTAATCTTGTGTTAAGCTAGGAGAAGAGCCATTTCATGGTAAGAGAAGGGATAGTGTTGGGCCATGTTGTATCAGAAAGGGGGATATAGGTCGACAAAGCTAAGGTCGATTTGATTTCTAATCTTCCTCCTCCCACATCTGTCAAGCAAATCAATTCTTTCCATGGCCATGCAGGTTTTTATAGAAGATTCATTCAAAACTTCTCTACCATTGCTCATCCGCTCACTCAGTTGCTTGCGAAAGACACTCCCTTTCAATTAGATGATTCATGTCTAGAGGCATTCAATTTGTTAAAAGTGGCCCTAACTCAAGCTTCGATTCTTCAATCTCCAAATTGGTCGCTCCCTTTTGAAATTATGTGTGATACCTCAGACTATGCTGTTGGAGCTATCTTGGGTCAGAGAATCGATAAGAAGCCCGTGGTAATCTACTATGCGAGCCACACCCTCGCAGATGCACAATTGAATTACACTACCACAGAGAAAAAACTTTTGGCTGTTGTTTTCACCCTGGAGAAATTTTGCTCATATCTGTTAGGGGCTAAGGTCATTGTTTATTCTCATCACTCTGCTTTGAGATACTTGTGTTCCAAGAAGGATGCGAAACCCCGTCTCATTCGTTGGATTTTATTGCTACAAGAGTTTGATTTGGAAATAAGAGACAAGAAGGGGTTAGAAAAAATTGTGGCTGATCATTTGTCAAGGATTGTGATACCTGAGAGTGCTTCGATGTCTGATTCTTTTCTCGATGAACAAATTCTCTTTATCTCTCATACTTCAATCCCTTGGTACGCTGACATTGTCAATTACCTGGCGGTAGGATAGATTCTGGGATGGTGGACTAAACAGGAAAAGGATTGGTTCTTTTCAAAGGTCAAACACTATTTTTGGGAGGACCCGAAGCTGTTTCATATGGGTCCTGATCAGATTATAAGAAGATGTGACCCGGAAGAGGAACAACAATCGGTGTTGAATTTCTGTCATAATCTTCCTTGTGGGGGACACTTTTATGGAAAGAAGACTACGGCTAAGGTATTGCAAAGTGGATTTTATTGGCCCACTTTATTTAATAATGCTTATGAATTTGCTAAAACATGTTTGAGGTGCCAAGCCGTGGGCAACAATTCTAAGAAAGATATGATGCCGCTTAATCCCATTCTGGTAGTAGAAATCTTTGATGTTTGGGGTATTGATTTTATGGGACCATTTCCACCTTCTTTTGGGAATGAATACATCTTGGTGGCGGTCGATTATGTTTCAAAATAGATTGAATCTATATCCACAAGGACCAATGATCATAAGGTGGTGATTAAGTTTATGATGAAGAACATCTTTTCAAGATTTGGTTGTCCTAGAGCTATCATCAGTGATGGGGTTCTCACTTCACGGACTCTCAATTCCGTGCTTTGCTTCGTAAATATGACATCACTCATAAGCTTGCCACCTCCTATCATCCCCAAACCAGTGGCCAGGTAGAAGTATCTAATAGGGAGATTAAGAATATTTTGCATAAGACAGTTAGGCCGGATAGGAAAGACTGGTCCGAGAGACTAGACGATGCATTATGGGCCTATAGAACTGCATTTAAGACTCCCATTGGCATGCCCCCATATGGCCTCATTTTTGAAAAAGTATGCCAGTTACCTGTAGCGCTGAAACATAGAGCATATTGGGCCATTAAACAATTCAATTTTGATCTCACTCAAGCTGGGTCCCAAAGAGCTCTACAACTTAATGAATTGGAGGAACTTTGTAATGAAGCTTACGAAAATTCCAAGATTTATAAAGCTAAAACCAAGGCATTTCACGATAAGCATATTCACAGAAAAACTTTTTATGTGAATCAAAAGGTTTGACTTTTTAACTCAAGGCTACGGTTGTTCCCCGGTAAGTTGAAATCCAAATGGGATGGACCATTCATGATTGTTAAAGCATTTGACCATGGAGCCATTAAAACTTTGAACCCTAATAATGGTCACATTTTCACTGTTAATGGTCAAAGGTTAAAACCTTATTTGGAAGATGAGCAGTTATCACAGAAAGAATCCATTGCATTGTGTGATCTGGAATGACTACTTTTTGAGCTTTCATGTGTCTTGCTGAAGATGAAAAACTTAGCGCTTCTGGGAGGCAACCCAAGGTTTTTATTGTTGTTTGATGTTTTTGTTTGAGTGTGTTTCAGTAGGCAGGTCGAGGAGAAAGGAGCTGTCGCCATTATTCTAAAGGAGTCTTTTGCCCCGCATATCAGGTTGTCTCTTACCTACTCAACAATATTTCTTGTTACATTGTTCTTTTATTTCTATTTTTATATGTCATTGAGGACAATGTCATTTAAGTTGGGGGGGAGAGATAAAATTTTCATTTCATGATGCATATAATACAACCTGACAGGAGTTATTGCATATTTGCACTTCATACAAAGTAGAAAGATGAAATCCCCAATAGAGTTTTCTTGATTTATACTTAAATTGATAGTGATTCTGGAATAGAAAAGACTAGGGAGAAGGATGATGGAAATTTTTTCAATTTAGCTATGAAAAAGTAATTTAAGAATCTCTTTAAAGTTCATGTGCACTTTAGAAAAGAAATCACTCTGCACGCTAATGGAATAAGTGGGACAAACCTTATGCTATTTTGGATATGTTGTCTAATACTCTGCGCTTCTTAAGGAAGAGATCTTTTTGATATAACTTTCTGCCAAGTTATGTATCAAAAAAGTGCAAAAGCACATTGTTGAAAAGCAAAAAAAACACTATGAAAAATGCCTCGAATCTTAGTAATCGGGCCTACTTCACCTAACAAGTGTTGAGGTTCACATCAAACGGAACAAGGGAACCTTAATCTGTGTAACTGGGCCTATTTCTCCTAAGGCAAGAGTCGAGGTTCGTGTTAAACAATGAAGGGTAGTGCAGCATCATGTGTGTAGAAAAAATAAAAAAGATCTATAAAGGATAAAGAAATAAGGCAGACAAAAATCTATTGTGTTCAATACTCTGTCTAAGAGGTGCAGAGTTGAAAGGCACTTGTTTGGAATAGCAAATGATGGACGCAATTATCTAAGCTGTGAATTTAGTATTACACATGCACAAGTGCTACTGAACTTTGAGTTGAATTCTTGATCATGTACCTTAATCTAAGGCTAGTATGTGCATTAAGGCTTCTAGATCCCTAATCTTTAGTTGATTCTATGAAGGGAGAACTGGATATGAAATTATGGACTCCGCAAACTCTCGTTAGTCCTGAATTTTAATTTATTTGCATTGCTAAGGGATTTGCAATGAGTAAGTTGGGGGGTGTGATAATCATCACATTTCATATTATAAGTTACATCACATTCATCACTTTTGAGCATTTAATGAGTGTAGTTGTGCATTAATATGGACAAATCTCATTCTCACCATTAATTTGAGTTTACATGATTTTATCATCAATTGTGAGCCAAAATAGCAATGTGGGAAATATTTAAGAAAATGCTCAATTATTACAATTTACTTTGAAATGAAGAATTTTAATTATTTTTGAATTTTATGAATTTCCAGGAAATTGCTACCTATGGATCAGACACATTTTCTGAAGCATTTTTATGAAAAACAGAATGAGCGACTGAGCAAACGGGTGCCCATTTGTTTGACTGAAAAAATGAAAAAAATGAAAAAAGAATGTGTGACCATGTATGCAGGCGCCCATTCATTTGATGAAACTATAAAAAAGAAAACAACTGGAAAAGGAAGAAGAATGAGCGCCTGTTTGTTGAGTCGCTAATTCCGTGATTTATGGAAATATGAAAAATATCAAAAAGAGGAAATAAAGAATGGGCGGCCGTCTGTTCAGTCGCACAAAGGAATCAGCGCCCACTGCCCCAGTCGCCATTTTCGTCAGAGGCAGAAACATGAATGCAATGCCCCGATCACAATTATCTTCCAATAATTTGACTTATCTCCTCTTGTTTGAGGAAAGGAGGACTCTAAACATGGAAAGATCCCTACTTTGATCAAGTTTTGATGGTGAGAAATCGGATTCAAACCTAATCTGGAGGGTTTCGATCGTGGGAAGTTTTGTGCACTATAAAAGGCCACCAAGAGCGGACCGATGGGGATGTTAGCCTTTTTCTTAGCCTATTTTTCATGCTCTTCTGTTCATCTTTTTAAATTACTTTCTTCTACAACGTTCTTTATTTTTCAGTTCTCTACAATTTCTTATTCTTCCTCCTCTTCTAATTCTCTCCCGTTTTCAAGCTGTTCTTAGTTTTTTAAAGTTCAGTTCTGCATTTTCACTGTTCATCCGGCTTTACACAACTATGTTCTTCCTCCGTTTTCTTCCTCTTCTGCTCTTCTTTTCATCATATTCTCTTCAAAAAAATTCTTCATCTTTCCTATATCTAGATTTTCTTCTTCTCCATCTTCCTCCAATCCTTTCTAGTTTTTAAGTTACAATCTCTTTTTCAAAGTTCAAATTTTTTTATTTACTATTCATCCGCGTAGACACCACCCTATTCTTCCTCAGTTTTCACCATCTTCCTCATGCTTTCTCCTTCTGCACTCTTCATAAAACTTCTTCCTATCATCTAGATCTCCAACTTTATCTTCGACTACATCTTCTAATTCTCTCTGATTTTAACGCTATTTTGTTTTTTCTCTTGCTCTATTGTTAGCTTTATTTTACTATTTTTAACTCCCTTCCTCATCTTCTATCTATCTTTCCCTCCTCTATTTTCTTCACACATCCCAAGATAGAGATTCTTCTTTTGTTGCTCTAAAGGCGACGCCTACTTTGAAGGAGGGACGATCTTCCTCCAAGGCTCGGCAAGGAGACGGCGACGCTATTCTTCAAATTTCTTGGCTCTATTTCTTCCTTATTCCCTTAGTTTACTCAAGTTGTAATTTTTGGCTTTCATAGACATTGTAATCTTTTCTTAGCAATAAAAATTCAATCTTTTGCAATTGTATTTTTCTAGTTCTCTCTCTATCTCCTCCCAAATTCTCTTCTTTAACCCTCTCAAATTCTTTAGATAGGTTTATTTTTAGTCTCAAGTTCATACACTTTTACATTCTTTTAGTTTAAACTCACTCAAAATTCGGTTTTCAAAACATAAGGATTTTACAACTTGCTTAAAAAAAAAACTTTTCTTCTCCGTAGGATCGACACATTCTTACCACTCTACTTATATTTAATATCTTTGTAGTGAATGGGTGCGGTTGTTTTTAAAATTATGGCACAGCTTTTGACAATGAGTATTAGTGCACATCAGATGTGTCCCAGCAAGAAGAGGAACCGCCGAAGGTCGCGGTCCGCCCGTCCCGGGGCGCTCGCATCCTGGCAGAACACCCCATGAGCGGCTCCCTCTAGCCGCGCCAGAAACTCCAACATGCTCTCGCCGACGCGCTGACGGGCGTCGACGAATCCTAGTGCCTCTATCAGATCCGACCGACCAACTGTCCTACTCTCCCGCTCAGTGGCGCTCGTCTCCAGCCCTAGCAGCTCTACGGTGCTCTCCCTATAGTCAAGGTAAGTGAACCCGCTGACCGGCCTCTCCGTCCACCCGTAGTCCCGTGATCTGGACTACGTCCTCTAAACTGGGCACCATGTGCCCCCAGGGCATCAGGAACGCCCTGCTCACTAGGTCCCACCTCTCCCTCAATGCCTACATGAGGGGCAGGTCGAGCTGGAAGGGCTCAATCCACAGGAAGGCCTCACACGCCATGGCGTCCATCTGGGCCCTTTGAAAGTCAGGTAGGCCCCTGTAAGCCGCCACTACCAGAAACCAACTGATCCGGGTCCTCATCATGCCCTGCACACCACAAGGAAGAAAACAAGAACACAACATCAGTGAAAACATGAGCCAACAATAAATTAATACATCAATAACACACAACAAATATAAAAAAAATAAAAACACAAAAATTAAAAAATTAAAAACAACAAAACAACACGCGTCATGGCACTGCGACGCCTTTACAATTTCAATAAAATTTTAATTTTTATAAAGTTATTAACGCGTCAGAACGTGCCGCCATCATAAAATTTTTTTATATAAAAATAAAAATCAAAAAATATGAATGCGTCAAAAGGACTAGATGTCTTTAATAAATTCTCTAAATTGTAATTAAATCAAAAATATGAACATGACGGTGTGTCCTGATGTTTTTAATAATTTTTCTAAATATAAAAAATCAAAAAAATATGAAAGCATCACCTGTACCTGACACCTTCTTCACCCAAAACCGCCTAGGTAGTGCCCACTTCCCACGGGTGGCACTACCTGACGCCTTCTTCACCCACAAAGAGTGCCGACTACCCGCCCACTCCACACCCTCATTCCCCGCTCGCCACACCGCGCAAAAAGGGTCCAAAAATGCATAACAAGGAACTTTTAGGGGCCTACCAGGTCGTGCTCGTCTCCCGCCACGCCGCCGGGTCCCTCGGGCCCCTCGATAGCCAAAGGAGGCTCTCCCTCCTCCATAGCCGCCTCTGCGTGTTCCTGCACGACCCTCCTCAGGCGAGGGACTCCTCATCTCCTCTTCCTGCCACCCCTGCTCAGACCTCCACGCTCCATACGGTAAGAAAGTTGGGATTGGTGGATGAAAATTAAGAAGAAGGATAAAAGGGGGCACCGATGGGTGAGATGAAATAATTGTTGTGTGGGAATGGCTGATCTAGAGGGGAGAGGTGAATAGATCTGGCCCTCTTTTTCTTGATAAACAAAGGTTACAACGGAATAAAACAACTAGCACATGAAACAAGAACCTATACGCAAGATGATGGAGTGTAAATAGACAACGAGCCTAAGCAAGTATCAAGCGTAGGATGATCAAGCACATGCAAACCATAAGAACATGGATTTTTAGATGGTTCGAACTTAAACCCGAGTTCTACGTCCACCCCTCACTTAAACCAAGTGAGGCTTCACTAGTGCCACCACACTAAGCCGCTGTAAATACAACAAATGGCACAACCGGCCAACCACGGACACGAGAAGCCCTCTGTCTGTCTTACTACAGTACCAGGTGGGGACTGAAACACAACAGAACGAAGAACACCTTCGTTTGACTTCCTACAACACCGGTAGGGACGGTTCACAGTTTATGATGAGAACAAACGAAAAAGAACAATGAAAAACTCCAGACAGAGTTAATGAAACTCGGGCCGTGAGAAGGGTTTATGTCTGGGAGATGGAGAGCTTGGACTGCTACTTGCAGAACCCTTGCTTCCTTCACAATGGCTTTTCCATGTTGGATAAGGAGCAGCTGGAAGAGGAGCTTGCGATCGGCTTCAGATATTCAGGCAATGGCCTTGGGCTGTTCTCCTTCTTCTTTCTTCTTCTCTTCTTGTTCTGGACGGAGCTCGCTTAGATTTCTTTTTCTTCTCCAAGGTGCTCCAGCAGCGGTAGCAGCAGCAGCTTCTTCTTGCTCTCTTTGTCTGTCCATCCACGCTTTCCATAGTAGCAGCTCACCTCTTCTTTTTGGTACCTGTGCAGTTTCCTGTGTGCATGGCATTGCATCACACAGCTGACCTTGCAGAGGGAACTTTCCCTCCCAAACTCCTGTCTACTTTTTGATGAGGGCATCCCTTGCCCCTCCACATTTTATCTGGACTCGGATTGTTCGTCGGCAAGCGCCATTATGTTCCTCAAGTGTTTGTGAGTCGAGTCATGTATTTTTCTTTGAGTCTTAATCATGTAATTTTCCCTTTATTTGAGTAATGTACCTAGGTTAGTAGGTTATCTACCAATGTCCTAAGTCATTGTGTTGTTTAGATAGGCTATTGGGCCCATCTCATTGGGCTAGGCCCATGGACACCCCCCTTCCCTTCGGTTATTAGTCATTGTGTCTTTTGTTAGGGTCCTTTGTGAAAAAAGTCATGTGCCTATAAATAGGCCACCCCACTCCTCATATGTAAGAACTTATGCATGAATATTGAATTCCAGATATACTCCAAATCCCTCTAGCCTTCTCTCTCAAAATATCTCTCTCTCATTATCTCTCTCTCTCTCTCTCTCTCCCTCCACCCCAATTTTTGGAATTATCTCTCTCCTCCACATTTATCTCTCATTAACTCCCCTCCCCTCATTCAATCACCTTCCCAACCACCCCATCTCCCACCTACCCCATTTAAACCTCTCCCCTTCCCCATAACCCTCTTTATTCCACCCCCTAGTCCCAAGAGAGCTCCACCCAATCCCCACTCCACCTTCCAACCCCCAACTACCCATTTCCCTTCCCCAAACCTCACTCCACCTTCCCAAGACACCTCTTCCCATCCCCAAGACCACCATTGATCACTCCCCATCAAAGAAAATTCAAACTCACATTCCCTCTACCCACTTGTGCCTCCCTCACAGCCCAAATTCGTAGCTCCTCTCTCACCTTCTGAAAACACCCCATTCCAGACCCCATTCTCCCTCTCCCACACCTTAGAACACCCCATCCTAGGCCCCCTCACAACTAGGGGTCACTCCCACACCAATTCACCCCCATTTCCACTTCCATTTACCCCATTTCTCCCACCACCTTCCACCTACAGTTCGCAGGTTACAGGTGGTAGAACTCCAGTGAATTACAGAAGGTGTCACATCGTCATCCTGAGGCTTCTGAAGGCGCTTCATACATCGTTGGAATCGTCTTTGAGTCCTCTTTCCAACAGAGGTGGTCCCGCATCCATCCGAGCTCGGAGCTGTGCGGTGGAGCAGATCTTGTGCGACTGTACAATCTGCCACAGGCTGAAGACCAGAGAGCATTTGGAAGTTTCACCACGACCAACCTAGCAAGAATCAGAGCTCGGTTTCTTCATCAAAATTCTTCTTCTCTGAATCCTCTTTCATCCCCAGAAAGTGGAGCTCCATTTGGCATTCGAATCTGGGAGATATCATTTTTCTCCCCCGAAGTCTACGTTCTGTCCTCCCACAGTCTGCAGCGACCCTTCACCGGTGATCTGAGGGTACCGGCCAACCTTGGCATCGGTTGGCTTCCCCGTTAATTTTTCTGCGTAGAAGACTCGACAGCCGAACCAACGGCTTTGACGGAGCTTGATTTGGAGTTCGGGATCGGTCGTGGCATTGCTGTCAATCTGCTGCTGGGAAACTGTTCCTGTCCGAACCAGAGACAGAGCTCCTGTTCAACTGTTGACCTCGGCCAGCTCGTTAGGGATCGGAGCGCCAATTTTGGAGGGATGAAACTATTACCAGTTAGCTGTCATCTCTAAGAAGAAGGACCTCATTCGGCCTCCGAAGCTTCCAGTTACCATTTTCTTCGTCGGGGTGTGTCGTCTGCCCCCTGTGGGTCCAGGTTTGACCTGCCCCTACTCATCCGGATACCTTGTTCTTCTCCGACCTCCGATTGGGGCCCCGTTGATTCCTGCTCGAAGCTACTCCGACGAAGATCACGTCACCGCCAGGCTCGTCTCATTTGGAGTTCAGGAGCGTCCGTGGTGCCTTCTGCAACCTGCTGTACCAGTTCTGCACCAGCTAGAGGAAGAAGCTGCTGACCTATTCCAGTCACTGGCCCGACCAGCCCTGAGTTCCAGAGCTCCTGCCAAAATTCAGACATCATCCTCAACCTTCTAGCAAGCGTTTGGCATAAGTCTCATCAGATTCTGAGCTCGGTGGAATTATTGGCAGCATCGACATCGACCCTCTGTCCAGAAATACAGAAGCTAGGCAGAATCGGCGAAGCTCGGGAAGTCGGTTATCTTTGCATATCTCCCCTCCCCGCTTGGCCGGCTGAAGGCCCCTCCCTGCGTGGAGGTAGTTTTGGATGTATTAAGCATAATCCCCACCCCAATATCCCCCCCCTTGCATGGGGTGTAGTTCATGTAATTATCAAGTCGCCGGTTTGAAGCTTCAATCGATGCGGCGTGCGGGTACATACCCTCGCCTCCCCGCTCGCCCCCGTCTCCGGCCGGAGTCGGCGTCTTCACACCGGCTAGGTGAGCCTCGGTCCCTCTCTTACTGGTATAATCACTTGCTTAGCTTAGTATTGCTATAGTTACTCCGTCGGCGGTAAGAGAGTGTCCGATTCTACATTGCCACCAAATTGAGTGACCACCGCGGGCGAGTTGAGAGTGAATCCACTTAACCCACACCCTTGGTGTGTTGGCCGCCCATGATTTGGGCATCCTAGGCCCATTTTGGGTTCTCCCCAAGCTTTCCAACCCTTGGAGCCTCATGGTCCCATCTCGGACCCTCTCCAACATCGCCTAGTTGCCTTCGGGCCCTAGTGTGTGCCATACGGGTGAGCTCGCTAGTGTGAGTCCGCTGCTCAAACTTGAATGCTTGCAACATAGGTCCAAGGTCGGTTTCACATCACTTTTGTTCCAAATTTGAGCATTAAATGATCCTTGTGGATAGCATCCAGCAGACTACTTCCTCATTGGCTCATGTCACTTCTATGCTTGGTGTACCTTCCTAGGATCATCTCCCGTTAGCTGCCAACAACAGGTGGTGTGACATTTGCCATAATGAACTCTGTCACAGCTACCACCAAAAGGTCATTTCAGATATGGTGATGATGGATGAGTCGCATGTCTGACCTTGGGAGTTGCTCCAGACCTCGAAATCCATATTTTTGGGGATTTGTGGTTCATATTTATATTCCCTGGATGAACTGACGTGCTTTAAAAAATAGCTTAAAAGGCTTCTGGAAGAGCCATAGTGTCGACCTACTGTGAAGGAAGTGTCGACACTTCTTAGTAAAATAGCCAATATAACGCTCTCTAGAAATCCATAGTGTCGAACTCCTGTAAAGGATGTGTTGACACGTCTTAGGGAATTTTGACTTCAACCCTCTCTAGAAGACCATAGTGTCGACCTGCTGGAATAAGGTGTCGACACGTCTTCAGAAAATTTCTAATATAATGCTCTCTAGAAGACCATAGTGTCGACCTGCTGGAACAAGGTGTCGACACTTCCTATGTAAAAACTATCTTTGAGAGATTTTCTTGAGGTGACTTGGGCGCGTTCTTTTGCCATCCCTTATGACTTATTTGGCTTATTTATCATGAGAATATCAGTCAATGTCAGCTATCAGGAGATTAGTATATTAATGACTCAGAGTGTTATAGAGCATCAAAACCATAGAATGTCAATGACTCATGGTGTTGAACAGCATCAAAATCACAGGGACATAACATTCTCCCCCTTTTTGATGATGGCAACACTGTGAGTCATTGTATATCAATATGATCTAGTTCGAGCATTTTAAAGATACATGCATAGAGAGGATAAAGCTTGAAAAGCATATGAATCCAACACTCTCCCCTTAAATGACTCATGAAAATATCTTCTCCCTCTTTGACATTTGCAAAAAGATGGGATGAATTTTTCATATAAGATATGATTATGAGTAATTTTTGGAGAAATACAACTTGTATGATAAGTTGAAGATCTAAAGAATGCAAGAAGTTTCACAATCTGATACTAATCTCATAGCGTAGAGAATATTTATGTTCAGAGTCGACCATTATACAAGCCTTATGACATGATCTTTATTCAAATAACGTGGTTCAAATCTAATGATATCATAGTTCATGGAAAGAATTTGAAAGAACATCTGCAAGCATGTTTTAATAGAAATGAACCAGAATTTCATGTCGAAGCCATGTGCAACCTTCCTTTGCCTGACTTATTCAGATTCAACAACTTCTTTGAGAGTTACACACGCTAGTATTAAGGGTAAACACTCATGAAGTTCTTATGGAATTCAGAGTTACAACAATTTCACTTTGATCTTTTGCTATCTAGCTCATAATTTTCTTTGAGCACATATGAATTTTTTCGAGTAGTTAAGCCCAATCATGGCTTGTATCTTAAGGATACACGTTCTTTAGACGCTAGTATCCCTAGGTAATTGGTGTGACTGACTATCATGCCTCAAATTGAACAGAGATAACATTGTCACCTCATGACCTGTCTTACCTCATTTCTTTGATGAGGGGACATATTTCTCAACAATTCAGCCATTGCTCTGCCTTAAATTTGTCTTTAACTTACTGCAGAGTTAACAAAGGCACTTCATGACACAGCCCACTTGTCTTCTTGGACAAGGGACATGGTTTCTCAGTGAACCAACGTCATTGCTCTGACAAAAAATTGGCAGTTAAGAATTCCAGCTACTCATGATGTTTAAGAACGATACTAAGGTTCATTAACTCAATCAAGGTTGCCTTGAGATAGGAATTTTCAGATTTTGGGAAGTATCATTTAGGGCACAACATGTAGACACTGGTTAAGGTCTATTAAAAGTATTGAATATAGATGACTTCATAACATTTGCCTCAAAACTCAATGAAGTCATTAAACCTGAACCAGTTTTATAGAATGGACATGCGCAAGGTCATATAATAAAGGATTCTTACTTTGAATTCCACTCAGTTTTATGATCATGGTACTCAGATTGGAAACTACTGAGTTTTAGATTTTTCAAGAAGGTGATTAGAACACCCAGTAGCAGCAATAAGAAATGATCCATTTTATATTTCAGATAAGCATGATTGTCAAGTTCAGATGATGAATAGTGGACACTCCCCCTGAGGATATGCAATGGTCAACAGCAAGATATTAACCTATGATTTGGAAATTTATGCCAATGGTTGTACACTTATTAAAGTTGACAAAATGAAGATAGCATATATGCAAGAATGATTCAAAGAAGTTTGTCCCCTTCACAATATGGCCTAAATGAAATAACGACTCATGGTACTCGGCGGAGGTGTATCCTCACGCATGGTGAATGCTTTTAGGCAAGCATATCTTACCTTTCCACAAATCACCATTTTATATACCAAGGTCAAACAAAAAGCCAGCCAGTACCCAATGCAATGCATCATGAATATGAACTTATCAAATCATGCATGTCAATGCATAAAGACATGTACTGATATGAAAGATATATGCATATGATTTTCTGTACAACCTTTTTATTACAGTTCAGCACAATCAACGAACAACAATAGTGAGAGATGTTGAACACTTCAATCCTAATAGATTTGAGGTCTGCACAGACCAAGTTCCCTTCTTAGTGTAGAAAACCTATCCCTTCATGCTCAAGATTTGATGACAATTCCTCCTTTAGAGCTCCCTTCAAACCAAATCAACCAGCATGGTACGCTGGTCCCTGTCCCTGAAATTTAAGTTGTCGATTCTCATTGTGTATTGGATACACAAGAAAATGTTTCTAAGGCCATTGGTTGCAAGCAGCAATTGCAGAATGCAGATTTAGACTCTTGAAGAAAGGCTATTGCTAAGGCTGCTACATCTGATAATATGAGAGTCATGCTTACTGATCGACCGGGAGCCATCACTAGATCCATGACCAAGTCGGGGTCTGCGGGTAATATCCCTGATCTTCTTCCATCAACATGAATTTTATTATTTGGAACATAAGAGGCATTGGAAATGACACTTCTGTTGGTCGGGTTAAATTCCTTATCAAGAAACATAACATAGACTGTGTTATCTTATTGGAGCCTAAAATAAATGTCAATAATCTTGATGGTATTTGTAGAAGGTTGGGTATGAATAAAGCCTATGCCAATAATGATGACTTTGCACACATTTGGGTGTTATGGAGGGACCCTTTGGACTTCTCTGTTATGAGTAGAGATGATCAGCAACTAACTATCATTCAAGCAAATCCGGCTTCTCCTATTTTTCACTTAACCTTTGTTTATGCTAAGTGTACTGCTGCTAAAAGATAGATTCTGTGGGCCTCCCTAAACTCAATTCATTCTCAAATCACTGGACCTTGGCTAGTTGCAGGAGACTTTAATTGCATTCTGCACACTGATGAGAAGTTGGGTGGTAATTCCCCCAATATGGGTGCTATTTCGGATTTTGCACAATGTGTCTCTGATTGCTCTCCTGTTGATGCTGGATACATGGGTTCAAAATTTACATGGCACAACAATCAAGCTGGGAGCAAAGATATTTGGGCCTATTGTTTGCTGATGACACCCTGCTTTTCAGTAAAGCAAGCATTACTTCAGTCAGGAATCTGATCAATGTCCTAAAAATTTATGAAAGAGCCTCGGGTCAGTCAATAAATGTCAACAAAAGTGGGTTTTTTATTCACCCAAAGATCCATATGATAGTTGCCAACCAGATTCAGAACTACACATGTTACTCTCACCATGCATTTCCTCATAAGTATCTTGGCTTTCCTTTGATGCTTGGCAGAAGGAAAAAAGTTCACTTTGTTGGTATAATTAGTTCCATCCACAAAAGAATTGCAGGCTAGAAATCAACTTTACTATCACAGGGAGCTAAATTGATTCTGATCAAACATGTTTTGTCCTCTATCCCAATTTACTCTTTGTCATCTTCACCACTGCATTCAGGTACTCACTCCCTTCTTGATAAGTCATTCACAAATTTTTTATGGGGATCCTCAGTAAATGGGAACAAAAGGCACTGGCGAGCCTGGCAGACTATCTGTAGGCCTATCTCCCAGGGTGGCCTTGGCATTATGTCCCTCAGACATATGGAAACTGCTTTAAGGGTGAAGATGCTGTGGCAAGCCATGCACTCAAATTCCCTGTGGGCAATCTTTTTTAGAGCTAAGCACATCGGGCAGAAACACCTAAGTGAGGTTCACTTCAAAACTATGAATGGTTTTACAAGAAGAAGTTGGATCAAGGCTAATGATCTCATACTACAATATAAAAAGGTTGTAGTTGGAGATGGTAACATCACTTATTTTTTGTTGGACAGCTGGATTGGGAATCAAAAATTGACTGATTTTGTCCCTGCTTCTCTCATCCCAAATACTAGCATCACAGTCAATGACTTCTTGTTGCATCCTACTAGTGAAAATGCTGATCTCTTAGATAGACTGGTTTCAGAGGATATCAAATCAGTCATTGAGAATTTTTAGCTGACTCAGAATCCTGATGTTTAGGTCTGGAGCTTATCTTCATCTGGTAAATGCACGGTCTCATCAACCTATCAGATTATTTCTAACAGAATGCCCACCCAATGTATCCTCCCTTGGACCCGGCTATGGTCTAACTGGCTCCCCACAAAAATATCTGTTCATATTTGGAAAATTGCTCACAATGCTCTGCCTACTGATACAAATATTCAGCGAGTGGGGGTGCAACTGTGCTCCAAAATGCTACTGCTACAGTTTGCAAAATGAGGAAAATCTAAATCATATTTTCTTGCACAGTGAATTGGTAACTCATGTTTGGTCTTATTTTACAACCTTTGGACTGCATTTGGAAAATAATTCAATGAGATCTTTCATCTTTCAGAATGCTATTAATCTCCACCAAAAATCTACTTA
Organism: Amorphophallus konjac; assembly: GCA_022559845.1. NCBI lineage: Eukaryota > Viridiplantae > Streptophyta > Magnoliopsida > Alismatales > Araceae > Amorphophallus > Amorphophallus konjac. The sequence goes on from CM040118.1 coordinate 331,077,381, forward strand.
CGGCCTGTTCCTTCTTGCTGTCATTGGCTATGGTCTATGGGAGATTTGAAAAGCAAGAAATGCTGCGAAATATGATGGCAAAGTCATCCCCAAGCAAAACCTCCTTCACCACATTATTTTTCAAGTTAAAAATACTTGTGCTACTGTAAATCTTAAGGAGTCAGATAACATCAAGAGGAAACTTTTGGAGCAGTTTGGTATCAATGTTCAGCCGACCGGTTGCTCTCAGCTGAAAATTATAAAGTGGATTTGCCCTCCCTGGCCTTTTCTTAAGCTCAACACTGATGGTGAATGCAAAATTAATGGTGACTCAGGTGGTGGTGGTATTATTAGAGACAACAGAGGTAATACTCTTCTTGCATTTTCTCATTACTATGGCAAGTCAAATAGTCTCATTGCAGAGGCACGTGCTTTACTTGATGGCATTAAATACCTGCATACTGTTGATGTCAAGCCAGTCCATATTGAATGTGACTCGAACACACTAGTTCGAATTATCAAAAAGGAAATTCACTGCCCATGGTCCATTCTATCTTATGTGAGAGAGATCTGGAGCTTACTTACTCAGAATGATGCATTTGATCATATCTACAGAGAAGGAAATAAAGTTGCTGATTCCTTAGCCTATTTGGCTTGCATTTCCAAATGTAATGCTTTCTTTTCTTATGATGAGCTTCCTACATCTATAAAGGGAGCAGCTTGATTAGATAAACTGGGTATGCCCAGTATTCAGTTAATGTAAATGTAATTCCTTTGATCATCAATAAAATTTACCCCCTAGTGTTCGACTGGTGGAGTGGCTTTCTCTTTACCTTTGGTAAAGGGTGCACTCTCCCATCAAACCCTAGGTACGGTTTTTTGGAAAAAAAAATAAAAAACCTATCATTACACAAGGGCTTGGTAAAAATGTCAGCAACCTGGTTCAGTGTCTCAACAAAATGCAGTTCAAAATTTTTCTTAAAGACCTCATCTCTAAGGAAATGATGCCTAATTTCAATGTGCTTAGTCCTGGAGTGCTGGACTGGATTTTTAGCAAGATTGATTGCACTTGTGTTATCACACAGAATCAGGACACATCCAAGATCCACTAAGTAGTCTTGAAGTTGGTGTTTAATCCACAACACTTGAGTGACACAACACCCCGCAGCAACATATTCTGCCTCTGCGGTAGAGAGGGCAACCGAGTGTTATTTCTTAGAGGCCTAAGAGACTAAACCCTCCCCCAGAAATTGGCAATAGCCACTAGTGCTCTTGCGATCCAACTTACATCCAGCGTAGTCCGCATCTGAATAAAAGATAAGAGAAAAATCACAGGATGACGGATACCACAATCACAAATCTTGAGTTTCGGTAAGATATCTAAAGATACACTTGACGGCAATCAAGTGGGATTCTCTAGGACTAGCTTGAAATCTAGTACAAAGGCAACACTAAACTGGATGTCTGGTTGGGATGCAGTCAAATAAAGTAATGAACCAATCATACCTCAATAGATTTTTACATCCACCAATTTACCATTTTCGTCCGTATCTAGTGAGGTTGTAGTGCTCATAAGAGTTGTAATTGTTTTACAGCCTGCCATGTCAAACCTTTTCAGTAGCTCCTTGATGTACTTGACTTGACTTATGAAGCACCCATCTTCTCCTTAATTGACCTGCAAGCCGAGAAAAAATTAAAGTTCACCCATTAGGCTCATCTCGAACTCACTAGTCATAAAATTGGTAAATTCTTCACACATTTCTGATTTTGTAGAACCAAACACAATGTCATCAACATAAATTTTAACAATCAAGATATTCTTACCTTACATTTTGGTGAAGAGTGTTTGATCTACTTTACCTCGTGTGTACCCCTTTTCGATGAGGAACGAACTTAGTCTATAATACCAAGCTCTTGGTGCTTGCTTCAAACCGTAAAGCACCCTATCTAGCTTATATACACAATCTTCATGGTTAGAGCTTTCAAAACTAGGGGGCTGCTCTACATAGACTTCTTATTTGATCAACCCATTCAAGAAGGCACTTTTTACATCCATTTGATATAATTTTATTCTACGAGAGCATGTAAATGCAAGAAAAATTCTGTTAGCCTCAAGTCTAGCTATTGGGGCAAAGGATTCTTCAAAGTCTACCCCTAATTCTTGATTGTAACCTTGAGCCACCAATATGGCCTTATTTCTTATTATCTTTCTATCTTCACTAAGTTTGTTTCTAAAGACCCATTTGGTGCCTATGATGGATTTCGATGAGGGTCTAGGAATAAGGTGCCACACGTTATTTCTTTCAAACTGGTTTAATTCATCTTGCATGGAATTTATCCAATTATCATCTTTCAATGCTTCATCAATAATTTTGGGTTTAATTTGAGAGACAAGAGCAAGTTGGTCTAATTCTTCAACAATTCTAATTTGTGACTTGGTTCTAGGTGGGTCATTCACGCTACCTATGACTTTTTCCAAAGGATGATCTTTAAGAACTCTAATATCAGTAGAATCATTACCATCACTGGTAGCTTGATCTTTTGTTTTGCTTGATTCCCCTAAGTCATCATTTCCTCTTTTCTCTTCTTGTGCAGGATCTTGTTTTTCCTTGTTGGATAGGAACTCCCCATCATCGTCATCATTCCTGCAAGGTTTGTCACTTTTAGTATCATCATTAAGTTCATCAAAAGTGATATGGGGTGATTCTTCCACAACTAGAGTTTTAGTATTGTAAATTCTAAAAGCCCTAGATCTATCAGAATAGCCAAGAAATATACCTTGATCACCTTTAGGCTAAAACTTATCCAATTCTCTTTTGTCATTATTATGTATAAAGCATTTAGAATCGAACACTTTCATATGAGAGAGAGAAGGCTTCTTACCTTTGTACAACTTATAAGGGGTCTTTTTGGTATGAGGCCTTACCATAGATCGGTTAATGATGTACCATGTTGTATTTACCGCCTCAACCCAAAATTTCCTAGGAAGTTATCTTTCTGCCAGCATGGTTCTAGCCATTTCTATGAGTGTTCAGTTTCTCCTCTCGACTACCCCATTTTGCTCAGGGGTCTTAGGTGATGAAAATATGTGTAATATTCCTTCAGTCCTGCAAAAATCTTAGAAGTTAGCATTGTCAAATTCACCACCATGATCTGATTGAATCTTAGAAACTTTGAACTCACTATCTTACTTTATCTTCATGTTGAGTGCCTGAAACTCATCAAAAGCATCATTTTTATGTGTAAGGAATAATACCCATGTGAACCTAGAGAAATCATCCACCAAGACATAGCCAATTCTTCTACCACTTAGACTAGTAGTTCTAGTTGACCCAAATAGGTCCATATGAATCAGCTCAAGTGGTATGGATGAAAGACTTTCAGATATATTTTTAAAAGATTTTCTTGTTTGTTTCCCTAGGGCACATGCATCACAGATTTTATTATCTTGCTTAAATGAGAGTTCAGGCATCCCTTTCACCATTGAATGCTTCAAGAGTTTATGCAAGACATTGTAGCTAGCATGTCCTAATCTACGATACCATAACCACGCAAGTTCAGATTTTGATGCAGCAAGACAAAGATTCAAATGTGCAGGATCATCTAGGTCAATCATGTATACATTATTGACTCTCTTACCAGAAAATTTTACTAAGTCATATTTTGGTTCCAGAATTTTGCAATCAAGAGAGTCAAAAATCACTTTATGACCTTTATCACATAATTGACTTATACTCAGTAAGTTGTATTCCAAACTTTCAACTAACAAGACAAATTCAATAGAGTTGGAGAGACTCTTACCTACATTACCTGTACCGATGATTTTTCTCTTATTTTTCCCTCCAAATGTGACGTATCCACCTCCTTTTTCTATCAAAAGATAGAATTTGGTTCTGTCCCCAGTCTTCATCTTGAGCAACCACTATCCAAGTACCATTGATTATGTACGGCTGCAAGACACTCCTACACCAAGAATTAAGTGACAACGTTTGGACCCCAACAGAGTTTGGGCCCCATCAAACTCTTCAGTTCTTCAAAACATGATACCATACTCTTTGGAATCCACATTTTCTTTTCATTTTTGATTTTCTTGCTTCCTGTCATGTTATTGTTCTTTTTGTTCATTTTCACATTCTTCCTTTGTTTCTTACCTTTTGATTCATAATGGATGTGTGAAAAGGGTTGTTTTTGATTTCAATACATTGTTTTCAATTGATGGAAGGTGGTATGGTTCATGGGAAAATGATCCTGACTCGACCGGTATGTGTGTGAGGCATAATAGGGCCAACAATACGAAGGTGTCGACCTGTGTGTGTTGAAGTGTCAACCTATTCTTTGTGCTACCCACTCATAAGTGCCTCTGGATGACTGAAGTGTCGACCTCCTGTGACTGGACTGTCTACATGTGCTCTATTTTCCCCAATTATAACAGTTTCTGTCTGGCTAAAGAGTCGACCTCCTGTAAGTGGAGTGTCGACCTGTTGGGTAGTGTCTGGTGGCCTGACTGGGTGATGACCACGGGCCTGTTGACCTGTGTTGGGTGAAGTGTCGGCCTGTGTCATTTCTATTTTGAGGATGTGCAGACTTGTGCTGTGAGTAAGGTTGACCTGCCTGGTTGTTTTGAAATATTTTCTCGGAAGATCCAAGAGTTATCACTTCAACTGATTCAACCTTCTCTTTTCCCTTGTTGGTGGATCTTTTTTGGTTTTGGATGGGTTTTGTGTTTGAAGTGGAAGCACTTGTGGAGGATACAAAGGTGACATTTTTTAAACCAAGTTACTTTTTGTTGGTGGGATTAAAACCTAACCCTTCCTTATTGAATTTCATTTTTATACCTAGCAATGCATCTAGGTTTTCCCTGCCATCTACAAACTTTTCCAAGGATTGTTGTTTGTCATTAAGTTCTTTCTGTAGTTTTTCAATGTTTTCAAGAAGTTGAGAATTGACTTGTTTGACGGCTTCATATTTTTCATTGCATAATTTGCTGTCATTTTCATAACTTTGCATCTTCATTTTTACTTCATCAATTTCATTTCTTAAGTCTTCATTTTCAATTTCTAAGTCAGCCATACCATCTTCCAAATCTTCAATCAATTTTTTAAGGTCTTCAATTTCAAATTCCAAGGAGATTGTTTTATCACTTATGCTTTGATCATGCATAGTTGAGTTAATTTTCTTTTTCAAGGCTTTATTTTCCTTCTTATACATGTCATACTTATCCACGAGTTCTATGTAGGCTTCTTCTCAATCACTAGCAGTGATGTGCACAAAAGGACAATTTACCTCAGATTCTTCGTCTCCTTTGGCCATTAGGTAGAAGTCTTCCTTTTACTTCTCCGTGGAGCTTGTTTCATCGTCATCTTCCTCTTCATCGCTCCATGTGCATACCATGGCTTTGTTCTTGTTTTGCCCTTTCCATTGGCCAGCTTTCTTCATTCTTTCAGGACACTCAGTCTTGACATGTCCTGGTTTATTGCAAGAGTAACAAATAATCTTGTCATCTTTCCTAAAATTTTTAAAACTTGATCTATAACCTTTCTTTACCTGTGACTTCTTTTTCATGAATCCCTTACCTTCTGTTCTCAGAAAACTTCTGAACTTACGTGTGAGCATGGCCACTTGATCCTCATCTTGCTCACTGGTAGAAGTCTCACCATCCTCGGAGGCAGTTTGGCGACTAGGTCCGGCCTTTAGAGCCAAAGGCTTCTTCTTGGTCACTTCTATCTCCTTGTTCTTCAAGTTAATCTCATAGGTCATGAGTGACCTTATGAGCTCTTCTACCTTGTTGGTTGATAGATCTTTGGACTCTTCAACCACAGTAGCGTTGGTGTGCCATATCGGGGTTAATGATCGAAGAATTTTTCTCACTATGTCCTGCTCTGTATATTTCTTTCCCAGATCAGTTAGACTATTTGTGAGTTTAGTTAAACGAGCATACATATCTTGAATGGACTCATCAGGCTTCATTCTAAACATTTCATACTCAGAAATCAAGATGCTAGCTTTGGTTTCACGCACCTCTGATGTGCCTTCATATATTACCTCTAAGCGATTCCACATCTCCATGGCTATCGCACATGTTGATACTCTTGAACACTCTACTGGATTAAGAGAGCACTGCATGATGTGCTTGGCACTCCAGTTGACTGTTGATCTTCTTATCTGCTCCTTAGTTTAGACTTCTTCATCTTCTGGAAGCTCGTAGAGGCTCTTGCTAATAACTCGCCAGAGCTCATAGTCTTGGGCGCGGATGAACACCTGGATACGATTTTTCCAATAAGGGTAGTTAGATCTAGTGAAGTAGGGCAGTCTGTTAACAGAATGTCCTTCGGGCATAAGACCCTTGGACGCCATTCCACCATTTCTCTCAAGGTCGTTCGACCTCATCATGAGAGTTTGTCTCTGATACCACATGTTGTGTGGGAATGGCTGATCTAGAGGGGAGGGGTGAATAGATCTGCCCCTCTTTTTCTAGATAAACAAAGATTGCAGCGGAATAAAACAACTAGCATATGAAACAAGAACCTATACCCAAGATGATGGAGTGTAAATAGATAACAAGCATAAGCAAGCATCTAGCGTAGGACGATCAAGCACATGCAAACCACAAGAATAGGAATTTTTAGGTGGTTCGAACTCAAACCCGAGTTCTACGTCCACCCCTCACTTAAACCAAGTAAGGCTTCACTAGTGCCACTACACTAAGCCGCTGTAAACATAGCGAATGGCACAACTGGTGATGGGGTCATCACCATCCGTTCCGGCACTCACGGCCCTTCTCCTTACCCCGGAGGTGTCCGAAATGATCTAGTCATTTATTTTTGAGTCATATGTAATTTTATTTGAGTCATATCATTAAAATTTTCCTTTTATTTGAGTCAAGTACCTAGGTTAGTGAGTCATTTATCTAGGTAATGTGTCTAATGGGCCCAATACAGTGGGCTAGGCCCAGGGGCGCCCTCCCTTGGACTGCTTTGGTCATTAGTTGTTTAGTCAGAGTCAATTTGGTCCTAGGAAAAGTATGGACTCTATAAATAGCCCCCTCCCCTCTCTCATTTGCAACCTTGGATGATCAATTATATTGTGAGTTTTAGTTATTTCTTTGGAGTGGATTCTCCAACCCCCCTCTCTCTCTCTCCAAGAGGGATGCGCCACTTTCTCTCTCCTCCCCCTTCCACCTACTTTCTCTCTCTCCTCCTGTGGACGTCGAAAAATGTCGATGAGGATCATGCGGCGTGCACGTCTCCACAGTCGAGAGCGAGCCGAAGATGGAAATGCCGAATAAACCTCATGCCTCGCCCGATCAGGACGAGAACTCGCTTGGTGGTCTGCTACCCGTTAAGGAAGCCCCCCCAGGCGGGAGATACGGCTACAACTCTCCGACCGGCCACGCCGAGAGCTGAATCAGAGAAAAGTCGGGAACTCCGACACAGTCTCAGCATGCATCGAAAGTCACGCAAAGCCTGGGACCGAGTCTCGGAGGTTGCGAACAGAATATTACGGAGACCAGACATCGCAACTGGAACATTCTGAAAATGCCGACATTCATATAAACGGTCGGGGCTTTGAAAAGAATCTGTTTGGTGCTTAAAACGGCACGGAAGGGCCTTAAAGCGGTGCGCCTTAAAACGGCGCGCCCCTTTGCTCAACCGGTGCGCCCCCCTTTGCTTAACCGGCGCGCCCCCCATATGCTACCAAAATCGGCGCGCCCTTGTTTATGCTTGAATCCGGTGCGCCCCTTGTTGATGTTTATAACCGGCGCACCCCCTCTTGGATGCTAATCTGGCGCGCACAGCCCCGGGCCGTTTTAGCCCCGCGCCGCTTTAGCTCTGGTTGATGTCCCATCTTGAGTCCGATCCCCTATTTTTGGGCACAAATAGAGAGAACTTACCTGAAATGGCTAGGCCTCCCATGTCCGACCAACGTGCAACCACCTGAGCTCCTCAAGCTCCCTGGAATGGCGATCTTCGAGCTCTGCACCGAACGTCGCATTCCCGCCGGTCACCGTCGGCCAATCTCGTGGAGGCACCATGCCTACTCTATCAACCTACCCACCTGTAGGCCACTCGAGAGCTTCAGACACGGAGAGGACGAGAAGAATGGAACGAAAGGCAAGGGGGATCCAGAGACTTCTTCCCCAACCTCCATATATATGTAACGAACCCGTCAAGAAGAGAAGAAGAAGAAAGAAGGAGAGAGAGAGAGTCGGAAGAGAAAAAGCTAAGAGAAGAAAAGAAGAGAGCAGAGGAGAAACTTCGGCTCAGCTGGGAGTTCCCTCAGAAGAAAAAAGAAGAAGCTCCGTTCCCCTGCACCCGTGAGGTGAAGAAGAAAAGAGTGAGTTTGAGGGACGAGAGGCGAGCTTGGGAAAGGGGTTTAGGCTCCGCCCTCCTTCTACCATTGTATTCTTCGTCTCTTTCGTTCCTACTTTATTTGGTTATGGGGATGATCCCCCCCTTCTGTATTGCGTTTCTCCCCTTCTCTCGTGGATGAATAAAAGAGTGACTTTGGCAAATTTACATAGCGTTCTACTGCTTTGGCTTGCCCATCTCGCTGAGTCTTTCTTTTTCTCTCCCGTTCTTCTATTCATCCAGGCGCCTCGGAGGCTTGCCTCTCTGTGGCATTTCCTCTGAGGAAGCCCGTCCGGAGGATGAAGAGTTACAGCCGTTCATGGCGAACATCTTCCCCGTTGGGATATACGCGAAGCTATCACCCGTGAGCCGTGGTCGCTCTTGTAGGCTAGCCCTCGAGCGTCTCATTTGGGTTGTCGGACCGCCGTGAGGCCACTCCAAAGTTTGAGGGTCACCTCGGAGCGATCCGTTTGGTGGCCTTCTATTATCTCTGGCAAGTCCCGGTCCGGGGGAGATGCTGCCTAATTTTTGCCAGGAATTAAAGAACACTCAAGAACAAATGAAGAGGCCACCTGCCGCTGCCAAGAATGACACATGTTTGAAGCCTCTGTAAAGCAAGCCGAACACACAGTAACTCTATGAACTAAACTCCCCTGAACGAAACACCTAATATCCACGCCAATCTATCTTAATAAACCACTTGAAACTCGTAAGCCTCCTCGTCACCAGCTTAATTTATTAACTGAGTGAGCAAACCAACACCAAACCGGGCTTCAGGTAAAAGAAAGGAAAGAAGACATAGTCAACAGCAATGAAAACAACCATCGGAAGAGTTTGTGCCACAGCGCCGTTTTAAACCCACACTCAGAAATTCCATTTTCCTCCTATCCCAGCGCTGTTACTATTCCCCCGCACCATTTTAATCCACACTCAAAACCCCTTTCGATTCCAATCCGGCGCCATCAAATGTGGCGTGCATCACTGTTCAAACACCATCTTCCCAGCGCCATCAAACCGGCGCGCCCCCCCTTTGTGACCACCTAATCCGACGACGTAAGCGGCGCGCCCCATGGCCCCCCGTCTTCTCGTCATCTTGCATGCTATTCCAGCGCGGGTTAAACCAGCACGCCCTCCCCTCATTCTGCCTCCTGAGGCATGCCATTCCGACGCCGTTAAAATGGTGCGCTCCTCTGCTCTCACATCTTCTTGCAACTTGCTAATACGGCGTGACAAAAGAAAACCAAAAGAATGAAAAGAAGAAAGAAAACCATTGAAATTAAAGAACAGACAAGAGAATAAGGCCTAAATCAATAAACAAGATAGAAAGAATGGAATGGGAATAAACCACTTAATTCAATGACCGGAACAATGACAATAGCATGTCCCTGCTATAATTAAAATTTACGTTGCAAGGACACACATTGGTAAGCTCGGGCTACACACTTAACAACTCGCTTCCCCGGGCTGTGCGTGAAGACAAAAGCAACGATGCCCCATGGCGCCGGACATGGATCTCGGGAACCCCGTTATGGCCAAAAGTCCGGGACCATCGCGGGCCAATAGTTCATCAAACTCGACCCGTCCCAACCGGAATCTAATCCCACATTCTCATTAAACTTGTCTTGTTCGCGGCAGACATCTACGCAGTTTTTGTTACTGTCTTTTATGCTACAAACACGGACCTTCGTCCGAGCACGAGGTGGCCCATGAGTGGCCGACATAGTCTGAACGTTCACGTCCCGATACGGGTTTCTAGCATAGTTCATCTTTCATTATCCTCCTGCATTATTAGTATTCTCTTTAGGCCGTAGGGCCCTTATTCCTGGCAAACAAATCAAGGGTGTTCCCCCATATGGGGGATGTAAATAATGCCGTGACCTTTATGGCACGGCGGGTTTTGGTCCCGACACGAACTACACAATTGTCTGATTAGTCAGATTGCGCGCACCATGGGCTTCCATGAAGCCCGAATAAATCGTCACTAGGTGACTGGCACGCCCTCGCACTGAATAAACGAATTAACTCGATCAACAAACGAACTGATTCTTTCTGAATTTTAGTGCATCCACAAGTCTGGCACGCCCGGTGGGACCGAAATCACCCTTCATCTCTTTGCCGGGACTAAGGGCCCTACGACCCCTTTCTTGTAATACTAATTGTATGGTTTGCAAATGCAGAGTTGCATTTCGGACACCAGGATGGCCCCCACATTCGGTCAACAGGCCGTCGAGAGCCATGTTCGGAACGGCTACTTGGCCGTCCCCCTCAGCTTTGGGAGCTTCTCTCCCGTGGTTGGCTTCCCCAACTTCATCGGGGTAGCCTTCACGAACCTGCTGGACGTGGAAGCATCTGATAGGACTGAAAGCAAAGCTCCCATCCAGGGGGCCACCAATGGCCGAAACTTCCAAGACTGTCCCGACTGGGACGCTGAGCTGCAACGTGCACCATGTGCACCAAACTGTCGGCCTATCTCACCAGGGGTCGGCATCTCACCAGAGGAGGCTCCGGAGGAGCCACGCCACGACATCACCCCGAGGCTGGTTCTCCAGCACCGGCAAGTCTTCTGTCATCGGGGCTGTCCGAGTGCATCTTACCGGACAACGTTCTGAGGTGATCCCGGATCACATTGTACCCGCCGTACCAGTGCGCAACTCTTTTCAGGCACAGGAGAAGATGAAGGGCAGGATGACGCCCACCATTCCGGCCCCAGCGCCGCAGCAGCAGTCGGCCTCCAGGCCCACCAAAGCTAACCATGTTTGGGTTCCCAAGGGGGCCCGATTCACCTCACCAGTCCGGGCAGGGCCCAGCACCTTCCGCCCAGCAAGGGCACAACAAGGAGATCGGGTCAGAACATCGGCCCCCGTATGCCAGCCGGCATTAACTACACCAGCCCCACCAGAGAACATCTGTCGTCGACACTACCGACGTCACTATCAGGCTGCCCGTGCGGGGCCTGCAACCCACATGCCCGTTGTTGTTAACAGGGCAACGTCACCAGCATCTCCTCCTGACCAGGATTGGGAAGGAGTGGAGCAAGCCATGAAGAACTACTTGCGGGGCTCGGGGAGCACTCCCCTGGGTTGCTAGAGATTACTGGGGGCAGTAGCCTCTGCATTTGAAGAAGCAGAGACTCGGCCGGTGCCCAGCGCCGAGTCAAGAAACTACTCTGAGGAGCATTATCAGTCCCCGCCGAGGGAAGAAGTGAAGCCATGGAGATCGGTCTTTGACATATTGGTCTTTCCGGGTAGGCCGTCGAGAAGAACAACAAGAAGAGGCAGAGACCTAAGAGCTTATACCTGCAACATGGCAGGGGTATCTGGCCAGTATGGGGCTCTACCAACCGAGCCCGAAGAAATGTCCAGGCATGCCACAAGGCCAGGACCTCTTACCAGAAGAGGGAAAGCGGCAATTGAGTAGACACAAGTCCACACTGGAGGAGCTAACTATGAGGAACCTTCAATGTCCTTGGCTGCCAATGTTATTATAGAAGGCACTGCAGGAGGACCATCCACTTCATCCGAAGAGGCGTCGATCGAAGAAGGAGGAGGCACCCCTAGCCTTTGCATGAACGACCCCACGGTATTGCATATGATGCAGTAGTATCAACGGGAGATCGAATTGTTAAGGAAGTGATTGACTGAAAGAGCTGCTCAGCCCTCGACATCCGGGCAGACTGAAGCATTGCCAGAGACCCCTGGGGGCAACGGTCAGGCCTTGGAAGCTTCTCCGCAGGCGACGGTGTCTCCCCCAATACCTACCTACACTGGTGGCATACCCCTGCATCGGCCACAACATGTCACACCGGCCCCGCCACCGAACCTACCATTCCAGGGATCCACTATTGCACCTCATGCGACAATGTTAACAACGCCGCTGGCGCAACCGGCCCATTTCCATCCAAACCTGGTTGACCCGGCAACGACGAGCAGACTAATGCTCGAACAAATGATAGACATGAAGTTGGCAGAGAGGAGCGATGGTGATCACACGCCATTCGACGTATACCGGGTACCTTACCCGGCACACTATGTGGCCAAGAGGCTACCGGTCGGCATCACCAAGCCGCCGAAGTCTGAGAAATTTAATGGGCAAGGGTCTCCCAGAAAGCACATTGCCTATTATGTGAATGTTATGGGGGATCTAGCCACGGATGTAGCTTATCTTCTCAAGTTCTTCGGCTCGACACTTACCGGGCTCGCTTTCGAGTGGTACTCGAGCTTGCCCGCCGGGTCCATTGAAGACTGGCCCGATATGCAGAAGAAATTCAAGGAAAGGTTCAACATAGCTGAGCGGGAGGTAACTGTGGCAGAGCTTTATGCCACAAGATAGAGAAATGATGAGTCGGCACTCGACTACATAAAGAGGTGGAGGAACCTCAGCATGAGGTGCAAACATCCCCCGCATCAGGAGGACGCAGTGTAGATCTGTAAACAGAATCTGAAGAAGGAAATCCTTGAGAGGATGATCGGTGCTAAGGTAAATTCATTTGACCGTCTGAATAAGATAGTGGCAGAGATCGAGGCATTCCTTGCTCGATACTCTTTCGCCCCAGCTGCAGCAAGCCAGAGGGCCAGGCAGGTCAAGAAAAGGCCAATACCGCCAGAAGTTCACACACTGGACTTCGAAGCTTTCGAGAAGCAAAGAGAGAAAGCCAAAGAGACAGCCGACCCTCCTCCACCCAGGTCCACTGAACGGTGGGAAGGTCCCTCCCTGCGGGAGAAGATGAGGAATAAATTGTATTCTTTTCCTAGAGACAAAGCCCGGGTCCTGTTTGAATGGGCCACCAGGTACAACAAGATCACATTACCAGATCCGAAGAGGCTTGGTGACTTGAAGAAGAAGGATGATCCTCGCTTTTACCCATACCATCAGATGCTTGGGCATACCATTAAGGATTGTTACATCTTCAAGGACGTCATTGAGTCCTTGATCAAGAAGGGAGAGCTGGACAAGGGGGAGCTCAGAGTGTATCCTTCGCAGCCGCACGAGATGCCGAACATCAGCACCACTGTCAACATGGTATCTTTATACCAGCAGCTACCTGAAGATTGGGCGGAGGCCAGTACACTAGCTACTTATCAAGCCTTCATCATGGCGCCAGCTCAAGACCAAGGAGGTTGGCAGGCCGCGCCGATGAAGAACAGAAGAAGAAGACAAGCTCCCCGGCCCACTCTGGAAGCTCACATAAGGGGCGTTACACCCCGGCCGACACCACCACCAGTGATACATGTCTTGCATGACACAGCCCCCCGGCTCGTTATGAGACGGCCCACTCATAACAAGAAGAAACACATCCCGATGCGGGTGCACAAGGAAACCAACCCTGCGGTTGAAAGACTCCAGGCTATTATTGATGGGCTTGCAGATTATGAGCAGCCCGAGATCCAACCTGTGGAGTTGAAGGAGTATATCCCTTGGGAGGAGTTCGAGTCACTCGAACTAGGTCCAGAAGCAGAAGCCGAGACGAAAGAAGAGCCTCTCTTGTGGGGTGAGCTTCCCCAAGAGCACTTGCCAGCCACTGAAGAGAAGAAGAAAAAAAAGAAGAGAAGACCTTAAAACAAGAAGAAGAGTGGGGTTGTCCTTTCTTGCAACACCCTCTCAACATTATTTGACACAGCCCTCTCCCTGAGAGAGGAAGAGCAAGAAGTGCCCGTCGAGCCGCCAGAGGTGAATCAAGCTGAAGCATCCACCTCCCAACATGCCACCAGGTCAGGAAGGAAGTGGGGACGTCCTCCTCAGGCCAACCACAACATCCTGTTCTGGGGAGAACAATCGTATCACATCCCCGAGCCTAGGGTCCAAGGCATGGAGATTCCCCCTCCCTTGGGTCTCTACCCCGAAGAACCGATCGGCCAGGTCGCCCCTTCATTTGTTGAATTTCTTATGACTCAGAGGGAAAAACAGTCATGCCCCCGTGAGTCCCAACAGGCCAAAGAGGCAGGTATCCCCTCGGCCCCGTTGGTACTGACTCCTCCCCGGCCAAGGGAAGAACCTGACAACACCCCGAACCTTGCCAAATTCATGCAAGAAAAAAAGGAAGCCCAGCCAGTCACACAGGCTCAAGAGGCCACGGCAGAACTAGAAAAAGAGGCACCCTCTGATACAACACCCCAGGTCCGAGGTGGGGGCAGGCGTAGCAAGGCCGAAGAGATGAAGCTACTCAAGGTGCGGGCTGCCGATCGAATAGTCAGACATCTCAAGAAGATCCCGGCCCGGTTCACCGTCTGGGAGATGCTGTCCTTAGATGAAGAAACACAGTAAGCCATTATTGCCACGCTCCAGATGCCAGCACAACTTGAAGCCTGCCTGGCAGAGGTGTCACCTGAAGTGGCCGTGGCCTTCACAAAGGATGACATGCTTCTACCTACCTGCAGTCACAACATGCCACTCTACATGAAGGGGCAGCTGAATGGGCATCCCATCAACTGAGTATTGGTCGACCCTGGGGCAGTAGTGAACATACTCCCCTATCGGGTGTATCAGAAACATTACTTTGACGTACACCTGGTCGAGGTTAGGAACGTCAAGATTGCCAGCTTCAACCAGAAGTGCAAGGTCCCTATGGGGGTCGCAGAGTTTAACCTCTCCCTCGGCGACTTCACCACCAAGGTCCAGTTCCATGTGATCAACTCCAGCACCTCTTACAAGGCATTGCTCGGCAGACCTTGGCTATACCAAAACCGCGTGGTACCATCCACTCTGCACCAATGCATCAAGTACCCCGGCAATGGGAAAGAGGAGAGAATCTTTGCCGACCTCCATCCTTTCGAAGTGTTCGAATGTCACTTATCAGACGCTAATCTCTATTTGGAAAAGCCGAAGCAAGCCTCCCAAGCCACTCAGGACAATGGAAAGAAGAAGGCAGAGCCTGACAACTGGTTCCCTCCACCACCGCCTGGCTATGTGGCTCCCCCACAAGTGTCATTCATTTCTGAAGCAGAAGGGGTATTCAGGGCCACCTCTCTTCCCATCTACCCTACACCGGGAACACCATACTTTGAAGACTTGCTGCAAGACGTCAGGGTCCCTCCCGGGATCATCAAGCCTCCCGTAGAAGCTGACTGCCAAGTTGTTGAACCATTAAGGACCTTCGAGGTGCCCAACCCCGGGAATCTGCCTACCATCTTTTATGTGGCCAAGGAGCACCCGGTCAAGGGGGATGACGATTGTAGACTCCCCGATGAGCTGCACGACCCACTCGTCCTAATCATGGGACTCCCTGACATAGCCGGTCGTGTGGTCAAGATGACCAGAAAGCAAGGGATCCCCTTTTGCCAGCTCTCCAGTCGGAAAGAAATGTTCAAGAAAATGTGGAACCCACCAAACCTGGACCGGAGGTTGTTGCAAATCACCCGGCATCCAGGGTTGGTCTTTTCACTAGAAGATTCCTATGAAGCCCATGTGATATCAGTCTCGGCTCCAAGCGGCAATAGCCACGTAGGCACTGCAGGCCCATGGCAGGTTGAAGGCCGCCAGCACCTTATGCCTTTGGCCAATGAAGAACAAGATGAAGAAATATTCCTATGGAATCCACCTCCCTGTAGGAGCAAGGGGAAGGTCCCGACCTCCTCTGAGGGACCAACCTTGAATAACTGCAGCAGTAGGGTGCCATTACCCTGGTCAGACATTGATGCAAAGGATCGGGGAAGCAAGTTGGACTCCAAGCTTCCCTCGGTGCGACTCTGCCCTTTTTGCCCTGTGTTATCAACAATAGCGGGAAATTGAAATGTTGAGGGCTCGATTGGCCGAAGCGACTGCACTCGTGTCTGACTTAATCAGGAGCATCTTCTGCCAACAGAACACGGACACACGCCAGTCCCCGAACAGCGTCTCGAATGCCCCCACGCACCTGAGAAAGGAGGCAAGGGATGTAGCTGTCCCCCCAGTCAGACAATCGGCCGAGCGAAATCCTACACTGCAGGAGAGGATGGAAAGGCATTACTCTTTCCTAAGGAATAAGACCCGAGGAATCTTTGATTGGGCCTGCTACTACGGCAAGGTCTCCCTCCCGAGGTCTAAGAGGCCGCAAGATGCTCGCATAAGTGGCGACCCCCTATTTTGCCCTTATCACCAACTACTAGGCCACTCTATCGAAGACTGTTACGTCTTCAAGGACATTGCTCAAGACCTGATTGAGAGAGATGAGCTCAGAATGGGAGATTATGTGGTGGCTCCGCCACGCCCCCATGTGACGGGCAGCCACGAAAGAAGCATCTACATGATGTCAGTTCAGCACCAGATTTTTGAAGATGCAACTGAGAATGGGTAACCCCAGCCACCAGTAGAACAGCAGCCCCCAGTATGGCAATCAATCACCTCAGCCCCTGCAAGAGCCGTCTATGACAATTACAAAGAAGATCTCGAAGAAGTCCCTTACTTCTCCACACAAGAGAGCCCCCCAGAGCCGCACACAGCAAGCCTAATAGAGGGGGAAACAAGCAAAGCCTCGTTACCCAACGAGGCAGAGTAACAAGACGCCTATGGTGTCCTTGAAGCAGAAGATGGTGAAGACAAGGATTTCATCGACCTGCTACCAGCGCCTCCGAAAATTGAAGATGGCGGACATGCCACAGTGGATGAGCTCGTTGAAATTAACCTAGGCACAGAAAGTGACCCCAGGCCGACCTTTCTGAGTGCCCTTCTTCCTCCACAGGAGAGGGGACAATATGTCAAGTTGCTGCAAGAATTCCAGGACTATTTCTCTTGGAACTACAAAGAGATTCCTGGCCTGAGCCCCGGTGGTGCGGACACCCGAGCGCATGCGAGACACGAGCCGGCGAGCCACCGGTACCGCACGAGGAGCATGACTCGAGCCACCTCAGCATCCCTATGGCTCGGAGATAGTCTGGAGGTTCCCCACTGAGTCATAGCATTTATCATATTTTTTGGGGATTTTTATTTGTGTGTAATGTATTTTATTTTCTTTTAGTCAGTGTGTAATTTAGATAGTTCGAGGGGCTTATGTGCAAAATGGGGATCCCTGGGTCCCACGGGCCCCCACTCCACTCCCATTCGGCCAACTCAGCTCTAGGGCCCCTGTGGGGTCAGTCAACCCTCCATGGAGGCTTCTAGAAGGGTGGGCCAAGGGAGGGGACAATTGACTTGAAAAGTCCACATGGGAGGCCACCAACCCCACCTACCATGTCCCCCCCTTGACCCTCCTTGGTCAAGGTGCGTCCCCCTCCCCTTTTTGTTTAATATTTTGTTGTATTTTGATCAAACTCCATCCTAGCCATCCATCCCCAACCCCTAGATCCAACGGTGGAGGATGAGTTTGGTGGGAGTCATATATAAGGCATGTAATTACCATTTTCTTAAATTAATGCCATTTGAATCAAACTAATTCCAAGAGCAAGGGCTGGTGCGTCTCCTCCTCTCTCCTCCCTCTCCCCCTTGGATGCTGTGAAGGCTTCCATTCTGAGGTGTGACGCCTCGTGTATCGATTCCGACGATCGCCGCCGCCGCCACGAGCCGCCACCGCACCACCATCGCCATCAACGGAGTTCTGCCTGCGCAGTACCACAGCAGTTTGTTCGTAATTCATAGGTCTCCCCTGAGCTCATTTGGCTACCAAATTTGGAGGAGTTGTTCCTGGGATGTTTCTCTCCACCCACAAAAATCAGGCCAGCATTCAGATCATGTTTCCTATTTTTTGATTTTCGTCCACTCTTCCATTTCGGTTCTGCCAGAGTTCTATCCAGGTTCACCTCTGTCCTGAGTTTTATTTCTTAGATCCACTTTTTGATTTTTGTTAGTTCTTCCAATTTTACTGGGGGTTCCACCCGTCCACCCCTTCATTCCCAATTTTTCTCAATTTTTGATTCGCCCATCTCGTATTTTCTACAAATCGTTCTCAGACCCATCTACAGTTCTGTCCACCTGTTCCTAGATCCGACCACCAGTCACGCCACAAATCATAACAAATCGGAACCACCTCCAAATCAAATTCTAAAAATAGTCTCAGTTCCATGGTTTGATTCCCTACAACTTCTAAGATGAGCTTGAAGCCTGAATCCAATTGTACATAGGCGGTCAACGGCCATTTACAGGAAACTGATATGCTGATCTGAGATTTCGGGAGCTGTGGAGCAAAGAATTGAAAAATAGTTAAAGCCCAGGTCCGCGCAGGTTCAGAAGAGTCCACTGGCCCTAGATTGAAGGATTTCGAATCCTCTTTCCAATGGCACTGGTTTCATCGCATTCCGGCGACGGGGCTGATCGCAGCGGCCATTTTCGCCGGAGCGCGCGCTGCTGAAACAGCAACATCAGCTCGTGGACAACACTCTCTCCACTTGGGAACCGGGGCACCCGGCCTCCGGTGAGTGTCACCGGCTGACCGCCGTCCAGGGAAGCATGCTGCCAGGAGTCCCCATTACAGTGGGACCCACCCCGCCAGACCCGGAGGATAGGACAGCGTGTGGGCCCCATGGCCCATTGATTGCACCGTCCGGAAAGCACGAGAACGCGGAGTTCGCCGCGTCGAGACGACATCAAGATGCTGCCCGTCAACCTGATTTACGTGATCCCCGGGGCCCACATGTGACCTTTTACCTCCCTGCGTGGACTGGGTCGAATCTCTTTGTACCGTTGTGAATTATGTTAACCGGGGGCCCGTAAGTCAGCCGGGGTGTCTTCGCCACGCCGGGTTCATGGAGGTAAAGGTCTTAACTCCTTGGCATTATATTGCTTAGCTAGTATACGGTCTTAGGCCGCTGCCGAGAGTGTAGGTACTAGCCCGTGTGTCCATGTCACCGCTGTGAGAGTGAGAGTGACCCATCCCGCGACTCGATCCGAGTCCGGAAGTTGAGTCAGACTACCCTTGACCTCCACCGGTTCCTTAGCCGTGCACGGTCCGCGCTTTCCCTCGCTTGGGACGACGAGTGAGCTTCCACTTCTGTTAGCGATGTTTCGCCACTAGGAGCTCGTAGTGTCGGGCTTAGTGTCTCCTTGGTGTGTGTTGCTGATCGCGTCCACATCTAAAGTCTGAGGTCCACCCCACGTAGAGTCGCCTCCCGTGTCCATCCCGCATCAGTTTGGTATCAGAGCGGGTTGAGTCTAGGGTAGTCTTTGCATAAGTCTTGCATGCATCATGGTCTAAGTTGAGTCTAGAACCATCATTACTTTCAAAAAAAAAGAGTGTTTTCAAATTGCATTTCACCCAATAGCCCGGTATATTAAAAGGCGTTGCCCGAACATTAGGTTATGCCTATCGGGAAGGTAGCGTACTTGCGCGAGTGATCTTCGGATTGCTTATCTCCGCAACGTACCGGATATTGGTTAGGTCTACGTGCATCATTTTTTTGCATTAGTGAGTGTTTGCATTAGTCGGTGTCTTCTAGTTCGTGTAGTCCTATAAGAGTCAGTCGGTCTTGTCCAAGTGTCGGCATGTCTAACATGTAGTTCCCCAGTTTCTCATGGAGTCCCAATCACCCGGGCGATATGACCGTTGGCCCACCCATGGGTTTGGCAACCATCCTCTCTGCTTCTGTAGGCCTGAAGCCTCGGATTTTTTTGGCTCCAATGACCCGGGCATCTACCTCAAGTGGGATGCCACCATGGACACCTACTTTGATTGTTATACTATGTCCGAGGCAATGCAATTCTCTTTCGCCAAAGAGTGGCTTCTTCATGAGGCTGCCGAAAAGTGGGATTACATCGAAAGAATGAGAGCGGTTAGGGGGCAATGGCCCATCGAGTCATGGTGGGACATGAAGAGAGAGCTTAGGAAGGTCTACGTGTCCCAACCGGTCACCTCCAACCGGCCCCACCCAATCACTTCCAACCAAGTGGGTTCTAGTCGGAGGCAAAGAGTCCCACACGTAGATGAGCCAAGACCCAATCCTAGGACGGTTGACTACGGGCGAGTCCACCATGATATCCCTATTCCAACCCACTTCGTTGCCGAACTTATGCAAATGATTTTGGACCGGTTGGATGGGGTGGATAGGACACGTACTCCTAGTGATGTACTCCTACCCGAGCCTAAGGAGGTCATCGCCGGTAGTCTTAACCCGGCCCCATCAACGGAGTCCCCAAGCCCTCTCCCCATCATAGTGGATCCTCTTCTCCCACCCACGAGAGCCCCATTGCCTACACCCCCTGTCCGTCAGGAGGATAAAGGTAGGGACCCACTTATCAGGGAGCGTAGTGGGTCACGACAGTAATGTTATCGCTGCCAGGGGTTCGGCCACTACGTCGGACACTGTCCCACTCGAACATCTCTAGCCATAAGGGACAAAAGGGTTGGAGAAGCCCCACTCTCCGATCTTTATTCTAAGCCACCTCAGCCCGAGCCACCCGTGTTTCTAACGGGTATGCTTGTCATAGCCGAGCCGCTGCTTAGCTGGCTCAAGAAGGGCTTGGTCCCACTTCCCTTCCCATCTATGGACCATATCCTACCTCTGGTGCCAATCAATTCATTTCACACCACTTTCTGGTCTAGTCACTATGTGGATACATTGGATGACCTTCTTAAAGGGTTAGATCGGTAGTGGACATTTACGCACTTGTTGGCTCCAGGCTTCGACCGACCCACAGGTCGTCGTTTCACTCATCCCGCTTTAGGGTCCATCACCTCCGTGTACACCGTGGGTCATGTTACCACGGAGGTTCTTCTACTCCTCCATATGCCGGCCGAGTCCGACTTCATTTCCTTTTGCCCAAGGGAGGAATCTTACTTTCTACCTATGACTGTCGTCCCACCTCTCACAATGAATGAAGGTGATCATTTACACCTCCAAGATTTCTAAATGTGGGACAGCGATTTGTGGAAGCCTAGTCCGAGGGGTCATACCTTTTTTGATCCCTTCGACCCATTCTCTGGTGGACCCCGTGACCCACCACATTTACTCCACCTTTTTGAGAGAGTCCACCATCATACCCCCACCGTCTCATCTCCCTTCAAGGATGAAGGAGATCAACAACACCTTCTAGACTTCCACACATGGGATCTTGAGATGAGGGAATCCATATCGAGGGGTCACACATTCTTTGATCCCTTCGATCCCTTTCTTCATGGGCCCCTTGGCCCACAACCTCCATTCCCCCTCTTTAAGGAAGTCCACTATCACACCCCTCCTACTCGGGCCTGGCAACCTTCACATGGCAATAGGTCCGAACCATCATTTGGGGGTAATGAAGACTTTGGTTCCCCCGGCCCACCTCAACCACCCAAGCCTCCCGGACTTCCCACATCCAAACCCCATGTCCATGGTTGGTGCATCGTAGGATGTCTAGGAGTCCACCATGACATTAACCTCCGGTTATGTCAAATGCATGCATGGCACACATTCGGATGTCCTGGACCACCTTGCATATGATTGGGTTTTACTAACTGTAGGGTTGTTTAGGGTCGTGTGTGCATCCGTGTGTTTCTTTTCTTTTGCTAAGCATGTTAGGTCGTGTGTGCATCCTGTGTTTCTTTTCTTTTGCTAATCATGTTAGGAGTCTGCATGACGATGTCCGTCGTCACAGTTGAGGCCAGCAATGCACGGTACAAGGAGTTAGCCGATGCCCACCGACACCACCGAGAGTTACAGGAGGGCGAATATGTCATGATTAGGATAAGACCTGAACGGTTTCCCTCTGGAACCGTTAAGAAGTTGCAAGCTCGCGGAGCCGGTCCATTTAGAGTGTTGAAACGCGTTGGATCCAATGCGTATGTTGTGGACCTTCCCAAGGAATATGGTATAAGCTCTACCTTCAATGTATCGGATCTTGTTGCATATAGGGACCCAGCGGTGATCCCTAGTGAGCCTTTTGACCCATCTCCTCCCCTTGAGAGTGATCCCACACCTGAGTGTCCACATCCAGCCCCCTTGTTACGGCAGCGTGAGCATATAGATCGTATATTGGACGAGCAAGTGACAGTTACCAGGAGTGGATCTTACCCGCGCTACCTAGTGCGATGGAGAGGATGGCCCGCTACTGAGGACACATGGATCACACATGGAGAGTTGCAACGGATTGATCCGGATCTTCTGGAGCGATACCGGAGCGATGCAGACCCTTACTCGACAGGGTCAAGTTTCTCCCACCCGGGGAGAATTGGTGCGGACACCCGAGCGCATGTGAGACACGAGACGGCGAGCCACCGGTACCGCACGAGGAGCACGACTCGAGCCACCTCAGCATCCCTATGGCTCGGAGACAGTCTGGAGGTTCCCCACTGAGTCATAGCATTTATCATATTTTTTGGGGATTTTTATTTGTGTGTAATGTATTTTCTTTTCTTTTCGTCAGTGTGTAATTTAGATAGTTCAAGGGGCTTATGTGCAAAATGGGGATCCCTGGGTCCCACGGGCCCCCACTCCACTCCCATTGGGCCACCTCAGCTCTAGGGCCCCTGTGGGGTCAGTCAACCCTCCATGGAGGCTTCTAGAAGGGTGGGCCAAGGGAGGGGGACAATGGACTTGAAAAGTCCACATGGGAGGCCACCAACCCCACCTACCATGTCCCCCCCTTGACCCTCCTTGGTGAAGGTGCGTCCCCCTCCCCTTTTTGTTTAATATTTTGTTGTATTTTGATCAAACTCCATCCTAGCCATCCATCCCCAACCCCTAGATCCAATGGTGGAGGATGAGTTTGGTGGGAGTCATATATAAGGCATGTAATTACCATTTTCTTAAATTAATGCCATTTGAATCAAACTAATTCCAAGAGCAAGGGCTGGTGTGCCTCCTCCTCTCTCCTCCCTCTCCCCCTTGGATGCTGTGAAGGCTTCCATTCTGAGGTGTGACGCCTCGTGTATCGGTTCCGACGATCGCCGCCGCCGCCACGAGCCGCCACCGCACCGCCATCGCCATCAACGGAGTTCTGCCTGCGCAGTACCACAGCAGCTTGTTCGTAATTCACAGGTCTCCCCGAGCTCATTTGGCTACCAAATTTGGAGGAGTTGTTTTTGGGATGTTCCTATCCACCCACAAAAATCAGGCCAGCATTCAGATCATGTTTCATATTTTTTGATTTTCGTCCACTCTTCCATTTCGGTTCTGCCAGAGTTCTGTCCAGGTTCACCTCCGTCCTGAGTTTCATGTCTTAGATCCATTTTTTGATTTTTGTTAGTTCATACTGGGGGTTCCATCCGTCCACCCCTTAATCCACAATTTTTCTCAATTTTTTATTCACCCATCTCATTATTTCTAAAAATCGTTCTCAGACCCATCTACAGTTCTGTCCACCTGTTCCCAGATCCGACCACCAGTCACCCCAAAAATCATAACAAATCGCAGCCACCTCCAAATCAAATTCTAAAAATAGTCCCAGTTCCATGGTTTGATTCCCGACAACTTCTAAGATGTGCTCGAAGCCTGAATCCAACTGTACGTAGGCGGTCAATGGCCATTTACAGGAAACTAATATGCTGATATGAGATTTTGGGAGCTATGGAGCAGAGAATTAAAAAATAGTTAAAGCCTAGGTCCGCGCAGGTTCAGAAGAGTCCACTGCCCCTAGATTGAAGGATTTTGAATCCTCTTTCCAACGACACTGGTTTCATCGCATTCCAGCGACGGGGCTGATCGCAGCGGCCGTTTTCGCCGGAGCGCGCGCTGCTGAAACAGCAACATCAGCTCGTGGACAGCACTCTCTCCACTTGGGAACAGGGGCACTCGGCCTCCGGTGAGTGTCGCCGGCTGACCGCCGTCTAGGGAAGCGTGCTGCCAGGAGTACCCATTACAGTGGGACCCACCCCACCAGATCCGGAGGACAGGACAGCGTGTGGGCCCCACGGCCCATTGATTGCACCGTCCGGAAAGCACGAGAACGCGGAGTTCGGCGCGTCGAGATGACATCAAGATGCTGCCCGTCAACCTGATTTGCGTGATCTCCGGGGCCCACATGTGACCTTTTACCTCCCTGCGTGGAGTGGGTCGAATCTCTTTGTGCCGCTGTGAATTATGTTAACCGGGGGCCCGTAAGTCAGCCGGGGTGTCTTCGCCACGCCGGGTGCGTGGAGGTAAAGGTCTTAACTCTTTGGTGTTACATTGCTTAGCTAGTATATGGTCTTAGGCCGCTACTGAGAGTGTAGGTACTAGCCCGTGTGTCCATGTCACCACTGTGAGAGTGAGAGTGACCCGTCCCGTGACTCGATCTGAGTCCGGAAGTTGAGTCGGACTACCCTTGACCTCCGCCGGTTCCTTAACCGCACACGGTCCGCGCTTTCCCTCGCTTGGGACGACGAGTGAGCTTCCACTTCTGTTAGCGACATTTCGCCACTAGGAGCTCGTAGTGTCGGGCTTAGTGTCTCCCTGGTGTGTGTTGCTGGTCGCGTCCACATCTAGAGTCTGAGGTCCACCCCACGTAGAGTCACCTCCCGTGTCTGCCCCGCATCACCCGGCGTGACTCAACATATTCTGGCTATTGATCCCAAGGTGGAGCCGGTGAAGCAACCCCCCCGGCGTATGAGGCCGGAGCTGATAACATAGATTTGCAAAGAAGTCGACAAGCTCATAGATGTCGAGTTTGTAGCTGAAAATCAATACACTACTTGGTTGGCCAACATTGTGCCGGTGAAGAAGAAGAATGGACAGATCAGGATCTGTGTGGGCTTCCGCGATCTGAATAAAGCTTGCCCAAAAGATGACTTTCTGGTGCCCGTCACCGAAGTGATGATTGATGCAACTACCGGCCATGAGGCCTTGTTCTTCATGGATGGATCGTCCGGCTATAATCAAATATGGAAAGCTGAACATGACCAAATTCATACGGCCTTCCGGTCACCTAAAGGGATATTCCACTACAAAAGAATGCCCTTCGGCCTCAAGAACGCTGGAGCCACTTACCAGCGGGCGATGACCAAGATATTCGACGAATTGCTATATAGCAAAGTCGAATGCTACATTGATGATCTGGTCGTCAAGATAAATAAAATGACAGATCACCTGAATGACTTTAGAGTCATCTTCGAGAGACTCCGGCAGTATGAGCTGAAAATGAACCCAATGAAGTGTGCCTTCGGCGTCTCCAGTGGAAAGTTTCTCGGCTTCATTATCTGATATAGGGGGATCGAGATCGACCCCTTTAAAATAAAAGCCATTCGGGAGCTACCTCCTCCGAAGAATTTGGGAGAGTTAAGGTCCCTGCAAGGCCGGCTAGCCTACATCCGAAGATTCATCTCCAATTTGTCGGGGCGCTGCCAACCATTCCATAAATTAATGATGAAGAATGCACCTTTCAACTGGAACCAGGAATGTCAGAAGGCCTTCGATTAGCTGAAGGATTACTTAAAGACCCCGCCTGTGCTGGGGGCACCTGTCAAGGGGAGGCCACTTATTCTATATATAGCTGCCACCGAATGTTCGCCAGGGGCAATGCTCGCCCAGAACAATGATGAGCGGAAGGAGCAAGCTCTCTATTACCTCAGCCGAAGACTAGTGGGGGTAGAAGCAAAATACACCCCGATTGAGAAGGTTTGTCTCGCCTTGGTCTTCGTAGTCAAGATGTTGAGGCATTACATGCTCTCGCATGAAGTGAGCCTGATCTCTAAGGCTGACCCAGTCAAGCACATTCTCTCCTAGCCAGTCCTGAAGGGACGTCTCGGAAAGTGGGCCGTACTGTTAATGGAATTCGACATCTGCTGAAGGCCGTTAAGGGTCGGGCCATGGCCGATTTCTTTGCAGCTCACCTTATGCCTGAAGATTCCCCACTGGCCACAGAGTTGCCTGAAGATGAAACACCAGAGGTGGACCAAGCCCAATAGATCACCTGGCAGCTGCACTTTGATGGAGCTTCAAGAATAGAAACAACCCCGTCTGGGCACACAAAAGTACGGGCCGGGGCCGGCATCGTCCGTAAATCCCCTGAGGGAGAAGTATTGCCCACATCCTTCTCCATTAACAAGTCCTGTACAAATAATGAGGCAGAGTATGAAGCTCTGATCAGTGGTCTCCAAGTCGCTTTGCAAATGGAGATTAAAATATTACATGTGTTTGGCGATTCATTGCTGGTCGTCAAGCAGGTCCAGGGACAGTTTGACGTCCGAAAACTCGAGTTACTCCCTTACCATGCTAAGGGAAAATGGCTCATGCAACGGTTCTACCTCATTGAGATAGGCCACATTGTCAGAGGAGATAATGCACAAGCCGATGCACTGGCAAAATTGGCGACTTCATTGGCAATCCCGCTAGATGGATCCCTCAGCATCCGGGTGGTGAATCAGTGCCAAGTGCCTAGCATGATAGAAGGGCCCGAAGAAGAAGAACATGAGGCCGCCACAACAGAAGCCATCAGCTTAGCCGACTGGAGGGTGCCCCTTTTGCAGTGGTTTAAATATCAGCAGTTGCCCAGGCAAAGGGAAGAGAAGATCAAGTTAATCAGAACAAGGGACTCTTACGAGGTCTGGAACGGCATCATATTCTGAATTATGGCATACGCCAAACGGAAGGTGCTCCTCCGATGTTTATCCACTGAAGAAGCTTGGAAAGTCATGAAAGAGGTTCACGCCGGAACAGCTGGTGCACATCAGGCAGGACCGAAAATGAAGATTGAAATAAAGAAGCTCGGCTACTATTGGCCGACAATGTGCGACGACTGCAGCAAGTATGCCAAGTCTTGTCAGAAATGCCAGGAGCACGCCACGGTGCTTAGAAGGCCACCCGTGCCGCTGCATCCAACACTGCCGAGTTGGCCTTTTTCCCAATGGGGAACAGATGCCGTGGGTCCACTGCCCGCATCATCCGCTGGGTGCAAGTACATCTTGGCCGCAACTGATTACTTCTCCCGCTGGGCGGACTTGAAAGAAGTGACCGGGGAAATCATCGCCAGGTTTGTCCGCCGCAACATCATATTCCGGTTTGGCACTCCAAATCGAATTATCTCAGATAATGGAAGCCACTTCTGCAACCAGAAAGTCTACCGGCTGGCAGAGAAATACAAGATCGATTGGAGGACGTCAACCCCCTACAACCCATAGGCCAATGGCTTGACTGAAGCTTTCAATAAAACTCTTTGTACTCTCTTGTCCAAAATTGTTAATTCTAACAAGAGAGACTGGGAGGAGAAAATGTACGAGGCCCTATGGGTGTACCGGACTGTATACAAAACTCCAACGGGTTGTTCACCCTTCTCCTTGGTGTATGGCTCAGAAGCTATTATCTCCATTGAGATGGAAATACCCTCCCTGCGGGTCACAATCCAATACGGGTTGGTCCGGGAAGAGCAAACAAATGTCGAGCAAAGGCTCGAAGAGCTCTCCAACTTGGAGGGGAAAAGGCTCCAAGCCCAGCAGAATATCCAGGTCTATCAGGCCCGAATATCGCGCGCCTTTGACAAGCTCGTCAAGGAGCGTGAATTCAAAAAGGGTGACCTCGTCATGGTGAAGAGAAGAGAAGTCATGGCTTCCAATCCCAAGGGCAAGCTGAATGAGAATTGGCTTGGACCGTATGTAGTCCAGAAGGTCTACGAGGGTGGAGCATATGTAATCATCAACTATCGGGGGGAGGTTTAGTTTCCGCCCCTCAATGGTAGGCATTTAAGGTTGTACCATGCTCCGATTCCCCCATTCAATGAATGATGCATTTCTCCATCCCGCCCCAGGCGAATTTGCATTGGTATTGTCCAGATGGTTTGGGCACTATCTATCTTGCATTTCAAAAAAAAAGAGAGAACAAAAAAGAGAAAAAAAAGGAGAGAAGAACAAAAAAAAGGATTAAAAAAAAGAGAAAGAAAAAGATAAAAAAGGAAGAGGAAAAAGGAGGGGAGGAATCAGTCTCCCTTTGTTAACACTCACTCTTATCTTCGAGTATTCCAATAAACGAATCAACCTTTCTCCATACTTTGGCACCAACCCCGTGTCAATGAACAAACCACGTCGGACTCCGACTCCTTGTCGACATCGATAAACAAACCTGTGGCCCGGACCCTTCGCCCGGTTCCATGAACAAAAAGACCCTTGCTTTGGCACCAACCCCGTGTCAATGAACAAACCACGTCGGTCTCCGACTCCTTATCGGCATCGATAAACAAACCTGTGGTCCAGACCTTTCGCCCGGTTCCATGAACAAAAAGACCCTTGCTTTGGCACCAACCCTGTGTCAATGAACAAACCACGTCAGTCTCCGACTCCCTGTCGGCATCGATGAACAAACCTGTGGTCCGGACCTTTCACCCGGTTCCATGAACAAAAAGACCCTTGCTTTGGCACCAACCCCATGTCAAGGAACAAACCACGTCGGTCTCCGACTCCCTGTCGGCATTGATGAACAAACCTGTGGCCCATACCTTTCGTCTGGTTCCATGAACAAAAGACCCTTGCTTTGGCACCAACCCCATGTCAATGAACAAACCACGTCGGTCTCCGACTCCCTGTCGGCATCGATGAACAAACCTATGGCCCGGACCTTTCACCCGGTTCCATGAACAAAAAGACCCTTGCTTTGGCACCAACCCTGTGTCAATGAACAAATCACGTCGGTCTCCGACTCCCTGTCCGCATCGATGAACAAACCTGTGGCCCGGACCTTTCGTCTGGTTCCATGAACAAAAAACCCTTGCTTTGGCACTAACCCCATGTCAATGAATAAACCACATCCGTCTCCAATTCCCTGTCCTACCGATGAACAAACCCGTGGCCCAGACATTCCGTCCGGGTCGATGAACAAAAAGAGCCTCCTTGCTCGGCTTGGACCTTCCGTCCAAGTCGATGAACAAAAAGGACCCCCTTTGCTTGGCACCGACCTTCGGTCCAAGTCCATGAACAAAAGAAGCCTGTTTGCTTGGCTCGGACCTTCCGTCCAAGTCCACGAACACAAAGAAACCCCTCCCTGCTTGGCTCGGACCTTCCACCCAAGTCGATGAATGAACAACTTTCCTAAACCCAGCACGAGACACCAACTCTCTCGTGGGGTTGGCCTCATCTAAGTCATTTTGGGCCTTTCGCCTAGGGCGCCGCATAGGCCCCTCCTTTTTGCTTCGGCATTCACCCCATGCCGATGACTAAACCACCACTCAGACATGTCGGTCCACGTGCATATGTGGTGAAGCGATCCCCTCAACCCTTCGCTGAAGGGGTGAGCGCTTTCCTGTGAATTCACACCGGACCAGCACCCCACTAGCTCGGGAAGAATAGGTATCTTGTCAAAGAGCTCTACACTCGCAGGCTCCGCGCACTCATCCCTCGCTTGCGCCGCCCACGAGTGGGGGGCATTTGTGGACGTCAAAAAATGTCGATGAGGATCATGCGGCGTACACGTCTCGACAGTCGAGAGCAAGCCGAAGATGAAAATGCCGAATAAACCTCATGCCTCGCCCGACAGGACGAGAACTCGCTTGGTGGTATGCTACCCGTTAAGTAAGCCCCCCTAGGCGGGAGATACGACTACAACTCTCCGACTGGCCATGCCGAGAGCTGAATCAGAGAAAAGTTGAGAACTCCGACACAGTCTCAGCATGCATCGAAAGTCACGCAAAGCCTAGGACCGAGTCTCGGAGGTAGCTAATGGAATATTGTGGAGACCAGACATCGCAACTGGAACATTCCGAGAATGCCGACATTCATATAAACGGCCGCGACTTCGAAAAGAATCCGTTCGGTGCTTAAAACGGCACGGAAGGGCCTTAAAGCGGCGCGCCTTAAAACGGTGCACCCCTTTGCTTAACCGGCGCCCCCCCATATGCTACCAAAACCAGCGCGCCCTTGTTTATGCTTGAATCCGGCGTGCCCCTTGTTGATGTTTATAACCGGCGCGCCCCCTCTTGGATGCTAATCCGGCACGCACAGCCCTGCGCCGTTTTAGCCCCGTGCCGCTTTAGCTCTGGATGATGTCCCGTCTTCAGTCCGATCCCCTATTTTCGGGCACAAACAGAGAGAACTTACCTGAAATGGCTAGGCCTCCCGCGTCCGACCAACGTGCAACCGCCTGAGCTCCTCAAGCTCCCTGCAATGGCAATCTTCAAGCTCCACACCGAACGTCGCTTCCCCGCCGGTCACCGTCGGCCAATCTCGTGGAGGCACCATGCCTACCCTATCAACCTACCCACCTGCAGGCCACTCGAGAGCTTCAGACACGGAGAGGATGAGAAGAATGGAACGAAAGGGAAGGGGGATCCGGAGACTTCTTCCCCCACCTCCATATATATGTAACGAACCCGTCAAGAAGAGAAGAAGAAGAAGAAAGAAGGAGAGAGAGAGAGTCCGAAGAGAAAAAGTTGAGAGAAGAAAAGAAGAGAGCAGAGGAGAAACCCCGGATCAGCTGGGAGTTCCCTCAGAAGAAAAAAGAAGAAGCTCCGTTCCCCTGCACCCGTGAGGTGAAGAAGAAAAGAGTGAGTGTGAGGGAAGAGAGGCGAGCTTGGGAAAGGGGTTTAGGCTCCGCCCTCCTTCTACCATTGTATTCTTCGTCTCTTTCGTTCCTACTTTCTTTGGTTATGGGGATGATCCCCCGCTTCTGTATTGCGT
Organism: Amorphophallus konjac; assembly: GCA_022559845.1. Classification (NCBI taxonomy): domain Eukaryota; kingdom Viridiplantae; phylum Streptophyta; class Magnoliopsida; order Alismatales; family Araceae; genus Amorphophallus; species Amorphophallus konjac. The sequence goes on from CM040118.1 coordinate 331,108,098, forward strand.
TTCTACCCTTCTCTCGTGGATGAATAAAAGAGTGACTTTGGCAAATTTACATAGCGTTCTACTGCTTTGGCTTGCCCATCTCGCTGAGTCTTTCTTTTTCTCTCCCGTTCTTCTAATCATCTAGGCACCTCGGAGGCTTGCCTCTCTGTGGCATTTCCTCTAAGGAAGCCCGTCCGGAGGATGAAGAGTTACAGCCGTTCATGGCGAACATCCGCCCCATTGGGATATACGCGAAGCTATCACCCGTGAGCCGTGGTCGCTCTTGTAGGCTAGCCCTCGAGCGTTCCATACTCGCATTTGGGTTGTCGGACCGCCATGAGGCCACTCCAAATTTTGAGGGTCACCCCGGAGCGATCCGTTTGGTGGCCTTCTATTATCTCTAGCAAGTCCCGGTCCGGGGGAGATGCTGCCCAATTTTCGCCAGGAATTAAAGAACACTCAAGAACAAATGAAGAGGCCACCTGCCTCTGCCAAGAACGACACATGTTTGAAGCCTCTGTAAAGCAAGCCGAACCCACAGTAACTCTATGAACTAAACTCCCCTGAATGAAACACCTAATATCCACGCCAATCTATCTTAATAAACCACTTAAAACTCTTAAGCCTCCTCGTCACCAGCTTAATTTATTAACTGAGTGAGCAAACCAACACCAAACCGGGCTTCGGGTAAAAGAAAGGAAAGAAGACACAGTCAACAGCAATGAAAACAACCCTCGGAAGAGTTTGTGCCGCTGCGCCGTTTTAAACCCACACTTAGAAATTCCATTTTCCTCCTATCCCGACGTTGTTACTATTCCCCCGCGCCGTTTTAATCCACACTCGAAACCCCTTTCGATTCCAATCCGGCACCATCAAATGTAGCGCGCATCACTGTTCAAACACCATCTTCCCAGCGCCATCAAACCGGCGCGCCCCCCCTTTGTGACCACCTAATCCGACGACGTAAGCGGCGCGCTCCATGGCCCCCCGTCTTCTCGTCATCTTGCATGCTATTCTGACACGGGTTAAACCGGCGCGCCCTCCCCTCATTCTGCCTCCTGAGGCATGCCATTCCGACGCCGTTAAAATGGCGCGCTCCTCTGCTCTCACATCTTCTTGCAACTTGCTAATACGGCGTGGCAAAAGAAAACCAAAAGAATGAAAAGAAGAAAGAAAACCATTGAATCTAAAGAATAGACAAGAGAATAAGGCCTAAATCAATAAACAAGATAGAAAGAATGGAATGGGAATAAACCACTTAATTCAATGACCAGAACAATGACAATAGCATGTCCCTACTATAATTAAAATTTGCGTTGCAAGGACACACATTGGTAAGCTCGGGCTACACACTTAACAACTCGCTTCCCCAGACTGTGCGTGAAGAGAAAACCAACGACGCCCCATGGCACTGGACATGGATCTCGGGAACCCCATTATGGCCATAGTCCGGGACCATCGCGGGCCAATAGTTCATCAAACTCGACCCGTCCCAACCGGAATCTTATCCCACATTCTCATTAAACTTGCCTTGTTCGCGGCAGACATCTACGCTATTTTTGTTACCATCTTTTATGCTACAAACACGGACCTTCGTCCGAACACGAAGTGGCCCATGAGTGGCCGACATAGTCTGAACGTTCACGTCCTGATACGGGTTTCTAGCATTGTTCATCTTTCATTATCCTCCTGCATTATTAGTATTCTCTTTAGGCCGTAGGACCCTTATTACTGGCAATCAATCAAGGGTGTTTCCCCATATGGGGGATATGAATAACACCATCGCCTTTACGGCACGGCGGGTTTTGCTCCCGACAAGAACTACACAATTGTCTGATTAGTCAGATCGCGCGCACCATGGGCTTCCATGAAGCCCGAATAAATCGGCACTAGGTGACTAGCACGCCCTCACACTGAATAAACGAATTAACTCGATCAACAAATGAACCGATTCTTTCTGAATTTTAGTGCATCCACACCTCCCCTTATTCAATAGTCACCACAACTTCCCACAACACCTCTTTACTCCACCCCTAGCCCAAAGGGAGAACCCACCAATGTCCAAGCCACCCTCCAACCCCCAACCACCCACTACCCTTTCCCAAGCACCCTTCCATCTCCCCAAGGCTGATGGGGTTCAAACCCTAGACCAAATTTGATTCTCCCTCCCTTACTGGCTGTCTGTCACCCCTACCCAACTCCCCCTCCCTACCGTGGTCGCCCTCCCCATTTCCCCTTGCTTCCCTTGGCCATCCCACCCTCATACTCACAACCCTACACCATCAGCCTATTCCCAGCTCACAGGCAGCAGAGTACCAGTGACTTTCTGTGGCTGCCACATCATTGCTAAGAAGATTCAGAGGGCATACCATATAGCGGTGGAATTGACGTCCAGTCTACTTCGCAACGAAGGTGGTCCCGCCTCCGTTTCAGTTCGTGGCTGCCCGAAGGCGTCTTCACCGCCAGACTGCGAAATTCCTCCCTGGTAGACACCCAACTGCAGATTGCAGAGGCTACCACGACCAGTGCCTTGAAGATATTGGAGCGGCGTTTGTCTGAAGACTTTTTCTACGAGTCCCCTTTCATCTCCAAGAAGTGGAGCATCGTTTGAAGCCCGAAGCACAAAGTTCCAAATTTCCTACCCAGAGTGCACAGGTCAGTCCAAGTGGAGATAGATTCAACCTCCTTCCACTCTTATGGCCATCGAGGTCTTCTTCGACCTCCGCTGGCGGCCCCGTGGGTCTCCGTTCGAAGAGAACTCGACCACGAACACAAAGGTTCTTGTCTTGCCATCAACTGAGCACGGGAGTGGCCGTGACAACCTTCCCTTCTGATAATAGCGGTCCAAACACTGCCAGGAGCAGAGTGCAGCAGTCCTGATCCCGACCCTGCCCCGGCCGTCTTCATCATCAAGAAATTCTCCAATAATTCTGACGTCCTCCTAGGCCAACCCAGTAGGTTTTAGTGCTGGTTTTGTCAACAATGGAGTTCCGAAGAGCTTGTAGCAGAGCTGACAGTGACTGCCTATCCAACTGTTCCTGAAGCTGGTAGAACCAGGGAGCTTGGCAATTCGGCTTCTAGCTTAGTTTTTCCCCCACCCCGCCTGGCCGGCTGACCGCCCCTCCCTGTGTGGAGGTACATTTTGGTTGTAATATAGTTCCCCACCCTTAGTCCAACCCCTCTGTGAGGGCGTAGTGCTTGTACTAGCAGCTCAGCGGCTGAAGCGTCATCGGCACGGCGTGCGGGTAGCCCACGCTTCCCCGCTCGCCCACGTCTCCGACCGGAGCCAATTTCTTCAAACCGGCTAGGTAAACTCTCGTCCCTTTCTCCCAATTGTGCTTGTTCATTTAATATTCTCCAATTGCGCCGTCGGTTAAGGGAGAGAGAGCCTGGTCCCAAGGCTCCACCGCCTTCATGCGACCACCGTGGATGTGATTGAGTGAACCCGCGCCCTTCGGCCATTGCCGACTCATTGAGTTAGGCATCCATACCCCAAGAGGAGGTTTACCTTGGACTCTGCTGGCCCTCTACCAGCAAGGGTCTTGTCCCACTTTCTCGACTCGGCATCCCCGAGTCACCCCCGGGTTGAGTGTGCGCACCATACTAGTGTCCGCTTACGTAGGCTTCTTAGCCTTGTGGTTGTGCTTGCATACTTAGGTCCAAGGAGCATCAGTCTAGTGGCTATCACCCCCAAGGTGGTGTCACATCAAGTGGTATCAGAGCAAGTTCACAACTTGTCTCTCCACAAGTTGGTCCTAGGATGCATATGCATTTCGAGTCACCTGATACCTCCCCCTTGTCCACTAGAATGGCCATTTCACACCCGTCATACCCATCCCCATCACCTTTCCTAAAAGGCCCAAATCCTCATGGAAGCTCCGCTGCCAACAAAATGAGCGGCATCAACTCCGTCATAAAAGCCCTACCTAATGTCTTTGATCGGCTAGAAGACATCAAGTTCTGACTCGACTGACTTGAGGGTAATGGGCCTACACCAAGAATGGATGAGAGTTACCCCCGAAAAAATCCGGATGACCACCTCTTAGCACTTTTGAAAATCAAAACCCCCACCTTTGAGGGATCCTACAACCCAAGCCTCTATCTAGATTGGGAATTTTTGATGGGCCAATACTTTGATTGGTACCCCTTGGTCGAAGAGAGGAAAGTGAGACTAGGCAAAATGCACCTCTCCAAGCAAGCCAAAACTCATTGGCTAATGGTTGAGGGTTTAAGGAGTATCCGTGGGCAAGCCCCGATTAACACTTGGGAAGAAATAAAGGCCGAGCTTAGAAAGGTCTACGCACCCCGACCCTCCCCCTCCTACTCGGGTAGTCATAGCCCGAGGAGCACTACCACTCCTCCACTTCCACCCGGCCCGCCTAATGTCACCCCAATGGCCCAAATCCCACCGCTCCCTACTGATCCTACCTCGGCCACCTCCCCCACACTCCACCACCTAACCCTCAACACTCAAGCCCAAATGGTCCCACCCTCCGCTCTTCCATCTTCCCCCATAAGGGACACACCTCCCAAGACCAACCAAACCAAGCCTCCTCACCCAACCCATCTCCTACTCCCGACCCCAACTCTACCATGTCCTAGGCCTCCACTACTTCCCCTCCCTATCCTAACACAAGTCTCCATTTACCCAACACCCCGGGTGCACCATGCACCAACCATCATCACCCCATCCCCAAAAGACCTTCCCATTCCCTTGGGAAAGGAGGCCACACCCACTCACATAGGAGTAGATGCTAGCATGGACCCTCTCCCCACCCATGAGGAAACCCAAGTTCACACCAATGATGAGGAAGAGCCTCAAGCCTTCACCACTCCAAACAGTCCGGATCCTCAAGAACCACAAACCTTCACAAATGGCACCATAATCATAGATGGGCCCCTATGTAGATGGCTAAAGGAGAGATCGATCCCTCCCATCACATCCCATGCCTACCCTCCCATGGTGCTAGACCTCCCTATAGTACTCTTCTCCTCCTATCACACCACAATCCAGTCACCCTACCAAGTGGAGACCTTCGGGGATCTTCTTAAGGGCTTAGCATGGAAAATCGAGTTCACGAGCACGTTGACCATGGTGACCAACCAATCTAGGAGCCTTGACCTCCTACACCTTTGTGTCGGATCTATCACCTCAATTTGCACCATTTGTTGCTACACTAGCGACCTTCTACGATTCTTCCCCACACCCGATGAGCCCGATCTTCTCCTCAATTTGAAGCTTCTTATCTCAGGTAGAAAGCCAAACCATCATGATGTGACACAACCTAGGACTTAACAAGCAAGCACAATTTAGCATTCACATGGACCAAAATTGGCGGCCGTTCTCCCATCGCTCACCCGAACCCAGGGTAACTCGGTGATGCCAAGTGAAGGTTGTATGGGCTGGGCCCTTGCTGGTAGAGGGCCAGCAAGGCCAAGATTGGTACCCCCAAGGGATAGGACGGCCCAATTCAAGGGAGCCGAAGTGGTGCCAAGGGCACGGATTACACTCTTCACCCCACGGTGATCTCTTAAAGCAATGGTGCTTAAAGATCGGGCTCTCACTTCTCGCAGCCAGCGAGTTTATGAACTAATATTAGGAAGAAAAAGTACTAAATAGAGCTAGGAGTGGAGCACTTACTCGACCGGTTTGAAGAAACCGGTCCTGCTCGGAGACGGGGGCGAGCGGGGAAGCGTGGGTTCCCCACACGCCGCGCCGGAGAAGCTTGACCTGCTCAAGTTATTACAACACTACACCTCTCGCAGGAGGGGGACTGATGTGGAACGACCCCTCGGACCTAGAATAGCAAGCAACACAACAAGCTAGCAGCGTCACACTAGCGGACTCACTCGCGTTGGCACACTCGGGTCCGTAGGTGGACCGGCGATGGCGGAGAGGGTCCGAGGATGGACCTCAAGGTTCCGAGGGTATGGCCAGCTAGGGATGGACCCCAATGGGCCAGGGATGCCCAATATCAAGGTTGTCCAGCACGCCGAGGGTGTGGGATGTAGGGTCGCACTCTCAACTCACTCCGCGGTGGTCGCTCAAATCGGTGCTATTTTTGAGATCGGGCACTCACTCACCGACCGACGGCACTAAGATGCTATACTAAACAAGCAAAGTAACCCAGTAGAGAAGTGCAACCAGGAGCTCACCTGATCGGCGTGAAGACGCCGATCCCGGTCGGAGACCATGGGCGAGCGGGGAAGTGTGGGTTCCCCGCACACTGCGCCGGTGAAGCTTGAACCCTGTTGAGATTAATTACATCCACTACTCCTCACACAGGAGGGTTGGAATAGGGGTGGGGAAGTAAGGTTTACATGCAAACACTACCTCCACGCAGGGAGGGGCGCTAAGCCGGCCAGGCGGGGAGGGGAGATTCGCCGAAATCGCGAAAGGGGAAGCCGATGTCGAATCTACCTGCACTCTGCGACAAATGACTGACAGTCAATGTTGAGGTCGTAACTTCCAGTCCGGAATTTTTCTGATGATGAGACCAGAGGGAAACTCTTCGTAACTGGGGCTAAGATGCCTCAGAATTTTTTAGAATTCTTCTGACGTCGATGCTGGTCCGGGTGGGGAGTCGAACAGAGTGACAGAATCTGGGGAAGGTGGCTTTAGGTTCTTGGCAGCAGGTTGCTGAGGCTGCCTCGACAGCTCCTGGACTCTGAATGATGAACTGCCAGAGTTTCTGGAATCGTGGACGAGTCCTCTTCGCAGAAAAACTGACGGGGAAGCCGAATGAGGTCGGAGGCGACTGGGGGACTCTGAATAGTGAGGACAGGTTGAGGCAGACTGTGAGACACAGATTAAAGTAGCCGAGGGAGAAAAATGGTAACTCTGTCCTACGGATGCCGAACGTAGTTCCGCTTTTTGATTCTGAACGAGGACTGGGGAAGGAAGAACTTTGTTGAAGAGCTCTTGGCCTGATTCTTCTGCGATTCTTCGGGGTACAGCTTCTCTTCCGGTTCAGGAGCTCGGTATGAGGAACTCTGCGCAGTTGGGGGAGATCGGACCTCCCGGGCAGCACGGACCTCGGATGAGGACGAGACCAACGCGGTGGCGAAGCAGACTGGGAGAGCTTTCCGTTGATGTAGGCCACGTCCTCAGAAGATCTGGGATGAGGTCGTGGGCGACGCTGTAACAGGGGGGCGGTTCTGTAGAACTGCAGCGGCTCACTAGTATATATAAAATGGGGTAGATGGGGTGGGAGATGGGGTGGATGTGTGTGGGGGGCGACCCCGGGCTGTGTGGGGGTCTGGTATAGGGTGATCTAAGGTGTGGGAGGGGCAGAATGGGGGCTGGAAGATGGTCTAGCAGGTGGAGGAAGGGGGAGCTGCGAATTTGGGTTGGGATAGAGAGAGAGAGAGGGAGATCTCTCTCCTTTGGTTTGAATGAGAGGTTAATGGTGTTTAATGTTGCTTTGGGAAGGGGAAGGATTGTGTTGGGGAGAGGACGGGGTGCTTGGGAGAAGGGATTCTCCCTTGGGAAAATGAAAGGTTGTATGGGGAAGGGGAAAGGTTGCTTGGGAGGAGGGAGAGGTGCCTAGGAGAAGGGGATTCCACCTAGGTGTTGGAGGGGACTTAAATGGGAGGTATGGGGAAGGGGGAGGGGTCTTAATTAGAGGTGAATAGGGAGGAGAGAGAGTGAATTTTGAATTTGGGGTGGGGAGGAGAGAGAATGGGGTTCGCCCCCTTTAGAGAGAGAGAGAGAAGTAGAGAGAGAGAGAGCTAGAGAGAGAGAGAGAGAGAGCAAGAGACACACTTCTTGTGGATTTTAAACTCAATACTTCATTAGCTTACAAATGAGGGATTGGGGTCCTATTTATAGGAATCCCACAATTACACATAAGTCCCTGACTCTTGGACTACTAACACTAAACCAAGGGGAAGGGGGCGCCCCTGGGCCTAGCCCATATAATTGGGCCCAATAACACACATAATGACTTAAGACTTAGGTAAATAGCTACCTCACCTAGGTATCGGACTCAAATAAAAGGAAAAGTACATGATAAGAAAATGAAAATTACATCATATGACTCGAAATAAAGTGGTGAACAAGATGTAGCATGGGTGGCGAGCATCGGGGTCCTTGATCAAATGAAATTGCTGGTGATGTCCTCATCATACCCCCGGGGTGCGGAAAACTCGACTCCGTCGAGTATGGGCCCACCAGGGAAGTGGTCCTCTCAAGTAGCTCAGAGTGAGCCTCAACCTCCAAACTCAACCCTGCGTCCGCAACCAGGAGACGGTCCTTCATCCTCTCGAGGCGGCTCAGGCGCACCCTCTTGCTGGCGATGGAACCCTGCTTGCCTAGTATTGCCTCCGTGTGCACATGTCAGACTCTCAAGCTGATTTTTGGTGGCTCTCCGAGGGTGTCCCTCTCAAAAAAAGATAAAGGCTCGAGGCACTCACTAGGATGCACCGAGGTGCCCATATAGGGTGTCGGATCCGCCACGTGGAAAATGGGGTGAATCCCAAAACCCATTAGTAAGTCCAACCCGATGGCCGGGTTGCCAAAGTCACTCGGAACTTGGGAAGGTCCAAGTCCTCGTGCCCTCGAATTGGAGGTGACCCTAGGGTAGAGCCACTCCAATGCCATCATCACCAGATTGCCTACTTGGAATTCCAAGTGGCGCTCGCGAGCTCTTGTCCGCTCTTTGTGAACCTCACCGTTCGTCAAGAATTGCTTGCGTGTATGCTCATGCCATGCATCATAATGCGGTGAGTGGGTGTGAAAGAGGATAGCATGCAAAGGTGGACCGGGGCAACCGTAAATTGACCTATCATTCTGTGATGCCATGTGGACCTTGATGAACTTGGGTGGACCGGGGCAGCCACAAGTGGCCCTATCATGCACGGGCTGCATAACAATGGTTGGAGGGCCATGGTATCTGTAGGGAAACCTATCACTCAAAGTGGTGATGAATGCCGGGGGACTTGGACACCCGTAGAGGCTCCTAACATGTATATGATCAATGATGAATGATGGAGGACCAGAACATCCAAATGTGAGCCAGTCCTGCATTGGGCCTAAAGTGTGTGTGACATGTATGAGATAACTGGGCTTACTAGCCCTACCAAATGATGCAAAATGTAGTGGCACATGCATTCCCATCAAAATGGCTCCTTCTATGTGTATGGCTTGGTGTGAGAGTTTCCACTCATAGGGGTCAAAGGGGTCTAGGAAAATGGAGTGGGCTTGGTCCAATAAGGTTGGATGGGGTAGGGACAGGTTGGTGGTGAGTAAGGTGGGTGGGTATAGGAAGGGATCGAAGGGGTCATGGTAAGGGTCACCTAAGGAGAGGAACTCTAAGTCCTTTTGGTCCTCACAACCCCTTGATGGTGGATTCTCCTCCTCTAGTAAAGTGATCGGGCCAAAGTTTTTGGTGGGATGGTCGGCCATGAATGGAGGAATAGATGTTCTACCCGAGACAAGCAACTCTAGTTTGTGAATAGCATCGGGCTCGTCGGGTGTAGGGAGGAGTAATAGAAGGTCACTAGTGTAGCAACCCACAGTGTAAATGGAGGAGATGGATCCGACACATAGTTGTAGGAGGTCAAGGCTCCTAGGTCGGTCGGTTATAGTGGTCAACATGCCAGTTAACTCCATTTGCCAAGATAGACCCTTAAGAAAATCCTCTAATGTTTCCACTTGATAGGATGATTGGATTGTGGTGTGATAGGTGGGTAAGGGTACTATAGGAAGGTTTTGTTCCATAGGAGGGCAAACATGAGCCATGAGATCTCTAAATGGGTTCTCCTTTAGCCAACGTGAAAGGGGTTCTCCTAAGATGAGCTCGGCCCCTACTAGGGAGGGTGGTGTAAGGTGAAGACCACCATGTGAAGTTTCTTCTTCTTCCTGGACATGGGTGATTTCCATGGCGGGGGTTGGGTCCGGAGTATTCACCACTATGGGGTCGGGTATGGGGATCATGGTTTCCTCTACCAAGGAGGTGAGGAAGTCCATTGTTTGTGGGGTGATGATGACTGGCATATGGCTCTTTTGGGGTGGTGGGTAATGGGGGACTTGGGATAGGATGGGGAGGGGTAGAAGTGGAGGCCTAGGTTGGGCATCTTGTACCTCATGGGGGAGGGTGCACCCCATTTGGCTCAATGGGTCTTCTTTGGGTAGGAATGAGTTCTCTTGACCTATTTGGGCCTCATATTCTTCTTCCCAATCTAGGAGAGCCTCATAGTCTTCGGTCACCTCCGTAAGTTCCTTTTGGAAATGGGTGGGATGAGGATTTGTGGAAGCTTGTGGGGTGTGGGTTTGATGGGGAATGTTGGGTTGGGTGGTGGCCAATTTGGTTTTAATGGTGGTGGTGATCGGGATTGGAATCATTTGGGGTGGTGGAGATTGGACCCTAAGGGAGGTCTTGGGTTGACGGGGAGGGAAAGGGGGAGTGGGAGTGCTCCTCGGGCTATGGTTCTCAAGGTAGGAGTGGGAAGGTAGGGGAGCGTAGTTCTTCCTAAGCTCAAGGTAGGAGTGGGAGGGTCGGGGAGCGTAGATCTTCCTAAGCTCAATATTCATCTCTTCCCATGATCCTATGGGTTCTTGCCTCCAAATCCTTCTTAAGCTCACTATGCGGTCCCACTCCTTCTTGGCTTGTCCCCGAAGCCACCCTGTGGCCCTGCGGACCCTAGCATGTCCATAGACCCTAGTCCTATCAAAGTGTTTATCCATGGTAGCCTCCCACTTTAGGTAGGCATTAGGATTGAATCCGTCAAAACTAAGGTCTCCTTCTAGGATGATGTCCATGAGGAGGGGGTCAATCGGACTCTTGTGGACGGCCGTGTTGAGGGGACTTAACCAATGTGGAGTGTACATGATGATGCATTGGGTGGCCCGAAAATGACTCTAAATGCGAATGCGCCCTAGGACCAACTTGTAGAGAGACAAGTTGCGAACTTGCTCTGATACCAACTGATGTGGAACGACCCCTCGGACCTAGAATAGCAAGCAACACAACAAGCTGGCAGCGTCACACTAGCGGACTCACTCGCGTTGGCACACTCGGGTCCGTAGGTGGACCGGCGATGGCGGAGAGGGTCCGAGGATGGACCTCAAGGTTCCGAGGGTATGGCCAGCTAGGGATGGACCCCAATGGGCCAGGGATGCCCAATATCAAGGTTGACCAGCACGCCGAGGGCGTGGGATGTAGGGTCGCACTCTCAACTCACTCCGCGGTGGTCGCTCAAATCGGTGCTATTTTTAAGATCGGGCACTCACTCACCGACCGACGACACTAAGATGCTATACTAAACAAGCAAAGTAACCCAATAGAGAAGTGCAACCAAGAGCTCACCTGATCGGCGTGAAGACGCCGATCCCGGTCGGAGACGATGGGCGAGCGGGGAAGTGTGGGTTCCCCGCACACTGCGCCGGTGAAGCTTGAACCCTGTTGAGATTAATTACATCCACTACTCCTCACACAGGAGGGTTGGACTAGGGGTGGGGAAGTAAGGTTTACATGCAAACACTACCTCCACGTAGGGAGGGGCGCTAAGCCGGCCAGGCGGGGAGGGGAGATTCGCCGAAATCGCGAAAGGGGAAGCCGATGTCGAATCTGCCTGCACTCTGCGACAAATGACTAACAGTCAATGTTGAGGTCGTAACTTCCAGTCTAGAATTTTGCTGATGATGAGACCAGAGGGAAGCTCTTCGTAACTGGGGCTAGGATGCCTCAGAATTTTTTAGAATTCTTCTGACGTCCATGCTGGTCCGGGTGGGGAGTCGAATAGAGTGACAGAATCTGGGGAAGGCGGCTTCAGGTTCTTGGCAGTAGGTTGCAGAGGCTGCCCCGACAGCTCCCGGACTCCGAATAACGAACCGACAGAGTTTATGGAATCGTGGACAAGTCCTCTTCGCAGAAAAACTGACGGGGAAGCCGAATGAGGTGGAGTCGACTGGGGGACTCTGAATAGTGAGGACAGGTTGAGGCAGACTGTGAGACGCAGATTAAAGTAGCTGAGGGAGAAAAATGGTAACTCTGTCCCACGGATGCCGAACGCAGTTCTGCTTTTTGATTCTGAACGAGGACTGGGGGAGGAAGAACTTTGTTGAAGAGATCTTGGCCTGATTCTTCTGAGATTCTTCGGGGTACAGCTTCTCTTCCGGTTCAGGAGCTCGGTATGAGGAACTCTGCGCAGTTGGGGGAGATCGGACCTCCCGGGCAGCACGGACCTCGGATGAGGACGAGACCAACGCGGTGGCGAATCAGACTGGCAGAGCTTTCCGTTGATGTAGGCCACGCCCTTAGAAGATCCGGGATGAGGTCGTGGGCGATGCTGCAACAGGGGGGTGGTTCTGCAGAACTGCAGCTGCTCACTAGTATATAGAAAACGGGGTAGATGGGGTGGGAGATGGGGTGGATGTGTGTGGGGGGCGACCCCGGGCTGTGTGGGGGTCTGGTATAGGGTGATCTAAGGTGTGGGAGGGGCAGAATGGGGGCTGGAAGATGGTCTAACAGGTGGAGGAAGGGGGAGCTGCGAATTTGGGTTGGGATAGAGAGAGAGAGGGAGATCTCTCTCCTTTGGTTTGAATGAGAGGTTAATGGGGTTTAATGTTGCTTTGGGAAGGGGAAGGGTTGTGTTGGGGAGAGGAAGGGGTGCTTGGGAGAAGGGATTCTCCCTTGGGAAAATGAAAGGTTGTATGGGGAAGGGGAAAGGTTGCTTGGGAGGAGGGAGAGGTGCCTAGGAGAAGGGGATTCATCACCAGGTTCTCTGATACCAACTGATGTGACACAAACCCCTTGGGGGTGGCAGCCACTTGACCAATGCACCTCGGACCTAGAATAGCAAGCAACACAACAAGCTGGCAGCGTCACACTAGCGGACTCACTCACGTTGGCACACTCGGGTCCGTAGGTGGACCGGCGATGGCGGAGAGGGTCCGAGGATGGACCTCAAGGTTCCGAGGGTATGGCCAGCTAGGGATGGACCCCAATGGGCCAGGGATGCCCAATATCAAGGTTGACCAGCACGTCGAGGGCGTGGGATGTAGGGTCGCACTCTCAACTCACTCCGCGGTGGTCGCTCAAATCGGTGCTATTTTTGAGATCGGGCACTCACTCCCCGACCGACGGCACTAAGATGCTATACTAAACAAGCAAAGTAACCCAGTAGAGAAGTGCAACCAGGAGCTCACCTGATCGGCGTGAAGATGCCGATCCTGGTCGGAGACGATGGGCGAGCGGGGAAGTGTGGGTTCCCCGCACACTGCGTCGGTGAAGCTTGAACCCTGTTGAGATTAATTACATCCACTACTCCTCACATAGGAGGGTTGGACTAGGGGTGGGGAAGTAAGGTTTACATGCAAACACTACCTCCACATAGGGAGGGGCGCTAAGCCGGCCAGGCGGGGAGGGGAGATTTACCGAAATCGCGAAAGGGGAAGCCAATGTCGAATCTGCCTGCACTCTACGACAAATGACTGACAGTCAATGTTGAGGTCGTAACTTCCAGTCCGGAATTTTGCTGATGATGAGACCAGAGGGAAACTCTTCGTAACTGGGGCTAGGATGCCTCAGAAGTTTTTAGAATTCTTCTGACGTCGATGCTGGTCCGGGTGGGTAGTCGAACAGAGTGACAGAATCTGGGGAAGGCGGCTTCAGGTTCTTGGCAGCAGGTTGCAGAGGCTGCCCCGACAGCTCCCGGACTCCGAATGACGAACCGCCGGAGTTTATGGAATCTTGGGCAAGTCCTCTTCGCATAAAAACTGACGGGGAAGCCGAATGAGGTTGGAGTCGACTGGGGGACTCTGAATAGTGAGGATAGGTTGAGGCAGACTGTGAGATGCAGATTAAAGTAGCCGAGGGAGAAAAATGGTAACTCTGTCCCACGGATGCCGAACGCAGTTCCGCTTTTTGATTCTGAAAGAGCACTGGGGGAGGAATAACTTTTTTGAAGAGCTCTTGGCCTGATTCTTCTGCGATTCTTCGGGGTATAGCTTCTCTTCCGGTTCAGGAGCTCGGTATGAGGAACTCTGTGCAGTTGGGGGAGATCGGACTTCCCGGGCAGCACGGACCTCGGATGAGGATGAGACCAATGCGGTGGCGAAGCAGACTGGCAGAGCTTTCCGTTGATGTAGGCCACGCCCTCAGAAGATCTGGGATGAGATCGTGGGCGATGCTGCAACAGGGGGGTGGTTCTGCAGAACTGCAGCTGCTCACTAGTATATAGAAAATGGGGTAGATGGGGTGGGAGATGGGGTGGATGTGTGTGGGGGGCGACCCCGGGCTCTGTGGGGGTCTGGTATAGGGTGATCTAAGGTGTGGGAGGGGCAGAATGGGGGCTGGAAGATGGTCTAGCAGGTGGAGGAAAGGGGAGCTGCGAATTTGGGTTGGGATAGAGAGAGAGAGGGAGATCTCTCTCCTTTGGTTTGAATGAGAGGTTAATGGGGTTTAATGTTGATTTGGGAAGGGGAAGGGTTGTGTTGGGGAGACGAAGGGGTGCTTGGGAGAAGGGATTCTCCCTTGGGAAAATGAAAGGTTGTATGGGGAAGGGGAAAGGTTGCTTGGGAGGAGTGAGAGGTGCCTAGGAGAAGGGGATTCCACCTAGGGGTTGGAGGGGACTTAAATGGGAGGTATGGGGAAGGGGGAGGGGTCTTAATTAGAGGTGAATAGGGAGGAGAGAGAGTGAATTTTGAATTTGGGGTAGGGAGGAGAGAGAATGGGGTTCGCTCCCTTTAGAGAGAGAGAGAAGTAGAGAGAGAGAGAGCTAGAGAGAGAGAGAGAGAGAGAGAGAGCAAGAGACACACTTCTTGTGGATTTTAAACTCAATACTTCATTAGCTTACAAATGAGGGATTGGGGTCCTATTTATAAGAATCCCACAATTACACATAAGTCCCTGACTCTTGGACTACTAACACTAAACCAAGGGGAAGGGGGCGCCCCTGGGCCTAGCCCATATAATTGGGCCCAATAACACACATAATGACTTAAGACTTAGGTAAATAGCTACCTCACCTAGGTATTGGACTCAAATAAAAGGAAAAGTACATGATAAGAAAATGAAAATTACATCATATGACTCGAAATAAAGTGGTGAACAAGATGTAGCATGGGTGGCGAGCATCGGGGTCCTTGATCAAATGAAATTGCTGGTGATGTCCTCATCATACCCCCGGGGTGCGGAAAACTCGACTCCGTCGAGTATGGGCCCACCAGGGAAGTGGTCCTCTCAAGCAGCTCAGAGTGAGCCTCAACCTCCAAACTCAACCCTGCGTCCGCAACCAGGAGACGGTCCTTCATCCTCTCGAGGCGGCTCAGGCGCACCCTCTTGCTGGCGATGGAACCCTGCTTGCCTAGTATTGCCTCCGTGTGCACATGTCAGACTCTCAGGCTGATTTTTGGTGGCTCTCCGAGGGTGTCCCTCTCAAAGGAAGATAAAGGCTCGAGGCACTCACTAGGATGCACCGCGGTGCCCATATAGGGTGCCGCATCCGCCACGTGGAAAATGGGGTGAATCCCAAAACCCATTAGTAAGTCCAACCCGATGGCCGGGTTGCCAAAGTCACTCGAAACTTGGGAAGGTCCAAGTCCTCGTGCCCTTGAATTGGAGGTGACCCTAGGGTAGAGCCACTCCAATGCCATCATCACCAGATTGCCTACTTGGAATTCCAAGTGGCGCTCGCGAGCACTTGTCCGCTCTTTGTGAACCTCACCGTTCGTCAAGAATTGCTTGATCTTGGGGTGGGGGTTAACAGATATTACATTTAAAACTACCTCCACACAGGGAGGGGCCTTCAGCCGGCCAAGCGGGGAGGGGTGGAACCGAACTCGCAACCAATAAGGAGACCGATGTCGGCTCTGCCCACTTTCTGTGAGTGCTGACAGAAGGTCGAAGAAGTAGCTGCTGTGACTGCTCCCGAAGTTTTTTGTGGACGAAACTACCTGGAAATTCTTCGTAGGAGGATGGGGAAGTCGTCCAAGTTTTTCTGGAATTTCAGGAAGTCGCTGTTGACTAGGGAAGTGTCTCAAACAGGGAGGCAGATCTTCAGCTCTGTCAGCTTCTGGACCTCCACAGCAGGAAGAAGAGGTTGCCATCCGCACTCCCGAGCTCAGAATGAGGCGCCGCTGGAGTCGTTGGAACCGCATGTGAGTCTTCTTCGAAACTAACCTGGCAGAGATGCCAAATGTTGTCGGAGTAGACCGGTACACTCTGAACATTGAGGGGGGTCGGTGCAGACTGAGTGGAGGCAGAACCGCGCACCCGGGGGAGAAAATTGATAACTTCTAGGTCCGGATGCCAAACTGCGCTCCGTTTTTTGGGGATGAAAGAAAACTCAGAGTAGAAGACCTTTGATGAAGAACTCTTGCTCATATTCCCAGTTGGATGGCCACAGTTGATCCTCCACTCAGGTTCTGGTTTCCTGCCAGGGAAGCTTCGCGCAGTCAAGGAAGAAAGGTTCTCCCGATCAGCACGGTGCTCGGATGAAGTCGAAACCACCGCCGATGCGAAGCTGACTGGGAGACGCTTCCGACGGTGCCTCTTGAGCCTTCAGAAACATCAGGAGGAAGTCGGGGTCGCAGCTGCACTCCGCTGGTCCTGTATGAGCTCTCAGCAGAGAAACTGGTTCGCCGATGTAGCTCCAAATAGCAACCAAATGAGAAGATGAAGTGGAGAATGGGGGGGAGGGGGAGTGATGGGTGGTGGGAGGGGATAGAGGGGGAGGTAGGGAGGGTGACTATAGGGGGGGGAGGGGTTGGAGAAAGGGGAAGGTTGCAGGGGTTTGCTGGTTTCAGCCAAGGTGGAGGGAGGGTGATGGACGTGATTGCTCTTGGTAGGGTGGAATGGAGGGGGAGGGGATGGGGGCGGCCTACACTAAGGGGAAGGGGAGATGGGCGACCAAGGCTATGGAGGGAAGGGGTTTCAAAATTCAAATGGGACTAGGGAAGTGAAGGGTTGCTTGGGGAGAGGGCAAAGTGTGTTGGGAAAGGGATGGGGTGGGTGGTGGTTGGAGGGTGGAGTGGGGATTGGGGATTCCACCCTTGGGACTAGGAGGTGGAGTAAAGGGGTTGTGGGAAGTTGTAGAGGGGTTAATGGAGGTAGGTGGGAGGGAGAGGTAGTTGGGAAGTGGAGGAGAGAGAGAGGGGGGCGAACCCCTTAGGGAGGGGGAGAGAGAAATAGAGAGAGAGAGAGAGAGAGGAATGGGGTGGGGAGTCTCTCCCCTAGGGCTTCTCACCCACTCTTGGATTCTCTCCACTAAAACTAAATAATTTGAACTCTCAAGGAAAATTTGCATTGATTCATTAGTTCAAAATGAGGGGAATGGGGCCCTATATATAGGCAACCCACATTTTACAAAAAGACTATGACATTTGACTCAATGACTAATAACCAAGGGGGTAGGGGGCGCCCTTGGGTCTAGCCCAAAGAATTGGGCCCAATAGCTAACTAATCAACCTAATGACACTCAAACTTAGGGAAATAAGCGCACGACCTAGGGACATGACTTAAGTAAAATGAAAATTACATCAAATGACTCAAATAGAAAGTACAAAATGGATAATTGGGCCTTTATAGAGAGAGGCCCGAACTCAAATGATGTCAAAGTGTGAGGAAGACCCGAGCCAAAGGGAGTCATGGGTGATGCCTCCATCAAATCCCCTGGGCTGCGAGGAGCTCGACTCCGTCGAGTAGGGGTCCATCTGGCTGTGATACTGCTCGAGAAGGTCGGGATCTAGCTGCTGGAGATCCTCCCAACTCACCCACAAATCCTCCGAAGGAGGCCGATCCTTCCACCTGACGAGATTGCGCTCGTATACCTTGCTCCGGGTGGTAGTGAACTGTTCATCTAATATTCATTCAATGCGCTCACGCTGGGCTCTCTTGGCTAGTGGACTCTCCTCACGGGGGGGTGCTCTCTCAACGGAAGGAGTAGGCTCAATATCCTCACTGGGTACCACCGTGGGTCCCTTATAGGGCACTAGATCAATACATTGAATGTGGGACTCACTCCATATTCCTCGGGGAGGTCTAACTCATAGGCATTAGTGCCAACGCGCCTCAATACTTGGAAGGGACCAGCCCCACATGGCCTCAATTTGGAGATGGCTCCAGGGGAGAGCCTCTCCGTCCTCACCATCACAAAGTCACCTACATGGAATTCTTGGTGACGTCGATGAGAGTCAGCCAGCCTCTTATAAGTCTCATTCTGTTTGCTAATGTGCTTGCGAATTTCTTCATGCAATTCTCTAATATGTTGTGCAAAAGACTCAGCTGAAGTGGACACTCTAGCATGCTGGGGAAGGGGAATGAGATCGGAAGGCCTTCTTGGTTTGTACCCATGCACGGCTTCGAATGGACTCATTCCTATGGACTTGTTGACAGAGTTGTTATATGCAAATTCAGCCTGAGGTAGAATGAGATCCCAATTCCCTAGATGATCTTCAACAAGACACCTAAGGAGGTTCCCTAGACTCCTATTGACAACTTCGGTTTGGCCATCAGTTTGAGGGTGGTAGGCTATGGAGAATTTGAGGAGGGTACCCATCAAGTGCCAAAAAGTCTTCCAAAAATAGCTAGTGAACTTGACATCCCTATCGGAGACTATGGTCTTGGGTAACCCATGGAGGCGAACAACCTCATCAAAGAACAATCGGGCCACATGGGAGGCATTGGAGGTTTTGGAGCATGGGATGAAATGGGCCATTTTGGAAATTCTGTCAACCACCACATAGATTGAGTCATGCTTTCTTTGAGTCTTGGGTAGTCCTAGCACAAAGTCCATGCTTAAGTCTTGCCATGGCCGGTCGGGGATGGGGAGAGGGGTATATAGGCCAGTGTTTTGTTTCACCTGTTTGGCCAAGGCACATGTACGACATTGACCTACTACTTTGCCTACGTCTCTCTTGAGACTTGGCCAATAAAACTGTCCCTCCACTAGAGCAATGGTTTTATGAACCCCAAAATGACCAGCTAGTCCACCTGCATGTAATTCCCAAATCAAGAAATCACGGAGTGATATCCGTGGAATGCAAAGATTTGGTCCCTTGAAGAGGAACCCATCCTCTAAAATAAATCCCTCATGTTCCTTTCTAGAATGGGTGGTCCAGGTGGTATAGATGTGCCTGAAGTCGGGGCAGCCAGGGTACTCATCCTTGAGCCTATCAAATCCGGTCACTTCCACTTGGATAGTGGATAACAAGGAGACTCTCCTACTAAGGGCATCCACCGCTCGATTCTCACTCCCTGCTTTGTGTTTGATGAAAAAAGTGTAGGATTGGATGAACTCAACCCATCGGGCATGTCGGGTATTCAGCTTTTGTTGGGAGTTGAGGTATTTGAGGGCCTCATGGTCGGAAAAGATGACAAATTCTTTGGGCAACAAGTAGTGCCTCCAATGTCGGAGGGACTGAACCACGGCATAGAACTCTTTGTCATAAGTGAAGTATCTTGTCCTAGCATCACATAACTTCTCACTAAAGAAGGCTACCGGGTGTCCCTCTTGGGTAAGAATCCCTCCTATTCCTAGTCCGGATGCATCACATGTGACTTCAAAGACTTTAGAGAAATCGGGTAGGCATAGGACCGGGGCTTGGGTCATCTTCTCCTTAAGTTCTTGGAAGGCTTTAGAGGCTGATTTGGTCCACACAAAAGTCCCCTTTTTGAGACAATCGGTGATAGGGGCAGTGATAGTGCTAAATCCCCGAATAAACCTCCTATAGAAGGTGGCCAACCCATGAAAACTTTTGACCTCATGAAGAGTGTGGGGTTCTGGCCAATCTAGAATGGCTTGGATCTTTTCGGGGTCCATGGAGACACCTTTGGTGGAGACCAAAAATCCTAAGAAAGTGATGGATGTGGTCAAGAAGTGACACTTGCCTCGGTTGGCAAATAGGCTCTCATGGCGTAGGATGGTGCAAACTTGCCTAAGGTGATCAAGGTGGGCCTCTTGGGATTGGCTATATATGAGGATGTCATCAAAGTAGACCACTAGAAAGACCCCAATGAAAGGCCTAAGAACCTCCGTCATGAGGCGCATGAAAGTACTTGGGGCATTTGAGAGCCCGAAAGGCATGACCAACCATTCATACAAGCCATCCTTGGTCTTGAAGGCCGTTTTCCACTCATCTCCGGGCCTAATTCTAACTTGGTGGTAGCCACTCTTAAGATCAATCTTGGAGAAGATAGTGGCTCCTGCTAGCATGTCAAGCATGTCATCAAGCCTAGGGATGGGGAACCTATACTTGACGGTGATCTTATTAATGGCCCGACTATCCACACACATCCGCCATGATCCATCCTTCTTGGGAGTGAGAAGGGCCGGTACGGCACATGGGCTTTTGCTAATGTGGATGAAACCCTTCCTAATGAGTTCCTCTATTTGCCTCCGGAGTTCAACATGTTCCGTGGGATTGAGGCGGTAATGAGGTAGGTTGGGAAGGGTGGCTCCCGGGACTAGATCAATCGCGTGTTGCACATCATGCATGGGAGGGAGTTGATCCGGGAGTTCCTCCGAAAACACATCATGAAACTCCTCTAGGAGTTGCCGGACTTCTATCGTATGGGGGTTGGAGGGGGTAGGTTCTCCTAGGCAAATGACCACCACACATAAAGGTACCTCTTGAGCTATCTCCTCCTCAAGCTCCTTCTTGGTGATGAGGTGAAGACTCTTGGTCAACCCCGAGGTCATGCTTTGTTTGGGTTTTTGGGTAAGGGATTGGGTTGAAGGGGTGGGGTTCCCCGAGACTTGTGGTGTGGTGGGGTGGTGTCCTTGAGGGAGAGTGTCCCTCTTGGGCATGGGACGTGGTGGGGAGGGGTAAAGACGGATAGTCTCTCCCTCATGCTCAAAGGTGCAAGTATTGGTCCTACCCAAGATGGTGGCATCCACATCATAAAGCCAAGGTCTTCCTAGTAAGATGCTACCTACTTCAATGGGAATAACATCACACCATATTTGGCCATGGTAGGAAGAGAAGGTGAGGGGCACAAGGCATTGGGTGTTGACCGGGATGGAGTTGTTGTTGATCCATGAGACCCGGTATGGGCTTGGGTGAGGAGTGATAGTAAGCCCAAGGAGCTTAACGGTGTCGGGGGATACGGCATTGACACAACTCCCGTTATCTAAGATCACTTTTCTCACATGACCCCCTATCTTGATAAAGGTGTGAAAGATTGAGGTTCGACGCCAATCCTCTTCTTGGGGTTTAGTGAGGTTGCATCTAATCACTCCTAGATGGGAGTTGGTAGATGGAGTGGTGTGATCTAGACTCGACTCAAGGTATTGGGTCTCATACTCTTCTTCCCAATCTAATGAGGCTTCATGTACCTCAACCACACTCTCAAGTTCCCCTTGGGGTGGGGGAGCTTCTTCTTTAATAAGCAAACTAGACAATCCATTTGATGGACATTGCCCCGCAAAGTGGCCAAACCCTTGACACCTATAACATTGTTGACGCCCGCTACCCGGAGTGGTTCCTACATTTGGGCCTTTGGGAATGTCTTCCCTCCGTGGAGGAGGGTGACTAGGGGTGGGCTTGTTTGGAGTGATGGTGGGAGGAGGGTTGTAAGGCCTTAATGGGGCATTCCCACTTGGGCTAGGGGCTTTCATGGGGGTGGCCGGAATGGGTCGTGGTCCCACGTTTTTATGATCGCCGGTCGGGGAGTAGCAAACCGAGGGATCCTAGAGAATCTTTCTACATCCCTAGCTATTTGGTAGGCTAGCTCAAGGTTGTCAACGTCCCTCATGAAAAGCTCTCTCTTGATGTGGCTTTGGAGCCCATTTCTAAAGCGGGACAAGGTAACGGCCGGGTCCTCATGAACTCCACACTTTAAAAGATAGGAGTCAAACTTCTCAATGTATTCAACCACGGTCTTCCCTTCTTGGGTGAGGCTTTGCTATTCATCTAAGAGCATTTGGTGGTAGGATTGGGGTAGGTATTTGTTTCTAAGTTGGTTCTTTATACCCTCCCAAGTATCAATAGGGTCTTCCCGCCTAATCCTTCTTTGTCCCTCTTGGTTTAGCCAATAAGTTTTGGCTAATTTGGTGAGATGCATTTTAGCCAACCTTACCCTCCTTTGGTCAGACATAGGGTACCATTCAAAGTATTGGTACATGGCGGTTTCCCATTCTAAGTAGACACTTGGTTCATGGGAACCATCAAAGTTTGGGGCCTCTACTTTGATCATCCTTAAGAGAGGGTCATCCGGGTCGTCCCGTGGACGCCTTTCATGAATTTGATGGTGGCGAGGCCTCTCATAGTCATGGTAGGGGTCAAAATCCAAGTCCTCCCTATTAATTTCAGCATGTGGATGGTGGGCTTTTGGTCCATTGTTCCTTGGGTGGAACTCATCCCTATGAGGCTCAACATGGGGAGGGTGGGCTCTTGGTTCATTATTCCTTGGGTGGAACTCATTTCTATGAAATTCAACATGTGGAGGGTGGACTCTTGGTTCATTATTCCTTGGGTGGAGTTCTTCCCTATGAGGTTCAACATGTGGAGGGTGGGCTCAAGGCTCGTTGTTCCTTGGGTGGAACTCATGCTCTTCTAGCCGAGCAAGTCGAGTGGCAAGGGACTCAAGTTGGGCATGAATGTTCGTAAGGGCAGCATCTACCCGATTCATTTGGCCTTGGGGTTCCTCCCTAGGGGCATATTGATTGGGTTGAGGATTGGGATCCATGGGGGGAACCGAAGATGACGGATCGGGTCGGTAAATGGCACCACTACGGGTAGACATGCAAATGGGGGAAAATGTAATGAAGGACGGACATAGAATGCAATGGCCCTAGGACTTAGACTTAATAGAGACAAGTCAATGACTTTCTCTAATACCAATTGATGTGACACAACCTAGGTGATGAGGGCATCCCTTGCCCCTCCACTCTTTTTCCAGACTCGGATTGTTCGACGGCAAGCACCATTATATTTGTCATGTATTTTTGAGACTAGTCATGTAATCTTCACATTTTCTTTGAGTCATTATCATGTAATTTTCCCTTTATTTTGAGTCATGTACCTAGGTAGTTGAGTCATTTTCCTAAGTATTGAGTCATTATGTTGGTTAGATAGGTTAATGGGCCCAATCCATTGGGCTAGGCCCAGGGGCGCCCCTCCCTTGGACTGTGTGGTCTTTAGTTAGTTTGTCAGGGTCAGTTTGGTCTTAGGAAAATTATGGAGTCTATAAATACCCCACCTCTCTCTCATTTGTAACAACTTTTGATGAATATTGAAAAGCATTTGCCATCTCCCTCTCAATATCTCCCTCTCTCTCTCTCTCTCTTACTATCACTCTCTCTAAGTGGGTTGTACCCCCTCTCTCTCTCTCCTCCCCACCCCAATTTCGAAATTCACTCTCTCTCCTCCCCATTCACCCCTCATTAAGGCCCCTTCCCCTTCCCCATGCACTCATTCAACTCCCCCTCCAACCCCTAGGTGGAAACCCCTTCTCCTAGGCACCTTTCCACTTTCCAAAGCACCCCACCACCTTCCCAAGGCTGAATTAACCCCTCCCAAAGCCCAAATTCGAATTTCCCTCTCCCTAGGGCTGTGCCCCTCCATCTCCCCCACCCCGAAGCTCCCAAATTCGTCCCCCACCTCCCCTTGGTCAAACCAAGTTCACCCCCCCTCTCCCTTGCTCTCCCCTTGCACATCTCCTCATTCTATCTCTGTTTCAGGCAGCAGAACTACAACGAGTTGCAGAAGCAGCCACGACCGTTAGTTGAAGATTCAAGTAGCAAGGCCTACATCTCTGGAAAGGTCTTCCAGAGAGCTTTCCAGGCGAGGCGGTTTCGTCAGCATCCGAGCTCCGAGCAGTCCGCAGCATCCATTCTCCCTCGACTGCGCAGGAGACCCCAGGCAAGGAACTAGAACGTGATTGGAAGCTCAACCACGGCAAACCCTTTGGGATTCAGATCAAGTGTTCTTCAGAAGAAATCTTCCCTCTCAAGTCCTCTTTAATCCTCAAGAAGCAGAGCTGCATTTGGATATCGGCATCAGAAGTTACGAATTTTCTACTCCAAGGCATCAGGTCAGTTTTCAGGAGCCAGAACCGACATCCCTCTGCTCATCTGTTCGTCCCGGTATACTCCAACATCTGCCGACATCGCCGTCAAGTCCAAAAGAAAGAAGACTTGACCACGGTTCCAACGGTTCAAGTCTCGCCTCAATCAGAGCTCGGTAGCAATCGTGGCACCCCCTGCATCCAGTCACATGGTTCTGCACCAGACAGAGGCAGAACCAACCATCCCGGTTCCAGACTCTGCCACAGCCAGCTCGTGAAGGCTCTGAGCACCATTTTTGGAGGGGAGAAACTACTTCCAGCTAGCTGCCACCTCCAAGAAGAAGGGACTCAATCGACCTCTGGAACCCTCTGTTCCAATTTTCTTCGTCGGAGAGGGCAGACTGCCCCTGTGGTCCCAGGTTAGATCAGTCTTCATTTCTCCGGTCACTCCTCTCTCCACTGACATCGGATTGCATCCCCGTCAACTCCTGCTCGAAGCTACTCCGACCAAGTTCGCGTCACCGCTAGTTTCATTCCAATCGGAGTCCGGGAGAGCCCACAGTGACTTCTGCAACCTACTGCTTCAGCCCGATACCAGCCAGAGACCAGACGGTGGTGTCCTGTTCCAGTCGCCGGTGCAGTCAGCCCCGAGACTCAAAGCTTCCCCAAAAATTCAAGCTTCATCCCCTGTCAGCTGAGGAACTTTTGGCAGTGGTTTCGTCAAGTTTGGAGCCCCGTGGAGCCCGTGGCAGTGTCAACAGCGACACCCTATCCTGCAGACCTGCAGATTGGCAGAACCGGCGGACTCGGAAGATCGGCTTTTCCTTTGCATAAAACCCCACCCCGCTTGGCCGGCTGAAGGCCCCTCCCTGCGTGGAGGTAGTTTTGAATGTAATAAGAATAATCCCCACCCCAAGTTCATCCCTCCTGCGTGAGGTGTAGTGGTGTAATTCTTTCAATTTCAGGTTCAAGCTACATCGCCGCGGCGATCGGGTGTATACCCTCGCCTCCCGGCTCGCCCTCGTCTCCGGACGGAGTCGGCGTCTTCACGCCGGCTAGGTGAGCCTCAGTCCCTCTCTTGCTTGGTTTAATCACTTGCTTAGCTTAGTATTATTGCTAGTACTGCGTCGGACGGAGAGTGAGAGCTCGGCCCAACTTGCTAGTTCCGTGAGTGACCACCGCGGGCGAGTTGAGAGTGAACCCACTAAACCCACACCCTTGGTGTGCTGGCCGCCCATGGTTTGGGCATCCTAGGCCCATTTGGGGTTCTCCACAATCTAGCCAACCATTGGAGCTTCATGGTCCCGCCTCGGACCCTCTCCCACATCGCTTAGTTGCCAACGGGCACAAGTGTGCACCAAACGGGTGAGTTCGCTAGTGTGAGTCCGCTGCTCAACTTGAATGCTTGAAAATAGGTCCAAGGTTCGGTGTCACATCAAGTGGTATCAGAGCAAGTTCACAACTTGTCTCTATCAAGTTGGTCCTAGGGCATGTCTAAGCATTTAGAGTCTTCAAATGCATCACTCTTGTCCCCTAATATGGCCACCTCATATCGACCTTACCAATCGGCCCACTCCATAAGTCCAAGTCACCAAAAGATGCCTACCACTAACACCCATAACTTCCCGGGCCATATCAACTACTTCATGAAAGACTTGACCTATGCCAATGAGCGGCTTGATAACATATCGGGCCGACTCGACCAACTTGGAAAAAATAGGCCCGCCCCAAGGACGGACGATAGGATGGCCCCTTTCCCACTTCCCACCTTTGATGGGACCTCTCCTAGCAAATATTTAGATTGGGAAGCTACAATGGACCAATACTTCAATTGGTATCATATTTCCAAGGATGAAAAAGCATGGGTTGCCAAAATGCAACTAACCAAAAGGGCTCAAACTCATTGGTGTAAAATTGAGGGCTTAAGGATAATTAGACGGGAAGCTCCCCTCACCACATGGGAGGACATGAAGGATCAACTAAGGGCTAGATATGTGTCCCCTTCTCACTCGGATCACCAAAACCCAAGGAGCACTCCCACTCCTCCCACCCCACCCGTCCAAACCCTTATCACTAAAACCCAAGTACCTAAGACCTCCACCTCCCCACCTAACCCCATGAGGTCCCCCACACCCCAACCAAAACCCCCTTCCCTAACCTACACTAGTCAAGCCCCTTTAGCCCCCACTTCCACCCCAAATGATCCCAAGGGCAAGAGACCCCTAACTGACCCAATTCCCTCCATGGTGACCACCACTCATCCAACCCTCACCATTAAAAACCATGTGGACACCATGTCCACCCCTCCACCAAGGCCCATAATGGCCACCACCCCAAAACCCAAAACCCCTCACCCAACCCACCTCCCACTTCCTACACCAATCTTTCCCCAACCTAGGCCTCCTCTACTTCCCCTTCCTAGCCCAACCCAAGCCCATGCTTATTCACCACCCCGGGAGTGTCATACGCTAGCTATCACCAAACCACCCACCATAGATCCCCCTACTCCATTAGCAATAGAAGTTGCAACCCCCACACCCACCCAAGTGGAAAAAGATGCCCCTCCGGATCCACCTCCCAACATAGAGGAAATCCAAAGGCCAAACAACTCACACACCCCTAGCCTAGATCCTCTAGAGACACCCAACCTCACCATAGATAAGTCCATACTCCAATGGCTCAAGAAAAGTCTCACCATTCCTAGTTCACAACCATGCCACCTACCTATGGGATATCAATCTCAAATCATTCCCATTCAGCCACATGTCACTTATCAAACTTCCTATTGTGTGGAAGATTTGGGAGACTTAGTGAACTACCTACATGGGCAAATTCACTTGACCAATATGCTAGCCATGAGGCCGCCCGAAACTAACACCATTAGCCTAGCATATCCCACAATTGGCTCCATCACTTCCATCTATACTAATGGCCAAGTTACTAGTGAGATCATCCTCCTTCTTCCCATGGAGGAAGAACCTATCATAGTCTACTCCCCAACCATTGAGATCCCAAGTGCTTTGATTGGCCAACCCATTAGCAACCTTGGCCCAATTATCTTGGAGGAGGATGACTCACCATTTGAGGTCCTTAAGAACACGGAGTACCCCTACCTAGGTGACCCTTACCATGATCCCTTTGACCCTTTTCTATGGGAGCCTAAATCTCCATGTGACCCTCTCCCCCTATTCACCACTCACCTCACCCTACCCATACCACCCATGTTGACCCAAACTCCTCCCTTCCTGGAATCGGGTTACACCATGAGAGCATTGACCTTAGACAACAAACACCTCGGGATTGAGGAAATGACCCACCCTATATCCACCTACCTAGATCCCTTCGACCCTTTTGAGTGGAAGCTCAAAGACCACCCCACCATCCCACATAAGGAAGTCATCTTTGGGAAAGGAGTTCATATGTCTTGGCACATCACACCGCTTGGCATGATTAGTCCGTCGGGTACATTCATCCATATCACCCACATGTCAAGAAGAAAATATGAGTGGTCAATATTTGGTTGTCATGGTCCACCATCATTCATCATAAATCTCAAGCATGTTAGGAGCATTCATGGATGTTCGGATCCTCCAACATTCATCACACTCACTCACAAGAGGGACACCTATGGATGCCCTGGTCCTCCCAAATCCTTCAAAGTCTTCATACCATCAATGCATGATAGGTCTATATGTGGTTGTCCTGGACCCCCTTTGCATACCATACATTGTCAACTCACACCGCGTCATAGTACATGGCATATGCATTCAAGCAAGTATCAAGCAACAAGCGGTGAGATTCACAACAAGCGAGCAAAAACTCGTGAGCGCCACTTGGAATTCCAAGTTGGTAACTTGACGATGATGACTTTGGAGTGGCTCTACCCTAGGGTCACCTCCAAATTGAGGGCACGAGGACTTGGACCTTGCCAAGTTCTGAGTGACTTTTGGCAACCCGGCTTATGGGTTGAACTTTCAAAAGAGTTTTGGGATTCTCCCCATTTCTCATGTGGCGGATCTAGCACCCTATAAGGGCACCGCGGTGGATCCTAGTGAGTGCCTCCAGCTTACACCTACCCTTGTGAGAGACACCCTCGGAGTGCCACCACAAATAGCCTGAGAGCCCGACGTGAGCACACAGCGGCAATACTAGGCAAGCAAGATCCCATCACCAGCATGAGGGTATGACCGAGTCACTTTGTCGACTGAAGCACCGTTCCCCGACTAGAGTCGCGGGTTGAGTATGGAGATCGTGGATCGCCCCGAGCTGCAGTTCGATGCACTACTTCCCTGGTGGACCCATACTCGACGGAGTCGAGTTTTCCCCACCCCGGGGGTATGATGAGGGCATCCCTTGCCCCTCCACTCTTTTTCCAGACTCGGATTGTTCGACGGCAAGCACCATTATATTTGTCATGTATTTTTGAGACTAGTCATGTAATCTTCACATTTTCTTTGAGTCATTATCATGTAATTTTCCCTTTATTTTGAGTCATGTACCTAGGTAGTTGAGTCATTTTCCTAAGTATTGAGTCATTATGTTGGTTAGATAGGTTAATGGGCCCAATCCATTGGGCTAGGCCCAGGGGCGCCCCTCCCTTGGACTGTGTGGTCTTTAGTTAGTTTGTCAGGGTCAGTTTGGTCTTAGGAAAATTATGGAGTCTATAAATACCCCACCTCTCTCTCATTTGTAACAACTTTTGATGAATATTGAAAAGCATTTGCCATCTCCCTCTCTCTCTCTCTCTCTTACTATCACTCTCTCTAAGTGGGTTGTACCCCCTCTCTCTCTCTCCTCCCCACCCCAATTTCGAAATTCACTCTCTCTCCTCCCCATTCACCCCTCATTAAGGCCCCTTCCCCTTCCCCATGCACTCATTCAACTCCCCCTCCAACCCCTAGGTGGAAACCCCTTCTCCTAGGCACCTTTCCACTTTCCAAAGCACCCCACCACCTTCCCAAGGCTGAATTAACCCCTCCCAAAGCCCAAATTCGAATTTCCCTCTCCCTAGGGCTGTGCCCCTCCATCTCCCCCACCCCCAAGCTCCCAAATTCGTCCCCCACCTCCCCTTGGTCAAACCAAGTTCACCCCCCCTCTCCCTTGCTCTCCCCTTGCACATCTCCTCATTCTATCTCTGTTTCAGGCAGCAGAACTACAACGAGTTGCAGAAGCAGCCACGACCGTTAGTTGAAGATTCAAGTAGCAAGGCCTACATCTCTGGAAAGGTCTTCCAGAGAGCTTTCCAGGCGAGGCGGTTTCGTCAGCATCCGAGCTCCGAGCAGTCCGCAGCATCCATTCTCCCTCGACTGCGCAGGAGACCCCAGGCAAGGAACTAGAACGTGATTGGAAGCTCAACCACGGCAAATCCTTTGGGATTCAGATCAAGTGTTCTTCAGAAGAAATCTTCCCTCTCAAGTCCTCTTTAATCCTCAAGAAGTAGAGCTGCATTTGGATATCGGCATCAGAAGTTACGAATTTTCTACTCCAAGGCATCAGGTCAGTTTTCAGGAGCCAGAACCGACATCCCTCTGCTCATCTGTTCGTCCCGGTATACTCCAACATCTGCCGACATCGCCGTCAAGTCCAAAAGAAAGAAGACTTGACCACGGTTCCAACGGTTCAAGTCTCGCCTCAATCAGAGCTCGGTAGCAATCGTGGCACCCCCTGCATCCAGTCACATGGTTCTGCACCAGACAGAGGCAGAACAAACCATCCCGGTTCCAGACTCTGCCACAGCCAGCTCGTGAAGGCTCTGAGCACCATTTTTGGAGGGGAGAAACTACTTCCAGCTAGCTGCCACCTCCAAGAAGAAGGGACTCAATCGACCTCTGGAACCCTCTGTTCCAATTTTCTTCGTCGGAGAGGGCAGACTGCCCCTGTGGTCCCAGGTTAGATCAGTCTTCATTTCTCCGGTCACTCCTCTCTCCACTGACATCGGATTGCATCCCCGTCAACTCCTGCTCGAAGCTACTCCGACCAAGTTCGCGTCACCGCTAGTTTCATTCCAATCGGAGTCCGGGAGAGCCCACAGTGACTTCTGCAACCTACTGCTTCAGCCCGATACCAGCCAGAGACCAGACGGTGGTGTCCTGTTCCAGTCGCCGGTGCAGTCAGCCCCGAGACTCAAAGCTTCCCCAAAAATTCAAGCTTCATCCCCTGTCAGCTGAGGAACTTTTGGCAGTGGTTTCGTCAAGTTTGGAGCCCCGTGGAGCCCGTGGCAGTGTCAACAGCGACACCCTATCCTGCAGACCTGCAGATTGGCAGAACCGGCGGACTCGGAAGATCGGCTTTTCCTTTGCATAAAACCCCACCCCGCTTGGCCGGCTGAAGGCCCCTCCCTGCGTGGAGGTAGTTTTGAATGTAATAAGAATAATCCCCACCCCAAGTTCATCCCTCCTGCGTGAGGTGTAGTGGTGTAATTCTTTCAATTTCAGGTTCAAGCTACATCGCCGCGGCGATCGGGTGTATACCCTCGCCTCCCGGCTCGCCCTCGTCTCCGGCCGGAGTCGGCGTCTTCACGCCGGCTAGGTGAGCCTCAGTCCCTCTCTTGCTTGGTTTAATCACTTGCTTAGCTTAGTATTATTGCTAGTACTGCGTCGGACGGAGAGTGAGAGCTCGGCCCAACTTGCTAGTTCCGTGAGTGACCACCGCGGGCGAGTTGAGAGTGAACCCACTAAACCCACACCCTTGGTGTGCTGGCCGCCCATGGTTTGGGCATCCTAGGCCCATTTGGGGTTCTCCACAATCTAGCCAACCATTGGAGCTTCATGGTCCCGCCTCGGACCCTCTCCCACATCACTTAGTTGCCAACGGGCACAAGTGTGCACCAAACGGGTGAGTTCGCTAGTGTGAGTCCGCTGCTCAACTTGAATGCTTGAAAATAGGTCCAAGGTTCGGTGTCACATCACTAGGACTTAACAAGCAAGCACAATTTAGCATTCACATGGACCGAAATTGGCGGCCGCTCTCCCGTCGCTCACCCGAACCCGGGGTAACTCGGTGATGCTGAGTGAAGGTTGTATAGGCTGGGCCCTTGCTGGTAGAGGGCCAGCAAGGCCAAGATTGGTACCCCAAGGGATAGGACTGCCCAATTCAATGGAGCCGAAGTGGTGCCAAGGGCACGTATTACACTCTTCACCCCGCGGTGATCTCTTAAAGCAATGGTGCTTAAGGATCGGCTCTCACTTCTTGCAGCCAGCAGAGTTTATGAACTAATATTAGGAAGAACAAGCACTAAATAGAGCTAGGAGTGGAGCACTTACTCGTCCCCTTTGAAGAAACCGGTCCCGCTCGGAGACGTGGGCGAGCGGGGAAGCGTGGGTTCCCCACACGCCGCGCCGGAGAAGCTTGACCTGCTCAAGTTATTACAACACTACACCTCTCGCAGGAGGGGGACCTTGGAGTGGGGGTTAACAGATATTACATCCAAAACTACCTCCACACAGGGAGGGGCCTTCAGCCGGCCAAGCGGGGAGGGGTGGAACCGAACTCGCAACCAATAAGGAGACCGATGTCGGCTCTGCCTGCTTTCTGTGAGTGCTGATAGAAGGTCGAAGAAGTAGCCGCTGTGAATGCTCCCGAATTTTTTTGGGGACTAAACCACTTGGAAATTCTTTGTAGGAGGATGGGGAAGTCGTCCAAATTTTTTTGGAATTTCGGGAAGTCGCTGTTGACTGGGGAAGAGTCTCGAACAGGGAGGCAGATCTTCAGCTCTGTCAGCTTCTGGACCTCCACAGCAGGAAGAAGAGGTTGCCACCAGCACTCCCGAGCTCAGAATGAGGCGCCGCTGGAGTCGTTGGAACTGCCTATGAGTTTTCTTCAAAACTAACTTGGCGGAGATGCCAAATGTTGTCGGAGTAGACCGGTACACTCTGAACACTGAGGGGGGTCAGTGCAGACTGAGTGGAGGCAAAACCGCGCACTCGGGGGAGAAAATTGATAACTTCTAGATCCGGACGCCAAACTGCGCTCTGTTTTTTGGGGATGAAAGAAAACTCGGAGTAGAAGACTTTTTATGAAGAGCACTTGCTCATATTCCCAGTAGGATGGCCGCAGTAGATCCTCCACTAAGGTTCTGGTTTCCTGCCAGGGAAGCTTCGCGTAGTCGAGGAAGAAAGGTTCTCTCGATCAGCACGGTGCTCGGATGAAGTCGAAACCACCGCCGATACGAAGCTGACTGGGAGACTCTTCCGACAGTGCCTCTTGAGCCTTCAGAAACGTCAGGAGGAAGCCGGGGTCGCAGCTGCACTCTGCTGGTCCTCTATGAGCTTTCAGTAGAGAAACTTGTTCGCCGATGTAGCTCCAAATAGCAACCAAATGAGAAGATGAAGTGGAGAATGGGGGGGAGGGGGAGTGATGGGTGGTGGGAGGGGATAGAGGGGGAGGTAGGGAGGGTGACTATAGGGGGTGGAGGGGTTGGAGAAAGGGGAAGGTTGCAGGGGTTTGCTGGTTTCAGCCAAGGTGGATGGAGGGTGATGGACGTGATTGCTCTTGGTAGGGTGGAATGAAGGGGGAGGGGATGGGGGCGGCCTACACTAAGGGAAGGGGAGATGGGCGACCAAGGCTATGGAAGGAAGAGGTTTCAAAATTCAAATGGGCCTAGGGAAGTGAAGGGATGCATGGGGAGAGGGCAAAGTGTGTTGGGAAAGGGATGGGGTGGGTGGTGGTTGGAGGGTGGAGTGGGGATTGGGGATTCCACCCTTGGGACTAGGAGGTGGAGTAAAGGGGTTGTGGGAAGTTGTAGAGGGGTTAATGGAGGTAGGTGGGTGGAAGAGGTGGTTGGGAAGTGGAGGAGAGAGAGAGGGGGGCGAACCCCTTAGGGAGTGGGAGAGAGAGAGGGGGGCGAACCCCTTAGGGAGTGGGAGAGAGAGAGAGAGAGAGAGAGAGAGAGAGAGGAATGGGGTGGGGAGTCTCTCCCCTAGGGCTTCTCACCCACTCTTGGATTCTCTCCACTAAAACTAAATAATTTGAACTCTCAAGAAAAATTTGCATTGATTCATTAGTTCAAAATGAGGGGAATGGAGCCCTATATATAGGCAACCCACATTTTACAAAAAGACACTGACATTTGACTCAATGACTAATAACCAAGGGGGTAGGGGTGCCCTTGGGCCTAGCCCAAAGAATTGGGCCCAATAGCTAACTAATCAACCTAATGACACTCAAACCTAGGGAAATAAGCACAAGACCTAGGGACATGACTTAAATAAAATAAAAATTACATCAAATGAATCAAATAGAAAGTACAAAATGGATAATTGGGCCTTTATAGAGAGAGGCCCGAACTCAAATGACGTCAAAGTGTGAGGAAGACCCGAGCCAAAGGGAGTCACGGGTGATGCCTCCATCACAACCCCTCATGGCCAACCCACCAACCAAAGACTACGGCCCAATTACTTCATCAAAGGGGGAAGATCCACCACCTTTAGAGGACCCTAAGGACATAGAGCTCTCCCTTAGTAACCCTTTCCATGATCCCTTCCAATGGGAGCCAAGGAACCCATATGACCCAACCACCTTACCCATCACCCACCTTTCCCTACCCCAACTGTGGGGATGGGTCTATCTGATTTATTTTTAATATTGATTTTTATTTGTTTTTATTTGACTTATTTATTTGTTTTGTTTATTAGGCGTGCCAGTCACGTGTGTGACAATTTCATTGTGCGCTTGATCTGACTTGGTCAGTCGATTGTGAGGTCCGAGTCAGGACCAGATGTCCGTCATACCATAAAGGCTATGACGTTAATTACGTCCTTCCAAGGAAGGACAACCCTTGATTAAACGCCAAAATAGGAGGCCTCATAAGGCAAACAGATATTCATATACATAACTTTGAACTTCGTACCAGGCCCGGAAGGCGATTAAGAGAATAACATTAACCACAGAAACAAACTATCTCGCTGAATCGGTGGTTCAAAAACAATCAGACTCAGGGGAAAGGTGAAACATAGGATATCAATCGCGGACAGGATGAGCCGCGATCATGACGGAGGTTTAGAACATCGGTTAATATTTCGGCGGCACTTCCCCATAGTCTGGATCATACCCAGAGGGAAATAGGCTATCACCCACGGAGTGCCGGGGTGAAAGCCGAAAGGAAGAGAGAGGTCGGGCCTCTCCACGTTACACATGTATGCCCTAGGGCAATGTTTGATTCTTCCCTCACAGGAGCTGGTGGCACTCATGCATTGGCATGGCTCACCGGAGCTAAGAGGGAGGCGCGTCGTTGTGACTTCGACACGAATCGATGGAACATAAGGGGGGTCTACCTCCCTTTAACTTTATCCTCGGGACACATCTGGTGATCCCCGAATATCTCTGTGTGGGTTAGCTCTGGGCATTTGGGCTCACAGGATGGCAACTTAGGCTCTCGGCATGACCACAGATGGGAGGCTAAGGCTCCCGGCGTGAGTGGCAAGAAGGTGGAGGTTCCCGGCGTGACCGAGGGGAAGAATATAGGAAGCTCCCGGCGCCGACCTCCCGGCGCGCTGAAGATTCTCCAAAGGGGTTCTCGGCGTAGGCTAAAAGGGGGAAGAGGAGCTCTCGGCGTGAGGGTTCCCGGCGCGCTTAAGGCCGCGCCGGGAGCTGGTGGCGCCGAGAGGCAGATGCCGAGAAGGTGGGTGTTTGGGCGCCGTGAGGAGTTCAGGATTTTTCGGTACCCTATTTTTATGATTTTGAGGGTTTTCTGGGAATTATATGAAGTAGATTGGCTCTGGGGACTGGAGATGGGGTTTAACTGGCTTTAGTTGTGTATGCTCCAGAGGAGGCTGAGAGCTGAGAGGGATTGGAGGGGAAGAGCCTCACACAGAGGTCCTTTCCACCATTACCATGCGGAGTCCAGAGGATGGCTTCAATATTATCTTTCATCAGCCTGGGAGGATTTCAGCAGCACCTCCCCCGTACCTAGCGTATGCCAGGGAGTGATAGACGATCACCCACGGAGTGCCGGGATGAAAGCCAGAATAAGGGGAGTATGGGACCCCTAGCCCGTGTATGTGATCACAACACCAACTTAATATCCCTTTGAGGCCATTGAAACTTATGCAGTGGCAGAGTTTCTCTGGCTCGTAAGGTTATGTAGGGGAGTTATCCCCAATGATGTTTATCCCTTAGGTACATAAGATGATCTGGGGTATCCTTCGACAGGATGCACGGCTTGGTTGATCGGGCTTCAAAGGGCATCTGTGTGGTTCCTTGGCCTGTAGCAGGAAGGCTTTCATCCGGGGTTCAAGGAATGGAGGATTCACAGCATAAAGAAAGGATGGCAGGAAGCGTAGTTCCCGGCGTAGGTTTTATTGGCCAAAAGGGGGAGCTCTCGGCGTAGGGGTTCTCGGCGCGGTAATGACCGCGCCGGGAACCCGGCGCCGGGAGGCCCCCAGGCCGGGAAGGCTGTATCGCAAGAAACTTTGTCTGGCTTGCTGAAGGGGCTAAAGCAAGGGGGATCTCTCGGCGGAGTAGTTCTCGACGGGGAAATGACCACGCCGGGAAGGGGCTAAAGGGTTTATGGCTTAGTTGCGATACCCTGCTCAGGAGATTTCTGGGATTTCTGGCTCGGATTGAGGCAAGATCTAGGCTGTAGGAGGGGATTACATGGGGGTTAGCATCAGTCGAAGGGCAGATCATCCATTATTGAATCCTCGTGGGACGTATGGCATTTCCTCTACTCACCGCTGCTCAGACGGTCAAGAGATTGATGTCTCTGACCCTGAACGAGACGGGAGCTCGACAGACATCTATAATATCTGGAAAAATCATGATCCGAGGGGAAGGAAGAGGGGGGACAGAGCCCAATAACCCATTGAACGAGGGTTGAGATTCCGTCTTCATCCTTCACCAGAGAACAGGCTAGGGAGGGGGCGGTCGAAACATGAATCGGAAAGCTGTAACATCTGGGCAAACTTATATTTAGAAGAACAACCGATGGAAGAAGGGGAGAAAGATAGCAGACATTCCAATCGATCGAATGCTCAAACGAGCCATGTTGATCCTTCATTTCATTGCATCATCCCAAACCTATACAGATCGTAGAAGGTAAATGAAAGACAGAGAAATGGAAATCAAGACCGGAATCCTCCGGCTACATTGATACATCGAGAAAGCCTCGCCAGATTACATCAGAAGAAAAGAAAACAAAGAAAGGAAAGCATGGGGGAGGGCGGAGCATTGACTCCTCTCCCTCGCCGGCTACCCACCTGAATCTCCCTTTTTTCTTTTTCTCTCAGCTTCTTCTTTCTTTCCCTCTCGGTCTCTCTTCTGGCTTTTTTCTATCTGGTTTTCGTTTCTACTGTTCCTCCTCCTTCTTCGTCTCTTTTTCCTCTTCGAAGGGAAGGGGCTTTATAGCCGTCCCTTTTTTGCCTTCTCGGCAGGCACCTCACGGCGCGCCTCAGCTGAGGGCTTCCCGGCGCGCAGGCTCCAGCCTCTTGGTGCAGCCATTGGGCTTTGACAAGGTGGCTCCCGGCGCCACTATTACAGGCCCATTTAGGTCTCTTTGACCAGGCCTTTCATAGGCCCCTCACGTACATCAGTACCCAAGAGGGTCCCCCGTTGGTATTATATTTTGTATTGAGATCATTAGTAGGGTTTTCATCAGTCCACAGACAGGGGTTTCATCAGTGTTGCCATCTGAATGATGACAAAACCGGGCATCATTTTATCGATATCGGCACCTGAATGGTGACGAGATCGGACATCAGCTTTAGTCTGGGAAGACTTCAGCCGGGTGTATAATCTGTGGAGACGATTCTTCTTGTGTTCTGACTTTACAAAAGCCTTTACAATCTTCATCTGCCAGTACCGGCTTCATCTTTATCTTACATCACATCTGTCAATAAGTCGACATCTGACTTACCATGACATGTCATCTGTGGATTCTTGGATGAGGCAGTAACACAGTTCCTATTAAAGTGTGCTAGGAAGTCTCATTAGTCAAGTGACTACTGCTTTGTTAGTGTTGCCATCTGAGTGACATCGGCACCGGACATCAGCTCGGCCGACAAAGGCTTCAGCCGGGTAAATAGTTGACGAGCTTCATCATTGGTCTTTCACTGTGGGTATGATCTGCTTCCACTCTTGTTCATTTTCAAGGTGTCAACAAATACCCCCCACCTACGGGCGGCGTAAGCGCAGAATAAGCGGCACGGGGCCTGCAGGTGACTTTCATTATTCGAGGGTATCTTCCTCAATTTCTTTTCAATCCGATCCTTAGACCTGATCATCTCGTTGCAACAATATTCTGTACACGTATCTTTCTTTTCTATCTTCATATTTTTTGACTTTATTTTCTACTTTTTGGAGCTTCTCGGCACGAGGCCATAGGCTTCTCGGCGCGTGAAGACCTCTCGGCGTGGAGACGGGGGTCTCGGCGCGCCTAGCTTCCCGGCGCGGAGGGCTTCTCGGCGCGGAAAGCTTCTCGGCGCGGAGGGCTTCTCGGCGCGCACTTTGGCCGAAGAGGGGCTCTCGGCCTGTGGGTTCTCGACGCGCATTTTACTGCGCCGAGAACCCTTCGCTTCGGGCTTCTATTTGAGGCGCCGAAAGCCTCGTGGCTTCTCATTATTCACAGCCCCTTCTCTCTCTTCACTTTCTTTTCTCTCTCGGTGGTGGCGGCGAGCTCCTCCCCTCCGACCATCCGGCTTCTTCCCGTCTTATTTGATTTCGCCTGGGTATGACGATCTTTGGGATTTAATCCCTTTTGTTTCCGGGATCACCCCCTCTTGGTTGGTGACTCCCTATTCTTCTTGGGCAGACCCCAAATAAGGGGAGATGCTGCCAAAATTTTCATAGGGTCTCATGTTACAATCTTTAAAAGACTGCCCATTGTTCTAGGACTTTTAATTCACTTTTCTTCTTTGATTGCAGACACTGCAATGGCTTCAGGCTCTGTTGCGGCATCCCCTGGAGGTGTCGAGGCCAGTTCGTCGGCCCAGCCAGATATATCACGGGCCACAGTAAACTGGCTGAATGTGCACAGCCTCGACTTCGGATACGATAAGATCGCTTCCGTTGATGAATCATCCGATTCTGATACCGATATGGTGTCAACATCCCGGGTATACTCCACTACCATGGAAACATGCTTTAGACGGGGCACTGATTATCGCCCGGATTTCCCGAAGGACAAACACTTGCTGCCGTTTATCCGGACCTTCACCGTGGGTGGAATGCGGAACTACCGAATAGCTCGTATAGTTGAAGCCGCAATTCTGGTTGAGAGAGACAGCCTGAAAGATTCAGTATATCATGGAAAGGCTATATATCTTCCCGGGGAGAAGCGTGACTGGGATGCAGTCCTTGGCATATCGGAGCTAGAGCCGAAAAAGAAAATGCTGACCCAGGCCCCGGAGTTCACACTTGCTCGGTGGGATAATGCCAGTGGCCGAGTCAATAGGGAGAAGCCCGGCTATGGTCTCTTCCTGGCGCCAGTGAAGTGGGGGTACCGCGAAGAGCCTTTTGTGCTGAATTGTTCGGCCATTCAGTTCAAGTATCATTTGGCCGCTGGTTGGTTTGGGGATACCAAGATCACTGACGCCCACCTATTTCGAGCAGGAGCCGTGGAATTTACTGAGTTTGTTCTGAAGGAATATGCCCCTCTGCTGATCAGAGCCGGGGTATATCATAGTGTCTTTGCTTCCAGATCTCGATATCCCATATCCCGAGGGTTATGCTGTGGGATGTTCGAGGTCTTCTGCCCCTTATTCAACATATTTTATACAGCAGAGGGTGAGACATCTCTCTGTCACAGCTTTCTGGATTGCCTATTGACGGCGAGCCATATGAAGAAGTTTGCTTGGCAGATTCTGAGAAGGATAGCTCCGATGGTGAAGGCAGATATTCCATTGGCTTCTCATACCGGTACCTTATGAAGGCATATCGCTCCATCTGTCTAGCGTACAGTAGAGGGTCCTCCAAAGGTTATCATCCCCGGGAGAAAGGCAGTAAGCTGAGGGTCCGGATAGGGCAGTGGATTCAATATTTCTTTGACGGGCCCTTGAAATATGCCGACTTCCCTTCCGTGGGTCCGACTGCTAGCAAGCAGGTAAGGGCTCCTCGTTATAAGTCGGCGCTGCCATCTTCATTGCGCCGTGCAGGCAGCGGTGGTCCCAACCCAGCAGGCGTAGACCCCATCACACATTGTGCGGCTTACTTCACATTCTGGCTGTGCACTTTCGCTCTCCCTCAAGGGGACGAGACAATCATCCGGCCAGAAGCTATATATCCGGCCTGTCAGATGGCCTGGGGAATGAGGCTGTCGCTCTGCCCAGTGGCCCTGTGTTTGATATACAAGTCTTTGGGGGATTTGTACAAGCATCGGACTCCCCGTTCTTTGAGGACCGTGGGTCCTTTTCATTTCTTCAACGCCTGGGTCTGCAGTCTATTCCCTAAATTGGCTCCCAGAACTTTGCAGGCAGATACAGTACTGCCCAGAATGATTGAGTTTGCCAGTGCTGAACCTGGTCCTTTCTATGATCAGCTGTTCAAAATAAGGGGTCGACTGATAAAGGTGCCGGTGGATGCCCCTAGCAGTATTCATTTCTGGAGCTTGGCGGCAGGTTCAACTCCTTTGATTCATTCTCAGAGAGAGTGCAAGCTGGAAGAGGTAGAGACCTATATTCATCCTGTCTCAGGGGTTAATACTGCTCGGCCAATCCTGGAGCCGGAGCTGGTCAGATGGGCCATGGCCATCCGGCCTAGTGTCTTAGTTTTCAGAAAGGGTGGCCTGCTCCTTCTGGAACCACACTATCCATTCCGCTTTGGGCGGAACTTTGGTTACGAGCAGCATATCCCCACAACGGTTGCTCAACTTCCCCTGGATAGCCGGGCTAAGCATGGGTCCACCATTGTCAGCGATGGCCGGTTGTGGTGGGATTTTTACCATCGCCAGGATGGTGCAGTTTTCAGAGTTCCCACAGTTTCTAACCGTGTTCCCCGGGTAACATCAGAATATATCAAATGGTGGAACATTCAAACCAGCTTTTACAGGGATAGTATATTTGCATTCTGGGACGTGGCCGAGCGATCCTTTCTGAAACAACAGCCCGGGCCAGTGTTTGACATCCCCGAGGCCCACCTGAAAAGGCCTTATTCACAACACCAGAGGGAGGCGGAGAACTATCTGGCCCAGCGTCGGGCTTTGAAGGAAAAGAATTCCGACCCGCCTGCTCCTGTTTTCGCTGCTATCAACGAGGACACTTTCATGCAGAGCTTGAAACATCTGAGCCATGTGGGGGGCGCTCGTTTGGAGGCGTAACAATACCCCTTTCCTGTCGAAGAGCCGCTCCCGGCAGTAGTCCCTTGGAGGGGTCCGACAGATAGATTTCATCCCTATAGGACGTTTGTGCGCCGGGAAGATAGAACCCAGACGTACTACAAGCAAACGTCTTGGCTGTTTATTCTGCTGATTTTACATGGGTTATCTGCAGAAAGCCCGATAGCCGGCATTTTGAACAAGCCGTTGTTTATCTCTTTTCATTATGTCGACGGCTGGGGTATGGACCACCTCGACTTATTTCGGTGTCTTGACCTTCATGGTCATAGTGACCTGGCAGCTTTAGTGGAGAAGTGCCAGGTACTTGGCGATGTATGATGGCTTATCAAGGAGGTTGCTTCCCGCTCCAAGGAGGTAGCTTATCTGTACTGGCCGCTCTCTGTCTTTTACGACGGCCCAGCAGGTATGATCTCTTCTTTTCTGACTGCGGTGATTTCTGCTCAGTATTCACACTTTGCATCCACTAATCACATTACTTCTCTGACATCTTCAACAGACAGGCCTGATATAAAGCGACAGGGGCTTTATAGAAAAATCATTGCGCAGGCTGAGAAGCCTACTTATTTTGAAATCCCTGCAGCAGCACCAACTACTACTCCCCTGCCTCCCGACAAGAAGAGAAAAGCTTCCGTAGTTAAGGCTGTAGTTGGGAAGGCCAGGAAGGCCAAGAAGACTTATGCTCAGCAATCGGCTTCGGTAGCTATGGACACCGGGACCCCTCTCCCTGATATTCCTTCATTTGATGAGTTCGAATCTGAAAGGGAGGTTGCTCAGACATCGGTTCAGGGTAACATCAATAACCTGCAATTGCATTCTTCATCCTCTTTTGCTGGATTTCAAAGAAGTCCTTGAATCTGACCCCTCCCTTTTGCACAGCCCAGGAGCCAGTTGTGGCATCTTCTGTGGTGGAGACCAGGCTGCCTTCTCCCACGCCGGCTAGTGAGGCGGAGGGTAAGCATGCCTTTTTCATCTTTTCCTGCATACTTCAATTACTTTTCATTGTCCCTCTCACAAGCTTTTCCCTATAGTGATGGTCGGTGAGGAGACTGAAATTACGGGAGAGGCTGGCGATATTACTCAGCCACAGGAGGGTCATAAGACCCAGACGAAACGGGGCCTCGTCCCTGTGAGGCGTATAGTTACCCGGTCTTCGTCCAGGCAGACGTTACAAATGGCGGTCCCGCCCATGGATAGTGTAGAAATTTCTTCAAGTAGCTCCGCGACCGCTTCTGAGGCAGATGGAGAAGAAGCAGGCTTCAGCGAGAGCGAGACGGAGGGCGTTTCCAAATCAGAGGCCCCATCCGCATGCCCCGCCATTGTCCCATTATTCACCCCCTCCAAGTTGCTGGCGCTATCTCCTGAGGAGGAGTTGCAAGAGGAGTTTACCGGGCTCGACACCGAGATTGACATAACTCCACCATTTGTTACTCCGACTACGGAGCTTCCTTCTCTTTCACCCCACTTCGAGGGTGTGGACCTGCTTCAAAGGTGGGTTCCTTTTCATATGTGTTGCTTCATCTGTTTCTTTCATCTAGTGCTGAAAGTTGCTTTGCTTTGGTCTTAGGGCATTGTCACTGCTAGCTCAGACACAACCGCAGCTATCACGGACATTTCTTCTACGAACTGGGCTATTGTCCCTTTTCTGCCTTTAACTTGCATGGGAGTTCCTGAGATCATTCGCCCTGTGCTAGTGCGGATACAGTCTTCGACAGATTTAGCATCGTTGGATTTAGGGGCCTCAGGATAGAGTTGCATTCCTATCAAGGCTTCGGATTTCAGAGCCGAAGCGAATCCATCTAGAAGCTCTGCTTTTATACCGGCTGCAGTAATGTCAATTGCGCCTAAGTCAGCAGTCCCTGCCATAGTGGCTATAGAGACTGGACTTCTGCCTTTTCCGACTATAGCAGCTCCATCCCTGTCACCAGAAAGAGCAACTGAAGATGAAGCCCCTATTCAAGAGACTCATGAAGAGGTAGCTCCATCCTTCATCGATTCTCCCCCTGTGGATGTTCAAGCTATAGCTTCCGATACAGCGATAGGGGAGGAATCTTCAGCTCAGCAGGAGAGCACAGAGAAGGACTGGCCAGCCCTTACAGCAGATCTGTCGTCTTCGTCCTCTCAGCCGGACGTTGCATTGTGGGAAGATATCGATGGCGAGGTGACCTTTGAAGTCGTCCCCTCTGCCTCCTTCGGCTTCGCTTCCTCTAATAACTTTTTCTGGCAGCATCTGGACATGCTACGTCAGCTGGTAGAATCCCAGCCTGGCTTGACGTATCTGCAACTGAAGGAAGTCGCCAATCGCTTCACCGCTGGCTTGCAGGCCATGGGCTGCCCTTTGGACATATGGGTTCAGCGGGTGCTGCTTCTACTGAAATTCGTGCATCAGAGAGACTTCCTAGCACGGACCATGGTTGATAAGCTAACGGTGTTGAAGTTGCAGAGGTCAGAATATAAATCTGAGCTGGGGAAGCTGACGCTTATGCTTGATGGACGCCGAGCCGAGCTACAAGGTGTTATTCAGCGGGAAGAAGTTATGCGGGACCGGATGGCCATCCTGGAGACGGAGCTCTCTGGACTTCGAGCCGAACTGCAGCAATTATCCTTTATCCGGCCGTGGTCCGAAGAGGAGGTAGCCTAGCTGGAGGGACGAGTGATGTCTCTCCAGGACATGTCCATTGGACTTCAGGAGGAGGAGGCGCGCCTTCATGAGCTGGGGGCCGCTCCTTATGTGGGTCTTCTGGCCTTCGAAGATATATTCCGGCGGCCATAAATTGTCTATCCCTTCTTTTTCTTTTTGTTCTCTTTTGTGATATGGTGTCCCCTCGGGGCCCTTTATGTACTCCATTTTTAATGGAAAGGAATCTCTTGGCTTCATGCGTCTCCATCTTATTCTG
This sequence comes from Amorphophallus konjac, assembly GCA_022559845.1. Taxonomy (NCBI): domain Eukaryota; kingdom Viridiplantae; phylum Streptophyta; class Magnoliopsida; order Alismatales; family Araceae; genus Amorphophallus; species Amorphophallus konjac. The sequence continues at coordinate 331,151,186 of CM040118.1, forward strand.
CATGTGGTTTTATCACTTTGGAAGGTGGGGTAGCGGTTTTGACAATCCCTCATGCGAATGACTCGTACCTTGGCAGGAGAGCGTCCACCCCTTCAGAGAAAGGATGGGGAACTCGCTCCACCACGTGACGGCATCCGAGGATGTGCTTGAACCGAATTTTGTTGGTGGCAGCAAACGTCCTATTGGCCATGTGTGCCGTAAGGGAGACGATTTGCCGGAATGCAAATGAGGGGGTCTCATCAGAGTAGACGTATGGTCTAGGCTGAGTAGAGACTATTGAAGGTGGGACATTGAAAAGGATATGTGGTTCTCATCAGAACGGACATAAAGTACGAACTGGACAGATTGTATCATTGGCCGGGCGATGTACCGATCAGCCAACGGTTGACTTCATCATCGATATTGAGCTTATATCGATGCAAGGGGGATTTTAGAATAGACGTAAGGTCTAAACTGGGTAGGGTTTCATCATTGATCGGGCAAGGTGCCGGTCGATCAATAGCGGGTTTCATCATCGATATTGGGTTTATATCGACGCAAAGGGATTTCATGAGTTTCATCAGAATAGACGTAAGGTCTAAACTAGATAGGGTATTATCATTGATCGGGCAAGGTGCCAATCGATCAATAGTTGGTTTCATCATCGATATTGGGTTTATATCGATGCAAAGGGATTTCATGAGTTTCATCAGAATAGACGTAAGGTCTAAACTGGATAGGGTTTCATCATTGATCGGGCAAGGTGCCAATCGATCAACAGTTGGTTTCATCATCGATATTGGGTTTATATCGACGCAAAGGGATTTCATGAGGTTCATCAGAATAGACGTAAGGTCTAAACTGGATAGGGTTTCATCATTGATCGGGCAAGGTGCCAATCGATCAACAGTTGGTTTCATCATCGATATTGGGTTTATATCGACGCAAAGGGATTTCATGAGTTTCATCAGAATAGACGTAAGGTCTAAACCGGACAGAGGATTTCATCATTGATCGGGCGAGGTGCTGGTCGATCAACGGTGGGACGTACATAAAGGTGTACGTCTCGTCAGGATAGACGTAAGGTCTATTCCAACAGGTTTTATCGCAGGTGGGGCTTGCCAAGAAATGCGTAGGTTTCATCAGGATCGACGTGAGGTCTGAGCTGGACAGGCTTCATCAGAATGGTGATGGGTTTCATTATCGGTGGGACGTTTGAAAGAGGGTATGTAGATTTCATCAGGGTAAACGTAAGGTCTGCCCCGGAAGGGTTTTATCATCGGTGGGGAATGGAGCCAACTGACCGACGGAAGGTTTCATCAGTGAAGGGGAGGTAATGGCAGCGTGCCGGTTGGCATGGAACTTCGAATTACCACATTACTGACCCAAGCGCCCTTTCGGGTTTTCACCGGAGCCAGCCCCCTCTTGCTTTTGCCCACGCGCCCTTTCGGGTTTTCACGTGGCGGGGTACCCGATTTTGCCTGCAGTGCCCTTTCGGGTTTTCACCACAGCTGGGTTTTAGCCATTTTTGCCCTTGTTCAGAATGTCCGAACAAGTCTGGCGGGGTATCTCTATTTTTAACCCCATCTTTTTTTATTTATTATATATATATATATATATATATATATATATTTTCTGAATTGGGATTTTTAGCACGGATCAGGGGATGTGCTGCTTCATCAGTGGCTGCTCTTATCATCGGTATTGGGTATATACCAATGCAAGGATTTCATAGGCTTCATCAGGATAGACGTAAGGTCTAAACTGGATAGGTTTCATCATTGATCGGGCAGTGCGCCAATCGATCAACAACATGTTTCATCATCGGTATTGGGTTTATACCAATGCAAGGATTTCGTAAGTTTCATCAGGATAGACGTAAGGTCTAAACCGGACAGGTTTTATCATTGATCGGGCAGTGCGCCAATCGATCAACAGCGGTATTGGGTTTATACCAATGCAAAGATTTCATATGTTTCATCAGGATAGACGTAGGGTCTAGCCCGGATAGGTTTCATCGCTGATCGGGCAGTGTGCCAATCGATCGGCAGCGAGTTTCATCATCGGTATTGGGTTTATACCAATGCAAGGATTTCATAGGTTTCATTGGGATAGATGTAGGGTCTAGCCCGGACAGGTTTCATCGCTGATCGGGCAGTGTGCCAGTCGATCGACAGCGAGTTTCATCATCGATATTGGGTTTATACCAATGCAAGGATTTCGTAAGTTTCATCAGGATAGACGTAAGGTCTAAACCGGACAGGTTTTATCATTGATCGGGCAGTGCGCCAATCGATCAACAGCAGGTTTCATCATCGGTATTGGGTTTATACCAATGCAAAGATTTCATATGTTTCATCAGGATAGACGTAGGGTCTAAACTGGATAGGTTTCATCACTGATCGGGCAGTGTGCCAGTCGATCGGCAGCGAGTTTCATCATCGGTATTGGGTTTATACCAATGCAAGGATTTCGTAAGTTTCATCAGGATAGACGTAAGGTCTAAACCGGACAGGTTTTATCATTGATCGGGCAGTACGCCAATCGATCAACAGCAGGTTTCATCATCGGTATTGGGTTTATACCAATGCAAAGATTTCATATGTTTCATCAGGATAGACGTAGGGTCTAGCCCGGACAGGTTTTATCATTGATCGGGCAGGGCGCCAATCGATCAACAGCAGGTTTCATCATCGGTATTGGGCTTATACCAATGCAAAGATTTCATATGTTTCATCAGGATAGACGTAGGGTCTAGCCCAGACAGGTTTCATCGCTGATCGGGCAGGATGCCGACCGATCAACAGCAGGTTTCATCATCGGTATTGGGTTTATACCAATGCAAAGATTTCATATGTTTCATCAGGATAGACGTAGGGTCTAAACTGGATAGGTTTCATCATTGATCGGGCAGGATGCCGATCGATCAACGGTGAACTTCACCATGGTGGGACTTTGGACAAGGTATGAGGGTTTTATCAGGACAGACGTAGGGTCTATACTGGGTGGGTTTGATCGTTGATCGGGCAAGGTGCCGGTCGATCGATGAGAGGTTTATGGCGGGAGGTGAGGCTTCTTTAGGATCACCACGTTACTGACTCAAGCGCCCTTTCGGGTTTTCGCCGGGGCCAGCCCCCTCTTGCTTTTGCCCACGCGCCCTTTCGGGTTTTCACGTGGCGGGGTACCCGATTTTGCCTGAAGTGCCCTTTCAGGTTTTCACAACAGCTGGGTTTTAGCCATTTTTTCCCTTGCTCAGAAAACCTGAACAAGACCGGCAGGGTATCTCTATTTTTAACCCCATCTTTTTTATTTATTTATTTCCATTCTTTTATTCTCTCTTCCCCTCTTTTTTGGGAGGGTGACAAGTCGGAATGCCATTAGATCATGATGAGGGATGGCTTGGCTAGGGCGGAGTGCCGCTATACCAAGAAAGGGTGTAGCTCGGCTAGGGCGGGATGCTGCTAGACCAAGGAAAGGGTATATCTTGGCTAGGGCTGGATGCCACTAAGCCAAAGAAAGGTAGCTTGGTTAGGGCGGAGTGCCACTAATCCAAGGAAAGGGTGTATCTCGGCTAGGGCGGGATGCCACTAAGCCAAGGAAAGGGTGTATCTCGGCTAGGGCTGGATGCCGCTAGACCAAGGAAAAGGTGTATCTCGGCTAGGGCTGGGTGCCACTAAGCCAAGGAAAGGTAGTTTTTGCCCGATTACTCAGGGAATATTGGTTGTGCAGCATGATACAGCTTGAGGTGTTTACCGTTGAGTGGCGAGAACTGAATTTCCCCTCGATGGTTAACAATTATGTAGGCCCCTCCTTCGTAGACCCTTTGTATCACATAAGGACCTTCCCAATTAGCATTCAGCTTTCCTTTTGGGTTGGACGCCATGACTTCTTTTTTATTGACCATGACGAGGTCACCTTTCTTGAATTCTCGTCCTCTTACGAGTTTATTGAATGCAGTGGCCATGCGGGCCTGATACATTTGGATATTCTTCTGAGCTTGGAGGCGCTTCCCTTCCAATTCAGTCAGTTCTTCTAACCTTCTTTCAGCATTTGTTTGTTCGCCACGGGCCAGGCCATATTGGATTGACACTCTGAGTGACGGGACTTCCAGCTCTAGTGGAACCACTGCCTCTGAGCCGTATACCAATTAGTATGGTGAGCACCCTGTAGGTGTCTTAAAGACGGTGTGGTATGCCCACAGAGCTTCATACATCTTTTCTTCCCAGTCCTTCTTATTAGAACTGACAACCTTGGCTAGCAAGGTGCACAAAGTCTTGTTAAAAGCTTCTGCCAATCCGTTTGCCTGGGGATTGTAGGGAGTGGAGGTTCTCCATTCAATCTTATACTTCTCGGCAAGCCGATAGATTTTCTGATTTCTGAAATGACTTCCATTATCAGATATTATTCGGTTGGGGATCCCGAATCGGAAGATAATATTCTGCTTGATAAATCTGGCGACCAGTTCACCAGTCACTTCTCTTAATGCTACAGCTTCCGCCCATCGGGAGAAGTAATCTGTCATGGCCAATATGTACTTATGACCGGCCGAGGAGGTCGGCAGTGGCCCGACTACATCAGTTCCCCATTGTGCAAACGGCCAGCTAGGGACTGTAGGGTGCAGAGTTGTAGGTGGCCTTCTAGGCACGGTAGCATGCTCCTGACACTTCTGGCATGACTTTGCAAATTTACAGCAGTCTTCAAACATGGTAGGCCAACAGTAGCCCAGCTTTTTGATTTCTATCTTCATTTTGGGGCCAGCCTGGTGGGCGCCTGCTGTCCTAGCGTGTATTTCTTTCATCGCTTGCCAAGCTTCCTCAGTGGACAGGCAGCGGAGTAGAATCTTTTTGCGTGCATCCGCCATTATTCGGAATAAAGTTCCATTTTTGAATTCATAGGAATCTTTGATTATCGGGAGTTTCATCTTTTCCTCCCTTTTCTATGGCAGCTGTTGGTGCAGAAACCACTGTAGCAAATGCTGTCTCCAATCAGACGCCTGTACTGCGCTGACAGTGGCAACTTCTTCCTCTTCATGGCACCCTTCTAGCATACTGGGGACTTGCCGTCGGTTCATAACAACAATGTTCAGTGTTTCATCTGGCGGGACTGCTAGCGAGCTGGCCAGCTTTGCCAGTGCATCAGCCTGGGCATTATGTCCACGGCCCACATGTTTGAGTTCAATATGATAGAACTTTGCCATGAGGCGCACAGCTTTCTGGTGATAGGGATTTAGTTCTGGCTTCCGCACTTCGAACTCCCCTTGGACTTGTTTTATTATCAACATCAAATCCCCGAATACCTGAAGCATTTGGATACCCATGTTGAGGCTGATATTGAGTCCGATTATCAGAGCTTCATATTCGGCTTCATTATTGGTGCATGGCTTGTTTATAGAACAGGAAGTATGCACAACCTCCCCCTCTAGTGATTTCAGCACAACACCGGCTCCAGCCCGTATTCTGGTCTTTCCATCGGAATCTGTCTCCGTTCTGGATGCTCCATCAAAGAACAGTTGCCACATAACTGGCTGAGCTTGACAGACCTCGAGTGTCTCATCATCAGGTAATTCAGTCCCCAACATATCATTCTCTGGCACAGGATGCTCCGCGAAGAAATCAGCCACGGCCTGTCCTTTTATTACCCTCTGGGGTATATATGTGATATCGAATTCCATCAGAATTAATGCCCATTTGCCCAACCGGCCTTTCAGTACTGGCTGAGTCAATATGTATTTGAGTGGATCTGCTGCAGATATTAATCTGATTTCATGTGACAACATGTAGTGTTGGAGCCTTTTGATAACAAAGACTAGTGCCAAGCAGGTCTTCTCTATGTAGTTGTAGCTTTCTTCAGTTCTCATCAGCCTCCTACTTAGGTAGTACAGGGCTTGTTCTTTGCCTTCCTCATTTATCTGTGCCAGCATTGCCCCCAGGGAACAGTATGTGGCTGTGATATATAGTATCAATGGCCTGCCCTTAATGGGTGCCCCCAGCACCGGAGGGGTCTTGAGGTATTCTTTCAGCTTCTCAAAGGCTTCCTGATAGCCATCGTCCCAGAGGAACGGCACATCTTTCATCATGAGTTTGTGAAAGGGGTGGCATCTTCCCGATAGATTTGATATAAATCGTCGGATGTAGGCCAGACGCCCTTGCAGGGATCTCAACTCGTGCAGATTCCTTGGTGGAGGGAGCTCCTGGATAGCTTTAATCTTGGATGGATCAATTTCAATACCCCTATGTCGGACAATAAATCCGAGGAATTTTCCACTGGACACGCCAAAGGCGCATTCCATAGGATTCATCTTGAGTTCATATTTGCGCAACCTCTGGAATACTATCCTTAGGTCTTGCAAATGATCTTCTCTTTTGCTGGTTTTTACCACCAGATCATTAATGTAGCACTCTACCTTTTTGAAGAGCAGATCATCAAAGATCTTTGTCATAGCTCTTTGGTAGGTAGCGCCGGCATTCTTGAGGCCGAACGGCATCCTTTTGTAGTGAAATATCCCCTTCGGAGTGCGGAATGTAGTGTGCACTCTGTCTTCTTCAGCAATCCAGATCTGATTGTATCCGGATGACCCATCCATAAATGATAGGGCCTCATGGCCAGTAGTTGCATCGATCATCACCTCAGTGATTGGCACCGGGAAATCATCTTTCGGGCAGGCCTTATTAAGGTCCCGAAAATCGACACATATTCTGATCTGCCCGTTCTTCTTCTTTACGGGCACTATATTGGCCAGCCATGTAGTATACTGGTTTTCTTCGACAAAGCCTACGTCAGTCAGCATGTCAACCTCTTTGTTAATCTGATTTATCAGTTCAGGACGCATTCTCCTGGAAGGCTGCTTTACAGGGTTAGCCTCTGGGTTTATTGCCAATCGGTGCTGTGCCACATCAGAGCTCAGTCCTGGCATTTCATCATATGTCCATGCAAAACAATCTCAGAATTCTGTCAAGAACTGTATATATTGTTCCCTGACATCTGGCTCCAGCAGTGCGCTGAGGAATGTCGGCCTTGGCTCATCTGCGGACCCCAAATTTATTTCTATCAGCTCATCGACGGTGGCTTGGCCTCCGTCTTCGACTTCGGGCGGGGCTTCTTGCAAATCAATAAAGCCTCCCGGGATATAATCTTCTTCAGTTTCATGCTCCTCTGCTTCATCATACTGGTCATCAGCGGATGCTGGCGCATCATATAGGGCCAATATTATCGGATCCTGTTCAGTCTGCTCCGAGGGCGAGACTGGTTCAGCAGGAAATTCAGAAGTGGACTCCTCCGTCCTTAGAGGCTCTTCTAATGTGGGTTCCCTTGAAAGGTCATCATTCTGCAGAGCCCGGAATTCTTCTAGGATGCGCCCGAACTCCAGACACTCCTCCAGCTCTCTGGCTATTTGATCTTCATCCGGGGTTCCCGTATCAAATTTTGCTTCAGCCTGGAACAGATCCTCTTTGGAAGATAGGTCCTCCCAGTACCAAGTTTTCTTTGTCTCATCAGATGTCTCTGTTTCTGGCAGGTTGTCTAAGGCTTCATTGCTTATTATGGATTGATAAATGATTTCTTCATCTTCCGAGGGGTATTTGTCATATCCTACCTCGGGAGGATCGTCATGCTGGTAGGAGACAGATATGACGTCTACCTCAGCCTCATAGTATTCTTGGAGGGTATAACCCAATCCTGGGTGTTGAGTGATCTTCCTCATTTCTTTACTATCTCGAGGTGGATCCCACAGTTCCTTGAATGCCTTCTTCTGAGCAGCAGGCTGCATTGATGGCATTTGCATCTTGGAGAACATTTGTGAAACCCGTTGGGTAGTATAATCCAAGCCTGTAATCGGTACCATCCGGTTTGCAGCTTCTTCAGGGGCCATACAGTCTTGATCATCTTCTTCGACTGGCTCCCCGGTGTAGAATATAATAAGAGGCTCGCAGAAGCGAGGGATTTCCATAGTCTTTAGTGGTAGCACCGTTTGGTACTCAAGGCTGACGATGGGTTTAAATAAACCCTGTGGCACCTCCACCTGAGTGTACTTTTTGCTTCATTTCTTCATCGGCATTATCCGGGTGGGCGCTAGGAGGGGTAATTCGAGCAAAGTCACCGGCATAAGAGATGTGAGATACATTATGCTTATTAACATAGCCCTTTGGTGGTGGTGGAGACCAGTTCCTTATCTCTTTCTCAGGCTTTTTCTGGCTGACCACAGCCTCTTTCCTTTCGCACTTTTGCGACACCTCGGTGTAGTAGGATGCATCGAGCATATGGCACTCGAACACTTCGAAGGGATGCAGATCCGCAAACACCCTTTCTTCTTTTCCTTCATGGCAGTATTTAATGCACTGATGTAGCGTGGATGGCACTATTTGATATTCATACAGCCATGGTCTCCCCAGCAGGGCCTTATACGTGGTGTTGGAGTCGATCACATAGAATCGTACCACTGTAGTGAGGTCTCCCAATGTGAGGTTGAAATCAGCTACCCCAAGAGGTGTCTCACACTTTTGGTTGAATCCTGCAATCTTCATGTCTCTGACCTTGGTGAGCTGCAGATCAAAGTAATATTTCTGATAGATGTGGTATGGGAGAATGTTCACAGCAGCCCCGGGATCTATCAGTATTCTGCTTATCGGCTGACAATTCAGGGAACCCCTCATATACAGTGGTCTGTTATGGCCGAAATTTGGGATTAGCATATCATCCTCTGTGAATGTGACTGATGGACCAAAATTCACTTCTGTCAAGAGTGCTTCATACTGTGCCGGCGACTGCAAGGCATCAATAATGGCTTGGCGAGCCTCTTCACTCAGAGAGAGGATTTCCCAGATGGAGAACCTGGTAGGGAGCTTCTTTAGCATTTTCATGATCCGGCTGCCCACCCGGACGTTAGACAGTCTCATCTCCTCCACCCAACGGGGTCTTGGAGGTTCATGTGGTGCCTGTGGCCTTTGCTGCCCAGTGTCGGTTTTACCCTCTTGATCGGTTTCCCGGGAGGCTTCTTCTGTAGTAACGACCCCTGTTTCTGCTAGAGGGTTACTTCCTTTATTTTCTTCATGCTGCTTCTGCTTCCTAACTGCAGTCTGCTGGCATTTATTATTTTCAGCTGAAGCAGTGTGAGCCAGCTGCTCATTTTCCAAACTGGACAAGAATTCCAGGAATGAAGGAGCCTCTTCTTTTTCTTGGTACAAGCTGGCAGGGGGAGGAACCTGGACACCTCGTACCTCTGGCTCGGGGATCTGATAGGGTTGCTCCCCTCTGAATATAATATTATGATTAGCTGGTGGCGGGCGCCCCCATCTTTTCCCAGAACGTGTTGCATGGGCTGAGGTAGAGGCCTCAGCATGGTTGGCTTCTAGCGGGGCATTTGATGCTTCATCCTCATCATTCTCCCCGGGCAAGGAAAAGAGTACCGACAGGGTATTGCATTGTACTGTCGTGACTTTCTTTCCCCTTTTGGACTTGGGCCGTCTCTTCCTCTTCTGGGAATTTGGCTTTGCTGGCACCTGCCCCCAGAAGGGCTCATTTTCAGCTTTTTCTTGTTCTGCCTCTGGTTGCTCTTTCATTTTCAATTCTTCGAGCTGCTCCCAGAGTATACAGTCTTTTATCAGCAGGTTTTTGGGCTTTTTCTGCTCATATTAATCGAGCTCATTGATATACTGCTGTAGACGCCTGGCTGCAGGACTTACTTCTTTATGTGTAGGTAGGGGAGTTTGTCTCCTCCGGTTGTGAGTAGGGATCCGGATGACTGGCCCGGTCTCAGCTGTACGCCATACTGGCTTTACTGGAGGCGGCTCAGGCCTTGGGGTGACACCCCGGATAGTTGCCCCACTGGTGCTGGCTGCAAGAGTCTTTTTCCTGTTCTTTATGGGCTTCGTCTGCCATCCTTCCTGATCTTTCAGTGGGGTGAGGAGGCAAGCTTCATAAGTATGCCTGGTACATTCTTCAACGGCTTCCTCAGGCAGCTGCTGATAGACTGAAATCACATTGGCGGCCATCCTCCAGGGCGGAGGCTCATGCGAATGAGGTGGCTTCACCTGGTAATCACCCAACTGTAGCTCACCCTTTTTGACCATTCCTTCCATAATATCCTTGAAGACATAACAATCTTCAATTGCGTGCCCCAGCGCACGGTGAAATGGACAGAACAACGGATCATCTTTCTTTGTTGCATCCGCAGGTCTCTTCGGTTCAGGCAACGTTACCTTGTTGAACTTATATGCCCAGTTAAATAGTGCTGATGTCTTATCTTTGGGAAAAGAGTAAGCCCTTCTCATTCTGTCTGTCAGAGAGACCTTATCTTTTCTTTCTGTTGCACCCTCAGGCGGGGGAGCTTCATCTGCCTCCTTTTTCCCTTTCTGTTGCTCGAAGGTTCTAAAATCGACGGCGTTAGCCTCAGTATGTGATGGCCGTCGATCATTGGTTTTACCCTTCGTCATAGTGGGAGCATTGGCGGTCGGACGCTTGGACAAGAACGTCTCGACTTCCGCCACTATATTGTTCAGCCGGTCAAATGTTCTGACATCTGCACCGATCATCTTTTCTAGCACCTCTCTCTTGAGGCTCTGTTTACATATCTGCACTGCATCTTCCTGATGAGGAGGTCTTCGGCATCTCATGGCTAAGTTTCTCCACCTTTTGATGTAATCCAGTGCTGTTTCATCCTGCCTTTGCTTGGTTGCATATAGTTCCGCTATTGTAATTTCTCTTTCCGTGACATGAAATCTGTCGCGTAACTTTCTTTGCATATTAGGCTAATCAATCACTGATCCAGCGAGCAGGCTTGAATACCATTCAAAGGCTATCCCAGTGAGGGATGAGCCAAAGAACTTAAGCAGATAGGCTTCATCAGCTGCCAGGTCGCCCATAATTATGGTATAGTAAGCAATGTGCTCCCTGGGAGAGCCCTGGCCGTTGAATTTCTCAAATTTCGGCGACTTACTGACCCCTGGGGGTAGTCTTTTAGCAGCATACTAGGGAGGATACGGTACTTTGTACACATAATAGGTACTTACACCATCACCGGTCTTCTCAGACAGCTTCATCTCCATAATTCTTTCAATCATCAGCTTGTGGGCTAGGGCTGGATCTATCTCTTCTGGGAAGAAGTGAGCTTGTTGTTGGCTGTGAGGAGTTGTCATCACAGTGGCGCGCAAGGTGGGCGCAGTAGGTTGTGTCTGAGATGCAGAGGGCTGAGCTACTGTTTGCTGTGGAACAGGTTGGCTCGGTGCTTTGCCCTTATCAGCCAGGAGAGGATTAGCTGGGATAGCCGTGTCTGTTGAGCTGGAAGTATGCCCGACAGGCTCGGCTTGCTTGGAGACCGGTGTAGCTTCATGTCTCTCATTGAGCTGTCTTTTGAGAGCACTGATCTCCTGTTGATATCTTCTAAACATCATCTGGATCATGGGATCCAGAGTCGATGGGATCTGTATATCTTCTGAAGTCCTTTCAGCATCATCAATGAAGGGATTGTCTCCTTCTTCCGTTGTCACCACATTGACTGTCATGGTGGTGATCTTGCGGGTTTCATCATCAATTTTCATCTTATCTTTTGCAGCCTGACCTCTTCGTGTGACGGGGCCTGGTCTGGTAGCCAGCCTGAGCAGTTCATCTGGCTGAGTTGGTAGCATATCCTGCCCCCTGGCCATTCCAGCCATGTTACAGGCGAAGATTTGCATTCTTCCCTTCTGCCTGCAAACTTTTCTTTTTGCCTGGTCAGGGTATTTGAGTCGGTCGAAGACCGATACTCTTTCTTTAGCTTCTTCCCTACACAGGTCTTCTTTATCATATCCGGCCTTGCGGCCTTCTTCATAATCATTTGAATCGGAGGAGGAGACTCCGAGCATCACTTCTTGAAGGGCTTCTCCTTCTTCTTCATCCACGGTGCCCAGAGCACGGGATAATCTTTGCTGACCGAGGGCAGAGTTCCCCAGGTAATGGAAGTAGTCTTGGACCACTTGTTTCATCTCCTCTGGATCGTGCCTTCGCGGCTCTGGTCGGAGTATCAATCTTTCCTGGCTTTTCTGCTGATGAGCCAGTCTTCTCATCTGAGCATTCAAATGCTCGGCTTTGGAATATTTGAATATGTCAGCCTGTCTGGCGCAGGCTCTTGGTCTTCTTGGAATGGCAACCGTGACTGGTTCGCTCATTCCCATATCACCATCTTGGCAGCAGTTGGCAGTGTCATCATAGTTCTTCCTTTGCCATCTTTTGCCTTTGGCCCTGGGATGGGTGATAGTAAGATCTTCATTCTTTTGATATCTTTTACCCTTCATCACGGGGCGAGTAGTAATCAGATTCCTTCCTTCATCATTTTTTTCATCTCTCCTCCCCCGAGCCTTGGGGTAAGCAGCAACATCATCTCTTCTGTAGTTTCTTTCTTCTCTTCTGCTTCCTGCCCTGAAGCGGGCAACAGCATCCTCAGTAGCCTTTTTCTCATATCGAGCTGGGGCCCAGCTCTGAATCTTCTTTGGTCGCCAGACCTGTTTATATTTTGCTGGCTTGGGCGCCAGCGGCTTCCTTTCATCAGCTTCCCAGTTGGCCCTCCTAGCGGCCAAAACGCGGAACCTGTTGTCGGTCTGGACAGTCGGGACAATCCTGTCCGGACGGACTTCTCTGGGGCGACCATTGAGGTTCACCCTAACATCTCCCATCATCATTGTCTTCCCAGAATTGGAAAGACGACGCTCAGCAGCAGCATACCGGCTTCTCCGGTTATTTCTCTTTCCCCTCTGGGCAGTAGCGGGAACCGTATCCCTCCTTTGAACTTGGTGTACATAGCAGGCGACGACCGTTGAGGTCGTCTTCTCTGGTAAGCCAGCCTTTTTACCAGTAGTCTTCATAGGGGCACCTGCAGCGGTGCCTCGCTCGTCGTTGTTGACCTGCAGAAGGTCGGTGAAGACGAGGCCCAGACAGTTGGGCAGCCCGACAGCAGGGGGCATTGCTCCGAATGACAGGGGTACCGCCAGGTAACCCTCTCGCACATGCATATCGATCGGTTGTTGGCCGAAGCGTACAGACATAAGTCCAGTAGTCATCTTCCTGAAAATAAGGAAAGCGCACAGGATCAAAAATTTGAGGGGGGCCCGCTGGGCCTCCTATTTTGGCGTAGAGATGAAGGGAGACTAGGTCCCACCGGGCGTGCCAGCTTGTGGGGATGGGTCTATCTGATTTATTTTTAATATTGATTTTTATTTGTTTTTATTTGACTTATTTATTTGTTTTGTTTATTAGGCCTGCCAGTCACGTGTGTGATAATTTCATTGTGCGCTCGATCTGACTTGGTCAGTCGATTGTGAGGTCCGAGTCAGGACCAGAAGTCCGTCATACCATAAAGGCTATGACGTTAATTACGTCCTTCCAAGGAAGGACAACCCTTGATTAAACGCCAAAATAGGAGGCCTCATAAGGCAAACAGATATTCATATTTATAACTTTGAACTTCGTACTAGGCCCGGAAGGCGATTAAGAGAATAACATTAACCACAGAAACAAACTATCTCACTGAATCGGCGGTTCAAAAACAATCAGACTCAAGGGAAAGGTGAAACAGAGGATATCAATCGCGGACAGGATGAGTCGCGATCATGACGGAGGTTTAGAACATCGGTTAATATTTCGGCGGCACTTCCCCATAGTCTGGATCATACCCAGAGGGAAATAGGCTATCACCCACGGAGTGCCGGGGTGAAAGCCGAAAGGAAGAGAGAGGTTGGGCCTCTCCACGTTACACATGTATGCCCTAGGGCAATGTTTGATTCTTCCCTCACAGGAGCTGGTGGCACTCATGCATTGGCATGGCTCACCGGAGCTAAGAGGGAGGCGCGTCGTTGTGACTTCGACACGAATCGATGGAACATAAGGGGGGTCTACCTCCCTTTAACTTTATCCTCGGGACACATCTGGTGATCCACGAATATCTCTGTGTGGGTTAGCTCTGGGCATTTGGGCTCACATGATGGCAACTTAGGCTCTCGGCATGACCACAGATGGGAGGCTAAGGCTCCCGGCGTGAGTGGCAAGAAGGTGGAGGTTCCCGACGTGACCGAGGGGAAGAATATAGGAAGCTCCCGGCGCCGACCTCCCGGCGCGCTGAAGATTCTCCAAAGGGGTTCTCGGCGTAGGCTAAAAGGGGAAGAGGAGCTCTCGGCGTGAGGGTTCCCGGCGCGCTCAAGGCCGCGCCGGGAGCTGGTGGCGCCGAGAGGCAGATGCCGAGAAGGTGGGTGTTTGGGTGCCGTGAAGAGTTCAGGATTTTCCGGTACCCTGTTTTTAGGATTTTGAGGGTTTTCTAGGAATTATATGAAGTAGATTGGCTCTGGGGACTGGAGATGGGTTTAACTGGCTTTAGTTGTGTATGCTCCAGAGGAGGCTGAGAGCTGAGAGGGATTGGAGGGGAAGAGCCTCACACAGAGGTCCTTTTCACCATTACCATGCGGAGTCCAGAGGACGGCTTCAGTATTATCTTTCATCGGCCTGGGAGGATTTCAGCAGCACCTCCCCCGTACCTAGCGTATGCCAGGGAGTGATAGACGATCACCCACGGAGTGTCGGCATGAAAGCCAGAATAAGGGGGGTATGGGACCCCTAGCCCGTGTATGTGATCACAGCACCAACTTAATATCCCTTTGAGGCCATTGAAACTTATGCAGTGGCAGAGTTTCTCTGGCTCGTAAGGTTATTTAGGGGAGTTATCCCCAATGATGTTTATCCCTTAGGAACATATGATGATCTGGGGTATCCTTCGACAGGATGCACGGCTTGGTTGATCCGGCTTCAAAGGGCATCTGTGTGGTTCCTTGGCCTGTAGCAGGAAGGCTTTCATCCGGGGTTCAAGGAATGGAGGATTCACAGCATAAAGAAAGGATGGCAGGAAGCGTAGTTCCCGGCGTAGGTTTTATTGGCCAAAAGGGGGGAGCTCTCGACGCAGGGGTTCTCGGCGCGGTAATGACCACGCCGGGAACCCGGCACCGGGAGGCCCCCAGGCCGGGAAGGCTGTATCGCAAGAAACTTTGTCTGGCTTGCTGAAGGGGCTAAAGCAAGGGGGATCTCTCGGTGGAGTAGTTCTCGGCGGGGAAATGACCACGCCGGGAAGGGGCTAAAGGGTTTATGGCTTAGTTGCGATACCCTGCTCAGGAGATTTCTGGGATTTCTGGCTTGTATTGAGGCAAGATTTGGGCTGCAGGAGGGGATTACATGGGGGTTAGCATCAATCGAAGGGCAGATCATCCATTATTGAATCCTCGTGGGACGTATGGCATTTCCTCTACTCACATGCTGCTCAGACGGTCAAGAGATTGATGTCTCTGACCCTGAACAAGACGGGAGCTCGACAGACATCTATAATATCCGGAAAAATCATGATCTGAGGGGAAGGAAGAGGGGGGACAGAGCCCAATAACCCATTGAACGAGGGTTGAGGTTCCGTCTTCATCCTTCACCAGAGAACAGGCTAGGGAGGGGGCGGTCGAAACATGAATCGGAAAGCTGTAACATCTGGGCAAATCGATATTCAGAAGAACAACCGATGCAAGAAGGGGAGAAAGACAGCAGACATTCCAATCGATCAAATGCTCAAACGAGCCATGTTGATCCTTCATTTCATTGCATCATCCCAAACCTATACAGATCGTAGAAGGTAAATGAAAGATAGTGAAATGGAAATCAAGACCGGAATCCTCCAGCTACATTGATACATCGAGAAAGCCTCGCCAGATACATCAGAAGAAAAGAAAACAAAGAAAGGAAAGCATGGGAGAGGGCGGAGCATTGACTCCTCTCCCTCCCCGGCTACCCACCTGAATCTCCCTTTTTTCTTTTTCTCTCAGCTTCTTCTTTCTTTCCCTCTCGGTCTCTCTTCTGGCTTTTTTCTATTTGGCTCCCGGCGCCACTATTACAGGCCCATTTAGGTCTCTTTGACCAGGCCTTTCATAGGCCCCTCACGTACATCAGTACCCAAGAGGGTCCCCCGTTGGTAATATATTTTGTATTGAGATCATTAGTAGGGTTTTCATCAGTCCGCAGACAGGGGTTTCATCAGTATTGCCATCTGAATGATGACAAAACCGGGCATCATTTTATCGATATCGGCACCTGAATGGTGACGAGATCGGACATCAGCTTTAGTCTGGGAAGACTTCAGCCGGGTGTATAATCTGTGGAGACGATTCTTTTTGTGTTCTGACTTTGCAAAAGCCTTTACAATCTTCATCTGCCGGTACCGGCTTCATCTTTATCTTACATCACATCTGTCAATAAGCCGACATCTGACTTACCATGACATGTCATCTGTGGATTCTTGGATGAGGCAGTAACACAGTTCCTATTAAAGTGTGCTAGGAAGTCTCATTAGTCAAGCGACTACTGCTTTGTTAGTGCTGCCATCTGAGTGACATCGGCACCGGACATCAGCTCGGCCGACAAAGGCTTCAGCCGGGTAAATGGTTGACGAGCTTCATCATTGGTCTTTCACTGTGGGTATGATCTGCTTCCACCCTTGTTCATTTTCATGGTGTCAACACCAACCCACCATGATGGATCAAACCTACCCCTTCCTAGACTCGGGTTACACTATGAGAGCCATGACTTTGGGCAATATACACATAGGGATTAAGGAAGCGCCTCTCTCCATGATGTCCATCTTCCTAGATCCCTTCGATCCTTTCAAATGGAAGTTCAAAGGTCATCCCGCAACCCCACACATGGAAGTCATCTTTGGAGAAGAAATACAAATGTCTTGGCACCTCACACCACTTGACATGAATAGTAAGTCGGGTCCTTTCATTCACGACACCCACATGTCAAGTTGGAAGCATAAGTGGTCTATATTTGGGTGTAACGGCCCTCCCCCATTCGTCATTGGTCTTACCCATGATAGGATCATATTTGGACGTCCCGGTCCTCCAACCTTGAGTAGATAACTTATGCATGATAGGGCCAAGTTTGGATGCCCCGGTCCCCCAGTCTTCACCTACCTCGCTAGGAAGCATGAGCAAGCTAGATCCACCTTTAGATGCCCAAGACCTCCCACATATCACAAGCCCGAAAAACACCTTATGCATGGTTGGTCCACTTTTGATTGTCCAGGTCCACCCATAACCACTAGAAGGTCAGCATTCATAAAATTGCATGATAACCTTTGCAAGCACATCAACAAGAGCCATGAAATTTATAAAAGGCAGGTCGACTCACACCGGCGCCACCAAGAAATCCAAATGGGTGATTCCGGGATGGTGAGGAATGAGAGGCTCTCACATAGAGACAACTCAAGACTGAGGTTTTGTCAGATTAGTCCCTTCCAGGTTTTGAGGTGCATTAGCACCACTGCTCGTGAGTTAGGCCTCCTCGAGGGATACGGAGTTAGCTTCAGTTTTAATGTGGAAAGCCTTGTGCCACACAAGGGTCCCATGGTGGCACCTAGTGAGAATATCAAGCCCCCTTCCTCCCTTGAGAGAGCACCCACCCCTCCCCCCATGAGAGCACCGTCAACCCGGAGAGCTCGACGTAAGCAACTTGAGAGAATATTGGATGAACAGGTAATCATCACTCGGACCAAGGTGTGCGAGCGCTACCTCGCTAGGTGGAAGGATCGGCTTCTTTCAGAATACTTGTGGGTGGTACCACTTCTACACTCTCCGAGGAGGGAAGGACTCTTACTCGACGGAGTCGAGTTCTCCGCACCCCGAGAGTATGATGGGGTCATCCCCATCCATTCCGGCACTCACAGCCCTTCTCCTCACCCCGGAGGCGTCCGACATGATCTAGTCATTTATTTTTGAGTCATATGTAATTTTATTTGAGTCATATCATTGTAATTTTGCATTTATTTGAGTCAAGTACCTAGGTTAGTGAGTCATTTATCTAGGTAATGTGTCTAATGGGCCCAATTCAGTGGGCTAGGCCTAGGGGCGCCCTCCCTTGGACTGCTTTGGTCATTAGTTATTTAGTCAGGGTCAATTTGGTCTTAGGAAAAGTATGGAGTCTATAAATAGCCCCCTCCCCTCTCTCATTTGTAACCTTGGATGATTAAATATATTGTGAGTTTTAGTTATTTCTTTCGTGTGGAATCTCCAACCCCTCTCTCTCTCTCTCTCTCTCTCTCTCTCTCTCTCTCCCCAAGAGGGGTGCGCCCCTTTCTCTCTTCTCCCCTCATTCAATAGTCACCACAACTTCCCACAACACCTCTTTACTCCACCCCTAGCCCCAAGGGAGAACCCACCAATCTCTAAGTCACCCTCCAACCCCCAACCACCCACTACCCTTCCCCAAGCACCCTTCCATCTCCCCAAGGCTGAAGGGGTTCAAACCCTAGGCCAAATTTGAATCTCCCTCCCTTGCTGGCTGCCCCTCACCCCTCCCCAACTCCCCCTTCCTACTCTGGTCGCCCTCCCCATTTCCCCTTGCTTCCCTTGGCCATCCCACCCTCATACTCACAACCCCACACCATCAGCCTATTCCCAGCTCGTAGGCAGAAGAGTACCAGTGATTTTCTGAGGCTGCGACATCATCACCAAGAAGCTTCAGAGGGCGTACCATATATCAGTGGAATCATCGTCCAGTCTACTTCGCAACGAAGGTGGTCCCGCCTCCGTCTGAGATCGTGGCTGCCCGGAGGCATCTTCACCGCCAGACTGCACAATTCCTCCCTGGCAGACACCCAACTGCAGCTTGCAGAGGCTACCACGACCAGTACCTTGAAGATATTGGAGCAACGTTTGGCTGAAAACTTCTGCTATAAGTCCCCTTTCATCTCCAAGAAGCGAGCGTCGTTTGAAGCCAGAAGCACAAAGTTCCAAATTTCCTACCCAGAGTGGTAGGTTAGTACAACTGGAGACAGATTCGACCTCCTTCCACTCTTCTGGCCCTCGCGCTATGCTCTGACCTCCGCCGGCGGCCCCGTGGGTCTCCGTTCGAAGAGAACTCAACCACGAACGCAACGGTTTTGGTCTTTCCATCAACTGAGCACGGGAGTGGTCGTGACAACCTTCCCTTCCAACAATAGCGGTCCAGACACTGCCAGGAGCAGAGTGCAGCAGTCCTGATCCCAACCCTGCCCCGGCCGTCGTCATCATCAAGAAATTCTCCAAAAATTCTGACGTCCTCCAGGGCCAACCCAGGAGGTTTTGGCGCTGGTTTCGTCAGCAACGGAGTTCGGGAGAGCCCGTAGCAGAGCCGACAGTGACTGCCTATCCAGTTGTTCTTGAAGCTGGCAGAACAAGGGAGCTCGATAATTCTGCTTCTAGCTTAGTTTTTTCCCCACCTCGCCTGTCCAGATGACCACCCCTCCCTACGTCGAGGTACATTTTGGTTGTAATATAGTTCCCCACCCTTAGTCCTACCCCTCTGCGAGGGCGTAGTGCTTGTACTACCAGGTCAACGGCTGAAGCGTCATCGGCACGGCGTGCGGGTAGCACACGCTTCCCCGCTCGCCCACGTCTCCGACCGGAGCCGATTTTTTTAGTCTGTGAAGACTAGGTGCAATGGTGCACACACAGATTCAGAGGGGGGGTGAATGGATCCCCTTCAAAAACTTGTTCAATTTTCGGAACTCGAACAACAAATATAAAAGCTATGCGGAAGGATAAATTGAATCCAGTTAAGTGTGCGTACTCAAAAACCAGTCAATCAGAACTATGAATGAAATCATGCCTAACATACATCTAACGGATGACAGATAGAAATCAATCCACACAGCACAAAAGGTTTTTAGGTGGTTTGGTCCTCCAGACCTACATCCACCCTAGACTCAGACCTGAGTGTGGCTTACTACTGCCTAACAGCTTGAACCGCTGAGCATCACAGCTTGCTTACATCCGCTGGGCCTCACAGCTTGCCATTCCACTAAGCATCACAGCTTGCTGAACACCGAGGAACACCTCCTCGCCGATGTGCATCACAGCTTGCACTACTGACAAACAGCTTGAAGTTAAGAGATAAAAGAAAATAAAACTGTAGACTCAGCAACTGAAAGCTTGAAATAAGCGCAAAATAATATTGCTCAAACAGGAGCGCTGTGCCTTGGATCTGATCCAAAGGACACAGTGAAAACCGATCTTCAGATCTCTTGAACCTTCTTCTAACTCACACTCACAAACTCTTCACTCTTTTTCTCTTTCTCTGCCCACTCTCTCTTTGCTTCCTCAGAAATAGCCCTCTTGCAATGCTCTGTTTTCTCACTTCTTTCTTCTTCTTCTGAAAGCTCTCCTTCCCTTTCTTCTTTTTCTTCTCTCTGGCGACTCTCCTCTTCACTCTTCCTTTCTTCTTCTTCTCTCTTCTTGTATCTTCAGCACACTTTTCTCCCAGTCTTCGATCCCCTTTTATAGGCAGACGATGGGTGCGTGGGTATCACGTTTCCCGCCCAACTTTCAAGCAGATCTGATCCACTTTGGTTCCATGTGTCAGAATCGAGGTGCTGTCACAGTCCACGTGGCTGGATCATATGTTCTAGACCTTCCCTTAGATTACGAGCCATTGACTTGGTGCTTTAAATAGCACTTGCAGTTTGCTCAATAAGTGTTCGACCATGTAACTCACCTGGTAGAAACACAGTCATAATTGTTAGCCTTTTGAAAAATAAGCACTGACAATGTGCATAGACCAAAGATGCACCGACCTTATTATCATAGAGACATACGCAATGCACCGACCATATATGTAGTAAATAGAAACATGCACCGACATTGTATGCTTAACAACGAAAACTTGCACCGACTTATGTATGCGAATGACACCTCATGAACCGACCTTGTTTACGAAGTTGTACTGACCTTGAACCGAGACATGCATAGACCTTGCATGTATACGTGTGCAAACATGCACAGACTTATTGAGCATAAAGTAGAAGATGCATCGAGCTTCCCATGAACATGTGATGGATATGCACTGACTTGCTATAGTGAAATGTGCAGAGTTGATATCAGTCTAATGCAAATGTGCATCAAGTAAATCATGCACCGACCTAGAGCTAGCATCGACCTTAGTTGATGCAAGCCATGACTAACATGTACTGACTTAATATGAACATGCATAGACCAGAACAAAGTGTTCACTGACTTTGCTACAGTGAAGTGCACGGACGTTGAATGTAGCACGAACCTAACTATGCATAGTTACACAAACATGCACCAAGTTATATGATGCACAAATAGAATCTGCACTGACCATAGCTATGCATGAACTACCACTAGCGAAGACGTGCACCGACCTTAATAAGACTAAGGATATGCACCGACTTGGAGACTCATGTGCACAGACTTAGCATGAAAAAGGAAAACATGCACTGACTATGAATGCAATGCAATGCACCGACCCATATCTGCCTATACATGCAGAAACTCACATCGACCTTAGTCTGCTACAAAGCAAACTAGCATCAACTTTCATGTGCTCTATAGTAACATGCACTGACCTTAGATGCAAGGAGTAAACTAGCACCGACCTTGTACTAGCATGCTCAAACCTGACTAGTGCATGTGAGCAAATATGCATAGACTTTATAATGCATGCAACCAGTTTGATGAAATGACTTGTTATAGTATGAAGGTGAAGACATGTTTCATGTAAGGATCTAACATATAAAGATTCATCAAAATACACAATATTATCATGGTCAAAATAAAGTCACCAAAGTCAGCTCTTACAGTCAACCAAATCAACTCTACTGTTGCCAATCATTCAAAACACATTCAGCACACAGCAGTATACACATTGTTGATCAACTCCAAAGGAGACCCAACATTCTCCCCCTTTTTGATGATGGCAACACCCAAAAGTATGATGTATTTTGATGACACTTTAAACTCAGTCAAATGTAATGCAGCAGACGAATGCATATATGCAGACCTTAATCATTTGATGAAAAGATAAACTCTCCCCCTAAGTGAGTGACTCTACCACCTTAAGATATGGTCTCCCCCCCTTAATCAAAATTTTATTTTTCACTCCCCCTTTGACATCAGCAAATAAGAGATGATTATTAAGATTAAACCATCAGTTCATACAAGGAATGAAAATGGCACCAAATGATAGAAATCGATATGAGTGATGCAGATTGAAACAATTGAGTCCAAGGAGGGTTGAGTTCAAAAACACTGATTCAAATGCAGACATGTATATGCAACAAATAGAACTATATGACTCTACAAATACTCTCCCTTTGACATGGCAGAAAGTGGAGTACATTTATTAATTCACAGATGCAAATAATGTGGCACACTATTCTTCCTTTATACTTTTCAAACAAAATGCAGACCTGCTATGGGAATAGAAGTGTAGGGATCAGACTTGGAACCAATGCATGACCTGTCATCAAAGATGCATATTCTCCCCCTTAGCATATTCTCCCCCTTAGACAAATCAGACAATTCTTACCTTCTGATGAAAAAAAAATTGTTTGAAGACTTTTTTTATAGCCTATGATGTCAATGCACAAAGTGAACCTACAGGGATGAACTCTGGTTATCCAATGAATCAATCTGGAATCTACCACTATAAGGATTCGGAAGTTCAGAAGGCTGCAAGTGAACAAGGTAATAATGAGTGGTACCTCACATTTATGGTCACAAAAATATAGGTGAAAGGTCCAAAGAACCATCAGAATTTGCTAGCCAAAAGAAATGTGATAGTGGAGTCTAGTGACACAATAGAGGTGAAAACATGGAAAACACTAGTGTTTGTCATCCGTGTAAATTTACCATGCTGAAGGAAAATATCACAAATTTTGTCATGACAAGGCTTCCAACAAGAAAGACAGATGCTCAAAGAGATTGCAAGAGAAAAATCAGGCTGATGTGCAGAGATCAATCAAAACATAGATCTTTTAGGAACAATTTGCTGATACCAAATGAAGAGTGGATACCAGTTAGAAGGACAATGATGATAACATAGATCAACGATTGAGCAAATGTATTATTGAATCTTCAAAGTACCCTGAGATACATAATTTTTTAGTAAGTTACCAACTTCATAAACCAAATTTAGGTTTTAGAGTCTTCCACTATAAAAGCTTATGAATCCTTTGATTGACAGATATGGTTTAAGAATTATGTAAACAGAGCTTTTTTTTTCAACAAGAAACCATACTCATATCTAAAATAATTTTTAATAAAAATGAACCAAATGCTCATATATATTTCTAGTTCAACCTCCTTCCATCTTACTCAGTTTATTTTTCATGGCTTCTTTAAGAGTTATATAATGTAGTATTGAGAGTAAACACTCGTGAAAGCATCTGAATTTTACTGTTCTTTCAGAATTTTTGATTCACACTTTTTCATATTTTTCTTTTGATCATCAAAATAATCCTTTAATGAGCAATTTTGGTTGATCAACACCCTTTGACGTGAGGAGACATCTTGGTTAGAGGCCAGAATCCCTAGTTACTCAGTGTGATAACCGTATTGCTTCTCTTTTTTTGAGAGTAAATATAGCATTAGAAGTATCTTTAGCATGAAGAGACACCTTGATCAGAGTCCAGAATCCCCAGTTACTCAACACAATCATGCCATTGCTTTTCCATATAATTTTTCTCATAATTTTTTAATGATTTTTCAGCAGAGTCAACTGTGGTACTTCATGACACAGTCCTTTGGACAGGTTTCTCGGTAACCACAATCATTGCTCTGTCCATAATTTTCTTTAGAACATATTCAGACAAATTAAATGTTTAATATCAATACTAACGCTCAACATCTCAGTCAAAGAAAGTCATGATTTTAACTTTTCAGATTTCAGGAAGTCTTACATGAATTTACATGAGATAGGCAGTTAAGGTTTATTAAAAAGTTGAGTCAGATATTTTCAAGTTCTTTTAGCTCAAACTTAAGAGTACATTAGACTTAAATCATTTCCAGATCAACGAATATTCTTAAACCTGTATAATGGAAGATTCCACATTAAAGATGTTTTAAAATTTATGAAGCAGTATTCAGACTGAAGGTTTACTTCAATTCTTAATTCAGTTATTTTGACACCAGCAAGCATCAAAAATATAAACAATCATGCATAGATTGATGGATTCAAAAACTCATGCTTGTTACAGAGTTTGTTAAATAGAATCGGACAGATTTTCGGGTAGCTTAGTGAAAGAGCAGTAAGCTAACATACATTTCAAAATGTGCAGCCAGGAGATATGAAGTTGAGATTGAATAGAAGTTCCAGATTCAGAACTCAAATAATAGTCAATTTAAGATCAATCAACAAATGTCAATTAGACGATAGAGACACTAGCATGACAGATATGACACGAGGAATCAATTGAAATATAGGAAGGATTTAGACACTGATAAACTGAAGAATTTGAAATGCTCCCCCTGTCTATATGCAGTATCAAACATAATTCAAAATGCCACAAATACATGGAACTTTATGCAATGAAAATCATGAGTTATGCTAAAGAAATAATTGGAACCAATGCATTGAGTAGACTGCCTTATGTGCTAATGACCTATGATGATTAGGCCTAGCAAGACCATGAGTTACATGCAATCCTAACAGATTTTCAAGAATATGTAATGCAGATAATGCTGAACCAAATTTAACATGCTATGCAGTCAAACAATTTTACTAATAGATTAAGCAATGAATCTAAGAACAGAGAATGCAAGGAATTTACCTGGAAAAACTCATAAATGGGTCATTTAAGGTGCCCTGGTTTATTACCCCTTTATTCTTCACCCCAAGGCACACCTGCAAAACATAATTTATTTTGCACATACAAGTACCCAAGATGTCTTGGATCCTGAAATGACAGTGGCACCTTTGACTGGTGCTCTAAACATTTTTTGTTCGTGAAGGTCATCAAGTCTCATCATATAGCATTGATACATAGAATGACCTATCTGACCACAGTAATGGCATGATGCAGCAGATTTCAAGTTCTTTTCATGCACATTACTATGAATATAGAATCTATGAGCATTATCATGAAAATTCCTTTTAGCAGAATAAATATTCTGTTTAACAAAGTCAGTTTGTTTATGATAGACTTCTAGCCAACATGTTGTAGCCCTGTGGCCTGGCATTCCATAATTGAAGCATGAAGAATTTTTCTATTTATCAACCAACTTATTTCTACCAAAAACATTTTTGTTTACAGTGAACGTACCAAGTTCAGAATTCAATCTATTTCCCTGAGCATGCCAACAGTCCTTGACTATATGGCCATGCTTTCCACATTCGAAACATAAAACATTTTTCTTGATATCAACAAAATTATTTCTGCCAACAGTATTGGGAGCAGGAAATTTTATAGGTTTGAAATTAGACCTACTTTCTCTATCATGCCAGCATTGTGCAGAGATGTGTCCTAATTTCCAACAGCAAGAACATCTAGTTTTCTTTCTCTAAACAGTATGGACATTTTGAGTATTAATAGTAACAAGGTCATCTAATTCCATTGATTTGCATTCATGCATGAGATGACCTGCTTTATGATAGTAAAAGCATTTCATTTTTTGAACATGAGTGGGTTTCTTCATTTTAGAATTTTTGGCATGAATTTTATCAGGTTTCTTCCCATCCTTTCTCATGACAAAGTAATCATGCATCTCATGGCCGAAATTACCACAATAAAAAAATTTCACATTCTTTCTTTTAACAGAAGACAGATTGGTTTGAGAAGCTTCAGCATACAAATTCTTATTCTATTTTATTTTCTTTTTCTGAGTTTTCTGTTATTTTTTTGTTTTCTATTTTTCTTTCTGATTGACAGGTAGATTTGAAGAAGAAGCTGAAATGCTAGCTAACTCAGAGCTATGCACAAAGGTTGTGCATAGTCTTTTTCTCACTTCCTGCTTACTGCCTTCATTAGAAACATTCTTTTTAGATGCATCTTTCAGATTTTCTTTATTCTTAACCGAATCAGACAGAGATTTGTTCAATTCAGTGATTTCACTTCTGAGAGAGGAAATGAGCAAATCAAATTATGTTATCTTTTCATTAAGCATGACATTAATGATTTTGTAGCTGTCAATCTCTACCATTAATGCACTTACTCTCTCACATTCATTTTCAGATGAACTCTTCCCTTTTTCAAGCATTAAAAATCTCTTAGAAATAGCTGTATTTAGTTGCTTCAAATTTTCATTTTCTTTCATCAGGTTTTCATTTTGCACAAGTTCATTTATTAGAATCTGACTATGTTCATTTATTCCTTGTTTCAAATATGTTTTGGCCTCATTCAGATTCTTTTGGAGTGTTTCATTTTCTGCTTTACAGATCTTCAGTTTTTCAGACATAAGACTTTTTTCTCCCTGAAGTCTTTTTAATTCTTCTTGATTGTCTACAATCTGTCTTTTGTAGATTTCAATTTCAGACTTCAGTTCATTCAATTTCAGATTGACATGATCAAGCTCTTTTTCTAATTTCTCATTATCCACAGAATTCAAAGTCTGATGATTATTAGATGAGTTCAATTTATCCTCCAATTCAAAAATCTTTGAATATAATTCATCATTCTCATTTTTCATCATAACCATATGTTCCTTTTGCTTGTGAATATCTGCCAAACATGTATCATATGATTGTCTCAGTTTTGGACAGATTTCACAAGTTAGGTCAGATTTATCGTGATTAATCTTTTTCTTCAATTTCTTATTCTCAGATTTGATCTTCTTAAACTCATTATACAATTTATCATACATATCTACCAATTCATCGAAAGTGACATTACCTGATTCTGTGCTTGCCTGTGATGCTGCATCTTCAATTTGATCTCTTCGGTTGGCCATCAAGCATTGTTCAATGACTATCTCCAGAATTTCCTTTCCAGAAGAACACCTACAAACAGAAGGAAGCATATCAGTATCTATTGAAGTCTTCAAGATATTGAGAACTATGATATTATCACGGTTCTTCAGTCTGTCCTCACTAGAGCATTTGGTCTGATCCTGAGATAATTTGTGTGGGCCTTTAGAAACTAAATTACATAGATTAGAGTTGATGGAATTCATGTAAATAGATAGGCCGCCCAACCATGTGCTGAAGTTAGAACCATCAAAAACAACAGGAGATGCCATTGAAAAAACAACTGAGTAAACTCAGATCTAAAAACCTAAAATCGAGATGATAAATGCACCGAAACGGAATTCGCAGGATCCTTTGCAGATCGTTGGATCTGGAAGTCAGAGACCGCTCTGATACCAATTGTTAGTCTTTAAAGACTAAGTGCAATGGTGCACACACGGATTCAGAGGGGGGGTGAATGAATCCCCTTCAAAAACTTGTTCAATTTTAGGAACTCGAACAGCAAATATAAAAGCTATGCGGAAGGATAAATTTAATCCAGTTAAGTGTGCGTACTCAAAAACCAGTCAATCAGAACTATGAATGAAATCGTGCCTAACATACACCTAACGGATGACAGATAGAAGTCAATCCACACTGCACAAAAGGTTTTTAGGTGGTCCGGTCCTCCAGACCTATATCCACCCCACACTCAGACCTAAGTGTGGCTTACTGCTGCCTAACAGCTTGAACCGCTGAGCATCATAGCTTTCTTACATCCGCTGGGCCTCATAGCTTGCCATTCCGCTGAGCATCACAGCTTGCTAAACACCGAGGAACACCTCCTCGCTGTTGTGCATCACAGCTTGCACTGCTGACAAATAGCTTGAAGTTAAGAGAAAAAAAAAATAAAACTGTAGACTCAGCAACTGAAAGCTGGAAATAAGCGCAAAATAATATTGCTCACACAGGAGTGATGTGCCTTGGATCTGATCCAAAGGACATAGTGAAAACTGATCTTCAGATCTCTTGAACCTTTATCTAACTTCACACTCACAAAATCCTCACTCTTTTTCTCTTTCTCTGCCCACTCTCTCTTTGCTTCCTCAAAAATGGTCCTCTTGCAATACTATGTTTTCTCACTTCTTTCTTCTTCTTATGAAAGCTCTCCTTCTCTTTCTTCTTTTTCTTCTCTCTGGCAGCTCTCCTCTTCACTCTTCATTTCTTCTTCTTCTCTCTTCTTGTATCTTCAGCACACTTTTCTCCCAGTCTTCGATCCCCTTTCATAGGCAGACAATGGGCACGTGGGTATCACGTTTCCTGCCCAACTTTCAAGCAGATCTGATCCACCTTGGTTCCACGTGTCAGAATCAAGGTGCTGTTGCAGTCCACGTGACTGGATCATATGTTCTGGATCTTCCCTTGGATTACGAGCCATTGACTTGGTGCTTTAAATAGCACTTGTAGTTTGCTCAGTAAGTGTTTGACCATGTAACTCACCTGGCAGAAACATAGTCATAATTGTTAGCCTTTTGAAAAATAAGCATTGACAATGTGCACAGACCAAAGATGCACCGACCTTATTATCATAGAGACATACGCAATGCACCAACCATATATGCAGTAAATAGAAACATGCACCGACGTTGTATGCTTAACAACAAAAACTTGCACCGACTTATGTATGCGAATGACACCTCATGCACCGACCTTGTTTACGAAGTTGCACTGACCTTGAACCGAGACATGCACAGACCTTGCATGTATACGTATGCAAACATGCATAGACTTAGTGAGCATAAAGCAGAAGATGCACCGAGCTTTCCATGAACATGTGATGTGAAGGGGCGTGATCTCGCGTGGCTCCTGAGGTGGGTAGATGATCACCAAACAGTGAACTGTAGAGAAAGGGAAACAGATCAGGGGGCCTAGGGGAGGTTCCCTGGGGAAAACCCTCCGATGCTTAAGTCAGTAGAGCAATGGTGGAAGATAGGGAGGGAGGTAGAAAGAGGTGCACGAGATCCCCCTACACCAAGGTGGTGAAGTGGTTCCTGCTCAGGCGATTTTAGGCGTGTATTGCCCTTACCTTTCACCGGAGGGAGTCCCAGGTTTATATAGTGTGCTCACCTTACGAGTCCCGTAAGTTGAGGAGTTTCAGGCGGGAGTTACGTCCTCATCGTGGGATCTTTACGTCCTTATCGTGGGATCTTCATAGCCTTGAGGGATCATGGGTCACTTATCCTCATAAACTCCTGCTCATAAAGGGCTCTCAACGGCAGCGTGGATAAGCAATCGTCGGTCGGTCCGAGCATAAAAGGTGCCAACCCTGTCCGGGCGATAGGCATAGCTCAGATGAAGATAAGTCGGAGTGGGCGCTGAGCGCTTACCTCTATCCCGATGAGGGGATAACTCGGGCATGTGTCTTCCTCCGTTCTGACCGACGCTTGGGCCTTCCGAGCCTAAGGTCCGCTGAGGAAGGATGAGATCCCGAGTAATCTTATTGGGCTTTTTAGCCTAAGTGGGCCCTATGGGGCTGTCACTTGGATGAGCTGAGCCTCGTTTGGTCCTGATGGACCTAGTTTGGCTGCTCTTAGATGGGCTACAGAAACCCCCCTCTCCACTTGTCCCCCTCCTACTCCCGAGCTTTAGTAAGCTTGAAAGAGTAGCTATTGGGGTTTTAGACCAGCGTGGCTCAGGTGGGTGGAGATCTGGCGGTGTTAGGAAGCCATGTGCCGTTGTCACCTGGGCCCGTAATAATGATGATCCTGATGGATTTGAACTGAAGGGGCCCCCTTTTCTCGGAGGTGGGAACGACGCGCCGCCTCCCGCGCGGGGATATAAACGTTGGGCGCTTGCTGTCATTCCAGACTTCCTCTGTCTTTAGGGTTTTGACTCTCCTCCGTTCTTGCTTTTGGGCTCTTCGATGCGTCGTGAGGACACGACAGAAGAGCAGAGGCTTGTAGCGGCGTTCGGGGAGTTGGCGGAGATAACTACGGAGGCAGTCCGGTGGCTTCCTCTTCCCCTGAAATCTTCGGGGTCCCGAGATCGCCTTTCCTCAAACTCTTCTCCGGATTCAATGGCAGACCAGCGCTCGGATGCTGAGTAGTGGGAGGACGAGTTAGTGGTGAAGGCTCCGGTTCCAAACTGCAGTGAACTGGGGGAGGTGGATGTGAGAAGGCTGGAGCATCAGTATCGCCTGCCCCACAAGTTCCGCTTTGTCGCGGCTTCTCCACACGAGACGAGCCTGGACTCTCGTACAGGCCACATCTGTACCTTCCTTCTATCATGGAAGGGTGGTTTCCGCCTTCCATTCGAACCTTTTGTTCTTCAGCTTCTCAATTTTTTACTGTTGGCGCCCATTCAGTTGGTAGCCAATTCTTATCTCCGTATTTCCGCCTTCCGCATTCTCTGCCGCCAGTGTGGAGTTCCTCCTTCCTTGGACGTCTTTCACTATTTCTTTGAGTTGAAAGCACATCCTTCGGCTGGGAAGGGTTTCTATTTCATCCAGGCGAGGCGGAACATGAGCTGTATCTCCTTGGCGGTGAAGGATTCTTCACATAAGGGGTGGAAAACTCAATTCTTCTAGGTGGGGATTAGTTCAGTGGAGGAAACCTGGAGGTGCCTAGTAATCCCCAATTTCCACCCGAATATCCCTCCCAGGCAAGATGAGTTCCCTCCACATGTGGAGAAATATGCGACTATCTTTCTGAAGCACCGCCAATCCATAGAAGAGCTAGTTACTCCAAAGAATATCGAGCGGTGTCTTCTTACGCGGCTGCATCCGTCGGGCTCAGGTGCCACAAACTAGGTTCTTTTTTGGATGTTGGGATCATTTTTTCTTTCTTGATTATGTCTTCCTCTTCGTGCAGACACCAGGCGGCAGGCTTTGGAGGAGGCCGCAGAGGTGATCGAGCTTGGCGATGACTCGGCTGCTGATGAATCGGCTGCTCCCATGGGTCGCTCCCGAACCAGAGATAAAGGCAAGGGGACGGCCCAAAGTGAATCCTCCAGGCCGCGGGGGTCCAAGCGCAAGGACCCCGTGGAGGGCATGATCCGGGCAGCCGCGAGGGCCAGGAAGCTGGCCAAGAAGGCCGGGGTCGTACCCGTAGTCGAAGGTGACCTTGCCGCTGCTCGCCCCTCCGCCGACCATGATGGGGCCGACCCTACCAGGTGAGATCTCTCACCCGCCAAGCAAGAGGGGGCCGAGGAGGTTGGGGCTGCTCCTACGGGCGGCGATGATGCGGGCTCGGCCCTTCCTTCGGCCGGAGCCGAGGGGGCCGGGGCTGCTCCTGCGACTGGCAACGGTGCTAGCCCGGCTCTCCCCTCGGTAGGAGCCGAGGGGGCCGTGGCCGAGGCGGGGGATGCAGGGGCCATGACCGAGGCTGGCGCTTCAGGTGGTGGTGCAGGTGCCGAGCTAGTCCAGGTTGGGGGGCCACAAGAAAATCCAGCCGTGGCACGAGAGGCGACAGAGGCCGGGGCTTAGTCTGAGCCACTCGGTGGGGCACCGGGTGATGGGGGGTTCTCTGTTTCGGCAGCCTTTGAGAGGCTTGGTATCTCGGGCCCTCTGCACCAGGTATGCCGCGGTATAGCCGTGAAGGTGAGGGGGGGAGGTAGGCAGTACTCTCCATCCGCGGCCCTCGCTCGGGTTATGGAGGGCGGCCTGGCCCTGGCCCAGATGGGGGCCACTCTGGCAGAAGCGTATGCTCGATCGGAGTGGGAGCGAGCGATCCTGGCCTGGACCCTTGGTGGGTCTGACAGGAGGTTGGCTCGGCTTTCCGAGGAGCATGATGGGCTTTGGTGGGAGCTTTCCTCAGTCAGGGAGCTGGTGCGGTCAAGCCAGGTGGAGACCCGGTCGATAACCGAGCAGCTAGCTAGGGCCCGTGAATCGCTCGAGAGGAAGAACAGGCTTCTTGAAGAGGAGCGCCTTGCACGTGTTGAGCTGGATGGCCGGTGGGGGACCGAACGTGCAGAGCTGGTAGACCGAGCAGAGGAAGCCGAGCGCCTTCGACGGGAGGCCGAGGCTGATCGGGCCGAGGCGGAGAAGCAGGCGGCAGAGGCCGAAAAGTAGACGGCTGAGGCCGAGCGGAAGTCAACCGAGGCGGAGCGGGAAAAGGCCGAGCTCGCTGGTAGGGTGAGATCGGCCGGGGCGGAGGCTCTCGAGCAGTACAAAAGCTCAGAGGCCTACCGGGTCGACCTTAAGGAGTCTGCCCTCCCCTACTATGAGTTAGCACTTCGCCGGGGCATCCGCAAGGGGTTCAGGCAAGGCTACGATCGGGCCGTCTCTTATGCCAAGAGCAGGCGTCCGGGGTAGTTGACTTCCCGTCCGGGCAATGCTATGACCCAGACTTGTCATCCTCCAGTTCCTCTGCTTCGACACAGGATGAAGAGGATCACGGGGGCTCTTCGTTCGAGGGGTCGCCAACTCCGGATGCCTTGGGAGGGCATGCAACCGAGGCAGTTCCCACGCCGGTGGGGTCAGTGCCAGGGTCGGCCATCGCCAAGGATGCCGGGGGCAGACCGTTTGAGCCCTCCACTTCCGGGCTTCAAGGTGGGCCAGAGGCCTGATGTATCTACTTTGTTTCCTCTTTTTGTAAGTCTTTTTCCTTTTTGAAGAAAAAACTTCCTCTTTTGTGTAGAAAAATAGATAAGGCAATAGCGTTATGATGAAGACTTATCTATTCCGTATCGCCACTACCGTATTTTGTTCAGCGTATCTACAGTGGTTGGAAAGGGCCGATACTTTCTGCGTGGATCTCGCGTGATGGTTGGGTGAGCGTCTGACAGGGTGTCTTTTCATTTTCTCATGCTTTGAATGCCTGGCCGCTTCGTGTATCCCGCTGGGGCAAAAAATGAGAAGTTTGAGGTGACCGTTAGTAGGGAAAGATCCATTTGGCGTGTTTTCGAGGAGAGAATCATTTAAAGCAAATAGCCTCCCTTCGCCTATAAAAGGTCTGAAGGGCGTCCCTTCCTCTCCACCGCTTAGGGGTTTCCTTGACAGTCTTTCCTCATTCTTTCTTCATGTAGCGTTGTGCCGTTATATTTGGAGCATGGAAGACACCCCGGAAGATGAAGCTGTCGATGACAGAGGGCAGAGAGTCCTTGTTGCTTTGGGTTTGAAGGAGGTCCGATGGCCGACGGACGGGTCTGAAGAAGGTCCGACGTGTGGAGGCACATCGTCTTCTTTTTATCAGTTTCGGCAGCGCTTGCAGGGGGGGCGAGATGGTGGACGGATGGGGGCATCAGGCATCCCTGCCGCCCATCCCTTCCTACTCATTCCATGGAGGGGAGGAGGAAGCCAATCAAGCTCCCTCCTTCCCGGGCTTTTCCCTGCCTCCGCATCCAGCTCTGATGTTTTCTTTCTCCCCCCCGCAGCCTCTTTTTCCCTCTTCTGCTCTTCTCCTCATTTCTTTCACTCTTCGGAGGGTGCCTGCACTCTCTTCTTTCCAAAGAGTTGGCAGGTTGGTGGGGAGAATGCTTTCATATGCATTCCCTCTCCCCTTTCTCTTCCAAGTTCAACTTGGAAGGTAGCCTTCTGTTCCTAATCCCTCTATCACCTTTGTCCCGAGCTGCCCGAGTCAACGGGGTCGACTACCCTTTATCCGAGCCAATTTCTACATGAGGCAGAGTCAGTGGCTGGACGCAGGAAGGTCAACCGAGTCAGCCGAGTGATGGGCTCATACGGCGGCGCCAGATGGATTTTTTGCTTTTTTGACATGTATTTTCTTGGCTTCGGCCTTCCTGATGTACAAGCGAGTTGTTTGAATAAAAGAAAGGAGCCTTTTGTTTTATCTCATGTCTTTTACACAATGCTCAGTATTCAGAAGTAGAACTTGCATAGTGTAGTCGCGTTCCAGGTCCGAGGGATGAGCTCTCCTTCTATCGTGAATAGACGGTATGCTCCTTTTCCAAGCGTCTCGACCACTCGGTAGGGGCCTTCCCAATTAGGGGATAACTTGCCCGCCGCCTCAAGTGGTCGAGAGGCTTCGGCTTTCTTGAGGATGAAGTCTCCCGGTTGAAAGTGTCTATCTCGGACTTTGGCATTGTATTATCGAGTGAGGCGACGTCGGTATTCCGTTGCTCGGATGCTGGCAATCTCTTGGACTTCATCTGCTAGGCCGAGGTTTTCAAGCAGTTTCTGGTCGTTTGCCTCGGACGAGAAGCAGATGACTCGGAGGGAGGGGTTGCCAATCTCCAACGGGATCATGGCCTCGGTACTGTATACCAGCTGAAAGGGGCTTTCAACGGTTGCCGTTCTGGGAGTCGTTCTGTGTGACCAAAGTACGTTCGGTAATTCCTCAAGCCAGCCGCCCTTGGCTTTGTCAAGCCTAGTCTTGATGCCTTTTAAGATGGCCTTATTGGCATTTTCGACTAGCCTGTTAGCCTGAGGGTAGGCGACCGAGGTGAAGTGATTGCGAATGCCTAGGTCGGCACATCTGTCTCAAAAATAACGAGAATCAAATTGCCGACCATTATCGCTTACTATCACCCGGGGGATGCCGTAACGACAGATGATCGACTTCCATACGAAATTCTAGACGACTGTCTCGGTGATCCTTGCTGTGGCTTTGGCCTCGATCCACATAGTGAAGTAATCGATGGCAATGATAATGAACTTCTTCTGGGCCTGGGCCGTGGGGAATGGCCTGAGGATGTCGATTCCCCAGCGAGCGAAAGGATAAGGCTCGGCTAGGGTGATGAGCTCCGTTGCTGGCTGATGGACCAAGTGGTCAAATCGCTGGCACCGGTCACAGTGTTGTGTGTAGGTCGAGCAGTCGCGCTGCAGAGTGGGCCACCAATAACCTAGCCGTAGCAAGATCCTGGCGAGCGACCTACCTCCTAAATGTGCTCCACACAGGCCTTCGTGAACTTCTTCGATCGCTCGGTTGGCTTCATCGGTGCTGAGGCACTTCAGGAGAGGACCAGAGAAGGATCTCTGGTAGAGAGCACCATCCAGAGTGACGAATCGCCGAGCTAGGTACTTCAATCTTCGGGCT
Organism: Amorphophallus konjac; assembly: GCA_022559845.1. Taxonomy (NCBI): domain Eukaryota; kingdom Viridiplantae; phylum Streptophyta; class Magnoliopsida; order Alismatales; family Araceae; genus Amorphophallus; species Amorphophallus konjac. Next base: position 331,185,865 of record CM040118.1, read on the forward strand.
TCCTGAGGGTCGGGAGGCTCTTGAGAGTCTTGGAGCCACGACAGGTACGGGGTACGCCAGTCACTTGGGGAGGTCGAGTCAACAGCTAGGAGCTCCGAATCGATGCTTGGCCACTCTAGCTCTTCGAGAAGGACCGATCGAGTACCCTCGGGGTCAAGAGAGAAGGCCAGCCGAGAGAGGGCGTCCGCTCGGGGGTTTTCCTCCCGAGCTATTTGTACTACCTCAAAACTCTTGAACTGTTGTGCCACAGTCTTGACTAGCTAGAGGTATTTGATCATATGTGCTTCTCGAGCTTCATATCTACCGTTGACTTGGCTAGCGACCAGTTGGGAGTCAGTATGAATCTTGACTCACTCAGCCCCTAACCGCCGGGCAATGCGGGCTACCGATATGAGCGCCTCATACTCGGAAGTGTTGTTCAATGCTTGGAAGTTGAACTTCAGGGCGTACTGTAGCTCTACTCTTTCGGGGGACTTCAGGAGGATCCCGGCGCCGCTCCCGGCTGAGTTGGAGGATCCGTCAACAAACAGTTCCCAGGTCGGCCCGGGCGCGGACGGAGATCTTTCTTCAGTCGGGATGGTGCTCTCGACGATGAAGTCAGCGAGCGCCTGGCCTTTAATAGCCGAGCGAGGATGATACGATATATCATAGGCCCCGAGCATGATGGCCAACTTGACGAGGCGACCCGAGGCTTCAGTGTGAGCGAGGATCTTTTTCAATGGTTCGCCGGTCAGCACGGTGATGGAGTGCCCATGGAAATAGGGTCGGAGGCCCTTGGCCGAGGTAACCAACGCTAGCACGAGTCTCACGGTTGCGGGGTACCTTCTTTCAGCCTCATTGAGCACCTTGCTGGTGTAGTAGACCGGTCTCTCGACTCCCGAGTCATTTCTGACTAGGACCGAGCTAACTGTAGATGGAGTCACCGAGAGATAGAGATGCAAGGTTTCACCTGGTACGGGCTTGGAAAGCACCGGAGGCGAAGCCAGGAACTCCTTAAGCTCGATGAACGCTTTTTGGCATTCCTCGTCCCACGCGAATGTAGCAGATGCCATTTTAGGCCCCCTCAACAGTTTGAAGAAGGGTAGGCATCATTCAGCCACGCGGGACAGGAATCTGCTGAGCGCGGTAATGCGCCCGGTAAGGCGTTGAACATCTTTGACGCAGGTGGGTGGGGGCATGTCCAGGATGGCCTGGACCTTGTCGAGGTTGGCCTCGATCCCACGCTGGGTGACTAAGAAGCCCAAGAATTTCTTGGACCTTACTCCGAAGGCACACTTGGTAGGGTTGAGCTTCATGTTGTACTTCAGGAGGGTGTAGAAGGTTTCCGCTAGGTTGGCGAAGTGGTCCTCGGCCTTGGGGGTCTTCACGAGCAAGTCGTCAATATAGGCCTCGACGTTCTGACCGAGCTGTCCCTTGAACATATGATTGACCAGCCTATGGTATGTGGCTCCAGCGTTCTTCAACCCGAAAGGCATTCGGGTGTAGCAGTGTACCCCGAAGTCGGTGATAAAGGTGGTCTTCTCGATGACTTCGGGGTGCATTCTGATCTAATGGTAACTTGAATAGGCGTCTAGGAAGCTGAGTATTTTGTTGCCCGAGGTTGAGTCAACCAGTTGGTCGATGCTCAGTAACGGATAGCAGTCCTTTGGAGTAGCCTTGTTCAAGTCGGTGAAGTCCACGCACATTCGCCACTTTCCTGAAGCTTTTGGTACCAGGATGATGTTAGCCAGCCATGTCGGGTACATGACCGGTCTGAAAAGACCAGTCTTTTGCCCCTTGGTGACTTGCTCCTTGATGATCGCCTGCTTCTCTGGCGCATGCTTCCTTCTGCTCTGTTGTACGGCTTTGATGGTTGGGTCGAGGTTGAGCTTATGCATCACCGTCTCCTCTGGTATCCCAGGGAGTTGATCATCAGACCATGCAAAGACTCGGACGTACGCGGAAATAAACTCTTTATATTGCTGTTGGGCTTTAGATGTTAGGTCGGCTCCAATCTTTACTACCAGGGTCGGGTCATCGTTTAGGAAAACTACTAGCAATTTGCCTCCAGGCTCGGCGGTTGCGAATTTTTCCTTGACTTCCCGGGGGCCCCTGTTCTTCCCGTCCGGCCTTGTGGCTTCGATCGAGATATTGTAGCACCTTCTAGCCATGGCCTGGTTACCTCAAACTTTCCCCAACTCATTTTTGGTGGGGAACTTTATCTTTTGGTGATAGGTAGAAGGCACTGCTTTCGTTCGACTAAGGATCCCTCGGCCGAAGATTGCATTGTACGCTATCATACCCTTGATCACTATGAAGTCCGCCATAACCGTAACGGTTTTGGGTGGGGTGCCAAGAGTAACCGGCAGGCTGAGGGCTCCCTCGGGATAAGTGGCCTGGCCATTGAACCCGAACAGGGGGGTTCGGATCGGGCGGAGTTTAGACGGATCCTCCCCCATCTTAAGGAAACATTCATAGGATAATACATCGGTGGCACTTCTATTGTCAACTAGAATCTTGTCTACGTTACAATGGTTTATTGTGGCCGATATGACTAGGGCGTCGTCATGCATGGTGGTCAGCCCTTCCAGGTCTCGGTCGGAGAAGACTATGACCTGAGGCTCACTCGACAGGGCCTTGGGAGGCTCGATGGATCGGCTCGCCCACTCAGCATGACGCTTCCTTCCTCGGCCACTGTCTCCTCCCGATGCAGCTCCTCCGGTGATGACGTTGATATGGACCCCGCGAGGGGTGTTGTCGATTTCCTCTGGGGCACCTCGGTCCTCCTTTTGCCCTGCCACAAACCGGGACAAGTGTCCCTGGCGGACGACGCACTCGATCTCATCCTAGAGCTGATGGCAATCACCGGTGTGATGCCCGTGATCGCTGTGGAACAAGCAATGCTTGCTGCGATTGTGGCTTTTCGACCTCATTGGCTTGGGTTGGCGGAGGAGGCCCGAGCCTGTGATGTCTTCATATATTTAGTATACTGGAGTGATTAGGGGAGTGTACCGCTCGTACTTCCTGGACGATTCTTTGTGCTCCCTGTCTCGGTTCCGCCTCTTTTCTTGGCCCGAGCTTGACTCGGGTGCTCGCTTCTTGTCCCCCTCCCGACCCGAGCCGGTTGCGCCTCGGCATGCGCTGAGAACTTCTTCGCACTCAGCATGGCGCAATGCCAGAGTCACTAGCTCGGCAAGGGTCGAGGGAGGGTGGAGGACAAGTTCGCGGTGGAGGTTCTCATCCCGGGTGCCTCCGGTCAGTGTGGTTATGGCCGAGGCTACATCTAGGTGGGGGATTCTCAGGGCTTCCAATTTAAATCGGTTGATGTAGGCCTGGAGTCTCTCCCCTTGAACCTGTTTGAGAGCCAAAAGCCCCGCAACCGACCTCGGGGGGCCGCTACCAGTGAAACTCTCCTTGAATACTCGTCCAAACTACTTGAAGTCTCGGATGGATCTGGGGGCGAGGGCCCGGAACCATGCTTGGGTGCCTTGGACCAAGGTGGTCACAAAGGCTCGGCATTTGATGGCGTCGGACGCCCCATGAAGGGTCATCAGGGTGTCAAAGCTGTCGAAGTGGTCGGCCGGGTTGCCTTGGCCGTCGTAAGGCTTGAAGGTCGGGATGGAGGTTCTAGGAGATACCTCTACCTTCAAGATATGGTCGGAGAACGGGGATCTCTCCTCGTCCTCTGGTGGAGAGATCTTCTGTAAGGCTCGTAAGGCGTGCTCCTGTGCTACGAAGTGCCTCTCGAACTCTCGTAGACGGAGGGACAACTCCGGCTGTTGTTGCGCCATAGGGCTGAGGGGGCGTGATGGCAGGCTGTCCTGGCGCTCCCTGGGGGCTTCGGTCTCCGGGAGTGGACGGCGTGGCCAATGCTTACCCCGTTTCGGTGTGGAGGTGGCCTCTTGCTCTGGAGGGGGGGCTTGTGAGGGTCTTCCTGCCTTGTTGCGAATAAGTTGCTGCCCTCAGAGGGTGAAGCGACCTCCGGCGATGTAATGGGACACGTTCTCGTGGGGGGGGGGCTTTTCAGAGGGGCGCGTGACCTTCCATCCCTGGCCGCCTGAGTCCTCATGAGTTTCACGAGGACATCCAGTTTTGCGTTGAGGGCTTGGAAGGCGACGGCGCCGCCGTTAAGCTGTACCCCTACTGAGGTGGCGGGAGGGGGTGGTCCGTCGGCGGGGGTGCTGGCATTAGAGAGGGGATTTTGTGAGGCTTGGGAAGGGCCTTCTCCCGCCGCCACCATGGTTTTTCCCCTGTCGCCGGCGGACCTCCTCCCTGAACTTCTTCGCACCATGCTGGCTCTTCGGTCGTTTCCCACAGATGGCGCCAGATGAAGGGGCGTGATCTCGCGCGGCTCCTGAGCTAGGTAGATGATCACCGAACAGTGAACTATAGAGAAAGAAAAATGGATCAGGGGGCCCAGGGGAGGTTCCCTGGGGAAAACCCTCTGATGCTTAAGTTAGTAGAGTAATGGTGGAAGATAGGGAGGGAGGTAGAAAGAGGTGCACGAGATCCCCCTACACCAAGGTGGTGAAGTGGTTCCTGATCAGGGGATTTTAGGCGTGTATTGCCCTTACCTTTCACTGGAGGGAGTCCTAGGTTTATATAGTGTGCTCACCTTATGAGTCCCGTAAGCTGAGGAGTTTCAGGCGGGAGTTACGTCCTCATCGTGGGATCTTTACGTCCTCATCATGGGATCTTCATAGCCTTGAGGGATCATGGGTCTCTTTTCCTCATAAACTCCTGCTCATAAAGGGCTCTCAATGGCAGCGTGGATAAGCAATCGTCGGTCGGTCCGAGCATAAAAGGTGCCAACCCTGTCCGGGTGATAGGCATAGCTCGGATGAAGATAGGTCAGAGTGGGCGCTGAGCGCTTGCCTCTATCCTGATGAGGGGACAACTGGGGCATGGGTCTTCCTCCGTTCTGACCGAGGCTCGGGCCTTCCGAGCTTAAGGGCCGCCGAGGAAGGATGAGATCCCGAGTAATCTTATTGGGCTTTTTAGCCTAAGTGGGCCCTATGGGGCTGTCACTTGGATGAGCTGAGCCTCGTTTGGTCCTGATGGACCTTGTTTGGCTACTCTTAGGTGGGCTACAGAAATCCCCCTGAAATGTGCAGACTTGATATCAGTCTAATGCAAATGTGCATCGAGTAAATCGTGCACCGACCTAGAGCTAGCATTGACCTTAGTTGATGCAAGCCATGACTAATATGTACTTTCTTAATATGAACATGCATAGACCTGAACAGAGTGTGCACTGACTTTGCTACAGTGAAGTGCACGGACGTTGAATGTAGCACGGACCTGACTATGCATAGTAACACAAACATGCACCGAGCTATAGGATGTGCAAACAGAATCTGCACTGACCATAGCTATGCATGAACTACCACTAGCGAAGACGTGCACCGACCTTAATAAGACTAAGGATATGCACCGACTTGGAGACTCATGTGCACAGACTTAGCATAAAAAAGGAAAACATGCACCGACCCATATCTGCCTATACATGCAGAAACTCACGTCGACCTTAGTCTGCTACAAAGCAAACTAGCATCAACTTTCATGTGCTCTACAGTAACATGCACTGACCTTAGATGCAAGGAGTAAACTAGCACCGACCTTGTACTAGCATGCTGAAACCTGACTAGTGCATGTGAGCAAATATGCACAGACTTTGTAATGCATGCAACCAATTTGATGAAATGACTTGTTATAGTATGAAGGTGCTGACATGTTTCATGTAAGGATCTAACATATAAAGATTCATCAAAATACACAATATTATCATGGTCAAAATAAAGTCACCAAAGTCAACTCTTACAGTCAACCAAATCAACTCTACTATTGCCAATCATTCAAAACACATTCAGCACACAATAGTATACACACTGCTGATCAACTCCAGAGGAGACCCAACATGTTTCTTCAAACTGGCTAGGTAAACTCCCATCCCTTGCTCCCAATTGTGCTTGTTCGTTTAATATTCTCCAATTGCACCGTCGGTTAAGGGAGAGAGCGCCCGATCCCAAGGCTCCACCGCCTTCGTGTGACCACCGTGGATGTGAGTGAGTGAACCCATGCCCTTTGGCCATTGCCGACTCATTGAGTTAGGCATCCGTACCCCAAGGGTAGGTTTACCTTGGACTCTGCTGGCCGTCTACCAGCAAGGGTCTTGTCCCACTTCCTCGACTCGGCATCCCCGAGTCACCCTCGGGTTGAGTGTGCATGCCATACGAGTGTCCGCTTACGTAGGCTTCTTAGCCTTGTGGTTGTGCCTGCATACTTAGGTCCAAGGAGCATCGGTCTAGTGGCTATCACCTCCAAGGTGGTGTCACATCAACCGGCTAACCACAAACACGAGAAGCCCTCTATCTGTCTTCCTACAGTACCAAGTAGGGACTGAAACACCACATACTGAAGAACACCTCTGTCTGTCTTCCTAAAACATCGGTAGGGACAGTTCACAGTTTATGATGAGAACAAATGAAAAAGAACAATGAAAAACTCCAGACAGAGTTAGTGAAACTCAGGCCGTGAGAAGGGTTTCTGTCTGAGAGATGGAGAGCTTGGACGGCTGCTTGCAAAACCCTTGCTTCCTTCACAATGGCTGTTCCTTGTTGGATAAGGAGCAGGTGGAAGAGGAGCTTGCGATCGACTTCAGATCTTCAGGCAATGGCCTTGGGCTGTTCTCCTTATTCTTTCTTCTTCTCTTCTTGTTCTGGATGCAGCTGGCTTAGATTTCTTCTTCTTCTCCAAGGTGGGCCAGCAGCGGTTGCAGCAACAGCTTCTTCTTGCTCTCTTTCTCTATCCTTCCACGCTTTCCACAGCAGCAGATCACCACCTCTTTTTGGCGCCTATGCGGTTTCCGGTGTGCATGGGATTGCATCACACAACTGGCCATGTAGAGGGAACTTTCCCTCCAAAACTCCTATCCACTTTTGTTCCAAATCTGAGCATTAAATGATCCTTGTGGACAGCATCCATCAGACTGCTTCCTCATTGGCTCAGGTCACTTCTATGCTTGGTGTACCTTCCTAGGATCATCTCCCATTGGCTGCCAACAATAGGTGGTGTGACATTTGCCATAATTGATCACAGTTGGCACCAAAAAGTCATTTCAGATATGGTGATGATGGATGAGTCACATGTCTAACCTTGGGAGTTGCTCCAGACCTCAAAATCTATGTTTTTGGAGATTTGCGGTTCATATTTATATTCCCTGGATGAATTGACGTGCATTAAAAAATAGCTTAAAAGGCTTCAGGAAGAACCATAGTGTCGACTTTCTGTGGAGGAAGTGTCGACACTTCTTAGTAAAACAACCAATATAATGCTCTCTAAAAGTCCATAGTGTCGACCTCCTGTAAAGGATGTGTCGACACGTCTTAGGGAATTTTGACTTCAATGCTCTCTGGAAGACCATAGTGTTGTGTACGGACTGAATAGATCTAGAAGGGGGTGAATAGATCTAGCCCCTTTTTCAATTTATAAACCAAAGATCGACTAGACCTTAAGCAAACTATGGGTTGCAAAGATAAAACTGATAACTACAGCGACAGCAAGCAATAAGAAGAGCACACACCACAAGCAAAACCACAAGACAGGATTTTTAGGTGGTTCAGTCTCTTCCCGAGACTTACGTTCACCCCTCGCTCAACTTGAGCAAGGCTTCACTAAATGAGAACTCCTGATCTCAACCAACATACTGCTGATACACAGCTTCTTCCCGCTGACACACAGCTTGTACCCGCTACCTCACAGCTTGACACTTGATGTAATGAAAAGAACAAAAGATGCAACAGGACTGAACAAGAGCTTTTGAATCAAAGAAAAAGAGTTCAGCCTGGGACTGCAGGTAACAGGAATAGACTCCCTGTGGAACTTCCAGACGATTGCCTTCAGCTGTGACGCTGCTGGAGTCTTGCTTGCCTTGAGTCAGTCTTCCTTTTGCAGCAACGAAGATGCCTTCGGTCTTGTGCAATCTTTGTGGTTTCTGAAGAGCCACTCCTTCTTTCCTCTTTCAGAGTATCTTCGTGGGTGTATTCTTTCTTTTTCTTCTACTCTATGTTCCACACCCCGCTCTCTGTCATCTTTACCTTTTGTACCAGTTCTTTTCAAAGCATAGGCTTTTCCCGCGCAGATTCGTAATTGAGCGCACATCCATTGGATTATCGGCTAGAAAACAGGGAGAAGATTTGCCCGAAAGATTTGAATAAATTTGACTGGTTCTTTCCAAGATTCTCTCCTTAAATCCAGTGCGGAATCTTATCATCTGAACCGCCCAACAACCTGCAGCAACAACCTGCAGGTTTCTAGGAACAGAAATTGAATTCAGTTGAGTCTCGGTTCTGGACGCTGTATCGCTTGTGGTCGACAACGACCCTGTCGCTGGTCGACAAGAAGCAATGTCCAGATGATTGGTAGTTCAGGCTGATGCTCTGTCTGTTCCGTGGTCGACAACGAGCAGGGCTTTGGTCGACAACCAAAGCACCTACAGAAGGAGAATGACTTGAGCTGTGTTTGGTTGGATTCGTTGGTCGACAATGATCACTTCACTGGTCGACAAGCAACCTTTGACACTTCTTCTGATTTGTTGATTTCACTTGTACTTCAGTATTCCTGAAATTACTTGAACTATCAGAAGTGACTTGAACTATCAGATTTGCATTGAATTAGTTAAACACATCTTTTGTCATCATCAAATTGTCATGAGTTCATTACTTTACATTGAAGGAGCAATTAAACATATCCTTTGTCATCATCAAAACTAAGGGATGCACAACATTCTCCCCCTTTTTGATGATGACAACCATGAGTCATTGTGATAATCAACAGATTATAAAAATCATTTGATATTTCATTCAAGACTATCATAACACAGATTTTAGCCAGACAATTCATTTGATGTGCCGTTTGATGTGCCTTACAAAAGCATCATGATGTGCCTTACAAAAGCATCATAACACTAGTTACATGAAAGACTCAAAAAGGAGAAAGACACATAGTCTTGACCTCTAGACACACCTAGACACACAATGACACATAAGACCCTATCTCCCCCTTTGTCAACAACAAAAAGAGGAGTATGTAGATTATCACTCTGAGGAGGACGAAGAACTCTCGGGCTTCACTTGCTCTGCCATCCGATCGAGCTTGTCAACGATGTGAGCATAAGACAGCCTTAGCTTCTGGATCTCTGATATAGTATCGTGGTGATATTGTTTACTCTGCTGGGTGGTGACCTCAATGCGAGTGCCCATTTCTGCTGACACTTCAGCTAAAGTACCAACCAGTCTGTTAAACCGAGATCTAGCATGTTCTGAGTGTTCCTGTTGTTTTATGAACCTGGTTTCCATCTGCTGTTCTAGTCTCTGAACTCGCAGCTCCAAGCGCCCGGTGGCAGCATTCATACTCTCTTGAAAGGATTGGAATTGAGTGGTGAGAGAGGACAGCTGAGATGCTATCTGGAGAAGCACTCCTTGAGACTCAGTGGTGGAGGTGAAAGGAGGTGGTGGAGCAGAAGTAGACGGAGCGGAGGTAAATGGAACAGAAGTAGCTAGAACATGAGTGGCTGCAGTGCCTGGTTGCCATGGCACTATGACGAGTGAAGGTGAAGGATGGGTAGCAGTGGTTGTAGTAGTGGGAGTGTGAGTGGGAATCACCACAGTTGGAGGGGTTACAGCAGGGCTGACATGAATTGGTGTCTGTGGTGGAGAAGAGGGTGGCAACGGTGCTTTGGATTTACCCTTGGATGGTAGGGTGCGCTGGACTTGATCTCCTACCTTCTTATAGCCCAAAAAGGTGGTCACATAATGAAAAGAGTATACGTGCCATTTGGGAATGACAACACGCTGAGCGTGAGGAATGGGTATATTTGCTGTTTCCAGAATGGCAGTTATGTGGGCAGCATAAGGAAGAGAGTTTAGAGGATAATGCAAAATGGTTTGGAACGTGTTCAGCATGAGCTTGGGAAGGCGAATGAGTTGGCGAGTGATGAGGCCATGGAGAAGAAATAAGTGAAGGCGACTTACATGTTCCCTGGCGCCTCCTCTCGGTTGGATTATGGTAGTAAGAAGATGATGGAGTAATCGATGAAGAGGAGGGAAGGTGTTGGCATTGATGGATTTTGGAAGGACCTCAGGGGCTGGTTGGCCAGTGACCACGGCATATGCTGATCTGAAGTCAAAGTCCTCAGGATTGAAGACAGCACCATGTCTGGAAATTTTCAGCGCCTTGTGGAGTAGCTTGACGTCGAGGCTGATGACGACCCTTTGAACTACTGTATAGACCTGGCCATCCACTACTTGCAGGTTGTGGTAGAATTCTTGCACAAGCTGTAGGGAATACTGAGTATGTGCGGAGACAAACTCTGTCCAGCCTTGGGCGTCCAAAACTTCCAGCAACTCTGGGAACATCTCCATCAGTCGCTGATCGGAAATATCTACTCTTCTCGGCGGCATGATGTTCCGAGGCTTGAGAACTCCAGAGACTGGATGGACGTTGGGTACTTCTGAAGCTGCCATCTTTCCGCCCGATTCAGCCGTAGTATCCGTTGTCGACCTCCGAGGGGTCGATGGCGGACCCTGCGTGGCCTTCTGCTTGGAACGCTTGGACGTCTTTGATGCTTCGGCAGGGGCCTCATCCCTTGCTCTCTTGGAGGACCTCATGGTGGAAGGATGCGAAAGAGGGATGCACAAGGGAGCGGAAGGGAACTGGAAACGGAAGAGTACTGTGAAAGGTGAAAACGGCGAAGTAGCAAGGTGGTGAATACCTAGGGACCCAGTCTGTTCAATTTATAGGGGCAGGATATCAGTGGATAAGTCCTGGGTCATAAATTCTAGGGTTTGTGGAACCAGCGTGATGATGAAAACGAAGTGACAGGATTAAATCAGCCGAATTAAATTTGGGGAATTTATTGAAGTGTACACCCTTTCCTTAATGAAGCATTTATTTAACCTATCCACCCTTAGCAAAGACCACCTTGTAAACAAGTAGAGTGGGCCTAGTGGTTCACTTGAATTTGAAAGTATTGCACCAATAAGCTTACGCCCCATATCTAATTTCGTCCACATGACTTCTTAAACTTATAATAGATTTCATGAGATGATTTTAATAGCTGTGCTTGCTGAACAGTGTTTTCAACTTTTCTTTGCATGCCATGCCTTTGGTCAACCATTTTCCTCTACCTTTTAGTTTTTCCTTTTGGAATCATTTTGAAAGCTGTGGTCAGGTTTATCACATGCTTTTCTACACGAGGAAACACGCTTTTTACACGCCAGAAACCTCGACTACTTAGCATGCCTAACCATTCCACTTTTAACTGGGACACACCTTTTATCCGTGAGGATATACGTTTATCAGACGCCAATATCCCCAGTTACTCAGTATGCCCAAGCTCAATAATTTTTGATAGTAGCAGAGATAGATTGATTCTTCATGACACACATGCCTCTCACTTATTTTTCATCCATTTTTTTTCTTAAAATGGGAGGCAGTAGTTTCTCAGAATCCAATCCATTGCTCTACCATGAAGACAGAGTTATGGCGTATTCCACGTGCATTCATGCTATATTTTTGGATTTATATTAACTGTTCAGCACGGGCACAGGTAGAGAAACCGACTTACTACTAAAAATCATAAGTCTTCAAAATCATGTGACAGAATCATAGTTATGGTTTGAATTTATTGAAGTAGTACAGTCCAAATCCTCATTACTACACTCAACCTCTACTCTTATTGATTACATTGGTGATTTCATTGGAAGATATGGTTAGGTTATTCAATGTTTTATCAAGGAATGAGTTTACACTTTTTCTCCCCCTCAATTTGAGAATCCATGCTGAAATAAAAAATAATGTTGGCCAGGATGAGATAGAAAGACATAGGGAATGGAAGGTATGGATGATGATGAATGAGTGAAGATGAATCTGAGCCCAAACAGTTTAAACAGACCAGAAGATTCCCTACCAGAACTAGTGTCAACCAGGAACCTATCTAAAGTGGACATTTGCTTCCGTACAGATCCATTGTCGACCATGGGATTGTCTATTGTCGACATCTGCGTAGTCACAGAACCAAACAGTTTCCTGTCTTGATGCCTTGGTCGACCAATGCCCTGTCGTTGGTCGACCACCAGAGCTAACCAGTAGCAGTGCCAGGAATTTGCAGAATGTTGCTTGAGTAACAGCCGACACTAGAGCTTCCAAACACAACCAGTACCAGAGATCTAACTGACATATCTAATTACAGAAATGACAGAAAGCTATACAGAGAACACAGGAATATGAGCATTTCAAGAATTTTCAGGAGATATTCTACATATCCCCAACTCCCTTCTTAGAGTTGAAAACCTGTCATTGTTAAGGGGTTTAGTGAAAATATCTGCCAATTGTTTTTCAGTTTCTACAAATTGAAGTATGAAATTTCCTTTGGATACCTCATCTCTCATAAAATGATGACGGATCTCAATGTGTTTTGTCCTAGAGTGTTGAATGGGGTTTTTAGACAAGTTAATAGCACTAGTGTTGTCACATAAAATGGGTGCACAGCCAAGATCTACATTGTAGTATTGGAGTTGATGTTTTATCCACATAACTTGTGTACCACAACTCCCTACTGCGACATATTCAGCCTCAGCAGTGGAGAGTGCCACAGAGTGCTGCTTCTTAGAAGCCCATGAAATTAAACATCCACCTAGGAATTGACAATAACCACTAGTACTTTTCCTATTAATTTGCAACCAGCATAATCAGCATCCGAATATGAAATCAGATTTAGTTTGCAATATGTCGGATACCACAAACCCAATTCTTGGGTGCCGGCAAGGTATCGAAAGATATGCTTGACAGCTCCTAAATGTGATTCCCTAGGACTAGACTGATATCTAGCACACATGCATACACTAAACTGAATATCTGGCCTTGATGCAGTTAAGTATAGCAGGGATCCGATCATACCTCTGTATTTCTTGGCATCTACCATGTTACCTTTTACATCTGCTTCCAAAGTTGCATTTGTCCCCATGGGTGACTCGATTGGCTTGTAGCTTTCCATGCCAAATTTCTTCAACATCTCTTTTATGTACTTGGATTGATTTATAAAGTATCCTTCTCTGCATTGTGAGATCTGGAATCCAAGAAAGAATTGTAAATCACCCATTAGGCTCATTTCAAACTCATTGGTCATTAAATTTGCAAATTCAGTACACAAAGAGGTTTCAGTAGATCCAAACACAATATCATCCACATAGATTTGTACAAACAGTATATCCTTACCTTGGGTCTTGGAAAATAATGTTTGATCAATTTTACCTCTTGTGTATCCCTTTTTAGTGAGGAAGGAGCTCAACCTTTCGTACCAAGCCCGAGGAGCATGCTTTAATCCATACAAAGCTTTATGCAATTTGAAAACATGATTAGTAAGTTCATCATTTTCAAAACCAGGGGGTTGTTCCACATAGACCTCTTCTTTTATAATACCATTTAGAAATGCACTTTTTACATCCATTTGTTGTAGTTTAATTCCATGAGATGCTGCAAAGGCTAACAATATCCTGATGGCTTCTAATCTAGCAACTGGAGCATATGATTCTTCAAAGTCAACCCCAAATTCCTGTTTGTACCCTTTAGCCACCAACCGAGCCTTGTTTCTCATTACAACCCCTTCTTCATTCAACTTGTTTTTATATACCCATTTGGTTCCAATTACAGGGTGAGATGTAGGTCTAGGGACAAGTCTCCACACCTGATTTCTTTCAAACTGATTTAGTTCTTCATGTATAGCATTTATCCATGATTCATCTTGTAAAGCTTCCTCTACAGACTTGGGCTCTACTTGGGACACAAGGGCAAGTTGGTCTAATTCATTAACAGTCTTAAACTGAGATCTGGTTTTCCTAGGATCATGAATAATACCAATAATGTTATCTAGAGGGTGATCTCTAAGAAGTTTCAAGTTTTCAAGATTGTTACCTGAGATGGCCTCTCCTTCGGGTTGATCATTAATATTACCTTGACTTTCTTCTTGAATTAGTTCTCCTTCATTATCCATCGGTTCTTCTTTGTCTTCCAGAAATTCTCCATCTTCTTCTTCCTTGCTGGCCTGTTCATTTTTGCCAAAATCATTAATTTCATCAAATGAGATATGCGGGGATTCTTCAACTATCTGATCTTTGATGTTAAATACCCTATAGGCTCTTGATCGGTCAGAATAGCCCAAGAATATTCCTGAATCACTCTTTAGTTCAAATTTGTCCAAGGCTCTCTTATCATTGTTATGAATAAAGCATTTTGTACCAAAGATTCTGAAATGAGCTAGGGATGGTTTCTTACCTTTGAACATTTCATAAGGAGTTTTTGTACTGGACGGTCTTACCATTGCCCAGTTTACAATGTAGCATGCTGTGTTGACCGCTTCTGCCCAAAATTTCTTTGGAAGATTAGCTTCAACCAACATGGTTCTAGCCATCTCGACAAGAGTGCGGTTCCTTCTCTCCACAACCCCATTTTGCTCCGGTGTCCTTGGTGAGGAGAATCTGTGGGTTATGCCCTTGTTTCTGCAGAAAACATCAAAATCAGAATTTTCAAACTCCCCCCCATGGTCAGATATGATTGAACACACTTTGGACTTACCATCCCGCTTCATTCTTTTGTAAAATTCCTGAAACTCATAAAAAGCATCACTTTTATGTGATAAGAACATTACCCATGTAAATCTGGAAAAGTCATCAACTAGAACATAACCATATTTCTTACCACTAAGACTAGCAGTTCTTGTTGGGCCAAAAAGGTCCATGTGCACAAGTTCTAGGGGTCTTGATGACTGACTTTCAGTTCTACCTTTGAATGATTTTCTTGTTTGCTTTCCTTGGGTACATGCTTCACATACTTTGACATTTTGAGCAAACGAAATTTCAGGCATACCAAGAACCATTTTATTTTTCACAAGTTTGTGCAACACCCTATAGCTAACATGCCCTAGTCTTCGGTGCCACAACCAGGTCAAGTCCTCCTTCTTGGCGGTTAGGCACAAGTTGGAGTGGGCTGGATCATCCAAGTCTATCATGTAGACATTATTTACCCTCTTGCCCATAAACTTGACTGCTTCTGAATTTGGCTCAATAATTCTGCAGATCTTGGAGTCAAACACCACTTTATGGCCTTTGTCGCATAATTGACTGATGCTCAATAAGTTATATTCCAGTCCATCCACTAATAATACATTTTCAATGCAGCTTGAGGGTTTCTTACCTATCTCACCTATCCCAATGATTTTGCCTTTGTTATTTCCTCCAAACGTCACATATCCTCCATCTTTTGCGCTCAGCTGGGAGAACTTGGTCTTGTCTCCCGTCATGTGTCTTGAGCAACCACTATCTAAATACCACTTGTTGTGCATGGCTGCCAGACATTCCTGCATCACAAATTACACAGAAACTTTTGGACCCAAATGGTACCCGGGTCCAAGATAGCTTGTGAAATCATGAAACTGCTATAACAACACCTTGGGAACCCAAATTTTGTTAGAATAGTTTGTCTTTTCATTTCTGAACTTGTTCAGGTTGTGTCTATTCTGAGTCCACTCTCTTAAGTTCCAATTTCAATTCTGTTTTAGCTGAGAGAATTTGTGGGTTCTGTTTGCGTGTCTGGTCATGGTCGACATCTGGTAAGTCTGTGATCGACCATAGTTTCTCCAGATACCAGTATCTGTTCTGGTTGAGCCTCTGGTCGACAGAGGAGGGGTCTGTTGTCGACCACCTTATTTCCAGACACCTTGTTTTACAGGTTTGTGTTTATTAACATGATTTAATGCTTTGTTTGTCTGGTTACTTCTGTGAATTTGAACTTCTCGTCTGATATGACTGTTGTTTTTAAGCTGATGTGGATTATCCATTTTCCCTTTAGAATTCCTCTCTTCAAAGGTGACATTAATCTATTTAGAGGAGCTTTCAGCTATATCCTTTTGTTTGTTTTGATATAAGTTTATCAAGGGGCCTTTTCCTTTAGAGTCAGCTATTTCATTTAAAGTTTTTATTTGGAATTCCTTTTTAGCCGTTGGGTTGTACCCTAACCCCTCTTTCTGAAAATTTACTTTTATTCCCAACACAGCGTTCAAGTTTTCTTGACCCTTAGTCATTTTTTCCACTGTTTCCTGTTTGTTTTTCAGTTCACTTTGGATTCTTTCTATTTTTTTCAGAAGTTGACTGTTTTCTTCCTTGAGTGAGTTGTTTCTTTCTTGAGTTAGCTTAGTTTCCTGTTCATATTCTTGAGTCTTTAATTTTAACTCATCAATTGTGTTTTTCAGTACTTCATTTTCTTCTAATAGCCCTTTGACGTTTTCTTCATCTATCTCGCGTTGATTCAGTTTATTTTGCAAGGTGGTGATCTCCAATTCTAGTTCAGTTCTGTTGGCAATTGAGTTGCTGTCATTATTGAACTGATTAACCTTCTTCTTCAAACTTTTATTTTCCCTTCTTATTCTTTCATATGTATCAAGTAAATCTGAATAGGCTTCTTCCCAATCTGAGCTAGAAAAGTCTTGAAAAGGGAAGGTTACCTCAAGATCGTTGTTGTCTCCTTTGGCCATTAGACATGTGTTTCCTTCTTCTTCCTCGGAAGTTGTTTCCTCTTCACTGCTTTCTTCCTCCTCGCTCCATGTGCTGATCATTGCCTTTGGTTTCTTGTTTTTCCATTTGAAGCTTGATTTCTTAGGAGCCTCTGGACATTCAGCCTTCATGTGTCCTGGTTTTCTGCAGTTGTAGTAGACAAGTTTGTTAGATGAGGCTTTAGTTTTGTCAGACTTAAACTGGGGTGACCTTCTTACCATGCCCTTCGGATTTCTAAATCCCTTACCTTCCTTCCGCAGAAACTTTCTGAACTTTCTTGTTAGCATGGCAAGCTCACCAGTTTCCTCACCTGTGCTAGATGAGTCATCAGTGTCAGATAATTCAGAGGTGCCTATTTTAGTTTTCAGAGCTAGCTGTTTCTTTTTCTTGCCCTCGTCTTCCTTTCTTTTTAGATTGACCTCATAGGCCATTAGGGAACCTACTAGTTCATCCACAGTCATAGTAGTGAGGTTCTTTGAGTCCTCAATGACTGTGGCCTTGGTATGCCACATAGGAGTGAGGGACCTTAAAATTTTTCTCACTAGCTCTTGCTCCTTGTAGGTTTTCCCTAGACTCTTTAAGCTATTTGTTAGTTGTACTAGTCTAGCATACATATCAGAAATGTTTTCATCAGTTTTCATTTTAACATTTCATATTCTGAGACTAACATATTTGCTTTTGACTCCCTTACCTCTGACGTACCTTCATAGATGACTTCGAGTCGATCACACATCTCCTTGGCTGTTGCACATTGTGAGACTCTTGAGAACTCCGTGGGATGAAGTGCGCATTGTATTACGTTCATAGCTCCCCAGTTGATGGTTGATTTTCTGACCTGTTCTCTGGTCCAGGTATCCTCGTCTTCGGGCAGATCATAGGGTCTGCGGCTCACTACTCTCCACATCTCATGATCTTGTGCTCTCAAGAACACCTGCATACGATTTTTCCAGTATGAGTAATCATTTCCATCAAAGTATGGTGGTCTAGTCACTGAGTGTCCCACAGCCATTAGACTTCTAAAGTTCAGTCCGCTAGGTCTCTCCTGGTTGTTAGACCACATTTTCGGAGAGTCTAGCTCTGATACCACGTGTTGCGTACGGACTGAATAGATCTAGAGGGGGGGGTGAATAGATCTAGCCCCTTTTTCAATTTATAAACCAAAGATCGACTAGACCTTAAGCAAACTATGGGTTGCAAAGATAAAACCGATAACTACAGCGACAGCAAGCAATAAGAAGAGCACACACCACAAGCAAAACCACAAGACAGGATTTTTAGGTGGTTCAGTCTCTTCCCGAGACTTACGTCCACCCCTCGCTCAACTTGAGCAAGGCTTCACTAAATGAGAACTCCTGATCTCAACCAACATACTGCTGATACACAGCTTCTTCCCGCTGACACACAGCTTGTACCCGCTGCCTCACAGCTTGACACTTGATGTAATGAAAAGAACAAAAGATGCAACAGGACTGAACAAGAGCTTTTGAATCAAAGAAAAAGAGTTCAGCCTGGGACTGCAGGTAACAGGAATAGACTCCCTGTGGAACTTCCAGACGATTGCCTTCAGCTGTGACGCTGCTGGAGTCTTGCTTGCCTTGAGTCAGTCTTCCTTCTGCAGCAACGAAGATGCCTTCGGTCTTGTGCAGTCTTTGTGGTTTCTGAAGAGCCACTCCTTCTTTCCTCTTTCAGAGTATCTTCGTGGGTGTATTCTTTCTTTTTCTTCTACTCTATGTTCCACACCCCGCTCTCTGTCATCTTTACCTTTTGTACCAGTTCTTTTCAAAGCATAGGCTTTTCCCGCGCAGATTCGTAATTGAGCGCACATCCATTGGATTATCGGCTAGAAAACAGGGAGAAGATTTACCCGAAAGATTTGAATAAGTTTGACTGGTTCTTTCCAAGATTCTCTCCTTAAATCCAGTGCGGAATCTTATCATCTGAACCGCCCAACAACCTGCAGCAACAACCTGTAGGTTTCTAGGAACAGAAACTGAATTCAGTTGAGTCTCGGTTCTGGACGCTGTATCGCTTGTGGTCGACAACGACCCTGTCGCTGGTCGACAAGAAGCAATGTCCAGATGACTGGTAGTTTAGGTTGATGCTCTGTCTGTTCCGTGGTCGACAACGAGCAGGGCTTTGGTCGACAACCAAAGCACGTACAGAAGGAGAATGACTTGAGCTGTGTTTGGTTGGATTCGTTGGTCGACAATGATCACTTCACTGGTCGACAAGCAACCTTTGACACTTCTTCTGATTTGTTGATTTCACTTGTACTTCAGTATTCCTGAAATTACTTGAACTATCAGAAGTGACTTGAACTATCAGATTTGCATTGAATTAGTTAAACACATCTTTTGTCATCATCAAATTGTCATGAGTTCATTACTTTACATTGAAGGAGCAATTAAACATATCCTTTGTCATCATCAAAACTAAGGGATGCACAACACATAGTGTCGACCTGCTGGAACAAGGTGTCGACACGTCTTAGGAAAATTTCCAATATAACGCTCTCTAGAAGACCATAGTGTCGACCAGCTGGAACAAGGTGTCGACATTTCCTGTGTAAAAATTATCTTTGAGAGATTTTCTTGAGGTGACTTGGGCGCATTCGTTTGCCATCCCTTATGACTTATTTGGCTTATCAGTAATGAGAATATCAGTCAATGTCAATGGTCAGGAGATGAGTATATTAATGACTCACAGTGTTGGAGACCATCAAAACCATAGAATGTCAATGACTCATGGTGTTGAACAGCATCAAAACCGTAAGGACATAACAGCAATAAGGCCGCAGGCTGCCCGCCCACGGCGATTTTAGAATTTGAAAAATGGACGCGTCATGGCAATAAGACGCGTGCATTTGACGTGTCCGTCCGCGTAGACGCGTTCCATAAAAACACAAGGAAATTAAATAAACTCCCTAAAAATAAAAAATGGATGGCCTTTAAGACGTATTCATAATATGCGTCTTGACATTTAGGAGCATTTAAACAAAAAAAAAGAAAAGAAAAGAAAAAAAGAAAAATATATATATACACATTTTAAGACGCGTATAATAAAAAAAATTACTTAAAAAAAGGGAGAGGGACGAGCGAAGGTGAAAAGCACATGCAATGGCATTAAGGTTCTATGGTAATTTTCTTAAAATGAAATGAGCTACATTAAGGTCTAGGCATTTCGGGCCTCAAATTTTCCAATTCAATTACATAAGCTCTCTGCAGTCTTCCTCTACATGCACCATCGCCTTCTGAGGAATGCTTTTCTTCCACGATGCTTTGATCACCTTCATGTCCTTTGCATCACCTTTCATGCCTAGCTCCCTTTCCGTATTCAGCGGAACGTCGGAAAGCGTAGGAAAAGAATGGTAAGGGAGGCCGATTTGGGGGGAACATCGGTGTGCACTATAAAGGACAAATTCAGTTGCACCAATGAGATGGACTTCCGCAGCAGGAGAATATCTCGTGAGAAGCTCACACAAGTATAAGCATGTCAGTGTGCGAGTAAACATGTCTTGCACCATGGTGTTGATGTGAGCCCGCCAATCTCCGCATGTCCTCAGTTGGGGCATGCGATTAACCACCTTCCCACTAACAGCCCAACACATTGGCCATGTAATGAAGGGGGCTTTGTTCGAAGATCCTCAAGCTACTCCGCACCTCCTCGCAACGATCAAATTTGAAATGGAGATCAATCCAGCAATTGAGGAGAAGCATGCACCCATAAGGAGGCTTGCCCATGCTGGAAGCCGTGAGACCGCTGTAGAGATATGCAAGGACGGCGGGCCCCACTCTTTTGCCCTCCCAATATCCACAAATCACGCTTAGC
The DNA here is from genome assembly GCA_022559845.1 of Amorphophallus konjac. NCBI lineage: Eukaryota > Viridiplantae > Streptophyta > Magnoliopsida > Alismatales > Araceae > Amorphophallus > Amorphophallus konjac. Next base: position 331,206,276 of record CM040118.1, read on the forward strand.
TGATCTTCTCCCATAATGTTGTTAGTGTGAGGGAATAGGAGAGCACCCACCAAACAGATCGTGAACCCCTTCACGAGTGCTTCCGAATGATCATCGCCTGTTAACTCTTCCAGGGCACTTACAGTCCATTCCGCAAGCTTTTGTAAATTGATGCCCTTTAGAGTTTGGACGCCCTTGATGGCTCTGGACGGCATAAAACTTCCAAGAACTTCCTCGGAAGTTACCTTCTTTAGCATGGGGAGGATCTTATCTTGCCGTCCTTCCTAAACCTTTCTAAACCGAGCAGAAGTTTCGCCTCCTCAAGAACGATTGTCGCTTCAAAAGTAGGGAAGATGAAGGTGTGAGTTTGAGGGTGCTAAACCTCTACCAGTGCACCAATGGCCACCCAATCCATGTAGATCTTGTCATAATGTTTGGCGTGAACAACAAACCCTTGCAAGTTCCATTTGTGATGATAGCTCTCATGCCAATGGTAATATTGGAAGTAAGCTTCGAAAGACAGGGCAGCTTGGAAAACTTCCTTAGGCCCAGAAAGAGAGGGTACGGTGGAAAGGAAACGGAAAAAAAGAATGAGGAAGTAAGGAAGAATTCATGTAGAAGAAAGGAGAAAGGGTGTCAACTCACCATACGCAATTGGATCCTCTCGCCTAGGTGATCCTCGATGTCGGTGAGCCTTTTAAAGCCGTGGCCAAGCTTGCTTCTTTTCACTGGGCGGGAAAACTCACCTTCTATCTCAAAAGGCCAAAATCTCTCCTTCTCTCCCTTTCAAAGGTTCAACTCCCTCAAACCACTATTTGATGCCCTTTGCTAGGCCAAGTAGGGGGGATACTTATAGGGAGGAAGAAAACATAAAAAATCAATTTGGGAGTTGTTGTTGTGGACTTTGGAACCCTTGTTGTGCTGTGTTCTTTTCTGCTTTTGTGAATCATCCGGTGTGGTGATCTCTTTGTACAGTGGAGTGCGATTCAATTTCTTGTGAAATAATTCTATTTTGTTGTGTGTTCAGTGCAGGTTTCAAAAAAAAAAATGGACACCACTGTCCCACCATGTCCCACCTCCGGCCACTATGTCATGCATCTTACTATATGATATCAACATTACTAGAACATGCCGAGGACCTTATGCCTTGGATGAATCTAGAGTTGAAGTTTCCCTCTAACAAAAATAGTGATAACTCCAGAGGAGTTTGGGACGTACGGATAGGCAGTTAGGTTGTGGTAGCTTGGGGATGATGGTTCTCTTTGGTGAGTCGATGCATGGATAAACGAGCTCCGGCTTAGTATCAGCTCATCGAATCGGTATCCTGACCTGTTCTTAACAACTTAACAGCTTAAAAAAAATGGGACACCACTGTCCCACCTCCAGCCACTGTGTCATGCATCTTTCTATATGATATCTACATTACTAGAACATGCCTAGGACCTTATGCCTTGGATGAATCTGGAGTTAGAGTTCCCCTCTAACAAAACAGTGATAACTCCAGAGGAGTTTGGGACGTACGGATAGGCCGTTAGGTTGTCGTAGCTTGGGGACGATGGTTCTCTTCGGTGAGTCGGTGTGATGGGAATCAACACCAGGCACTAACATTTTCTTTTTGTATTTGTGTCCTTTTGTTTGTACTTATACCCTTGGCTAATTGGGTTTGCAATTGTAAGACATTATAAGCGAAAGGGTTAGTCTTTAAAGTCTTTGGGTTTTTTTGTAAAAGTCCAGTAGGTCCAGTAGGGTCCCTCACCCTCTCCCTCATTGGTCCACTTTACTTTGGGCCCATGTGGGGTTGGTTCAAAGTCCAAGGTGGGCTTAGACCATGACTTGTCAAAGTTGGACCAATTAAAAAAATAGAAGGCAAATCTCATTTACCTTCCTTGGTCCAAGGGGCACACCCCCCCTTTAGGCATTTTTTTTAACTTTTGTTTTTTGTCATGTGGGAGAATAATATCTTCTATCCCTTGTATAACCCTCCCCTAACCCTACATCTGAGGGTAATTAGGTCTTTAGGGTGGATCTATATAACCCTTGTGTTTTTCATTTTGTAGAAGATTATTGAAGAAGAAATCAGAAAATTGGCATTTGCCTCCAAGAGCCCAAAGGTGCCCCTCTCTCTCCCACCCCCTTGCAGATAGATTTCTGCAAAATTCTTGAGGTGTGAAGCCTCCCCATCTCCCCCTCTCTGAGTGAGAAGCTCAGCACCGCCGCCGTCGCCGCCATCGAGCCGCCGTCGCTCCATCAACGTCACCGCGTCGGAGTTCTGTCCACATCAGGATAGAAGGTTGAAGCCCGAATTTTATCTCCAAATTAGGAGATCTGATCAAGCTGCAATTTTTAGTGTTTGTTTCTCTTGTTATCCCCTATCTCCATCTTAAATTTCGTGCCATTCAGAAGTCGTTTGCTATTTTTCTCGGCCTTTTAATTCCACCCCTGACAGTCTACCAATCAGTAGATCTACAGGATAGGAGTATGCTCTTCTATTCTTCCCGCCCCCTTATACATCTCCAAAAAATCCCACAAAAAATCATATGTGTTTCTCACTTACCCCCCTTCCACCCATAATTTTTATGGAGTCTAGATCTATTGTTTTCATGTCGGTCAAAATTCATTTTCAGGCAGATCTCAGTCTTTCCTGTGTGTCTATAAGTCCGAGCCAGCAGCAACCATTGAGGAATAGTCATTTTCATTTTCAATCCATTCACTTGATGGATCTGAAATAATTATATGTTATACCCATCTGAGTCCTCTATCCATCGGTACCAACTTTGTGTCGATCAGACACCGGATCTGGGTGCAATAATTCTATTCGTGAAGGCGCGCAGTTTAGATCCAAGTCCAGCCATCAGAAGCAGTCCGAGAATTAATTCTTCAGAAAATATGCCGGCACACCTTCGGTCTCCGCCGCTCCCGGGGATCGATCAACAACCCCGCAGCAGCGCCCCAGCAGGCCGCAGCAGCAAGGAGACGACCGGGCACCGTTGTCCCAGCAATCAGACCCAGCTGCTATCCGACAGGTCTCATAGTACCGTGCCGATCAGCAGCCGATCTCCGGCCCGAGAACCGTCCAAATTGCTGCCCGTCAACCTGAGTTCGCTACTCTCGGGTCCCACATTGTAGCCTTTTACCTCCCTGCGTGGAGTGGGCCTTAAAATTACTTTTGTAATTATTAACATTTACTATACCAGGAGTCACCGTTCTTGGCCGGGGTCATCTTCCCCATGCCTGGTAGCGTGGAGGTATCGCTCTTCTCTTCGCATTTTACTTATTTCGTATGTATTCTATTGCCGCTGCATGAGTGTGATAGGATAATCTAGCCTGATATTTTTATCACCACTGCAAGAGAGAGCGAAACCTGTCCCGTGACCTGATCCGGGCACGAAAGAGAGTTGACTACCCGACTCATTGCCTGTTTCTCAACCGCGCAGATCCCGCATTTCCCTCGCATAGGGACATCCGCGAGCTACAGTCCTAGGTTCACGTCCCGTCCCGCATCAAATTGGTATCACAGCGGAAGGTTGAGTCTAGGGTAGTATTTGCTTAAAAATAAAAAAAAGGGTCATCTAGAGAGTGTCTAACTCTAAGTGTCTCATTTCATTCCTTTATTCGGTATATTAAAAGGTGTTGCCCGAACGTTAGGTTACGCCTATCGAGAATGTAGCACACTTGTGTGAGCGCGATCTTCGGATCAAACCTCCGCCTAGTACCGGATATGGGTTGAGTCTTGGTTTCTATTCGAGTCTGCATTTTACCCTTTTCACCATTTAGAGTCATGTATAAGCGCTTGCATTAGTTTGCATAAACTTTTGCATATAAAATCAAAAAAAAAAAAAAATCTCATTGCATGCCCATTCCTAGGGGATCCAACACCATCTTTTGCCACTATGGCCAACCCATGCCGACCCGTCCAAGGCAACAAGTCCGTGGCTGAGTACATTAGGGGACTCTGATGATTACATGTTGTGATATGGAGTTGGAGAGGAGCGCACCAAGTCGGCCTTTTTCTTCCGGAGAGGTTTGCGGCTTCATTTCCAATTTGAATTGCTTTGCCGCGACGTGTTCACTCAGGAGCGTTCTTATCAAGTCGCTCTAGAGGTTGAGCCTTTCGAGTCAAGGTTTGATGCTGCCCGTCGGCGAGCATCTACCTATCAGCCGGGTGCCGAGCCGGCCGGACGGCCACATGAGCCCCCGAGGCAGGACGCTCCTGCCCCGTGACCTTCCGCACCCCAACCGGGGAACCCTTCCCCTAGAGCTCCTTTGCCACCTATTTCCGGTCCTTATTCGGAGCCACCTCATTTGGAGCCACCCATGTTTCTAATGAGAAATCTCTTCATCGCCGAGCCACTACTTAGTTGGCTCAAGATCGGCTTGGTCCCTAGTCCGCATTACTATCTATCCGTGGACCCCACCGTACCATTAGTGCTCATCAACTCATTTCACACCACTTTCCGATCTTGTCACCATGTGGATACATTGGATGACCTTCTTAATGAATTAGACCGGCAGTTGCAGTTGACGCACTTATTGGCCCCAAGCTTTGACCGACCCTTAGGTCGTAGCTTCACCCATCCCACCTTGGGGTCTATCACCTCTGTATGCACCGTGGGTCATGTCACCACGGAGGTTCTTCTATTCCTCCCCATGCCGGCTGAGCCCGACTTCATTCCACTTTTCCCGAGGGAGGAACCATACTTTCTACTTGAGACCACTGTCCCATTTACCCTAGTGCAAGAAGGTGACCATTTACACCTTCAAGAATTTGACACATGGGACCGTGACTTATGGAAATCCACCTCAAGGGGTTACAGTTTCTTTGATCCCTTTGACCCTTTCCCCACGGAGCCTCTTGGTCCACCATATCTACTTCCCTTGTTCAAGGAAGTCCACAATCACTCGCCTACCCCACAGGCTAGTCCACCTACACTCCGCAAGTAGTCCGTTCATTGGGGAAAGGAAGAAGGAAACTTTGGATCTCCTATCCCTCCCAAGTCTCCCAAATCCAACAGGCAGCCACATGCTAGGGGCATACTAGGATGTCTAGGAGTCCCCCATTCCGTCAACCATCGATTGCATCTAGTGTATGCATGGCACACATTCAGATGTCCTGGTGCACCATTGCATGTGTATGGGTCGGACTAACAGTAGGTTTGTTTAGGGTCATGTAGTGCCCCAGAATTTATATATATAATTTTTGAGCATTAAAACAATTTTTTGAAAATTATAAAGGGCTTAAATAAATTTATGAAGGGATTATTAGATTAATGAGTCATTATATGGCCCAATTGGGTTAAATAGTTAACCTAGCATAACTAATGATTATCCAAAAAGTTAATGGACCAAGCCCATTAAGTTTGGCCCATATTCTAGAAGGATAATTAGCTTATTCACGGATTTATAAGATAAATACTATTTATCTAAGATAATTATAGGGATAAATGAATAAAAGAGTTTTATTAACTTAGAACTCCATACACGTTGACTGTAACGGTCCATCGGGTGACCGTCACAGACAGGTAACCTGCTTGGGCACGACCGTTACATACTGCGAGTTCCGTAAGTCAAAGAACTCCCAAAAAGATTAGAATTTTTGAACCCTATCTACAAGAGACCTAACTAGAAGGACATGTTAAGTTACTAGGGACTCTTAGAGATCAAGTTTTGATGAATTAAGGACTCAAGAATTGATCTTGTCACGCCCCGAGCGTGGAAGATACTCGGAGACGCGTGACGAGTTTATATCAATCATGTCAATCAGAGTGGTCGTGTATTCGACACAAAGACAGAGATGCGCAAAAAAGTAAGATAACCCAATCCTTTATTTCATAATGGATAGACTATTACAATTCCAATACTCTGTTTAATAAAGAAAGAAAAGAATACATACTTGACTCAAGAAACTAAAGAAAAGACTAGATGACACTTGAGCAGCTCTATCACTTTCACTCTTGACCATTCCCATCCGATTGACTTCCATCGTCGTCGGACTTACCTGAAAAGTAAAAAGGGACAAACGGAAGGAGCGAACGCTTAGTAGGAAATTATATCTCAAGTACTAGCAAGGGGTCTAAGTAATTACATCTTTCATGAATGCAATAAAGCTATGCATGCTCGCATAAAATGACAAGATAGAGAGAATGTAATATCAAGGAATTAAGATGAACAAATCATGAACTTTCAATAAGATAATCAAGACATTTGAGATATTCAAGCAAGTACATTTAACAAGTCATGTCAAGAACTTTGGCTATCATGTAGCAAGCAAGTAAATTACCCTTTTTCGGGCCACGCATTTCATTTCATGTCAAGTACGATTCAAGTACAAGATGTATGTGGAATGTCCAATCAAGCAAGTCAAGTACTCGGTATAATGCCAGATACCTTATCATTTTAACTCCCATGGGCACAAGTACTTTCGGGTGCTCCTCCCGGGACCAGATCGGGCCCTATATGCGCAGGCACTTATCATGTATTTTGACATCCACTCTTGTTTATAGCCAACATAGAATTTCAATAATCAAGCTTGTAGACATGTATGACAACTTTGACAGAATGGAGTCCAAAAATATGACAAAGGACATAGAATGACGATAATAACGGTATAATCACGATATCGATAAAACTAGGTAGAATGTGGTTCCCTTAACTTGGGTACCATGACAAATCAATATGGACATTCTTTATATAGAATTAAGGTCCACATGAACAATATATCAAAGGTAAGATACCCTCATTCTTATCATAGAATTGAGGTTTACAAGAATGACATGATATGGCATGATATCATCATCCCATTAAGAATTTCTTATGATATACTCTTTGTATAATCATAAGGGCTGGTATACCATGTTTCTTCAGAGTGACATGGCATCAATGGTGTAATGGGTTTTTAGGGTACAACCAGCTCAGTCGGCCTTGAGGGAATCCAAGGCTACGAGGAGTCTTACGGAGGTCTCTATGACTAACTCGCTAGTCCAAAGGAACGGAATGTCCAATGGAGAGCTTGTATGTCAATGAGAATTGAGTGTGATCGATAAAACAATCGCGAAACGTGGGACTATACTCACGGAATGGAGAATAGTGCCGATATATATATTATATAACATATGAAACCATCGGTTAACAGAAACAGTGGAAAATCAGTTTTACAGTAAAGTAACGACTTAAGCAGAGTCATTTATCAAGTAATTAACGCCTAACAGAAGGGCGTTTATATATTTTCCATATTTGCAAAATTTCAATATTTCAATAATTTATCTAAAACGCGCCCTGGGCAGGGGCGTTTCTTCACGATGTGACGACTATACCAGAAGGCGTCCTTTTTATTCACAACATTGGACAGGATACAATTAATTTCAGGAATTATCAAAAATGCGCCCTGGGCAGGGGCGTTATCATTAAATTCTATTTTGCAGAATATATATTTTTCAGGAATTTAACAGATACGCGCCCTAGGAGGAGGCGTTTCCTTTCAATTCACGCCCTATGATGGGGCGTTAACAGTTGAAAAACGACTTTGTACAGGTCGTGAATTCAATAAATATCAGAAAGCACGATTTACACGATAATCAAGGATAACAATCATATAATCTTGATAATAAAATCAGTAGGGTTGAGGATAGAGGATCATGCATTAATGTAATCAGGATTTCATATATAATCAGTTCTTAACATGGTTAATTCATGATTAAGTGAAATTAACGCCTAAGTACAGGGCGTCATATTAAATTGACGACCTGGGCAGGGTCGTGTCTTGTAAATTAGCGCCCTTGACAGGGGCGTCTCTTTCAAAATATTTCAGAAAATGCATGGAAACTATAATAACCGTATGCATGACATGCTTATATATATATATATCTTGCATTAATTTCATTTGGGCTACAGTAACTTGAGAAAACCTACCTTGAACTAACGAAGGGTTTGAAAGATCTGAAACTTCTACTGCAACCAATCAACCGCAGTAGCAGCAGGAGGAAGAAAATCTTTTTAAGAAGGAGTTCGTTTTCGATGAAGAACACCTGTTCTTGGTTTTGTCAATTTTTGCTGTAGATCCTATAGGAAAGAAGAAACATATATTAGTTTCTTCAACTACCTAACAAGAGGATAAGGAAGAAAGAACATTACCTGGTTCTTTCGTAGGAGTTTCCCGACCTGTAAGAAGGAACATAAGATGAAGAATCATTAGTTCTTCATGTAACCGAAGCAGAAAACAAAAGGAATTAGAAGAACATATGTTCTTCACGTACCGTGCAGCAGTCGTCCGTCCAAATAGATTTAGGGTTGGATCGAACAGTTTATTTATAGGATTTTGGAAATCCTATTAGGGTTAGTGATTGTGTGGAAGTAATACTTCCATGATAGAGTCATTACCACGTTTAAACTCTTTCTAATGCTTATCAATTACCCTGGATAAGATCTGGATTCGAAACGGGACTGGAATGGAATTAACGACTTTGGTCAGGTCGTCGATTCTTGAATTGACGACCTGGTTCAGGTCGTTTCTTAAGAAGCGCCTTGAGTAAGGGCGTTTCATGTTTTAAAACACGCCCAAGATAGGGGCGTTACTTTGCCTTACCATTTTTGGCGTTTAGAATTTGACGCCGTGTGGTCAGGGCGTCACTTCTTGAATAACGCCTTAGCCAGAGGCGTTTCTAATTTGAATAGCGCCTTTATCCGAGGCGTTATTTTATTTTGTTTTATTTATCTATTCATTTGATTTATTTTAAAATCTTTATTATTATCAATATTTTATCAGGGTTGCTACACCCTCCCCCACTTAAAAAGAATTTGGTCCCCAAATTCCATAATACATAATATTTATACATGCGGAGAGTGTAAAGTATATACCTCTTAGAATAACTCGGGAAATCGTTTCTTCATAGATTCCTCGGTCTCCCATGTGGCTTCGTGTTCAGTATTCTTATTCCATTGCATCTTAAGCATGGGAATAACCTTATTCCTTAGAGCTCGTATTTCACGATCTAAGATCTTCATAGGCTTCTGTTCATAGGTGAGATCTTTCTGGATCACCAGATCTCCATGTTCAATAATATGAGATGGATCGTGTACATACTTCTTCAACATAGATATGTGAAACATATTATGCACTTCGGACAATTGAGGAGGCAATGCGATGCGATAAGCAACCTCGCCAACTCTTTCGAGTATCTCAAATGGTCCGACGAATCTTGGCGTAAGCTTGCCCTTAACACCAAATCTTCGTATGCCCCGTCCAGGCGATATTTTAAGAAATACATGATCTCCAACCTGGAATTCAAGATCTCTTCTCCTTGTATCAGCATAAGCCTTTTGTCTGGTCTGAGCAACTTGTAATCTTTCTCTGATTACTTGTATCTTCTCAGTTGTATCCCTTACCATGTCTGGACCTAACAATTGTTTCTCTCCAACTTCGTTCCAGCATAAGGGTGATCGGCAACTCCTTCCATATAAAGCTTCGAAAGGTGCCATTTGGATACTAGCTTGGTAGCTATTATTATATGCAAATTCCACTAGTGGCAAATGTTCATGCCAGCTTCCACCAAAGTCAATGATGCAAGCTCTTAGCATATCCTCAACAACTTGATTAGCTCTCTCGGTCTGACCATCCGTTTGTGGGTGAAAAGCAGTACTAAAGTTGAGCCTTGTTCCCAATGAATGTTGTAATCCCTTCCAAAAATGAGAAGTGAAACGGGGATCTCTATCAGACACGATTGAGACAGGAATTCCATGTAACCTGACTATTTCTTTGATGTATAGTGCAGCTAGCACATCAATTGACCATCGGCTTTTTATTGGCAAGAAATGTGCCGATTTAGTTAATCGGTCAATGATAACCCAGATTCCATCATGTCCTCCTTTTGATTTAGATAGACCCATGATGAAATCCATATCAATATCCTCCCACTTCCACTTAGGAATATCTAGAGGATGAAGTTTACCAGCAGGCTTTTGGTGTTCCGCCTTGACTTGTTGGCATGTGAGATAGCGTGATACATAGTCCGCTATTTCTCTTTTCATATTAGGCCACCAAAAGTTCCTCTTTACATCTTGGTACATTTTGGTTGATCCTGGATGAATAGTGTACCTTGATCGGTGTGCTTCATCTAAGATCTTCTTCTTTAATTCCGGACAGTCGGGTATACAAGTTCTACCTTTGAATAGTAATCTTCCATCAAAAGTTAGTTGAAAATCAGATTGTCCTTCTACTATGCCTTTGATTTCCACTAATATAGGATCATCATCCTGAAGTGCTTATATTTCAGATAATAAATCTGACTGTATGCTTACATGAGATAAGGTGAGAAATTTGGCTTCCTTGTCCAAGCTTATATTGAGCTCGGAGAATTGTTCTAGCAACCTCCATTCTTGTATCATACAATTGGCTATCATTGCTCTCGGCTTTCGACTAAGGGCATCAGCAACATAATTACCCTTGCCAGGATGATATTGTATATTGAAGTCGAAGTCCTTCAGGTATTCTAGCCAGCGTCTTTGTCTCATGTTTAGCTCCTTTTGTGAAAATAGATATTTGAGATTTTTGTGATCGGAGTATACAGTAAACTGCACTCCATATAAGTAGTGTCTCCATATCTTTAGGGCAAATACCACCGCGGCCAGTTCTAAGTCATGGACGGGGTAATTCTCCTCATGCTTCTTCAGTTGACATGAAGAGTATGCTATGACCTTTTCTTGTTGCATTAGGACACATCCGAGGCCAATGCCAGAAGCATCAGTGTAAACCTCGAATTTCTCTCCTTCTATTGGTAGAGCTAACACCGGAGCTGTAGTGAGATGATCCTTGAGAGTTTGGAAACTTCTTTCACATTCCTCACTCCATTCATATCGGATCTCCTTGCGAGTTAACCTTGTGAGGGGCACGGCGATCTTGGAGAAGTCTTTGATGAATCGCCGATAATATCCGGCAAGGCCTAAGAAACTTCTGATCTTGCTAGCATTGGTTGGTTTTTCCCAGTTTCTAACAGCTTCGACCTTTGACGGATCTACTGAAAATCCATCTTTTGAAATCACATGTCCTAGAAAAGCCACTTCTTCAAGCCAGAATTCACACTTGCTGAGTTTTGCATATAATTGATTTATCCTCAAGACTTGCAATGCAATCCTCAAATGCTTTTCATGTTCTTCCTTAGTCTTGGAATATATCAATATATCATCAATGAAGACTACTATGAATTGATCCAAGTAATGCCTGAATATGCTATTCATTAACTACATAAAGGCAGCAGGGGCATTTGTTAGTCCAAAAGGCATAACAACAAACTCGTAATGGCCATACCTGCTTCTGAATGCGCTCTTGTGAATGTCATCATCCTTGATTCTTAACTGATGATATCCCGACCTGAGATCAATTTTGGAAAAATATTTGGATCCTGAAATCTGATCAAATAACTCATCGATTCTCGGCAATGGATACTTGTTCTTGATAGTGAGATGATTCAACTGTCGATAGTCGATGCACAATCTCATGGATCCGTCCTTCTTCTTCACAAATAAGACTGGTGCTCCCCACGGGGAAGTACTTGGTCTAATAAACCCTTTTCGAATTAGTTCCATTAATTGCTCTTTTAACTCTTTGAGTTCCGCAGGGGACATTCTATAGGGTGCCTTTGAAACTGGACCAGCACCAGGGACTAAGTCAATGGTGAAGGCCACATCCCTTTGAGGGGGTAATCCCGGCAAATCTTCCGGAAATACGTCTGGAAATTCTTGCACTACCTGAATGTCTTCTATCTTGGTTTCCTTAGCTTCTTTAACAGTGACAAAAGTAAGGAAGGATACACATCCTTTCCTGACGAGCTTGCTTGCTCGAAGAGCCGAAATAAGAGGGGATTTGCTCCGACTCTTGGGGCGAGTAAAGACTAATTCTGGAAAATCTTTGAAAGCAATTTGGCTATTGCGGCAATCAACCGTTGCCTGGTATTTGGATAACCAGTCCGCTCCCAGTATAACATCATACTCCTTTAGATCGAGGCATATGAGATCTATAGGTAAATTCCTACCTTGAACCATTACCTCACAGTTTTGGTAGTGATGAGTAATATCATTTTCACTTCCAAGAGGAGTAGTTAGAACTATTTTTATCCATTCTGGTTCTAATGGTAACGGGTCGGCAAACTTCTTAAAAATAAAGGAATGCGATGCACCCGTATCAAATAAGACATAAGCACTTTTGGAACAAATTTTTAATGTACCTTCTACCAGTCCACCTTCTTCTTGTTCGGTCTCCTTTATTGCATGAAGTCGAGCGTTCTTTGTCACTGGGCGTTTACCATCACCGGCTTGGTCATTCATTAATGGACAATCGGGAATCCGATGTTCGCGGCTCCCACAACGGAGACAAGCTCCTAATTTCCTCCAGCATTCTTCGGTCTTGTGACCAGCCTTGTCACAATGCTTGCACACTACGTTTGAAGGTGTAGTGGTGATAGAGAAGGGCTTGGTCTTCTTGAATTTTTGATCTTGAGAGGAAGGACCTCCATTACTAGGCCTCTTCTTAAAGTTGGGTTTAAAAGAACCCGAACCTGTGACTTGCTCCTTCTTGTCTTTTCCACGGATCCTATCAGATCGTTCTGTGGCATCTTCAAGTAATTGAGCTCGGCGCACTATTTCAGAATAAACTTGGATGTCCATAGGCGCCAGTTGAGTAATATAGTGGGGCCTAAGCCCATTAAGAAATCTACGGGCTTTCATCTTCTCCGTGCTAATAAGATGCTTAGCATATCTAGACAACCTGGAGAACTGAGCTTCATAATCTGCTAATGATAAAGATCATTGCTTTAATGCAGCGAATTCTGCAACCTTCTTTTCTTGGACTCGGTCCGAGAAATATTTAGCATTGAAGTATTCCACAAATTCTTCCCATGTTACTTGAGTAGGATCGATGGTTGCTTCAATAGACTCCCACCAACATCTAGCATCTTTCTCTAACTGGAAGGTAGCTAATAGAACTTTGTCCTGATCCGTGCATTGCATGACACGGAATATGCGTTCGGTTTCCCGAACCCAATGCGCGGCATCGTCCGGATCGGTCGATCCTATGAACTTCGGGGGATTCATGTTCTTAAATGTTTGGTGTAAGCTTCCAGCTCGTGGAGCACCACCTTGTGCTACCTATTGTAGCACTTGAGTCATCCCTTGGAGGGTACGCTGCATGTTACGCCATTGAGCACGTTCGGCAGCCATTATCCTACAATTACAATAAATATATTAGTACGTGATCGTATTTAAAGACTCCTACACTATGTTAAATTTAACCCTTGGTTCTACCCAATCTCACTGGTTTAAAGGTTCAAACATATCCTTGGACTTGGGTTTTTCCTAGGAATTGAATACCTTAGGCTCTGATACCACAAAAACTATCACGCCCCGAGCACGGAAGATACCCGGAGACGCGTGACGAGTTTATATCAATCATGTCAATCAGAGTGGTCGTGCATTCGACACAAAGATAGAGATGCGCAAAAAAGCAAGATAACCCAATCCTTTATTTCATAATGGATAGACTATTACAATTCCAATACTCTGTTTAATAAAGAAAGAGAAGAATACATATTTGACTCAAGAAACTAAAGAAAAGACTAGATGACACTTGAGCAGCTCTATCACTTTCACTCTTGACCATTCCCATCCGATTGACTTCCATCGTCGTCGGACTTACCTGAAAAGTAAAAAGGGACAAACGGAATGAGCGAACGCTCAGTAGGAAATTATATCTCAAGTACTAGCAAGGGGTTTAAGTAATTACATCTTTCATGAATGCAATAAAGCTATGCATACTCGCATAAAACGACAAGATAGAGAGAATGTAATATCAAGGAATTAAGATGAACAAATCATGAACTTTCAATAAGATAATCAAGACATTTGAGATATTCAAGCAAGTACATTTAACAAGTCATGTCAAGAACTTTGGCTATCATGTATCAAGCAAGTAAATTACCCTTTTTCGGGCCACGCATTTCATTTCATGTCAAGTACGATTCAAGTACAAGATGTATGTGGAATGTTCAATCAAGCAAGTCAAGTACTCGGTATAATGCCATATACCTTATCATTTTAACTCCCATGGGCACAAGTACTTTCGGGTGCTCCTCCCAGGACCAGATCGGGCCCTATATGCGCAGGCATTTATCATGTATTTTGACATCCACTCTTGTTTATAGCCAACATAGAATTTCAATAATCAAGCTTGTAGACATGTATGACAACTTTGACAGAATGGAGTCCAAAAATATGACAAAGGACATAGAATGGCGATAATAACGGTATAATCAGGATATCGATAAAACTAGGTAGAATGTGGTTCCCTTAGCTTGGGTACCATGACAAATCAATATGGACATTCTTTATATAGAATTAAGGTCCACATGAACAGTATATCAAAGGTAAGATACCCTCATTCTTATCATAGAATTGAGGTTTACAAGAATGACATGATATGGCATGATATCATCATCCCATTAAGAATTTCTTATGATATACTCTTTGTATAATCTTAAGGACCGGTATACCATGTTTCTTTAGAGTGACATGGCATCAATGGTGTAATGGGTTTTTAGGGTACAACCAGCTCAGTCGGCCTTGAGGGAATCCAAGGCTACGAGGAGTCTTACGGAGGTTTCTATGACTAACTCGCTAGTCCAAAGGAACGGAATGTCCAATGGAGAGCTTGTATGTCAATGAGAATTGAGTGTGATCGATAAAACAATCGCGAAACGTGGGACTATACTCACGGAATGGAGAATAGTGTCGATATATATATTATATAACATATGAAACCATCGGTTAACAGAAACAGTGGAAAATCAGTTTTACAATAAAGTAACGACTTAAGCAGAGTCGTTTATTAAGTAATTAACGCCCAACAGAAGGGCGTTTATATATTTTCCATATTTGCAAAATTTCAATATTTCAATAATTTATCTAAAACGCGCCCTGGGCAGGGGCGTTTCTTCACGATGTGACGACTATACCAGAAGGCGTCCTTTTTATTCACAATATTGGACAGGATATAATTAATTTCAGGAATTATCAAAAACGTACCCTGGGCAGGGGCGTTATCATTAAATTCTATTTTGCAGAATATATATTTTTCAGGAATTTAACAGATACGCGCCCTAGGAGGAGGCGTTTCCTTTCAATTCACGCCCTATGATGGGGCGTTAACAGTTGAAAAATGACTTTGTACAGGTCGTGAATTCAATAAATATCAGAAAGCACGATTTGCACGATAATCAAGGATAACAATCATATAATCTTGATAATAAAATCAGTAGGGTTGAGGATAGAGGATCATGCATTAATGTAATCAGGATTTCATATATAATCAGTTCTTAACATGGTTAATTTATGATTAAGTGAAATTAACGCCTGAGTACAGGGCGTCAAATATTAAATTGACGACCAGGGCAGGGTCGTGTCTTGTAAATTAGCGCCCTTGACAGGGGCGTCTCTTTCAAAATATTTCAGAAAACGCATGGAAACTATAATAACCGTATGCATGACATGCTTATATATATATATATCTTGTATTAATTTCATTTGGGCTACAGTAGCTTGAGAAAACCTACCTTGAACTGACGAAGGGTTTGAAAGATCTGAAACTTCTACTGCAACCAATCAACCGCAGTAGCAGTAGGAGGAAGAAAATCTTTTTAAGAAGGAGTTCATTTTCGATGAAGAACACATGTTCTTGGTTTTGTCAATTTTTGCTGTAGATCCTACAGGAAAGAAGAAACATATATTAGTTTCCTCAACTACCTAACAAGAGGATAAGGAAGAAAGAACATTACCTGGTTCTTTCGTAGGAGTTTCCCGACCTGTAAGAAGGAACATAAGATGAAGAATCATTAGTTCTTCATGTAACCGAAGCAGAAAACAAAAGGAATTAGAAGAAGATATGTTCTTCACGTACCGTGCAGCAGTCGTCCGTCCAAATAGATTTAGGGTTGGATCGAACAGTTTATTTATAGGATTTTGGAAATCCTATTAGGGTTAGTGATTGTGTGGAAGTAATACTTCCATGATAGAGTCATTACCACGTTTAAACTCTTTCTAATGCTTATCAATTACCCTGGATAAGATCTGGATTCGAAACGGGACTGGAATGGAATTAACGACTTTGGTCAGGTCGTTGATTCTTGAATTGACGACTTGGTTCAGGTCGTTTCTTAAGAAGCACCTTGAGTAAGGGCGTTTCATGTTTTAAAACACGCCCAAGATAGGGGCGTTACTTTGCCTTACCATTTTTGGCGTTTAGAATTTGACGCCGTGTGGTCAGGGCGTCACTTCTTGAATAACGCCTTAGCCAGAGGCGTTTCTAATTTGAATAGCGCCTTTATCCGAGGCGTTATTTTATTTTGTTTTATTTATCTATTCATTTGATTTATTTTAAAATCTTTATTATTATCAATATTTTATCAGGGTTGCTACAGATCTAATCCTCAAATCCTAGCTAGAACTCTATAAATATGACATAGTTCTGAACTGGACGACCCTTACTTTTGGCTCGCAAGGAATCAAGGTAAGGAGGCATAATCTCGAGTAAGTTCTTTAGAAACTTTTGTTTATAATACATTAGACTAATAGCTCTTCAAATTTTGTGCTATGAGACCAAGCAACCAAGGAGTTAGAGCCCAAGGAAGTTGCTGAAAAGTCATAGGAAGAGGAGAGCTAGGGCACGTTTTTCAAACCCTAAATTAGAAGTTTAAAGCCAAGTTAAGAGGTAGGTTATCTCATGAACGGAAAAAACATCTTGATAGGACTAAAAGCCTTCTGGTTTGATTGAATCCCATGCATGATAGATCATGAATTTCATGTTTTAATAGTTCTATGCATTCATACATCTCTTAGCCCTAAGTAGAAAATTAAAAGATGTTATCTTGTCTATTCACTGAAACCCATGCATGTAGATAGCCTATACTTTGTTATCATGCCTAGGATAGACATGGTATTTGATTTACAGACATGATGTGTGTTGATCTCTTAGGTTTCATATCAGTTTCTGTCAGCAGAGGCTCTGACGCATCATAGTAGGACCGTCACATGCATGTAACGGCCTTACGACAGACCGTCACACACTCTGTTATGTTGTCGTTTCACTGTTGTCTCTAACGTACCAAGACAAGAGCGTTACATTACTGTAACGGCCCCTCGATAGACCGTCACAGACACTGTGATGCACCCCTGTTAGACCGTTAGACGTTGTGTTCTGTCAGCTCATGACAGAATAGTAACCAGTTAAGTTTACTTAAAATTAAACCTAGATAGCTAAGTTTTAACCTGTTATGTGACTCTTCAGTTATCTAATTGTTCATGATAGGTATTGCATGTTATTTTAAGTTATGCTAGTTTCATGTACCAAAAGTTCTATAGTTTTGTATTATAAATCATGATTTCCAAAATTATATTAATGGAGTTTTATCATGGTTTCACATCATTACACCTTCACTCTTTATCAATAGAGTCATTCTTTAAGTACATGGCACATATTCCGGTATGTTGTCCATTAGTTCACTTTGCACTATAGGAACATTATTCTTGGACTTGAGGACCTCTCTATTTGGACATTCCTTCCAATGGACTAGGAAATCTTATTTCAAGGCCTCCGTAATTCTCCGCGAGCCTGGGATTCCCGCTAGGACGCCGAGTTGGTTGTACCCTTAAAGCCCATTGATTAGAGTACACTATCGATATTTTCTGGTTATCAGTAGTGTAACAGCTCTATATTGGACCGTCAGGCAATGTAACGGCCCAATATAAGACCGTCACATTCATCTGAGTTCGATTGCTTGATTCTGGTCTCAGACTACTATAGCGGCCTAATCATGGACCGTCACACAACGTAACGGCCCAATGAATGACCGTCACACTTCTCTGTGTCTATTTTGATCGTTCTGAATTCGGATCATTGTAACGGCCCACTACTGGAGCGTTACATGATGTAACGGCCCAGCAAACGACCGTCACATTGCTTAAGTACTTAACCCAAGGTTTGACCCAAGGGTTGATATTCCAAAGGTTCTGGATGGACTAATGATAGTCTAGAACTTATAATATTGATCAAGAAACTTAGTATAATGATTGGAAAGAGAAAAGAATGTACCGTTATGCTGTCGATTTATTTCCGTGAGCATGACATTGTTTAAATCTTTTTCTTGATCTCTCATACTCTAAATTGAAGCATTCATTCATTGATTGTTGTTATCATGAGTTATTGAACTTATTACATTCTTGGCCATACTTTATTGTTACACTCATGGAAGTAGCTTGATTTATACGTGAAGATGCAGTTCGGGCGCTGATTGTGTCCAAGGGCTCTATACTAGTCCCCACGGCTGATTGTCGGAAACATACTATTTTATAAACCATGGGGTCTGATGCAACTGGCGTCGCATTGCGCTGGGAGTACTTTCTTTATAAATAAGTGAAATCCATGAGCACTCGTGAAAATCTAGTGAATTGCTACATGATTGGCATTCTCGTGCGTAACCTTTATGGTTATGAAAGTGAAAGTGCATTCTCGATACATTCTTGTTCATGAAATGTCAAACATCATGTTCTTGTTACATTCATTCTTGTTCATTCTTGTTCACTCTATCTTACATGATTATCGTGTTACTTTGATTTAATCGCATGATATTCGCATTCACATGATTTTGCCTTACTTCTTTAGAGCTAAATTGTTAATTACTTTAATAGTGCCTTCATGTTGATGCGAAGATACCTACTGGGCAAGTGTGCTCATTACCTATTTCCAATCTTTTTCAGGAAATGATAGTGAATCGGGTTCGGATTCGGAAGGTTCAAGTAACGGATCTGAGAGTGAATATAGATGAGCGAAGACTTTGGCAGTCGATATTGTTTAGATGTAGTCAATGTAATTTTCTTATTTCTTGAGTCTAGTAGAGTGAAAGATGGTGGAAAAGTATTGTATTTTGAATATTTGATTGATAATGGAATGAAGTTGGATTTTTAGTAAATATTGTGCAATTGCATTCATTTGTGTGATTATCTTGCGCTCTGATCGTTCTTGCTTGCAAAAGGCTTACCATGCTGGCTGTTCGCGCTCCCCGAGTTAGTCTTCCACTGAAATAAAGGCTCGGGACGTGACAGTTAAGTTGGTATCAGAGCCTAAGTCTCAGGACTTAGGAAGAAGGAATCATGTCATAGGATAAGTCCAAGGTTTAAGGGCCCCTACCTATGAACTAAGGAAGAAGTTTCCATACCCATGTGAGAAGTGGGTAGAGCCCGGGATAAGATAATTAATTAGCTTTAAGATTTATTTTGTTCATTCCAATTTCATGAGAAATAACAAGTTGTTATTTTCTCTCAGGTCCCTTGTTTTACAAATGGCTCATCGTGTAGATTGGGATGGCATGCAACAAACAGGTGCCGGCCTTACCCAGGCATTGCAAACTATAGCGCAAGGTGGCGCAGGAGCAAGGGCTGGTGACCTACATCGTAATTTCTGGAGTTTAAATCCTTCGCGATTCTATGGTTCGTCTAATCCCGACGAGGCGAAGAACTGGATAGACGAAATGAATCATATATTTGATGTCATCCAATGCACCGATCAGGAGAAGGGGCGTCTCGCAACCTTTCAACTCAACAAGGATGCTCGCACTTGGTGGAAGTCAGTTCCAGCACCTCCGGCCAATGCACCTCATACATGGGACGATTTTCTTACCCTATTCCGTGCCAAGTACTTTTCTGAGCATGTAAAGGAACAAAAGGCTATGGAGTTCGCCGCTCTACGGCAAGGAATGATGACGGTTGCCGAATATGAACTATAATTTTCAAGGCTAGCACCTTACGCACCACATCTTATCAGCACCGACTTATTGAAGGTAAATCGGTTTATGGACGGGTTACGACTCGGTTTCATCCAGCAACTCGGGACCCAAAACATCCGTACCTATGCGGAGATGGTTCAACGAGCATATTTATGTGAAAGGACCTTGGAGAAGGTCGAGAAATTAAAAGGAAAAGGAGAAGAGTCGAGCTGACGTTCTGATCGGCGTTATAAGAAAGAGAAATTTAGTATCACGGAACCCTACAAAAGCCATGATAGTAATAAAAGATCTAGGGGTGGGAACGGTGGAAGTTCCCACAAGCAAAAGAAAGTCAAGGAAGAGAAGGAGCAGGTCGCCACGGCTTGCACATTTTGTGAGAAATTCGGCCATTCGGATGAGGAGTGTTGGAAGCGCCTTGGCGCTTATTTACATTGTGGAAGCAGGGAGCATCGCATGCCGGATTGCCCCCTTATGAAAGACCAGTCATCTGGTAATGGACGCAGGAGGCAGGCTCGCCTCAATGCCGTTTTAGATGAAGAGGAAGTGCCCACGGATGATGGGCTTATGGAAGGTACTCTTCAAATTTATTCTCATCCTGCATTTGTGCTATTTGATACTGGTGCCTCTCATTCTTTTATCTCCACTACTTTTGTAAAAATATTGTCAATTACATCAGTTCCCTTACCTTCAGATCTCGCTATTTCCACACCCTTAGGTTCTGGAACTAAGCTTACCAACTATTATCCTGATAGCGAAGTGATAGTAGAAGGTCATAACCTCGCCGCAAACTTAGTATGCCTTGACATGAAAGGTTATTATGCCATTTTAGGGGTAGATTGGCTTGTAGACCACGATGCTTATATCAATTGCCGAAATAGGATTATATCTTTTCGAAAACCCGGTCTTCCAAGATTCTCTTTTCTTGGCATCAAATACAAGAAACACCCCACTATCATATCCTCACTTCACGCTTGCAAGCTCATCTCGCAAGGATGTGATGCTTTTCTTGCTTTCGTCATTATTACAGAGTCCAAGGAGATTATCATAGCAAACATCCCTATTGTAAATGAGTTCCCAGACGTGTTTCCATCTGAACTTCCTAGTTTACATCCCGAGAGAGAAGTGAACTTCACTATTGAACTCATCCCAGGAGCAGCACCTGTTTCTATAGCCCCTTACAGGATGTCCCCCACAGAACTTAAGGAACTAAAGAAGCAGTTGCAGGAACTTCTGGATAAGGGCTTCATTAGACCTAGCACATCCCCTTGGGGTGCGCCGGTTCTATTTGTCAAGAAGAATGATGGTTCTCTCATGCTATGCATCGATTACCGACGACTAAATCAGCTTACAATCAAAAATAAGTATCCGTTGCCGCGTATTGATGAGCTCTTCTATCGGCTTTCGGGAGCAAAATATTTCTCTAAGATTGATCACAGATCAAGTTATCATCAGCTTAGAATTAACGAAGAAGACATTTATAAATCGGCTTTTCGAAGTCGTTATGGCCACTATGAATTCGTGGTAATGCCATTTGGGTTAACTAATGCCCCAGCAGCATTTATGCAACTTATGAACAATGTCTTCCAGCTATACCTGGATCAATTCATTGTCGTCTTCATTGACGATATCTTGATATACTCCAAGACAAAAGAAGAACATGAAGAACATCTAAGGATAGCTTTGCAAACACTTAGAGAACATAAGCTTTACGCCAAACTTAATAAGTGTGAATTCTGGCTCAAGGAAGCCTCATTCCTAGGTCACATTATTTCAAAAGAAGGTATTGCTATGGATCCTTCTAAGGTAGAAGCTGTCAAGAATTGGAGTCGGCCAATGACTGTATCTGAAGTACGAAGTTTTCTAGGTCTTGCTGATTATTATAGAAGATTCATTAAGGACTTCTTAAAGATAGCAGTTCCTTTAACTAGACTCACCAGAAAAGAAAATCATTTTGTCTGATCAGAGGAATGTGAGAAGAATTTTCAAATTCTTAAGAATCATCTTACAACCGCCCCTATTTTGTCACTACCAATGGAGGGTGGTGGATTCGAAGTGTATACGGATGCATCTGGCATTGGCTTAGGATGTGTCCTCATGCAGAATGGAAAGGTGATCTGTTATTCTTCAAGACAATTGAAACACCACGAGGAACCCGTACATGACCTGGAATTAGCAGCGGTTATTTTCGCCATGAAAATTTAGCATCATTATCTTTATGGAGAAAGGTTCACGGTCTACTCAGACCATAAAAGCCTGAAATATTTATTCTTCTTAAAGGAGCTTAACATGAGGCAGAGGAGGTGGTTAGAATACCTCAAAGACTTTGATTTTGCTATTCAATATCATCCTGGGAAGGCTAATGCTGTAGCAGATGCACTCAGCAGAAAACTAATAGGTATGTTATCAAGTCTTATGATAAGTGTAACTAACCTTGTTCCTCAATTTGCTCAGTTGAACTTAGATATTGACATAAAAGAAGAAGATTGTTTCATAGCCAATATCCGAGCTCAACCTACATTGATAGAAGATCTGGTCAAGCTGTAAAATGATGATCCTATATTACTAGAAATTAAGGCCAATATAGAACAAAAGCTATATTTTTCTATTTCCAAGGATGGAAGATTGCCATTCAAGGGCCGAATATGTGTACCAGATCATGAGGTTACAAAGAAACCGATCCTAGATGAAGCACATAATTCCAAGTACACCATTCATCCAGGAGGTACAAAGATGTATCAAGATCTCAAAAGAAACTTTTGGTGGCCCAATATGAAGAGGGAAGTAGCTGACTTTGTGTCTCACTGTCTCACTTGTCAACAAGTGAAGGCAGACCATTTCAGACCCGCAGGTAAATTACATCCCTTAAATATTCCCGGATGGAAGTGGGAAAGTATAGGGATGGATTTTATTATGGGGTTACCTAAGACAAGAGGTGGACACAATGGAATATGGGTAATTATAGACCGATTGACTAAATCCGCACATTTTATACCAATCAAAAGTCGATGGTCTGTGGACATTCTAGCAGCATTATACATAAGAGAGATTGTCAAATTACATGGTGTCCCAGTCACTATTATATCTGATAGAGATCCTCGATTCACATCACAGTTCTGGAAGGGTCTACAACATTTACTAGGGACTAGATTGAATTTCAGCACAGCTTTTCATCCACAAACTGATGGTCAGACGGAAAGAACAAATCAGGTAGTAGAGGATATGCTCAGGGCTTGTGCTATTGACTTTGGAGGTAGTTGGCATGATCACTTACCTCTAGTAGAGTTTGCTTATAACAATAGCTACCAGGCAAGCATACAAATGGCACCTTTTGAAGCTCTGTATGGAAAAAGCTATAGATCACCAATATGTTGGAATGAAATAGGGGAAAAGCAATTTCTAGGCCCCGACCTCATAAGGGACTCTACAGAGAAGGTCAAGCTCATTCAGGAAAGGATGAAAATGGCACAGGATAGGCAAAAGTCTTATGCCGACAACCGAAGACGTGACTTGGAATTTCAGGTTGGAGATCATGTATACCTGAAGGTTTCTCCAGGTCGTGGTATTCAAAGATTTGGCATTAAAGGAAAGTTAACTCCTAGATTTATTGGCCCATTTGAAATTCTCGAAAGGATTGGTGAAGTGGCTTACAAACTAGCTTTACCTCCACAACTAGCAGGAGTTCATGACGTATTTCACGTCTCTATGCTGAAGAAATATGTATATGATCCTGACCACATTATCACTTATGACAATCTTGAGATTCAGAAGGACTTAACATACGAACAAACGCTAATAAAGATATTGGAACGTGAAATGCGACAGCTAAGAAATAAAGTTATTTCTATGGTCAAGATCCAATGGAAGAAGACATGGCCATATGAAGCAACATGGGAAACCGAAGCAGCTATGCGAAAAAGATTTCCATAATTATTTAACTGTAAGTACCCTCTCCGAAATCCATAGATTTGAATTTGGGGACCAAATTCTTCAAAGTGGGGGAGGGTGTAGTGCCCCATAATTTATATATATAATTTTTGAGCATTAAAATAATTTTCTAAAAATTATAAAGGGCTTAAATAAATTTATGAAGGGATTATTAGATTAATGAGTCATTATATGGCCCAATTGGGTTAAATAGTTAACCTAGCATAACTAATGATTATCCAAAAAGTTAATGGACCAAGCCCATTAAGTTTGGCCCATATTCTAGAAGGATAATTAGCTTATTCACGGATTTATAAGATAAATACTATTTATCTAAGATAATTATAGGGATAAATGAATAAAAGATTTTTATTAACTTAGAACTCCATACACGTTGACTGTAACGGTCCATCGGGCGACCATCACAGACAGGTAATGCGCCTGGGCACGACCGTTACATACTGTGAGTTCCGTAAGTCAAAGAACTCCCAAAAAGATTTGAATTTTTGAACCCTATCTACAGGAGACCTAACTAGAAGGACATGTTAAGTTACTAGAGACTCTTAGAGATCAGGTTTTGATGAATTAAGGACTCTAGAATTGATCTAATCCTCAAATCCTAGCTAGAACTCTATAAGTAGGACCTAATTCTGAACTGGGCGACCCTTACTTTTGGCTCGCAAGGAATCAAGGTAAGGAGGCATAATCTCGAGTAAGTTCCTTAGAAACTTTTGTTTATAATACATTAGACTAATAGCTCTCCAAATTTCGTGCTAGGAGACCAATCAACTAAGGAGTTAGAGCCCAATGAAGTTGCTAAAAAGTCACAGGAAGAGGAGAGCTAGGGCATGTTTTTCAAACCCTAAATTGGAAGTTTAAAGCCAAGTTAAGAGGTAGGTTATCTCATGAACGGCAAAAACATCTTGATAGGACTAAAAGCCTTCTGGTTTGATTGAATCCCATGCATGATAGATCATGAATTTCATGTTTTAATAGTTCTATGCATTCATACATCTCTTAGCCCTAAGTAGAAAATTAAAAGATGTTATCTTGTCTATTCATTGAAACCCATGCATGTAGATAGCCTATACTTTGTTATCATGCCTAGGATAGACATGGTATTTGATTTACAGACATGATGTGTGTTGATCTCTTAGGTTTCATATCAGGTTCTGTCAGCAGAGGCTCTGACACATCATAGTAGGACCGTCACATGCATGTAACGGCCTTACGACAGATCGTTACACACTCTGTTATGTTTTCGTTTCACTGTTGTCTCTAACGCACCAGGACAGGAGCATTACATTACTGTAACGGCCCCTCGATAGACCGTCACAGACACTATGATGCACCCCTGTTAGACCGTTAGACGCTGTGTTCTATCAGCTCATGACAGAATAGTAACCAGTTAAGTATACTTATAATTAAACCTAGATAACTAAGTTTTAACTTGTTATGTGACTCTTCAGTTATCTAATTGTTCATGATAGGTATTGCATGTTATTTTAAGTTATACTAGTTTCATGTACCAAACGTTCTATAGTTTTGTATTATAAATCATGATTTCCAAAATTGTATTAATGGAGTTTTATCATGGTTTCACATCATTACACCTTCACTCTTTATCAATAGAGTCATTCTTTAAGTACATGGCACATATTCCGTTATGTTGTCCATTAGTTCACTTTGCACTATAGGAACATTATTCTTGGACTTGAGGACCTCTCTATTTGGATATTCCTTCCAATGGATTAGGAAATCTTGTTTCAAGGCCTCCATAATTCTCCGCGAGCCTGGGATTCCCACTAGGACGCCGAGTTGGTTGTACCCTTAAAGCCCATTGATTAGAGTACACTATCGATATTTTCTGGTTATCAGTAGTGTAACAGCTCTATATTGGACCGCCAGGCAATGTAACGGCCCAATATAAGACCGTCACATTCATCTGAGTTCGATTGCTTGATTCTGGTCTCAGACTACTGTAACGGCCTAATCATGGACCGTCACACAACGTAACGGCCCAATGAATGACTGTCACACTTCTTTGAGTCTATTTTGATCGTTCTGAATTCGGATCATTATAACGGCCCACTACTGGAGCGTTACATGATGCAACGGCCCAGCAAACGACTGTCACATTGCTTTAGTACTTAACCCAAGGTTTGACCCAAGGGTTGATATTCCAAAGGTTCTGGATGGACTAATGATAGTCTAGAACTTATAATATTGATCAAGAGACTTAGTATAATGATTGGAAAGAGAAAAGAATGTACCGTTATGCTGTCGATTTATTTTCATGAGCATGACATTGTTTAAATCTTTTTCTTGATCTCTCGTACTCTAAATTGAAGCATTCATTCATTGATTGTTGTTATCATGAGTTATTGAACTTATTAAATTCTTGGCCATACTTTATTGTTACACTCATGGAAGTAGCTTGATTTATACGTGAAGATGCAGTTCGGGCGCTGATTGTATCCAAGAGCTCTATGCTAGTCCCCACGGCTGATTGCCGGAAACATACTATTTTATAAACCATGGGATATGATGCTACTGGCGTCGCATTGCGCTGGGAGTACTTTCTTTATAAATAAGTGAAATCCATGAGCACTCGTGAAAATCTAGTGAATTGCTACATGATTGACATTCTCGTGCGTAACCTTTATGGTTATGAAAGTGAAAGTGCATTCTCGATACATTCTTGTTCATGAAAGGCCAAACATCATGTTCTTGTTACATTCATTCTTGTTCATTCTTGTTCACTCTATCTTACATGATTATCGTGTTACTTTGGTTTAATCGCATGATATTCGCATTCGCATGATTTTGCCTTACTTCTTTAGAGCTAAATTGTTAATTACTTTAATAGTGCCTTCATGTTGATGCGAAGATACCTACTGGGAAAGTGTGCTCATTACCTATTTCCAATCTTTTTCAAGAAATGATAGTGAATCGGGTTCGGATTCGGAAGGTTCAAGTAGCGGATCTGAGAGTGAATATAGATGAGCGAATGTTAAGTACGGACTGAATAGATCTAGAGGGGGGGTGAATAGATCTAGCCCCTTTTTCAATTTATAAATCAACAATCGATTAGACCTTAAGCAAGCTATGGGTTGCAACGATAAAACTGATAGCTATAGCGACAGCAAGCAATAATAAGAGCACACACCACACGAAAAATCGCAAGACAGGATTTTTAGGTGGTTCAGTCTCTTCCCGAGACTTACGTCCACCCCTTGCTCAACTTGAGCAAGGCTTCACTAAATGAGAACTTCTGATCTCACACAAACACCGCTGTCACACAGCTTGTTCCTGCTGACACACAGCTTGACTCCGCTGCCTCACAGCTTGACTCCGCTGCCTCACAGCTTGACTCTGCTGCCTCACAGCTTGACTCTTGATGTAATGAAAAGATAAATAGAAAAAGGTGTAACAAAGTTGAACATAGACTTTTGAAGCAGAGTAATTAAAGAGTTCAGCTTGGGACTCAATCACATAGGTAACAAGGCAAGACTCAGCAGGATGCCTTTAGCTGCCTTGCTGCTGGAACTTGCAACGCCTTGAGCCAGGTCTTCTTTCTGCAGCACCGAAGAACACTTCTGTCTTCTGCTGCTTCTTGATTGCCGGAGAGCCACTCTTCCTTTTCTCTTTCAGAGTATCTTCGTGGGTGTCCTTTTCTTCTGCTCTATGTTCCACACCCCGCTCTCTATCTCTTCTCCTTTTTGCACCAGTTTTTATTAAGCACGAAGCTGTTTCCCGCGCAAGTGCAAAACCTGTTGGATTACTCGCTAAAAACAGGGAGAAGATTAAATAGAATCTTAGAAAAGATTTGACCGGTTCTTAGCAAGATTCTCTCCTTGAATCCCGTGCGGAATCTTATCATCTGAACCGCCCAACAACCTGCAGCAACAACCTGCAGGTTTTTCTCAACAGAAACTGAATTCGGTTGGATTTCGGTTCTGGACGCGGTTCCGCTTGTGGTCGACAACGACCCTGTCTCTGGTCGACAATGAGCATTGTCCAGACGGCTGGTTCTTCAGGCTGACACTCGTATCGCTCATTGTTGACAATAGCCCTGTCGCTGGTCGACAAGGGGCAATGTCCAGATGTATGGCAGTTCTGTCTGATGCTCTGTCTGTTCCGTGGTCGACAACGAGCAGACCTTTGGTTGACCACAGAAGTCTGTACAGCGGAAAAGTAACTGGTCAACCACCGAAGTCTGTACAGAGGAGAGTCTGTACAGAGGAAAAGTCTGTACGGAGGAAAAGTCTGTACAGAGTTGGATTCGCTTGTATTGCTTCGTGGTCGACAACGGGCAGGGCTCTGGTCGACAACCAGAGCGCGTACAGAGAAAACATAGCTTGAACTGTGTTTGGTTGGATTCGTTGGTCGACAATGACTACTACTCTGGTCGACAAGAAACCTTGACAACTTCCTCTGATCTGTTGACTTCATTAGTACTTCAGTATACCTGAAATTACTTGAACTATCAGATTTGCATTGAATTAGTTAACCACATCTTTTGTCATCATCAAATTATCATGAGTCCATTACTTTATATTGAAGGAGCAATTAAACATATCCTTTGTCATCATCAAAACTAAAGGGATGCACAACATTCTCCCCCTTTTTGATGATGACAACCATGAGTCATTGTGACAAACCATGCAATTATTTAAGCCAGACAATTCATTTGATATGTTATTCAAAGATATGTTATTCAAAGACATCCATAGAGAAGGTAAGATGACAATAACATAACCATAAGTAGACTTGGCATTATTTGGCACAAGGACAACAAACTCTTTCTCCCCCTTTGTCAACAGCAAAAAGAGGGGAAATCAAAAAAATAATCACTCCGAACAGGATGTGAAAGGAGGTGGTGGAGCAGAATGAAATACGAAGACTCCTGGGTGTTTATCCTAGGGTAGAGAAACAGCTTGATGAAGAAAACGAAGGGTCAGGATTTAATCAGCCGAATTGAATTTTGGGGAAATTGATTGAAGTGTACGCCCTTTCCTTAATGAAGCATTTATTTAACCTATCCATTCTTAGCAGAGATCACCTTGTAAACAAGTAGAGTGGGCCTTGTGGTTCATTGAATTTGAAGGTATTGCACCAATAAACTTGCGCCCCATATCTAATTTTCCTCCATATGACTTCTCAAACTTATAATAGATTTCATGAGGCTGTTTGACTAACAGTGCGAGCTGAACAGTGTTTTTAGCTTTTCTTTGCATGCCATGCCTTCGGTCAACCATTTTCTTCTGTCGTTTGAGTAATTTTGAAATTTTCTTTTTGGAATCATTTTGAAGGCTGCGGTCAGGTTTATCACATGCTTTTCTACACGAGGAGACACGCTTTTTACACGCCAGAAACCTCGGCTACTTAGCATGCCTAACCATTCCACTTTTAACTGGGACACACCTTTTATCCGTGAAGATATACGTTTATCAGACGCCAATATCCCCAGTTACTCAGTATGCCCAATCTCAATTATTTTTGATAGTAGCAGAGATAGATTGATTCTTCATGACACACATGCCTCTCACTTATTTTTTATCCATTTTTTTTTAAAGATGGGAGGCAGTAGTTTCTCAGAATCCAATCCATTGCTCTAGCATGGAGACAGAGTTATGGCGTATCCCACGTGCATTCATGCTATATTTTTGGATTTAATTTAACTGTTCAGCACGGGCACAGTTAGAGAAACCGACTTACTACTAAAAATCATAAATCTTCAAAAACATGTGACAGAATCATAGTTATGGTTTGAATTTATTGAAGTAGTACAGTCCAAATCTTCATTACTACACTCAACCTCTACTCTTATTGATCACCTTGGTGATTTTATTGGAAGATATGGTTAGGTTATTCAATGTTTCATCAAGGAATGAGTTTACACTTTTACTCCCCCTCAATTTGTGAATCCATGCTGAATCAAAAAAATGTTGGCCAGGATGAGATAGACAGACACAGGAAATGGAAAGTATGAATGATGATGAATGAGTGAATATGAATCTGAGTCCAAACAGTTTAACCAGTCCAGAAGATTCCCTACCAGAACTAGTGTCAACCAGGAACCTGTCTAAAGTGGACATTTGCTTCCGTACAGATCCATTGTCGACCATGGGACTGTCTGTTGTCGACATCTGCGCAGCCACAGAACCCATCCAGTATCCTGTCCTGATGGCGTTGTCGACCACTGCCCGGTCGTTGGTCGACCACCAGAGCTAAATAGTAGCAGTACCAGGAGCTTGCAGGCTTGCTTCAGTAATCAGTTGAACTCCCAACCTTACCAGTAGCAGATACTTAGCTGACATATCTATTTGCAGAAATGATAGAGAGTCATAAACAACGACTGATTTTCTTTCACCTGATTTCTTTCAAACAGATTTAGTTTTTCATGCATGGCACTTATCCATGATTCAACCTTTAAGGTTTTCACTACAGATTTGGGCTCTATTTGGGACACAAGGGCAAGTTGATCTAGTTCATTAATGGTCTTGAGCTGAGATCTAGTCTTCCTAGGATCATGACTACTACCAATAATGTTATCCAAGGGATGATCTCTAAGAAGTCTTGAGTTTTCAAGATTGTTACCTGAGTTGACCTCTCCTTCGGTTTGGTCATTAGAATTACCTTGATTTCTTTCTTGATTCAGTTCTTCTTCATTCTCCATCGGTTTTTCTTTGCCATCCTGAAATTCCCCATCTTCTTCTTCCTTGCTGACCTGTTCATTTTTGCCAAAATCATTAATTTCATCAAATGAAATATGAGGGGGTTCTTCAACCACTTGATCTCTGGTGTTAAATACCCTATAGGCTCTTGATCGATCAGAATAGCCCAAGAATATTCCTGAGTTGCTCTTAGGTTCAGATTTGTCCAAGACTTTCTTATCATTGTTATGAATGTAACACCTTGCACCAAAGATTCTAAAATGAGCTAGGGATGGTTTCTTACCTTTGAATATTTTACATGGAGTTTTTGCACTAAACGGTCTTACCACTTGTTGTGCATGACTGCCTGACATTCCTGCATCACAAATTACACAGAAACTTTTGGACCCCAATGGTACCCGGGTCCAAGATAGCTTGTGAAATCATGAAACTGCTGTAACAACATCTTGGGAACCCAAACTTTGTTAGAACAGTTTGTCTTTTCGATTCTTAACTTGTTCAGGTTGTGTTCCTTTTGATTTAATGTTCCTCTATGTTGAGTCCATTTTCTTAAATTCCAATTTCCATTCTGTTTCAGCTGAGAGAAGTTGTGGGTTCTGTTTGTATGTCTGGTCGACATCTGGTATGTCTGTGGTCGACCAGGGTTTCTCCCGAAGCCAGTACCTGTTCTGGCAGACCCTCTGGTCGACATAGGAGGAGTCTGTTGTCGACCAGCCTGTTTCCAGACACCTTGTTTTACAGGTCTGGGTTTATTAACATGATTTAATGCTCTGTTTGTCTGGTTACTTCTGTGAATTTGAACTTCTCGTCTGATATGGCTGTTGTTTTTAAGCTGATGTAGATTGACCATTTTCCCTTTAGAATTCCTCTCTTCCCAGGTGACATTAGTCTGTTTAGAGGAACTTTCAGCTATGTCCTTTTGTTTGTTTTGATATAGGTTTATCAGGGGGCCTTTTCCTTTTGTGTCAGCTTTTTCATTTAACGTTTTTAGTTGAAATTCCTTTTTAGCTGTTGGGTTGTATCCTAACCCCTCTTTCTGAAAATTTACTTTTATTCCTAACACCGCGTTCAAGTTTTCTTCACCCTTAGTCATTTTTTCCAATGTTTCCTGTTTGTTTTTTAGTTCACTTTGGATTCTTTCTATTTCTTTCAGAAGTTGACTGTTTTCTTCCTTAAGTGAGTTGTTTCTTTCTTGAGTTAACTTAGTTTGCTGTTCATATTCTTGAGTCTTTAGTTTTAACTCATCAATTGTGTTTTTTAGTATCTCATTTTCTTCCAATAGTTCTTTGACATTTTCTTCATCTGTCTTGTGTTGATTCAGCTTATTTTGCAAGGTGGTGATTTCCAATTCTAGTTTAGTTCTGTTAGCAATTAGGTTGCTGTCATCATTGAGCTGATTAACTTTCTTCTTCAACCTTTTATTTTCCTTTCTTGTTATTTCATATGTATCAAGTAAGTCTGAATAGGCTTCTTCCCAATCTGAACTAGAAAAATCTTGAAAAGGGGAGGTTACCTCAAGATCGTTGCTGTCTCCTTTGGCCATTAGACATGTGTTTCCTTCTTCTTCTTCGGAGGTTGTTTCCTCTTCGCTGCTTTCCTCCTCCTCGCTCCATGTGCTTATCATTGCCTTTGGTCTCTTGCCTTTCCACTTGAAGCTTGATTTCTTAGGAGCCTCTGGACATTCAGCCTTCATGTGTCCTGATTTTCTACAGTTGTAGCAGGCAAGTTTGTTAGATGAGGCTTTAGTTTTGTCAGACTGAAACTGGGGTGACCTTCTTACCATGCCCTTCGGATTTTTAAATCCCTTACCTTCCTTCCGCAGAAACTTTCTGAACTTTCTTGTTAGCGTGGCAAGCTCACCAGTTTCCTCACCTGTGCTAGATGAGTCATCAGTGTCAGATGATTCAGAGGTGCCTATTTTAGTTTTCAGAGCTAGCTGTTTCTTTTTCTTGCCTTCTTCTTCCTTTCCTTTTAGATTGACCTCATAGGCCATTAGGGAACCTACTAGTTCATCCACAGTCATAGTAGTGAGGTTCTTTGAGTCCTCAATGACTGTGGCCTTGGTATGCCACATAGGAGTGAGGGACCTTAAAATTTTTCTCACTAGCTCTTGCTCCTTGTAGGTTTTCCCTAGACTCTTTAAGCTATTTGTTAGTTTCACTAGTCTAGCATACATATCAAAAATGTTTTCATCAGTTTTCATTCTAAACATTTCATATTCTGAGACTAACATATTTGCTTTTGTCTCCCTTACCTCTGACGTACCTTCATAGATGACCTTGAGTCGATCCCACATCTCCTTGGCTGTTTCACATTGTGAGACTCTTGAGAACTCCGTGGGATGAAGTGCGCATTGCATTACATTCATAGCTCCCCAGTTGATGGTTGATTTTCTGACCTGTTCTCTGGTCCAGGTATCCTCATCTTCGGGCAGATCATAGGGTCCGTGGCTCACTACTCTCCACATCTCATGATCTTGTGCTCTCAAGAACACCTGCATACGATTTTTCCAGTATGAGTAATCATTTCCATCGAAATATGGTGGTCTAGTTACTGAGTGTCCCTCAGCCATTAGACTTCTAGAGTTCAGTCCGGCAGGCCTCTCCTGGTTGTTAGACCACATTTTTGGAGAGTCTGGCTCTGATACCACGTGTTAAGTACGGACTGAATAGATCTAGAGGGGGGGTGAATAGATCTAGCCCCTTTTTCAATTTATAAATCAACAATCGATTAGACCTTAAGCAAGCTATGGGTTGCAACGATAAAACTGATAGCTATAGCGACAGCAAGCAATAATAAGAGCACACACCACACGAAAAATCGCAAGACAGGATTTTTAGGTGGTTCAGTCTCTTCCCGAGACTTACGTCCACCCCTTGCTCAACTTGAGCAAGGCTTCACTAAATGAGAACTTCTGATCTCACACAAACACCGCTGTCACACAGCTTGTTCCTGCTGACACACAGCTTGACTCCGCTGCCTCACAGCTTGACTCTGCTGCCTCACAGCTTGACTCTTGATGTAATGAAAAGATAAATAGAAAAAGGTGTAACAAAGCTGAACATAGACTTTTGAAGCAGAGTAATTAAAGAGTTCAGCTTGGGACTCAATCACATAGGTAACAAGGCAAGACTCCCTGTAGGACTTCCAGCAGGATGCCTTCAGCTGCCTTGCTGCTGGAACTTGCACCGCCTTGAGCCAGGTCTTCTTTCTGCAGCACCGAAGAACACTTCTGTCTTCTGCTGCTTCTTGATTGCCGGAGAGCCACTCTTCCTTTTCTCTTTCAGAGTATCTTCGTGGGTGTCCTTTTCATCTGCTCTATGTTCCACACCCCGCTCTCTATCTCTTCTCCTTTTTGCACCAGTTTTTATTAAGCACGAAGCTGTTTCCCGCGCAAGTGCAAAACCTGTTGGATTACTCGCTAAAAACAGGGAGAAGATTAAATAGAATCTTAGAAAAGATTTGACCGGTTCTTAGCAAGATTCTCTCCTTGAATCTCGTGCGGAATCTTATCATCTGAACCGCCCAACAACCTGCAGCAACAACCTGCAGGTTTTTCTCAACAGAAACTGAATTCGGTTGGATTTCGGTTCTGGACGCGGTTCCGCTTGTGGTCGACAACGACCCTGTCTCTGGTCGACAATGAGCATTGTCCAGATGGCTGGTTCTTCAGGCTGACGCTCGTATCACTCATTGTTGACAATAGCCCTGTCGCTGGTCGACAAGGGGCAATGTCCAGATGTATGGCAGTTCTGTCTGATGCTCTGTCTGTTCCATGGTCGACAACGAGCAGACCTTTGGTTGACCACAGAAGTCTGTACAGCGGAAAAGTAACTGGTCAACCACCGAAGTCTGTATAGAGGAGAGTCTGTACAGAGGAAAAGTCTGTACGGAGGAAAAGTCTGTACAGAGTTGGATTCGCTTGTATTGCTTCGTGGTCGACAACGGGCAGGGCTCTGGTCGACAACCAGAGCGCGTACAGAGAAAACATAGCTTGAATTGTGTTTGGTTGGATTCGTTGGTCGACAATGACTACTACTCTGGTCGACAAGAAACCTTGACAACTTCCTCTGATCTGTTGACTTCATTAGTACTTCAGTATACCTGAAATTACTTGAACTATCAGATTTGCATTGAATTAGTTAACCACGTCTTTTGTCATCATCAAATTATCATGAGTCCATTACTTTATATTGAAGGAGCAATTAAACATATCCTTTGTCATCATCAAAACTAAAGGGATGCACAACAGCGAAGACTTAGGCAGTTGATATTGTTTAGATGGAGTCAATGTCATTTTCCTATTTCTTGAGTCTAGTAGAGTGAAAGATGGTGGAAAAGTATTATATTTTGAATATTTGATTAATAATGGAATGAAGTTGGATTTTTAGTAAATATTGTGCAATTACATTCATTTATGTGATTATCTTGCGCTCTGATCGTTCTTGCTTGTAAGAGGCTTACCATACCGGCTGTTCGCGCTCCCCGAGTTAGTCTTCCACTGAAATAAAGGCTCGGGGCGTGACAGGTCATGTGTGAGTCTTTGTTTCGTACAGTTTGTTTGTCGAGTGCATAATGAATCTGCATACATCGAGTTGAGTCGGTCTTTGTCAGCTCGCGTTGTCAGTCCCTTTCGAGTGTGAGGCAAGTCGGGTCTATTGCGTATGTTGTAGACTTGTCAAAATTTGGGATCGGCTCTACCAATCTATGTCTCAGATTTTGTCACATAAAGGGACCCAGCGATGATTATTAGTGAGTCTTCGAGCCGCCTCCTTTCCTTTGAGAGTGACCCCACCCCGGAGTGTCCATCACTAGCCTCATTGTCACAGCAGCGTGAGCATATCGAATATATACGGGATGAGAAGGTGACGAATACTTAGAGTGGAGCGTACTCCGTGCTTCCTGGTTCAGTGATGGATCTGTAGGAGTCACACGAGCAGCCGCACCCCTTACTCGACGGGGTCGAGTTCTTCCCACCCGGGGAGAATTTATGGGAATCAACAGCGGGCACTAACATTTTCTTTTTGCATTTGTGTTCTTTTTTCTATTTATACCCTTGGCTAATTGGGTTTGTAATTGTAAGGCATTATAAGCCAAAGGGTTAGTGTTTAAAGTCTTTGGGTTTTTTTGTAAAAGTCTAGTAGGTCCAGTAGGCTCCCTCACCCTCTCCCTCATTGGTCCACTTGGCTTAGGGCCCATGTGGGGCTGGTTCAAAGTGCAAGGTGGGCTTAGACCATGACTTGTCAAAGTTGGACCAATTAAAAAAATAGAAGGCAAATCCCATTTCCCCTCCTTGGTCCAAGGGGCGCACCCCCCTTTAGGCATTTTTTTTAATTTTTTTGTCATGTGGGAGAAGAATATCTTCTATGCCTTGTATACCCCTCCCCTAACCCTAGATATGAGGGTAATTAGGTGTTTAGGGTGGATCAATATAACTGTTATATTTTTTCATTTTGTAGAAGATTAATGAAGAAGAAATCAAAAAATTGGCATTTGCCTCCAAGAGAATAAGGGCGCCTCTCTCTCTCTCCCACCCCCTTGCAGATAGATTTCTGTGAAATTCTTGAGGTGTGAAGTCTCCCCATCTCCCCCTCTCTGAGTGAGAAGCTCAGCACCACCGCCGCCGCCGCCATCGAGCCGCCGTCGCACCACCACCGCCACCGCGTCGGAGTTCTATCCACATCAGGACAGAAGGTTGAAGCTCGAATTTTATCTCCAAATAAAGAGATCTTATCAAGCTGCAATTTTCAGTGTTTGTTCCTCTTGTTATCCCCTATCTCCATCTTAAATTTCGTGCCATTCAGAGGACATTTGCTATTTTTCCCGACCTTTTAATTCCACCCCTGACAGTCTGCCAATCAACAGATCTACAGGATAGGAGTCTGTTCTTCTATTTTTCCCGCCCCCTTATACATCTCCAAAAATCCCCAAAAAAAATCATACGTGTTCCTCACTTACCCCCATTCCACCCATAGTTTTTCTGGAGTCTAGATCTATTGTTTTCCTATCGGTCAAAATTCATTTTCAGGCAGATCTCAGTCTGTCCTGTGTGTCTGTAAGTCCGAGCCAGCAGAAACCTTTGAGGAACAGTCGTTTTCATTTTCAATCCATTCACTTGATGGATCTGAAATAATTATATATTGTAGCCCTCTGAGTCCTCTATCCATCAGTACCAACTTTGCGTCGATCCGACACCAGATCTGGGCGTAAGAATTCTTTTTGTGATGGCGCGCAGTTCAGATCCGAGTCCAGCCATCAGAAGCAGTCGGGGGATTAATTCCTCGGAAAATACGTCGGCACACCTTCGGTCTCCGCCGCTCCCGGGGATCGATCAGCAACCCCCCAGCAGCACCCCAGCAGGCCGCAGTAGCAAGGAGAAGCCCAGGCATCGCTGTCCCAGCAACCGGACCCACCTACTGTCCCGCGGGACCCACAGGACCATGCCGATCAGCAGCCCTTCTCCGACCCGAGAACCGTCCAAATTGCTGCCCGTCAACCCGAGTTCGCTACTCCCGGGTCCCACATTGTATCCCTTTACCTCCCTGTATGGTGTGGGCCTTGAAATCACTTCTGTAATTATTAACATTTACTGTACCGGGAGTCACCGTTCTTGGCCGGGGTCGTCTTCCCAGGCCCGATAACGTGTCTGCTTCTCTCTTCACATTTTGCTTATTTCGTATGTATTCTATTGCCGTTGCATGAGTGTGATAGGATAATCTAGCATGCCGAACTATTTCTGAGTAGACTTGTATGTCCATTGGTGAAAGCTGGGTAATGAAATGGGGCCGAAGCCCATTAAGGAACCTTTTTGCCTTCATTTTCTCCGTACACACCAAGTGGAGTATGTACCTAGACAATCATGAAAACTGGGCCTCATACTCGGCCACTTTCAAGCCACGTTGCTTCAGCACGGCAAATTTCACGGCCTTCTTTTCCTGAATGTGGTCGAAGAAGTACTTGCTGTTAAAATGCTCGACGAATTCATCCCATGTGCAATGGTCTTCTGGCATTGTCGCTTCTATAGATTCCCACCAACATCGAGCATCCCGCTCCAGTTGAAAAATAGCTAGCAACACCTCCTCGTCCGTGCATTGCATCACACGAAAAATCCGTTCAAATTCTTTTAACCAGTTTTCCGCATCCTCGGGGTCGGATGATCCCGCGAACCTTGGGGGGTTCATGTTGCGGAAACCCCTGTGGAGATCATCGGCTCCACGGTTAGCGCCGCCTTGCGCCACTTGCTGTAGCGCCTGAGTAAGGCCTAGTACGGTGCGCTGCATCTCGCGCCATTGAGCTCGTTCAGCGGCCATGATCCTACAAAAGAGTTTAAGTGTAATGAATATTGGGTTTTAATATGAGGTCAAATTTCATTATAGAACTTAACCCATGGCTGTACCCATCTCACCGAGTAAGGTCTAATTCTATCCTTAGACTTTCCTATCCTTGGACTCGAGTTTTACCTAGGAAATAAAATCCTAGGCTTCGATAATGACTTCTAATTTCCTAGGTTTGAAAACCTAGGCTCTGATACCACGAAGACTGTCACGTCCCGATCGCGGAAGATACTCGGATCCGTGACGCGTCTATATCGATCGTGGCATTCGTATAAGATCAGAGTGCGCATATTATTGGATAATTCGTTGTTAATTTAAAATTTGAACATACACCATAGTCCAAGTTGACAAACTGAGTAATACCTCAAACTAATTTCATAAAGCTTTAGACTTTGACATAATTCAAACTGACTTAAACATAAATGACTGAAATTGTATCATAGGTTACAAGCCTTGATAATAACTAGAAATACATGACATAAGACCTGGAATACAAAGGACTAGACCTAGCTGACGGTACATGCAACTATGACCCTAACACTCGTCACTCGGTATCGGTCCCATCCGGGTGGTGGTCGCTATCCAAGTTTCCTGAAAAATATTAGAATTGCAACTTTATGAGCGAATCGCTGAGTAGGAATTATATCTCAAGTTCTAACAATCTTTAAGTTAATTACAAGTTCATGCGGTATAATGATGCATGTAGGATCAAGTAAGAATATCAAGAATTGTAATAAAGAATATCACAAGAATTTCAATAAGATGTATCAATAAGAAATTTCAAGTAATTTGCAAGTAAGTGCACAAGCATTTCCAAGGATAATATATTCAAGAACATATTCAAGAAAGTAAATTTCAAGAATTTATCATTCGAGTAATTCGAGCAAGTATTTCAAGCTCATGTATTCAAGTAGTACAATGGAATTGGCTATTTTCATTCAATTCATTCAAGCAAGTAATTGCCCTTTTTTCGGGCTAAACAATTCAAGTCAAGCACGTCAAGCATGTCACGAGAGAGTGAGTGGGAATGTCTCAAGTCAAGTCGAGCAAGTACTTCGGTGCAATGCCAAACACCGTGGTCAATAAACTCCCATGGGCACAAGTACCTTCGGGTTCTCCTCCCAGGACCAAACCGGGCCCTATACGCACAGCATTACATGTATGCTTTTGACATCCACTCTCATTTATATAGCCAATATAGAATTTCAAGAAAAAGCATTCATTTGTAGGAATATAAGGTGGATCAATCCGGAATAGAGATCAAGGACAATGGATATGAAAATGATGGATGATAACTTAACCTCTTAAGAATGCAGGACATAAATACAATTCAGGGGTTTATGGGGTTTAGCAATGACTTTCATGTTTTTCTAAGGTTTGGCAAAATATGAATTTGCCAGGCTCTGTAATCAAGGTCTACAGGCTATTTGATCTAACAGTTTTAACAGGGCGAGTAATTGAAAGGTAACAAGTTAATCAGGCAACATATATATATATATATATATATATATAAATTGACGGCATACTGGAGAGTCGCTATTCATGTAATTGGCACCCTGGCTTGGGGCGCCATTTATATTTGGGTGATTTTCACCGGGCAGGTATATTCTATAACTCAAAACACTATTTATACACTTCATACCATAAAAGTTTCTCAGAAATAGAAAACAAGGATATGAACAGGTAGAGGAAATTCTCGGGAGTTCAGAATCATGCTCGTGTAAAATTATTAGGTTTCACTATTCAATAAATTGGGGTGATTTACACCGTGCAGATATATTCTGTCACTCAAAACACTATTCATACACTATTCATACCGTAAGAGTTTCTCAGAAATAGAAAACAAGGATATGAACATGTAGATGAAATTCTTGGGAGTTTAGAATCATACTCATGCAAAATTATTGGGTTTCACTATTCAATAAATTGGGATTATTTACACCGAGTAGGTACATTCAGTGACTCAAACTACTATCCATACACTATTCATACTATAAAACTTTCTTAGAAATAAAAAGCAAGGATATGAACAGGTAAAGTAAATTCTCAGGATTACAGAAGTATATTCAGGCAAAATTTTCATGGTTAAGTTTAATAGTTATGGATTTTTGAATGCGTTGATTTACTAATTACTAAAAATTCCAGAAACGGAATTGACGACACTGCACATGGTCTTCAATTAATTGGTGACCATCCACAGAGTCTTCATTTGTGTAATTGGCGCCCTGGTCAGGGGCGCTATTTACCCTAGGTGGTTCACTATTCATCAGTAGAAAAGTTCTCTAAATCAGGAAGTAAGGGTACGTGTAGATAGGGAAAAATGGCAGTATCACAGAAACATATTCATGCAGAATTTTCATTGTTTAGTTCAATAGATATCAATTTTTGAATGTGTTGATTTAATAATTTCTAAATATTACTGGAAATTAAATTGACGACATTGTGAAGTGTCTTCAATTAAATAGCGCCCTGTA
The DNA here is from genome assembly GCA_022559845.1 of Amorphophallus konjac. Classification (NCBI taxonomy): domain Eukaryota; kingdom Viridiplantae; phylum Streptophyta; class Magnoliopsida; order Alismatales; family Araceae; genus Amorphophallus; species Amorphophallus konjac. The sequence continues at coordinate 331,246,481 of CM040118.1, forward strand.
TTGGGGCACCTCTTCAGTGAATGGCGCCCTGGCTGGGGACGTTAATCACCTGAGGGCTGGATTTTTTGAGTTTTTAAAACAAACATGTATATATTATAACAAAGGCTATATACTAGGGCTAAAACATGGGGGGCCTATTCTGAGGGCAGTATGAGTCACGGGTTACTATTCAAACACTATTCATTTTTTAGATTTTCAGTAAATCATGATCTAAGGACATGGTAAAATAGATAAAAATCTGAGGTTTCTAGAACCGTGCTCATGCATGAGTTTCATGATTGGGTTAAAAGGATATAATTGGCTGAACATGGTGGTCAGGGCAGTATGAGTCACGGGGTTACTATTTAAACACTGATCATTTTTTAGATTTTCAGTAAATCATGATCTAAGGACATGGCAAAATAGAGAAAAATCTGAGGTTTCCAGAACCGTGCTCATGCATAGTTTCATGATTGGGTTAAAAAGATATAATTGTCTGAATATGGTGGCCACTAATTACGTGATTTCATTGTTCACAAATTATAGCATGTTCACAGAATTAGGAAGTAAATGTATAGATAGACATGGAAAATTTGCAGGACTCTAAGATCAAGCTCATGTAATAATTTTTGAGTTTAATTTCATTGATTTTAATTTTTAAACATGGATCAATGTGCAATAAATTAGGACAGGTTAATGACAATTATACTTGAAGAGGGGCGATCTCGCGCGGGTCCTGAGCTGGAGGAGATGATCACCGAACAGTGAACTGCAAGGAAGGGAAACGGATCAGGGGGCCTAGGGATGGTTCCCTGGGGAAAACCCTCCGATGCCTAAGTCAGTAGAGCAGTGGTGGAAGCTATGAAGGGAGGAGGAAGGAGATGCACGAGATCCCTCTCCACCAAGGTGGTGAAGTGGTTCCTGCTCAGGGAATTTTAGGCATGTGTTGGTCTTACCTTTCGTTGGAGGGAGTCCCAGGTTTAAATAGTGCACCAGCATTATGAGTCCCGTAAGTTGAGGAGTTTCACGCGGGGGTTACGTCCTCTCCGTGGGTTCTTTACGTCCTCATCGTGGGCTCTTTATAGCCTTGAGGATTCGTGGGCTCCCTTATCCCCGTAACTCCTGCTTAGAAAGGGCTCTCAACGACAGCGTGGATAAGCAACCGTCGATCGACCCAAGCGTAAAGAGTGTCAGTCCTTTCCCGGGCTATAGGCATAGCGCAGGTGAGAGTCGATCGGTGTGGGCGCTGAGCGCTAGCCTTTATCCCGACGAGGGGAATAGGTCGGGCGTGGGTCTTCCTCCGACCGGATCGATGCTCGGCCTTCCGAGCCTAATGGCCACCTAGGAAGTGCTTCATCTCGAGTGAACTTATTGGGCTTTTTTGCTAAGTGGGCCCTGCGAGGCGGTCACTTAGATGAGTTGGGCCTCGTTTGGTCTCGCTGGACCTAGTTTGGCCGCTCTTAGATGGGTAACAGAGATCCCCCTCTCCACTTGTCCCCCTCCTACTCCTGAGCCTTGGCAGGCTCGGAAAAGTAGCCGTTGGGATTTTGGACCAACGTGGCTTGGGTGGGTGGAGATCTGGCGGTGTTAAGAAGCCACGTGTCGTGGTCCTCTAGGCCCGTATTAATGATAGTCCTGACAGATTTGAAATGAGGGGGTCCCCCTTTCTTAGAGGTCGGAATGACGCGCCACCTTCCGCGAGGGGATATAAGTGTTGTGTGCTTGCTGTCGTTCCATACTTCCTCTACTTTTAGGGTTTTGCCCTCCTTTATATTTGCTTTCGGGGCTCTTTGATGCGTCGTGGGGATACGGTGGAAGAGCAGAGACTTGCGGCGACGTTTGCAGAGTTAGCGGAGATAACCGTGGAGGCGGTCCGACAGCTTCCCCTTCCTCCAGAGACTTTAGGGTCTTGGGAGCCTTCCCCTTCAAGTTCCTCTTCAGACTTCATGGCGGATCAGCGTCTGGAGATCGAGGAGTTTGAGGGTGAGGCTGAGGCGAGGACGATGGTAATACTGTCGACTCCGAACTGCAGCGAGCTGGGGGAGGTGGAGGTGAAGCGGCTGGAGCACCAGTTTCGCCTGCCCTATCAATATTACTTTGTCACGGCTACCCCAAACGAGACAAGATTGGATTCTCGTACGGGCCATTTCTACTCCTTCCTTCTGTCGTGGAAGGGTGGATTCTGTCTTCCCTTTGACCCCTTTGTTCTTAAGCTTCTCAATTTCTTCCTACTAGCTCCCATACAGTTGGCAGCCAACTCTTATCTTCTTCTCTCGGCCTTCCGCAACCTCTGCTTCCAGTGCGGGGTTCCTCCTTCCTTGGACCTCTTCCATTATTTTTTTGAGTTGAAGGGGCATTCCTCGGTTGGGAAGGGCTTCTATTTCATCCAGGCAAGGCGAAACAAGAGCTGTGTCCCCTTAGGCGTGAAGGATTCTTCTCACAAGGGGTGGAAGACTCAGTTCTTCTGGGTGGGGATTTTTTCAGTGGAGGAGACTTGGAGGTGTCCCGTAATCCCCAACTTTCATCCGAACATCCATCCGAGGCGAGATGAGTTCTCTCTGGACGTGGAGGAGTACGCGGCCATTTTGATGAGGCATCGCCAGTCCACGGAGGAGCTGGTGACCCCGGAGAACGTCGAGCGGTGCCTTCTCCCGCGGCTACGGCCGGCAGGTACGAGCACCATGAATCAGCTTTCTCGTCCGATGATGAAGCCATTTTTCATTTCCTGACCATATCTTCTTTTGCGCAGACGCCAGGCAGCCGGCTGCGGAGGAGGAGCCTGGGACCGAGCGGGATGTGATCGACCTAGGCGACGACTCAGCTGTCGATGAGTCGCGAGCTCCCGAGGGTTGCTTCTGAGCCCGAGATAAGGGCAAGGGGGTGACCCGGGAGGGGTCTTTCAGGCCGCGGGGGTCCAAACGTAAGGATCCCATGGAGGGGATGATACGGGACGCTATGAAGGCCAAGAAGCGTGCCAAGAAGGCTGGGGGCGTCCTCGCAGTCGAAGGTGGCTCTTGCTCGGCTCTCCCCTCTACCGAGCGTGATGGGGCCGAGCAAGAGGGGGCTGAGGAGACCAGGGCCGTTTCTGCGGTCGGCGGCAGTGATGGCCCGGCTCTCCACTCTGTAGGAGCCGAGGGGGCCGGGGCCGATGCGGGCGACTCCAGGACTGCGGCTGAGACTAGAGCGTCGGGCGAGGCAGGCGACGCTCCGGGTGGCGACGCCCAGGCCGAGCCGGTCGAGGTTGGGGGGTCGCAAGGAGAGGTGACGTGGACGCAAGGAGAGGCGATGGAGCCCCAACCGACTGGGGTAAGAGGGGCAGATGGAGCAGCGGCTCAATCCGGGCCGGCCGGTAGGGCTCCCAAGGAGATGCCGCTCGGAGGGGGGGCCCTTATGCTGGCGGCTCTGGAGAGGCTGGGCATCCAGGGCCCTCTATACCAGAAATGTCGCAGCATAGCTGCGAAGGTGGTGAAGGGAGGAGACAAGCAACGCTCCCTACCCATGGCCCTTGAGATGGTTATGGAGGGTGACCTGATCTTGGCCCGAATGGGGGCTTCTCTTGCTGAAGCCTACGCTCAGTCGGAGTCAGAACGGGCGAACCTTGCCTGCACCCTTGGTGCGTTTGACAGGAAGGTAGCACGGCTCACTGAAAAGCATGATGGGCTTCCGCGGGAGCTCTCCTCGGTTAGAGATCTGGCGAGGGTGAGCCAAGCGGAGGCCCGGACGCTGACCGAGCAACTAGCTCAGGCCCGCGTGTCGTTCGAGAGGAAGAGCAAGCTTTTGGAGGAGGAGCGCATGGCCTACGCCGAGCAAGATGGCCAATGGGAGGCTGAGCGCGCCGAGCTACTGGACTGAGCGGAGAAAGCCATGCGTCTTTGGCTGGAGGCCGAGGCTGATCGGGGCGAGGCGGAGAAGCAAGTGGTCAAGGCAGAGTAGAGGTTGGCCGAGGCGGAGTGGGAGAAGGCCGAGCTCACTAGTAGGGTGGGATCGGCCGGGGCGGAGGCACTCGAGCAATACAAATGCTCGGAGGCCTATCGGGTCGACCTTAAGGAGGCTGCCCTCCCCTACTACGAGTTAGCACTTCGCCGGGCTATCCGCAAGGGGTTTAAGCAAGGCTACGACCGGCCCATCTCCTACACGGAGGAGCAGGCGTCCGGGCCAATCGATTTCCCATCCGGGCAACGCTACGACTCGGATTCGGCGTCCTCCGATTCCTCTGGTTCGGCGTCGGAGGAAGGAGGAGATCAGGGGGACTCATCTTCGCCTGAGTGGTCGCCAACTCCGGAAGCCTCGGGAGGGCACGCAACCGAGGCAGTTCCCACTCAGGTTGGGTCAGTGCCAGGGTTGGCCGTCGCCGAGGGTGCCAGGGGTAGACCGTCTGAGCTTTCAACTTCCAAGCCTCAGGATGGGCCAGGGGCCTGATGTATTGGTTTTTCTTTTTCTCCTTGTACGGTTTTCCTTTTTCGAGGAAAAACTTATTTTTTTCTTGTGTAAAGGAGGGTCGAAAACGTAAGGCAGTAGCATTATGATGAAGACTTGACTATCTTTTACCACCATTGTCGTTGTTTGACCAGCGTATTCGCAGTAGTTGCAAAGTACCGATACTTTCTGCGTGGATCTCGCACGATGGTTGGGCGGGCGTCTGACGGGGTGTCTTTTCATTTTCTCATGCTTTAAATGCCCGGCCGCTTCGTGTGTCCCGCTGGGATGGAACCGAGGAGTCTGAGATGACTATTCGTAGGGAGAGGTCCCTTTGGCGTGTTTTTGAGGGGAGAATCATTTAAGGCAAGTAGCCTCCCTTCGCCTATAAAAGATCCGAAGGGCGTCTCTCCCTCTCCATCGCTTAGGGTTTTCTCTGACAGTCTCTCTTCCCTCCTTCTTCATGAAGCGTTGTGCCGTCAAATTTGAAGCATGGAAGATGCTCTGGAAGATGAAGCTATAGACGACGGAGGCCAGAGAGTCTTTGTTGCTTTGGGTTTGAAGGGAGTTCGACGGTCGGTGAGCGGGTTAGAAGGGGGTTTGACGTGTGGAAGCATGTCGCCTTCTTTTTATCAGTTCCGACGGCACTTGCGGGGAGGGATGTAACGGCAGACGGATGGGGGGATAAGGCACCCCTTTCTCTCGTTCCTTCCCGCTCACTCTCTAGAGGGGATCCCTCAAGATTCCTCTCCACTTCCTGCTTCTCCTCCCTTCTCCCCGCAGCCTCATTCTCTCTCTTCTGCCCTTCTTGTCATTTCTTTCACTCTTCGGAGGGTGCCTCTTGACATCCTCTTCTATTAGTTGGCTTCCTCTTCCCCTTCATCGTCCCTGTGCAACTTGGAAGGTAGCCTTCCTCTGTCACCTTTGTTCCAAGTTACCCGAGCCAATAGGGTCGACTATCCTTTATCCGAGCCAGTTTCCACACGAGGCGGAGTCAGTGGCTGGACGTAGGAGGGTTAACCGAGTTAGCCGAGCGATGGGCTCATACGGTGGCGCCAGATGGATTTTGGCTTTTTTGACATGTATTGTATCGGCTTCGGCCTTTCTGATGTACAAACAATTGTTTGAATGAAAGAGGAAGGAATTTTTTGTTTTATCATCATATTTTTTTAACTCAAGTTAATACTTGCAAGGTGGTAGATGGGGGAGGGGCAAGGGGGTTCATCCCTTCATTACGGAAGAAGATGAACACACTACCCCGGCCGCCAAGCAAGCGTTTTCATTAAGGAAAGCAGTAAAAGAAAGGGGAACAGGGGGAGGGGAGGGGAACTTCGCCGGAGGAGGGGCAAGACGAGTACAAAGTGAAAAGGCCCACAGAAGGAAGAGGCCAAGAGAGGCCAAGACGTGGGCAGGGCGTAGAACCCAGGGACCCACAACACAAGTGAAGATCACAGCCCAAACAAGATAGAATTTTCATCGAAAACCCCTTCAGAGTCAGATGAGAGCGAAGAACGGATTCCGTGCATCCGTTCCTAAGATCCTGGCCAATCAAGAGGGTCAAGGTTTGAACCATCGCAATCGAGGCCCTCGGAGACGGAAGAGTGGACCGGCGTGTGGGGCACCGTCGAGGCCGACTAGAGCCGAAGTGAGCGACGGGGAGGAGGAGGAACCTCGTCAAAACTGCACAGCCGATCGCGGGAAGAGAAAGTGGAGTTGGAGCGCCGGTAGGAACGCCGGGCTGGACCGGCCTCGGCCCTCGACCCCAGCCGCGAACGATCTAGGACAGGGATGCCCACGAAAGCCGCATGAGCCGCCGCAAAGTCACTGAACCCCGACGTAGGCTCAAGGCCGAGGAAGGTGAGAACTTGAACAGTCTGAGGTAGCTTGATACCAGTACCAAGAGCTGAGGGAGGCAAGGCGTCCGTGAGACGCAACGGAACCGGAGGGGGCGCAGAGAGAACAATCGACCCGGGCGGATCCCGGTTAATTTTCTTCTTCAGAGCTTGGGCAAAGGAGAGGCGGGGGGGATGGCGCAGAAGTAGAGGATGGTGGCACCGGATCGGCATCCCCACCCGGATCCGTGGAGGGCTGCGGCCCTGGGGACCAGGCCACAGTAGAGGCATTGAGACCAGCAGGAGACAGAGAGGGCCCGCCGAGGGGCGGAGCATCCAGCGCCGCGAGGCCGGGTACCAGCGAAGTATCGGCAGCTCGACTAGCCACCCGGGCACGTGGAGATGAGGCAGCCGGTCGGGGGCCAGCCTCTGACCAAGCTGGGCACAGAGGTTGAGCACCCTCCCCAATGACAGACGCAGTAGGGGCCGGGGGCTGAAGCACCGCAAGAGAGGGCGCGGCTGTAGAACCGGAGCAAGAGACGTTGCAGCAGGTAGCTGCGGTAGTGGAGTCAACGCCCAAGACGTGGTTATCGGGCTCCACGTTGGCGGAAGCGATAGTGGACTGAAGGCGGACCGTGGTAAGCCTCGGTGGGGGGGCCGACGGAAGGCCCAGGGAGGGCAAGGATCACACGAGCGGCTGGAAGGAGCCATCTGTCGTAGTTGCGGTGGGAGGAGTAGCAGCTGCCGGAGTAGTGGAGTCGAGGCTGGCAACTACGAGGAGTGGGGTCCCAGACCCCTTCTCCCCAACGGCAGCAATAGGGAGCACAAGTGGCGTGGCAGGCGGGGCCGAGGCCTGTGTAGAGGAGGAGGGCAAACCGCAGGTAGGAGAGGACGCATGAGGGCCATCCACAGCCACAGAGGTAGAAGCGGCTAGCGCGGGATCAGCCACGGCTGCAGGAGCACCGCCAGGGCCCCCAAGAACAATCTGAGAATGAAGCTGGGGAGGTAGGGGAGAGCAGGCAGAAAGGCCAGCAAGTGCAGCAACGGCCAAGGATCTGGTGCAAGCCGTGGGCCGCTAGACAGGGCCAGGAGGAACAGAGGTGGCAGGTGGGCGTGTCTTTCCGCCAGGAGCACCGGCATCAACCGTTCTGGTCGGCGGAGGAGGGGGCTTCTTCTTATAGTCAGAGACCAGATGGCCAAGATGGCGGCAAGGGGAGCAGAAGAGAGGGGGGTCCGGGATGACCACCGGTTGCCAGTATCTGCCAGTGCCAATGCCAACCCACACATGGTGGGGGAGCTTCCTGGTGATATCCAGGAGGATACAGACCCGCGCCGCGTGTGCACGGGTGAGACAGAGGGTGTTCCGGTTGATCTTCAAGGTCGGCCCAATGCTGCCAGCGATGGAAAGGATGGAGGCTTTATGGTAGAAGTTGACAGGGAGGCTCAGAAGCTCAATCCAGACAGGTACAAGCAGCGAGTCCTGCTCCGGCGAGAAATCGAGCGCCCATTTGAAGAACCAGAAGGGGTGCCCGTGGACAAGCAGAGACTCTTTGAGGAGGACCTTCAGGTAGTCTTCCCGGTTGGAGAAGCGGAGGAGAAGGTGCCGACGATCCATGGCGGTGAGCAGGAAGTCCTGCTTAAACTGGAATTGCTGGGCTAGGTGTGCTCGAATGTCAGCGAAGGGAGGCTTGCCCTTTGGAGTCCTTGCGATGACTGCAAAGGTAAAGGGTTGGCAGGTTAGCTGAACCTCTTCCAGAGAGAAGAACGCTTCTGGTTCACCGGAGTCAGTGGTGGCAAGGGCATGGACGGAGAGAGGTAGCACCGGCGGAGAAAAGGAGCTCATGACGACATGGGAGAAAGAGGGGGCCACGGCCTGAGCGAGAGGAGCATGGAGTGACCCTCCAGAGCCAGCAGCAGTGGTGGCCGCCGGCCATGCAAAGCCCACGTCTGCACGGGGCCGGCCACCACCTGACGGCTGACGAGCGACAGGTGGCTGACTTGCAGCGCCGGCCGAGGGGGGGGGTGGCTGCAGGAGGCTCCGGACGCCCCAGGCCGGAGGAGGAAGGCTGCGCACAAGGGCCACCGGCCGTGGGGGGGTGGGGCAGCAGGAAGACTTCCCTCCGATAAGGGGGGAAGGGAAGGCTCCACAGTAATGCCCGAGGCCAGCGCGTGCAGCTCTCCTCCCGGCGTAACCGAGGCAGCCAAGGGGACCACCGCGGGGGCGAAAGGGCCACCAAGGGAGGATGCTGGAGATTGAGAGGGAGGCCCTCTAATGGTCTCGACAGAAAATAGAGCACCATGAGGAGGTGCTGTCCCATCGAGCAAATGGCCGGTCAACGCGGGGGGAGAGATTGACTGAAGAGGGGCGTGAGCTGATGACTGAAGGGGGGTCACCGTGGGGGTGAGGGGGCCATAGCTGCAGGCTGCCGGAGTAGAGGAGGGTAAGCCACGAAAGGTCTCAGCCGCAAGTAGAGCACCGTTTCTTGGGGCTGTCCCGTCAAGAGAAGGGCCGGTCAATGGAACGGAGGGAGACGACTGAGGCACAACGTGGCCTTGCGATAGAGTTGGCGTGGGGAGAGGCTGGACGATCAACGGTTGAGATGGATTCTCTAGAGGTGGCGTGCTGACAAGGGAAAAGACGTGGCATCTAGTAATAGAAGGGGGGTAGATTGGGGGCCGTGGGGGACGTCGGAAAAGGAATAGATGGCAGGACGAGCAAGGTGTGTAGGCGAGCTTGAAGCCGACGGGGCAGAGGCTACGAGCGGACCACCACCGTGAAGGTCGTCGACGATGTCTGCAAGGGCACCACCAAAGGACGATGCAGCGGCACCGGCAAGCCCTAACCCGTCCACAGCAGGCGTGAGAGAAAAGCCCCCTACGACCGAACAAGCATGGCGGTGCGAAGGAGAACCACCTGTGAGGGCAGGAGCCCCACCGTGGGCAACGAGCAGCGCAGGAGGGGAAACATGAGGGGGAGGGGGAGGCACGCGGCCTCCCCCCCCTCCAGCCATCGCCGGAGGAGAGTCACCGACTGTAGCAGCCGCCGCGAGGGGCAGGGCGGGAGGGGGATTCACGAGAGCGGGAGGAGGAAAACGTGAGGTTTATCATCATATTGCTTACACGACTGAAGTTCTTAGAAGTAGAACTTGCGTAGTGTAGTCGCGTTCCACGTTCGAGGGATGGGTTCTCCTTCCATAGTAGATAGCCGGTACGCTTGTCATGCCCCGAGCCTTTATTACAGTGGAAGACTAGCTCGAGGAACACGAACAGCCGACATGGTAATTCTCTTGCAAGCAAGAACAATCAGAGCGCGAGACATTCACACACATAAATGCAATCGCACAATATTTACTCAACTTCAACTTATTTCATTAATAATCAAGAATTCAAGTACAACCACTAATTCAACTTTTATTGTACTAGACTCAAGAAATAATAAAATTACATAGACTCAATCTAATCAATATAGACTTTCCTAGGTCTCCACTCGTCGTCATTCACTCTCGGATCCGCTACTCGAGTATTCCGAATCCGAACCCGACTCACTTCCATTTCCTGAAAAAGATTGGAAATAGGTAATGAGCACACTTACCCAGTAGGTATCTTCACATCAACATAATTAGCAATGTTCAAGTAATTAGTATTTTAGCTCTAGAGAAATAAGGTAAAATCATGCGAATGCGATCAATCATGCGATTAAACCAAAGTGGCAAGACGATCATGTAAGATAGAATGAACAAGTATGAACTAGCAAGAATGTAGCAAGAATGAACAAGAATGTAGCATGGCCTTTCATGAACAAGAATGTAACGAGAATGTACTAGCAATACCACGTAGTCATCATCCAAACATCTTTTGCTTATGAGCAAGTATTTGGTGAATTCCTTTGGAATATCATGTATCAAGCAAGAAAGTCATGTACAAGTATTTTCATGATGCCCGTGGATCTTCACTTATTTATAGAGAAAGTACTCCTAGCGCAATGCGACGCCAGTATCATCATGCCCCATGGTTTATAATAGTATGTTTCTGACAATCAGCCGAGGGGACTAGCATAGAGCCCTTGAACACAATCAGTGCTTGATCGCATCTTCAAGTATAAATCAAGTTATTTCCACGCATGTAACAATAAAGTGTGGCCAAGAATGTAATAAATTCAATAAGCTCATGATAACAATAATCAATGAATGAACGCTTCAATTTAGATATGAAAGATCAAGAATGACTTATACTATGTTATGCTCATGGAAACAATTCGGTAGCATAACGACTCATTTCTTAACTTTTCATCCTTTAAAATTAAGTATCTTGATCATTATGACAAGTCCTAGAACATCAATGATCCACCTAGGAACTTTAGAATATCAACCCCTTGGTCAAACCTCGGGTTAACAAAATATAGAATTATGACGGTCTTGTACTGGGCCGTTACATAACGTGATGCTCCAGTATTGGGCCGTTACAATGGTCTGAATCCGAAAGAAATAAAGATGGACTCAGTACATGTGACAGTCGTTTATTGGGCCGTTAGATGAGCCTGACGGTCCAACCTTGATCCGCTACATATCCGAAAACCAGAAAACTTCGATGGTGTTTTCTAATAACTGGGCTTTCATGGTACAACCAACTTGACGTCCTAGTGGGAATCTCAGGCTCGCGGAGAATTACAGAGGTCTTGAAATAAGATTTCCTAATTCATTGGAAGAAATATCCAATAGAGAGGTCCTCATGTTCAAGAATATGTTCCTATAGTGCAAAGTGTGAACTAATGGCTATACACCGGAATATATGCCATGTACTTAATGAAAATTACTCTATGGATAGGAAAAGACTGTGTAATGATGTGAAACCATGATAAAAACTCCGTCATTACATCATTTAAAATCATAATTTAAAAACAAACTATAGAGTTTAACCAATGAAATTAACATAACTTAAAATAACTCAAGATGCTTGTAATCACGTAATTCCTATCATGAATCAATAAATAAACTCAAAGTCATGAAAATAGATCAAAACTTAGATAATTAGGCTTATCTATAAGTAATTTGGACTGTTCTTTATTCTATCTCGGGTTGATAGTACACAGTTATTCTGACGATCGAGAATTGGCGCGTTACAGAGCTTGTGACGATTTATCGTGGGGCCGTTACAGTATTGTAACGCTCCTAGCATGGTCCGTCAGAGACAATAGAACAATTTAAACACAACAGAGAGTGTGACGGCTTATCGTAAGGCCGTTACAGTCATGTGATGGTCCTACCCTAATCCGTCAGAGATTCTGCTGACAGTAAAGATACGGAACTATGTCCATGCAAGAAAAATCATAATCACCAACTAGTCTAGTCATGATAAATGAAGTAAAGGCCAGATATATGCATATGTTGCAGTGAATGAACAAGATGATGTCTTTTATCTTTGATTAGGCTATAGTTATGCATGTATGCATGAACTCACTAAAACATGATATTCATAATCTATAATGCATGAAATCAAGTCAAATCAGAGGGCTTTCATCCCTTACATGTTATTTTTGCCGTTCATGAGATGACCTACCTTTTCCCTGGGCTTTAAACTTCTAATTTGGGTCTTCAAGACACGCCCTAGTTCCCTTCTTCCTGTAGTTTTTCAGCAACTTCACGTCGCTCTGACTCTTCAACCTCTTGACCTAAGGATGTGAAATTTTGAGGTTAAGAAGGTGATACTAAGGGGAACCAAATGTTCTAAAGCATTAAGCTCTAATTACCTCGTTTAGCTCCTCCGTTTTCCTGATCTTCAGAGGACTTTCGTTCAGATTCCTAGATTGCTAAGGTCGTACCGGTAACTTTGGAAGCCTCTAACTCCTTGGATATTCGACATCCTATCATGAAATTTTGGGAGTTATTAGACCTTAGTATTAGAAATAAAAAGTTCAAAAGAACTTACCTGAAATTCTATCTCCTTACCTTGATTCTTCACGAGCCAAAAGTAAGGGTCGCTCAGTTCAGAACTGGGTCCTATTTATAGGGATTTGGCTAGGGTTTGAGGATTAGATCAATTCTAGAGTCCTTAGTTCACCAGATCCTGATCCCTAAGAGTCCCTAGTAACCTTACATGTTCTCCTAATTAGGTCTCTTGCAGATAGGATCCCAAAGATCCGATCTTTTTGCAAGTTCTTCAACTCACGGAATTAACAGGGTGTGACGGTCAAGTCCTGATGCGTTACATGCATGTGACGGTCGCCCGATAGACCGTTACAGCCAACGTGTGCAGAATTTTAAATTAATAAAACTCTTTTATTTGTTTTATCTATATAATTATCTAATTAAGGGATATTTATCCTTTAAAATCCGTGAATAGGCTAAATAACCTTCTAGAATATGGGCCAAACTTAATGGGCTAGGTCCTTAAACCTTTTGGGTCTTGATTAAATAGGTTAGATTAATTATTTAACACTATTGGGCCTTATACCCCATTTATTAATTCAATAATCCATTTATTAATCTATTTAGACCTTATAATTTCCTAATAAATTCCAAAAAATTCCATTTATAATCCGAAAATTATATAAATTCTGGGGCACTACACCCTCCCCCACTTAAAAGAATTTGATCCCCAAATTCAATACATGGATTGTTGAGAGTGTACTTACAGTTGAATAATTCTGAGAATCTTTTCCGCATAGCTTCTTCGGTTTCTCATGTTGCTTCATATGGCCATGTTTTCTTCCATTGTATCTTGACCATAGGAATAACTTTATTCCTTAGTTGACGCACTTCTCGTTCCAGAATCTTTATTGGTGTTTGCTCGTACGTCATGTCCTTCTGAATTTCCAAATTATCATAAGTGATAACATGGTCAGGATCATATACATACTTTTTCAGCATAGAGACGTGAAATACATCATGAACTCCTGCTAATTATGGAGGTAAAGCAAGTCTATAACCCACTTCACCGACCCTTTCAAGAATTTCAAATGGGCCAATGAACCTGGGAGTTAGCTTGCCTTTGATGCCAAATCTTCGAATACCACGACCTCGACAAATCTTTAGATACATATGATCTCCCACCTAAAACTCCAAGTCGCGCCTTCGATTGTCAGCATAAGACTTTTGCCTATCTTGTGCCATCTGCAGTCTTTCTCGAATGAGCTTGATCTTCTCTGTAGAATCCCTGATAAGGTCGGGACCTAGAAATTGCCTTTCCCCTATTTCATTCCTACAAATAGGTGATCTACAGCTTTTTCCATATAACGCTTCAAAAGGTGTCATTTGTATGCTGGCTTGATAACTGTTGTTATATGTAAATTCTACCAGAGGAAAGTGATCATGCCAACTTCCTCCAAAATCGATAGCACAAGCCCTGAACATATCTTCTACTACTTGATTTGTTCTTTCCATCTGACCATCTGTTTGAGGATGAAAGGCAGTGCTAAAGTTCAATCTAGTCCCTAGTGAGTTTTGTAGACCCTTCTAGAAATGTGATGTGAATCGAGGATCTCTATCAGATATAATAGTGACAGGGACACCATGTAATTTGATAATTTCTTTTATGTATAATGCTGCTAGAATATCCACAGGCCATCGACTTTTTATTGGTAAAAAATGTGCAGATTTAGTCAATCGGTCTCTGATTACCCATATACCATCGTGTCCTCCTCTGGTCTTAGGTAAACCCATGATGAAATCCATCCCTATACTCTCCCACTTCCATGTTGGAATGTCTAAGGGATGTAATTTATCGGCGGGTCTAAAATGCTCTGCCTTAACTTGTTGGCAAGTGAGACCATGAGACACGAAATCGGCTATTTCCCTCTTCATATTGGGCCACCAGAAGCTTCTTTTGAGATCTTGATACATTTTTGTACCACCAAGATGAATGGTGTACTTAGACTTATGTGCTTCTTCTAGGATCAATTTCTTCGTATCCACGTGATCCGGTACACATACTCGGCCCTTGAATAGCAAACTTTCTTAATTAGAAACAGAGAAAGCCGGCCTCTGATCTATGTTAGCTTTAATCTCTAGTAATGCAGGATCATCATTTTGCAACTTGACCAGATCCTTTATTAATGTTGGTTGAGCTTGGATATTAGCTATAAAATAACCTTCTTCCTTCCTGTCAATATCTAAATTCAACTGAGCAAATTGAGGAATAAGATTAGTCATATTGATCATAAGACTTGATAGCATACCCATTAGTTTTCTGCTGAGTGCATCAACTAAAGCATTAGCCTTGCTAGGATGATATTAAATAGTAAAATCAAAGTCTTTGAGATATTCTAACCATCTCCTCTACCTCATAATTAGCACTTTTTGAGAGAATAAGTATTTCAAGCTCTTGTGGTCTGAGTAGACCGTGAACTTCTCTCCATAGAGATAATGGCGTCAAATTTTTTGGGCAAAAATAACACCTGCCAATTCTAAATCATGCACAGGATAATTTTCCTCGTGATGTTTCAATTATTTTGAGGAATAACAGATTACCTTTCTATCTTGCATGAGAACGCATCCCAAACCAATTCCAGATGCATCCGTATATACTTCAAATCTACCACCTTCCATATGTAGTGATAAAATAGGAGCTGTAGTAAGATGATTCTTAAGAGTTTGAAAACTCTTTTCACATTCCTTTGACCAGACAAAAGAATTTTCTTTTCTCGTGAGTCTATTTAATGGAACAACAATATTTGAGAAGTCCTTAATGAACCTTCTATAATAACCAGCTAGACCCAGAAAGCTTCTTACTTCTGATACAGTCATTGGCTGTCTCCAATTTCTGACAGCTTCGACTTTTGAAGGATCCACAATGATACCTTCCTTGGAAATAATGTGGCCTAGGAATGAAACTTCCTTGAGCCAGAATTCACATTTGTTAAGCTTGGCATAATGTTTATGTTCTCTAAGTGTTTGCAAAGCTATCCTGAGATGTTCTTCATGTTCCTCTTTTGTCTTGGAGTATATCAAGATGTCATCAATGAAGACGACGATGAACTGGTCCAGATATGGTTGGAAAACATTGTTCATAAGTTGCATAAATGCTGCTGGGGCATTAGTTAACCCGAACGGCATTACCACGAATTCATAGTGGCCATAACGACTCCGAAAAGTCGATTTATAGATGTCTTCTTTTTTAATTCTAAGCTGATGATAACCTTATCTGAGGTCAATCTTGGAGAAATACTCTGCTACCGAAAGTTGATCGAAGAGCTCATCAATATGCGGCAACGGATACTTGTTTTTGATTATAAGTTGATTCAGTCGCCGGTAGTCGATGCATAGCCTGAGGGAGCCATCCTTCTTCTTGACAAAAAGAACTGGCACAACCCAAGAGGATGTGCTAGGTCTAATGAAGCCCTTGTCTAGTAGTTTCTGCAACTGCCTCTTTAGCTCCTTGACTTCTGTGGGGGACATCCTATAAGGGGTATAGAAACAGGTGTTGCTCCTGGAATGAGTTCAATAGTGAAGTTCACTTCCCTCTCGGGTGGTAAACTAGATAATTTGGATGGGAATACATCGGCGAATTCATTTATAGTAAGAATGTCTGCTAGGAAAATCTCCTTGGATTCGGTAACAATGACAGAAGTAAGAAAAGCCTCACATCCTTGCAAGATAAGTTTGCAAGCGTGAAGGGAAGATATGATAGTGGGGTTTGTCTTGTATTTAATGCCGAGGAAAGAGAATCTTGGAAGATCGGGTTTTCGGAAGGATATAATCCTGTTTCTGTAATTGATATAAGTATCATGATCTATAAGCCAATCTACCCCTAAAATGGCATCATAACCCTTTCATGTCAAGGCATACTAAGTTTGCGTGGAGATTATGACCTTCTACTATCACTTCGCTATCAGGATAATAGTCGGTAAGCTTTGTTCCAGAACCTAAGGGTGTGGTAATAGCAAGATCTGAAGGTAAAGGAACTGAGGCAATTTGTAATATTTTTGCAAAAGTAGTGGACATAAAAGAATGAGAGGCACCAGTATCAAATAGCACAAATGCATGATGAGAACAAATTTGAAAAGTACATTCCATAAGCCCACCATCCCTAGGCGCTTCCTCTTCTTCTAAAACAGCATTGAGGCGAGCTTGCGTCCTGCGTCCACCACCAAATGACTAGTCCTTCATAAGGGGGCAATCCGGCATGCGATGCTCCCTGCTTCCACAATGTAAACAAGCACCGAGGCGCTTTCAGCACTCTTCAGTCGAATGGCCAAACTTTTCGCAAAAAGTGCAAGCCGTGGCGACTTGCTCCTCCTCCTTAATCTTCTTGTTCTTCTGGGAACTTCCACCATTCCCACTCCTGGATCTCTTCTTACTATCACGGCTCTTATGAGGCTCCGTGATGCTAAATTTCTCTTTCTTATAATGCCGATCTAATCGTCGGCTAGACTCTTCTCCTTTCCCTTTCAATTTCTCGACCTTTTCTAAGGTCCTCTCACATAAGTATGCCCGCTGAACCATCTCCGCATAAGTACAGATGTTTTGGGTCCCGAGTTGCTGAATGAAACCGGGTCGTAACCCGTCCATAAACCGATTAGCCTTCAGTAAATCGGTATTGATTAAATGCGGTGCATAGGGTGCTAGCCTTGAGAATTACAGTTCATATTCCGCAACTGTCATGATTCCTTGTCGAAGAGAGGCGAACTCCATAGCCTTTCTTTCTTTCACATGCTCAGAGAAATACTTGGCACGGAACAAAGTGAGAAAACCATCCAATGTATGAGGTGCATCGGCCGGATGTGCCGGAACCGACTTACACCACGTACGGGCATCCTTGTTAAGTTGGAAGGTTGCAAGACGCACCTTCTCTTGATCGGTGCATTGGATGACGTCAAATATGCGGTTCATCTCGTCAATCCGGTTCTCTGCTTCGTCCGGATTAGAAGAACCATAGAAACGCGGAGGGTTTAAACTCTGAAAATTACGATGTAAATCGTGAGCCCTTGCCCCTGCGCTAGCTTGCGCCATGGTTTGGAATGCCTGAGTAAGGCCGGCAACCGTTTGTTGCATGCCATTCCAATCTACGCAATGAGCCATGGTAATAATAAGGCACCTGAGAGAAATATAACAATTAGTTATTTCTCGTCAAATTAGAAGAAAATTATTCTTAAATCTAGTTAACTATCTTATCCTTCGCTCTACCCAATTCTCACATGGGTATCGAAAATTTCTTCCTTAGTTCATAGGTAGGGGTCCTTAAACCTTGGACTTATCCTATGACATGATTCTTCTCCCTAAGTCTTGAGACTTAGGCTCTGATACCAACTTAACTGTCACGCCTCGAGCCTTTATTATAGCGGAAGACTCGCTCGAGGAACGCGAACAGCCGGCATGGTAAGCCTCTTGTAAGCAAGAACGATCAGAGCGCAAGACATTCACACACATAAATGCAATCGCACAATATTTACTCAACTTCAACTTATTTCATTGATAATCAAGAATTCAAGTACAACCACTAATTCAACTTTTATTGTACTAGACTCACGAAATAAGAAAATTACGTAGACTCAATCTAATCAATATAGACTTTCCTAGGTCTCCACTCGTCGTCATTCACTCTCGGATCCGCTACTCGAGTATTCCGAATCCGAACCCGACTCACTTCCATTTTATGAAAAAGATTAGAAATAGGTAATGAGCACACCTACCCAGTAGGTATCTTCGCATCAACATGATTAGCAATATTTAAGTAATTAGCATTTTAGCTCTAGAGAAATAAGGTAAAATCATGCGAATGCGATCAATCATGCGATTAAACCAAAGTAGCAAGACGATCATGTAAGATAGAATGAACAAGTATGAACTAGCAAGAATGTAGCAAAAATGAACAAGAATGTAGCATGGCCTTTCATGAACAAGAATGTAACGAGAATGTACTAGCAATACCACGTAGTCATCATCCAAACATCTTTTGCTTATGAGCAAGTATTTGGTGAATTCCGGTGGAATATCATGTATCAAGCAAGAAAGTCATGTACAAGTATTTTCATGATGCTCATGGATCTTCACTTATTTATAGAGAAAGTACTCCCAGCGCAATATGACGCCAGTAGCATCATACCCCATGGTTTATAATAGTATGTTTCCGACAACCAGCCGAGGGGACTAGCATAAAGCCCTTGAACACAATCAGTGCTCGATCGCATCTTCAAGTATAAATCAAGCTAATTCCACGCATGTAACAATAAAGTGTGGCGAAGAATGTAATATGTTCAATAAGCTCATGGTAACAATAATCAATGAATGAACGCTTCAATTTAGAATATGAAAGATCAAGAATGACTTATACTATGTTATGCTCATGGAAATAATTCGGTAGCATAACGACTCATTTCTTAACTTTTCATCCTTTAAAATTAAGTATCTTGATCATTATGACAAGTCCTAGAACATCAATGATCCACCTAGGAACTTTAGAATATCAACCCCTTGGTCAAACCTCAGGTTAACAAAATATAGAACTGTGACGGTCTTGTACTGGGCCGTTACATAACGTGACGCTCCAGTATTGGGCCGTTACAATGGTCTGAATCCGAAACAAATAAAGATGGACTCAGTACATGTGACAGTCGTTTATTGGGCTGTTAGATGAGCCTGACAGTCCAACCTTGATCCGTTACATATCCGAAAACCAGAAAACTTCGATGGTGTTTTCTAATAACTGGGATTTCATGGTACAACCAACTCGACATCCTAGTGGGAATCCCAGGCTCGCGGAGAATTCCGAAGGCCTTGAAATAAGATTTCCTAGTCCATTAGAAGGAATATCCAATAGAGAGGTCCTTATGTTCAAGAATATATTCCTATAGTGCAAAGTGTGAACTAATGGCTATATACCAGAATATATGCCATGTACTTCAAGAAAATGACTCTATGGATAGGAAAAGTCTGTGTAATGATGTGAAACCATGATAAAAACTCAGCCACTACATCATTTAAAATCATAATTTAAAAACAAACTATAAAGTTTAGCCAATGAAATTAACATAACTTAAAATAACTCAAGATTCTTGTAATCATGTAATTCCTATCATGAATTAATAAATAAACTCAAAGTCATGAAAATAGATCAAAACTTAGATAATTAAGCTTATCTATAAGTAATTTGGACTGTTCTTTATTCTATCTCGGGTTGACAGAACACAGTTACTCTGACGGTCGAGAATGGGCGCATTACAGAGCTTGTGACGGTTTATCGTGGGGCCATTACAATATTGTAACGCTCCTAGCATGGTCCGTCAGAGACAACAGAATAATTTAAACACAATAGAGAGTGTGACGGCTTATCGTAAGGCCGTTACAGTCATGTGACGGTCCTACCCTAATCCGCTAGAGATTCTGTTGACAGTAAAGATAAGGAACTATGCCCATGCAAGAAAAATCATAATCACCAACTAGTCTAGTCATGATAAACGAAGTAAAGGCCAGATATATGCATAGGTTGCAGTGAATGAATAAGATGATGTCTTTTATCTTTGATTACGCTATAGTTATGCATGTATGCATGAACTCACTAAAACATGAAATTCATAATCTATAATGCATGAAATCAAGTCAAATCAGAGGGCTTTTATCCCTAACATGTTATTTTTGCCGTTCATGAGATGACCTACCTTTTCCCTGGGCTTTAAACTTCTAATTTGGGTCTTCAAGACACGCCCTAGTTCCCTTCTTCCTATAGTTTTTTAGCAACTTCACGTCGCTCTAACTTCTCAACCTCTTAACCTAAGGACGTGAAATTTTGAGGTTAAGAAGGTGATACTAAGGGGAACCAAAAGTTCTAAAGCATTAAGCTCTAATTACCTCATTTAGCTCCTCCATTTTCCTGATCTTCATAGGACTTCTGTTCAGATTCTTGGATTGCTAAGGTCGTACCAGCAACTTTGGAAGCCTCTAACTCCTTGGATATTCGACCTCCTATCATGAAATTTTGAGAGTTGTTAGACCTTAGTATTAGAAATAAAAAGTTCAAAAGAACTTACACGAAATTCTATCTCCTTACCTTGATTCTTCACGAGCCAAAAGTAAGGGTTGCTCAGTTCAGAACTGGGTCCTATTTATAGGGATTTGGCTAGGGTTTGAGGATTAGATCGATTCTAGAGTCCTTAGTTCGCCAGATCCTGATCTCTAAGAGTCCCTAGTAACCTTACATGTTCTCCTAATTAGGTCTCTTGCAGATAGGATCCCAAAGATCCAATCTTTTTGCAAGTTCTTCAACTCACGAAATTAACAGGGTGTGACGGTCCAGTCTTGATGCGTTATATGCATGTGGCGGTCGCCCGATAGACCGTTACAGCCAACGTGTGTAGAATTTTAAATTAATAAAACTCTTTTATTCATTTTATCTATATAATTATCTAATTAAGGGATATTTATCCATTAAAATCCGTGAATAGGCTAAATAACCTTCTAGAATATGGGCCAAACTTAATGGGCTAGGTCCTTAAACCTTTTGGGTCTTAATTAAATAGGTTAGATTAATTATTTAACACTATTGGGCCTTACACCACATTTATTAATTCAATAATCCATTTATTAATCTATTTAGCCCTTATAATTTCCTAATAAATTCTAGAAAATTCCATTTATAATCTGAAAATTATATAAATTATGGGGCACTACAACGCTCCTTTCCCGAGCGTCTCGACCACTCGGTAGGGGCCTTCCCAATTAGGGGATAGCTTGCCTGCCGCCTCAAGTGGTCGAGAGGCTTCGGCTTTCCTGAGAACAAAGTCTCCCGGCTAGAAGTGTCTGTCTCAGACTTTGACGTTGTAGTATCGAGTGAGGCGGCGTTGATATTCCATTGCTCGGATGCTGGCAATCTCTCGGACTTCATCTGCTAGGTCGAGGTTTTCGAGCAGTTTCTGGTCGTTTGCCTCGGGTGAGAAGCAGATGACTCGGAGGGAAGGGTTGCAAATCTCCAATGGGATCACGGCCTCGGTGCCATACACCAGTTGAAAAGGACTCTCACCCGTTGCCGTTCTGGGAGTCGTTCTGTGTGACCAAAGTACGTTCGGCAATTCCTCAAGCCAGCTGCCCTTGGCTTTGCCGAGCCTAGTCTTGATGCCTTTTAAGATAGTCTTATTGGCATTTTTGACCAGCCTGTTAGCCTGAGGGTGGGCGACCGAAGTGAAGTGATTTTGAATGTTTAGGTCGGCACATCTATCTCGGAAATAACGAGAATCAAATTGATGACCATTATTGTTCACTATTGTTGATTTGTTTTCTTCCTTTTGTTTGTGATATGAAGAATGACAAATATAATGAGCAAATAACAACGATCTCAATCAACCTATGAACATGTGAACCATGAACCTAGGCAATCAGAACAAGCTCTAGCATGGGCAATGCTATCTCAATCAAACTAAACTGAAGAGGGAAAGGAAAAACACACACAGGGGCGTGGAGCAAAGGAATAAATGAAAACACACCGCGTGGGTGGAACAAGCAAAAGAAATAAGAGATATGAGAAAGAGAAAACCAATGCCCAGTACTAAGAAAGAACGTGATCGCCACCAAGGTAAACACATGCCAAAGACCTGAGAAATACCTTAGAATAGGAGGATGATGCACCCGCCCATGGGAGAGAGAAATCAATAGGAAACTGCAGCTCTAATGAATGTAACGGCCCAGCACCTACGCGTCACAGGAGTGTGACGGTCGCCCGATGAACCGTTAGAGGAACCTGACGCGCCTCAGGAAGACCGTTAGAGTGTCTGCAGAACAAGCTCGTGAATCCTTCAAACTCAAAACCTTCCAGCTGGCTAGAAAGCTTGGGCCTCGCCTTATGAACCATGTAAACTTGCCAAAGAACGTAGAAGATAAGAAAATAATCCCACATTAGCCTTTCACACAATGCAGCATCAATTCTCAAATGAACTTAATATCATTCAAAAGGAAAGGGGAATACCGGGGGAGTTTGGTTTTTTAACCCCTCTGGGCGTTTTAAAAGATAGGAAGGATGTTTAGATGATTGAAATAAGTGGAGGAACGTGGAATAAGGAGTGGGACAATGCTATGATGCAAAGGAGGAGGGAAGAACACAAGTTTGCCAATGATTGACTTAAACACTTGAAATCAAAGTACTCCCTTGACTGAGATGCAGATGGACGCAGAAAATCAATTCTCCTTGGTTGAATGTGGCTCCAGAATGCGGCAGCACTTAGACACAAACTCCAGATTCCTTCTCTCTTGACCATGAAGTCAAGGGTTCTATTTATAGACCCTCAAACTCTCCAGTCGAGCAGAGGATAATCTAGCTAAAAAGGAGGATGATTCTTAGCAAACTCTTGAAGATAATACTCCCAAGAGTCCTTAGAAATAAACAAAAGGTCCTAAGGATCAAATTTGGAAGAGAAACCACAAGATCAAACTCTCAACTCGACCACGGAGTAGCAGAGAAGGAGCCAGACCTGCTAGGACTCTCTGTTGGATGTAACGGCTGCACGACAGACCGCCACATGAATGTAACGCTCTAGAGGAAGACCGTCACACAACCTTATCTCTTAAGAAGATAAGATCAACAGGAAGAAGTTCTAAACAGTTGGACTCTGAATGAAGGTAACGGTCGAGGGACAACGCGTCACAATTACGTAACGATCTCCCGACAGACCGTTAGAGACAACGGATAGGCAAAAGGATACAGATTAGAATAGAGGCCTCAAGCTCTAGGACTCCTCAAGATATAACGGTCATGGGCTGATGCGTCAGAAAGATGTAACGCCCCTGTGTTGGACCGTTAGAGAAAATGGATTCAAAGGATAAGAGCTTTGAGGGTAAGGGCTCTTCAATATGTAACGGCCATGGGCTAATGCGTCATAGGAATGTAACGCGCCTGGAATAGACCGTTAGAGACAATAAGGATCCAAGATTAAAAAGGAAAGCTTGCTAAGCTTTATTAAATGCAAGAAATCAAGGAATCAGACCCAACCAAGGAATCAAGACCCATGAAATAAACCTCCAATTGATCAAGAAGGCTCAATGAAAGAGTGAACAACTCGGAGCATCATATAAAATGAACAAGGAGATGACCCGACTTATTGGTCATAAAACGGGTGTCAACAGATGCCCCTCCTTAACGTCCTCTTTGTAGGGGAGCGAGCGGAGGTGAAGCAAAAGCGAAATGGAACATGGAGATGAAGCGGAAATGAAGCGGAATGGACCGAAAAGCGGGCGTTAAGGCAAATGACACCCGTTCAACCAACAAGCGACATGAATTTTCTGGAAAGCTTCGAACTACTCACAAGGAAATAGCCAACCAAAGGGTACATGTCTGGAGGAACTAACAACTAAGGAAAGGAAAACACAGCTAGCCGCCAGAGGCAACGGAAAGGAAAGAGACAACTGACTAAACTCCAGACAGGGATCTTCAGCTAACCAAATCAAGCGAGTAGACCGAAGGAAAATCCTCTAATTCATAGTGGAATGATTCTCCTTATTCGAGATCGAGAACACATTCACCATCACTGAGATGCCTTGAACAGACGAAGATTCATGAATGCTCAAAGAATGCGCATGATGCATGCTGGGCTAAAATAAAGAAATCATCAAAATGAATGCAAAGAAAGAATAAAATAACAAGATACTCGAGAATAATATTGCTAGACCGGAGAAATTAGGGTCAGGACACCATCTGCAATCACGGCGTGCAAGATAGAACCATCGTCCCCAAATTTTTCCAACCTAACGGCCTATCCAACGATTAAACATGTGCACCTAGATCATCATCATTTTTATTTAAGGGGAACATCAGATCCTAGAACACATGAATGACCAGCCGGTTCTCGAGATAACATATCATAGATAACATATAGTAATGCATTAAAGGGACAAAGGATTCAGGACACTGTACCTGACTTACCTGCCTGACGAACGGCTAAGCATGATATTGTTCATAACTTCATCCAAGAAAAAAAGATTAGCCAATGATAATTAATCTGAGCATGAAACAAGGCTGATGGGAATCGACGCCGAGCATGTACATTTTATTTTGCATTTACGTCCTTTAGTTTATTTGTATATCCATGGGAAAGTATATGCGCAATTGTACGGCTTTGTAAGCCAATGCGTCATTCCCACGGATTGTGTGGGTTTCTATGTAATTTGTCAGTAGGACCAGTAAGGGGGCCCTCAGCCCTTTCCCATTGATCCATGTCATCCTTGTGGGGCTGGTCAACCATCCTAGGTGGCCTTCTAGAAGGGTTTAATGCCAATAGCCACATGGGTAGACAAGAGGGTAAGAATTTCCATGGTAGGCTACCTACCATGTCAACTTGTCCCCCTTACCTCCCCCTGGTCAATAGGCCGCCCCCCCCCCCCTTATATATTATTTTTATTTTTTTGTGTGTTGTTCACACTTCATCCCAGCCCTCCGTTCCCCATCCCTAGATCCAAGGGTCTACATTTGATTAGATACATATCATATAAAAGGGTGTATTTTCATTTGGAAATTAATGAAAAGTTAGAAAATTTGTTGGAAGCTTGAAGCTCCTTGCGCCCCTCCCCTCTCTCCTCTGGTGTTCATCTCCTCCAACCCCCAATTCTAGAGTGGATATCTTATATCTCCTCCCCCTCAATCTCTGAGTTCATCTCCGGTGCCGCCGCCGCCCTTCGTGCCGCCTTCGAGCCGCCGCGAAGTCGACTTCGGTGTTCTGTCCATCTTGGGCAGAAGCTTCTTCTCGGAATTCCTGCTATCAACTCCGAGTTATTCTTGATCTAAAAATTTTATGCTGTGTTCCTATTTTCAATCCCAACCACCACAAAAATAATCCTGTCCAAATTCCATTATTTACTATTTTTCAAATTTCGTGTGTTTCTGTTTCCCAGTTCTGTCCAGTTTCAGATCTGTGTGATAGCACCCCTGTAATCCCCCCCTCCGACTATCTTCTTGATTTTTCCAGACCCTCCCAATTTTACTGGGAGTTATTTCCACCGTCCCCTCACTCCATGAAATTTCCTAATGTTTTATCAGCCTTCCATCCAATTTTGAAAATTCGTTCTCGGAGCTAGCTACATTGCTGTCCACCTGTTTCCAGATCCGACCTCTGTCCAGTGAAAAAATCATATCAATTCGTAGCCACCTCCAATCAGTCCAAAAAAAATAGTTCCATCTTCCTTGTTCAAAATCCTATAACTTGTGTGAAGAGCTCAGGACTTGGGTCGGACATCTACCTCACGGTCAATGGTAGTTCTCAGACAAGTTCCTTGCTAATCTGAGAGTTCGGCTACTGTACAACAGGAACTCAAAAATTCAATAAAGCCTAGATCCGTGCAGATCCAGGTCCGATCTCCAGGTCTAGGTTGAATTACTTCCAGAGAGCTTTCCAACGGCACCAGTTTCGTGTCGATCTGACATCGGGGCTGATCGCAGCGTCCGTTCTCGCCGGAGCGCGAGCCGGAAAATAGAACCGGCAGATCCGTGGCCGGTTATTCCGACCGGTGCCGAACGGAGCCGCCCGGCCTCCGGTCGACGTTCCAGCGTGCCGCTAGCCTAGGGAACGCTTCCCAAGTCTCCCCACCACAGTGGTGCCACCGGGCCCCACACGGCCCCTCCGGACAGCACGTGGGCCCCACAGTCACAAGTTCGGGTGCTGCCGAAGAGACGCCAGAAGCCGCCCGTCAACCCGAATTCGGTCCTCCCTGGCCCATTTGTGTAACCCTTTACCTCCCTGTGTGGAGTGGGCAGTGAGTCATTGCTGTCATTATTGTGTATTAATTGTTCCGGGAGCACGGTTTTCGGCCGGGTCCGTCTTCCCCACGCCGAGAGCGTGGAGGTATCGTATTCGCTCCTCGCTTGGCATTTCAATGATTTCCATATATGCTTTTTTATGCCGTTGCTAGGGAGCATGTTTTAGGACCTAGCTTGCTATATATTTTCATATCACCGCTGCTGCGAGAGAGAGTGAAGCCGTCCCGTGACCTGATCCGGACACGAAAGTGCGAATTGACCACCCTAGCTCTTGCCGGTTTCTCAACCGTGCACGTCCGACGCTTCCCTCGTTAAGGGACAATCACGAGCTCACCTAGAGTCCGAGGACTGCATTCCTCATTTGAGTCGTGTTCGTGGTCCGTCCCGCATCAATTTGGTATCAGAGCGAGTTTGAGTCTAGGGTGTCTAAAAATAAAAAAAAAGAGTGTCATTTACGTATAGTCATTAGTCATTGTCTAAGTCGTGTTTAGGGTCATCATTGTTTTAAAACAAAAAAAAAGTGTCTTTTGGGTCGCATACATCCCTTTACTCGGTATATCAAAAGGTGTTGTCCGAACGTTAGGCTACGCCTACCGGGAAGGCCGCACACTTGTGCGAGTGATCTTCGGATCGGTTAGCTCCGCCACGTATCGAGTTTTGGTTAAGTCTAGGCGCATCATTTTGCATTTGTGTGTTTGCTTTAGTCGGCGTCTTCTAGTCGGTGTGTTTACATGCCCACTCGTTGGGGTACTCAGTACTCACCCCCACCACCACCTATGGCAGATCCCCGAGCCACTAGTCTCGATGCGTCAGCTGTGGTCGAAATGTTCCAAAATCTTATGGGACAAGTGCAAGGATTGCATACGCGTCTTGATGGGTTGGATACGCAAATGGGTGATTTAAGTACCTGGATGGATAGGATGGAAGGAGCGAGTACCCGAGTGAATGGTCTAGGCACCCGCCTAGAAGAGAGGATGAAAGCCGTAGAGGATAGGGCCGCCGGGTCGAGCCAGTCCGTTCAGGGATTGGTTGGGAGAGTCGCCGCACTAGAGAAAGGACCAGCCGAGACACATTCGATTGCCCCCGTCCAGGCACCTGTCCCACCTACACAAGGTCAACCGGAGCCGGTTCAACAACCCGCGACTCCAAGGGTTCAAGGGGTAGCTGTTCGGAGGCACGAAGTCCCCGAGGTGCATGACTATGAGTCCGATAATGAGCATCGGGGACATGGTCGTGATCATCGCCCTACACGGCGTACCCACGACCAAGATATCGATGAACGGGCCCTTCGGACCGTTCGGGCCAACCCTCCCACCTTTGACGGGTCCTTAGACCCAAAGGTCTATCTTCATTGGGAGGCTGGTATGGACCGATATTTTGAGTGGTTCGAGATGTCGGACCAACGAAAAGTCAAGTACGCCAGGATGAAACTTTTAGGCCAAGCACAAACCTATTGGAGGAACATGGAGAACCTATTGTTTCATCGTCAAGAACCCCCGATCGATACGTGGACCGATATGAGGGAGAAGCTTAGGAAGAAGTACGTCCCTACCACCTACCGCCAACGTCTTATAGAGAGGTGACAAAGCCTCACCCAAGGAGACCGGTCCGTCTCTGATTACATCGCCGAATTTGATGAATACTACTTGCGATGTGATGCCACGGAGGAAGATTCCCTTACCGTCTCTCGGTTTCGGCGTGGTCTATGCCCGCACCTACGGTATGAGCTTCTCCGCCGCAAGGTGGACAAGTTGAAGGATGCATATCAAGTTGCTCTCGAGATGGAGCAATTCGAGGGAGAGTTCGAGTCTATTCCACGGTGGAGCCCCGCTCCTCCCCGTAGTGATTCTCGTGGCTCCTTAGGTTCATACCCGAGGGGACCCATGGCTCGTCCTCAGGAGTCCGCCCGTCAAGAGCACTTCGCTCCTAGACCTCGACCTCCCCCACCATGGGATCTACCTCCACCCCATCCACCGGCACCCGCTGCCCGTCCCTCGGCACACCTAGCCCGTCCCTTGGCTCCGACACTTCCTCCCCTGTTGCCCACGGCGCCTACACCTCCACCCTTGTTACCTACTCCCCCTACCCGTCGGGAGGATAAGGGTAAGGCCCCTCTTATCGGAGAGAGCAGCCGGTCCCGACTATAATGTTTACATTGTCATGGGTTTGGCCACTTCGCCAACCAATGTCCCACTCATGCCACACTAGCCCTAGGGGTTGAGGAGGCCTTGCCATCTTAGCTTGAACTTATCAATTATGAGGCCGACCAAGCACTAGCCGATGAGTACTATGCCTTGGGGGAAGAGCTGGACAGCTCTCCTACCGCCCAAGATGCAGCCACCTAGTGGGATTGATGCTACCACCTTAGTCTAGAGTCATGCATGAGTCCGTGTGTTTTCTTAGCATGGTTTGTTTGTGTGGTGTGTTTTGAGTCTATTGTTTGTGTGTATTGCATGGTGAGTCTGCATGTGTCTTGTGCGAGCTCATTGTCAATATCTTATGAGTAAAAGGTGAGTGGACTCGCTTGATGAGTATGGGATCGGTTCTACATCTATACCCGGATCAGTCACCTACAGGGACTCAGCGGTGATTCCTAGTGAGTCTTCGAGCTGCTTCCTCCCCTTTTGAGAGTGCCCCACTCGGAGTGTCCACCTCTAGCCCATAGCAGCTTGTGCATATCGAGTATATATGGAATGAGCAGGTGACGGTCACTTGGAGTGGAGCATACCCGCACTACTTGGCACGATGACGGATCCGCCGGAGTACTCGAGCATCCATACCCCTACTCGACGGGGTCGAGTTCCTCCCACCCGGGGAGAGTTGATGGGAATCGACGCCGAGCATGTACATTTTATTTTGCATTTATGTCCTTTAGTTTATTTGTATATCCATGGGAAAGTATATGCGCAATTATATGACTTTGTAAGCCAATGCGTCATTCCCACGGATTGTGTGGGTTTCTATGTAATTTGTCAGTAGGACCAGCAAGGGGACCCTCATCCCTTTCCCATTGGTCCATGTCATCCTTGTGGGGATGGTCAACCATCCTAGGTGGCCTTCTAGAAGAGTTGAATGCCAATAGCCACATGGGTAGACAAGAGGGTAAGAATTTCCATGGTAGGCTACCTACCATGTCAACTTGTCCCCCTTACCTCCCCTTGGTCAATAGGCCCCCCCCCCTTATATATTATTTTTATTTTTGCGTGTGTTGTTCACACTTCATCCCAGCCCTCCATTCCCCATCCCTAGATCCAAGGGTCTACATTTGATTAGATACATATCATATAAAAGGGTGTATTTTCATTTGGAAATTAATGAAAAGTTAGAAAATTTGTTGGAAGCTTGAAGCTCCTTGCGCCCCTCCCCTCTCTCCTCTGGTGTTCATCTCCTCCAACCCCCAATTCTAGAGTGGATATCTTCTATATCCTCCCCCTCAATCCTTGACTTCATCTTCGGTGCCGCCGCCGCCGTTCGTGCCGCCTTCGAGCCGCCGCGAAGTCGACTTCGGTGTTCTATCCATCCTGGGTAGAAGCTTCTTCTCGGAATTCCTGCTATCAACTCCGAGTTATTCTTGATCTGAAAATTTTATGGTGTGTTTCTATCTTCAATCCCAACCAGCATAAAAAAAATCCCATCCAAATTCTATCATTTACTATTTTTCAAATTTTGTGTGTTTCTATTTCCCAGTTCTGTCCAGTTTCAGATCTGTGTGACAGCACCCCTGTAATCCCCCCCTCCCACCATCTTGTTGATTTTTCTAGAACCTCAAAATTTTACTGGGAGTTCTGTCCACCGTCCCCTCACTCCATGAAATTTCCTGATTTTTGATCAGCCATCCATCCATTTTTCAAAATTCGTTCTCAGAGCCAGCTACAGTGTTGTCCACCTGTTTCCATATCCGACCTCTGTCCAGTGAAAACATCATATCAATTCTTAGCCACCTCCAATCAGTCCAAAAAAAATATTTCCATCTTCCTTGTTACAAATCCTATAACTTTTGTGAAGAGCTCAGGAGCTGGGTCGGATATCTACCTCGTGGTCAATGGCAGTTCTCAGATAAGTTCCCTGCTAATCTTAGAGTTCAGCTACTGTACAATAGGAACTCAAAAATTCAATAAAGCCTAGATCCATGCAGATCCAGGTCCGATCTCCAATCCTAGGTTGAATTACTTTCATAGAGCTTTCCCATGGCGCTAGTTTCGTGTCGATCCGACATCGGGGCTGATCGCAGCGTCCGTTCTCGCCGGAGCGCACGCCGGAAAACAGAACCGACAGATCCGTGGCCGGTTATTCCGACCGGTGCCGAACGGAGCCGCCCGGCCTCCGGTCGACGTTCCAGCGTGCCTCCAGCCCCGGGAACGCTTCCCAAGTGTCCCCACCACAGTGGTGCCACCGGGCCCCACACGGCCCCTCCGGACAGCACGTGGGCCCCACAATCCCAAGTTCAGGTGCTGCCGAAGAGACGCGAGAAGCCGCCCGTCAACCCGAATTCGGTCCTCCGGGGCCCATTTATGTAACCCTTTACCTCCCTGCGTGGAGTGGGAAGTGAGTCATTGCTGTCATTATTGTGTATTAATTGTTCCGGGAGCACGGTTTTCGGCCGGGTCCGTCTTCCCCACACCAGGAGCGTGGAGGTACCGTATTCGCTCCTTGCTTGGCATTTCACTTATTTCTATATATGCTTGTTTATGTCGCTGCTAGAGAGCATGTTTTAGGACCTAGCTTGCTATATATTTTCATATCACCGCTGCTGCAAGAGAGAGCGAAGCCGTCCCGTGACCCGATCCGGACACGAAAGTGCGAATTGACCACCCTAGCTCTTGCCGGTTTCTCAACCGTGCACGTCCGACGCTTCCCTCCTTAAGGGACAATAATGAGCTCACCTACAGTCCGAGGAATGCATTCCTCATTCGAGTCGTGTCCGTGATCCGTCCTGCATCAAAGGCATAACCATTTGTACGCATGAAAAGCATTAATAATATGCGCCATGGTAGAAAATGCAATCATTCAAGCATCAAATAAGCCATTTTATTCATCAAGAAATCTTCAAACTGTGACAGTTTAAAAATGGTGCGTCACACCACGTAACGGTCTAGGACTGGATCGTTACATATTGGCGGTTCAAATTCTTCAATGAAACAATTCAACTGACCTAACGGTCTAAGAATGACAAGTCAGAGAATGTAACGGTCTGGAGATAGACCGTCACATTTCTTGAGCGTTCAAAACAAATAAACCAAACAGTCACAAGCCATCATTCATGCTTCATTCGCCCTAACACTCAAAAAAACCCCGACCGAGAGCTACCAAGGACAACTGGCGACCACCGACGAGGATGGCCGGTGACGAGGCCCCACAGCCACCGAAGAGAAGGGAAAAGGGGACGAAGAGGAAGGCCATCCGACGCCTCCACCGTCGGATTGAACAAGAAGTGGTTCCGCCGCCGGTGGAAGAAGAAACGACGACGAGGGAGCCAACGGCGGAAGAAGAGACTCCAACGGTTGAGGAGGAGCAAGGGGAAGCACCCCAGGACGAAGGAGAACCCAAAGCACAAGAAAAAAAGAGGAAGAGGGGCCAAGACCGAGAGGTAAGCCCACTCACCCTAATTTTCAATTTTTAATTTTTATGAGTTTTTAAGTGTATGCATGGACGAATGGGGGGTAGAAAATGGGTCTATGAACCCATTAGGAACACAAGTAGGCCATTTGGCCAAAGTGGGAAGCCAAGGGAAACAAAAGGGGAGAACACCCTTTATCAGAGAGCGTGACGGTCCTTCCAGCGACCGTCACGAGCCTAACGCATCACCCCTGGCGCGTTAGAGCCGTGTGACGCCCCACCCCAGGGCCGTCACAATCACCAGAGATCAGAACTGATTTTTAGGTTTTTAATTATTCAATTTTTTTGTTTGTTTTTATTATATGAATGTTATGCGATGTTTTTATGATGCAATTGACTAACTTATGCTCTAAATGCATGCAGGGAAAAAGAAGAACAAGAATATCATGGCTACAGATCCGAGCGGTCTACCAGGCACTGCCCGACTACCAAAGAGAGCGACTCGTAGCAATGGGATTCGCCGAGGTGCTGAGCATCGAGGCGATCAGGATGGACACTCCGCTGCTATACGCATTGCATGAGAGATGGGATCCAATCAGCAGAGCATTCATCTTCCGGTGGGGCCACATGATCCCCACGCTGGAAGACATAGCGCGGATTACGGGATTGAGGGTCCACGGAGCGGCAGTGACCGGGTGGACTTACGGGAATTATAGGGAGTTCGCCCAGGAGCTGCTGGGCTTGGATTTGATCAGACCGGGCCAGACTTCATCCCAGCTTTCAAGATCAAGACTACAGGAGAGCCTGGGGCTAAGAGGAGCAGCGATAGCAGTGGGAGAGCTACCCGAAGAGCATATAGGCCGACTGATAGAGCAGGTGCGCCCACATGTGGCCGCAGAGGCAGGACCAGAGGGAGATCGCGTCCTGAGACGGTTCCTCATGCTACTGTTTGGAAAGCTACTATTCGTGACTCGAGCAGACGTGATCAGCTGCACACTGCTGCCATTGCTCGAGGACTTAGGCAGAGTCGGGAAGTACACATGGGGGGCAGCAGTCCTGGCCTTCCTGTTCGAGACGCTCAGCACGACAGACTGACAGACCGACAGACCATGTTGGGTGGCTTCTCGCCTTTTCTACAGGTAAACTTGAATTAAATGCTTTCTATTATGATTATGCAAATGATAATGCAATGCAAATGACTGACATGACTCCTAAATGCAGATCTGGAGCTTCATATACCTCCTCGGGATAGGGAGAGGCACATTACTCCACCCCGAGCGGATCTCGATCGCCAGACAATGGGTGGTCACCAGGGACTCAGGGTCGATCACTCGATTGACCCGGGCGATCCAGGAGGAGCTGGATTCTTTCCCGCATACGGCGGTAAGCCAAGAACTCTAAATGCTTTGAATGCTTCTAAATGCTTCTGAATGTTTCTACATGCTGACAAAATAACTAACATGACTCTCAGGTGAGATGGACCCCGTACTGGACGAGAGTACCGAGGGACAGCCATGGGTCCAGACAGTCCTATCATACCGTGGGCGAGACGTGTGGTTGCAATGCATCAACGTCATCGAGCCACTGCACTACCGCCTGATCCTGCGGACTCGGGGACTACACCAGCCAGAGGTGACCTTCCCACGCCGAGACGACGAACGCTCGGGCAAGTCATCAAAGGGGATTAGCGGCAATGTGAATTGGTGCGCCCGTAAGGCAAAATACGTCCATGATTGGAACAAGAGAGGTTGGGCGGTAAAGGAGCGGGCCGAGAGCGATGAGGCGTATTTGAAAGCCTTCGCCCGGTGGTACGGGGACCAAGTGTACTGAGGTACCCGACGATCGCTATGAACTTCTAAACCCTATTTTGAAATGCTTTTACATGAAAATTTCCTATATGCACTGACTCATATGCAATCTAAATGCAGCTAGACCTTGAGGGAAGGATAGCCGAGCTTGAGGGGCTACTCCACGCAACCATCCAGCAGCGGGACGAGTACCGGACCACCCTGGAGCTTCTGGTAAGATTATAAAACCTGAGACTTAAATGATTTTTGATCATGATTGACTAACTCTAATTCTAAATGCAGCGGGCTGAGGGAGCCCAAAGAGCCGGACCGAATGCCCCGTCATCTTCATCACAGCCTGCCGGGGGCAGAGCTGAGCGGGATGCCAGGTTCACTCGAGCGGTCGCTCGGGTCGAGGAGGCGGAGGCCACCCTCGCGGAGCGGGTAAGAAACTAAATGCTTCTTTAGACCTAAATGCTTTTGATTCATGCAAATGCTTAATACACTGACAATGCAAAATGTAGGTGAGAGAGCTGACCGCAGCGGAGGCCGAGGCAGAACACGCTCGAGCGGAGGCAGAGCGAGGATGATCGGAGGCAGAGTGACTCCGGACAGAGCTAGCTCAGGCAGGAGCCGAGGTGGAGAGACTCCGGACCGGGACAGCGGACTTGGAGCGCTACCGGACCGAGGCCCGGGAGACACGGCGTCAGATCTTCGAGTTGAAGATCGAACTGCGGACGATGGAGTGCACAATGAGGATGATGAGCCGAGGACCGGAGTGGATCACCTCTCAAAGTGGGGCACGGAGGAGCGTTGCCCTGAGCGGATCAGTAGTAGATTTCCTTGCCAGCTCTTCCGGCCAGCGGAGGAACGAGAGGGCAGAGAGGGGACAGCAGGAGGAGAGTGCCTCCATAGCGCCACCGGCTAGGAGACCCGAGGATGGTGATGACAAGGGCGGCCCGGGAGACACGCCGGCCGAGTGAGCTTGTTTTTTTTTTATTTTCCCTTCTTACTTGTACATGACTTATATAAATGGAAATGAATGCAGATTCTTTTTTTGTGTTTTTGTTGTTTTATGTGAATGAATGCATGCGTGAATGGAATGCAGATGAAATGGAATGGATGTGGATGTGAAAGGGATGTGAAGATGGATAGATGGCAGGAATGCGGCATGGATGTGTGAATGCATGGAATGAATGGAATGAAATAGAAATGCATGTGAAAATGTGTGAAATTGAATGAAGGGGATGACTGAAGTCATGTAAATGGAACATGACATGTGTAAATGAAGAACTATAGGTAGAAAGGAATAGCACAAACCCAGCAGCAGAGAATGTGACACTCTACGAAAGAAGCGTCAGAGTTATGTAACGCACAAGCTGAAGTCCGTGAGAGATGACAAAGATAAGACTGCAACCTGATCAGCAGGAAATGTGACGGTCCACTGGGGAGCGTCAGAATGATGTAACGGCCAGATCCAGGCCGTTAGGGACGACAGAACAATGCTGGATTGATGTAGCTTGCAGAAAATGTGACGGCTCAGATGTGGAGCGTCAGATCCAAGTAACGGCCGTAACCAGACCGTCAGAAATGATCGAGCGAAGGAGAAGCCAAGACTGAATGGCAGAAAATGTGACGGCTCAGGGTCCATGCGTCACAGAAGGTAACGGTCATAGCTTAGACCATCAGGCTTGACAGAACGAGATTGGGCCAAAAGAAACCAACAGGAAATGTGACGGCCCAGAATTGGTGCGTCAGATACAAGTGACGGTCCTACGATAGACCGTCAGAGAACGAGGTGTACTCCGAGACGGATTGCGCCGTGAGAGGCAAAACCCGAGATAAAAAACCCTCAATCCACACTAGAACTCTCCCGGACTTAAGATAAGGTCTTCTAACCCAAACCTTATCACCCTAGAGCCAAAAGCAAGCCTTTAAAACCTGGGGACTCTGCCAAAAATCGTAGCTTTCCTTAAGTTTCTGTTACAAGGGTTGAAGAACCTCTCCTAAGGGCAGAAACACCATGAAGAGAAGCTTCGAAGTGATGGCCATGGAGGAGAAGGTCTACACTGGACCTAGAGCGGCGAGGAAAGAGCATGAGGAGTTGCGAAGGCTGACATCAATGCCCAAGCATCTGAGCTCAAGTGCTCAAAGGGTAGTAAGTTCTAATGGTTCAAAAGTTCAATAATTCTGCACTTCAACTTCTTCTTCTTCTTCTTCTAGCATCTTCCCGGTCCAAGATGCTACTCCAACTTGAAGTGGGTGGCTCCCATGATCAAAGAACTCCCTTTAGAAGTCTTAGCAATCCTTAGGGCATGGCACCTCCAACCTTTATTGGTCTTAGGCAAGAACCTTCAGAAATTATCTTTAGATTGGCCAAGCATTTCAGCTCTCATAGAATTGTGGCATCCTCAAACACATACCTTCATCTTCCCTTACTTTGAAGCTTCAGTCCTATTAGAGGAGGTAGAAATCTACCTAGCCCTTCCTAAGACTAGGGTGGGGGATAAAGACCTAGTTTGCTATACGGTGGAGCCTATTGACCCATCCTTGATCTTGAGCGATTTCATTCACAATCAAAAGGACGTGAGGACCATGATCAGCCCACACCGCATTCACTTAATACCCATGGCTCAATGGATAGTCTCTCATTGCAAGAACAAGTGGGAGAGACATGAAGCAATAGCCAAGGCGGTGTCGGTTTGCTTATGCGGAGTCTTCCTTTTCACCACTACCGACCACCTCTTAGATACCCAAAATTTCAGCATTATTAGCGGGTTGTGGCGGGGAATGTCCATCTCTCAAGCGATCCTCTCATACCTTTATGAAGGACTAAGATCTGCTTGCTTAGGGGGACCTCTATTCGGTTCCATGATACTCCTTGAGTGTTAGATGGGAGTGAGAGTCAAATTCCAACCCAAGGAAGATATAACTTCTGCTAGCCGGATCTTCTAGAGCCACCCTTTGTTCTTTATTGGAGGTGCCTTTGGATTTTCTTCTCATGTTGAATGCAAGATGACGGACAAGAAAACACGGGATTAATGGCGCCTCTTCTTCAACACTTTGCCATTAGAGAAATTCATCATGCGACCAAGAATCCTTCGGAGCGCTTTGCTTAGAATACCACGGCATCAAGGCCTGGACCTCCAGATAGTGGGGAATACTATCATGGCCATCTACAACCCACACCGGTGCCATCTTCAGATCGGATTACCTCGAACCGAACTTCTTGCAGTATCACACTACCCTCCCCGTCTACCTAGGAAGATGGGGACCGAGGAGGATGAAAGAGCAATTCAGAACGCGCTGACCATGTGGGAGATCAGTAAGGTGCGTCCGTGGCAAGAGGAAGTGAAAGAGAACGATGAAGCACACCGTGGCTACGTGAAAGAATTGAGGGAGATCCGCGCTCTTACGGATAGGAACTTGAATGTAGCTTGATTTCGTTCATGAAATGATGATGTAAATTGACAATCAGAACTGATGTTGCATTAAGTTTAAGTGAATGAGTTTAAGTGAATGATATGAAAGTGATTTTAATTGAAATGAGCATGAGTTTTTGCTTGATTTGGTTGGTTAAAAAAAGTAAAAAATAGAGTCTCTAGAGAGTGTAACGGTCCCGCAAAGGGCCGTTACCAGGATGTGACGGTCTGGCGATAGGCCGTTAGGGGAATGGACTGAGAATCCTGTTCTTTAGAGGATGTAACGGTTTAGCAACAGACAGTTAGAAGGATGTGACAGTCTGAATGAAGACCGTCAGAGATGGACCTGCTGAGAGAATGAAGCCAATGCCCTGAAGAAGGTGACGGTCACGGTGTGGACCGTTACATGACTGTGGCGGTCTGGAACTGGTGTGTTACAGACCTAGACCTGCATAGTCGTGAGATTTCAACCCGGGTTTGAACCTGCGTTCTGCACACACTTAGACAAGAAACAAGTTAGATCTGTTCTTAGACTCAACCCCTTGCCTTAAAGCAAGTTAGAGAATGACCATTTCTTGATATTCGGTCAAGGGGTGGAGCCTTATTAAATAAGCGGACGAAATATTAGGAGTAACGCGATGCATGCAATGCACATGATGGAATTTTTGGAGTTTTTTGGGAAATATCTGAATTTTTGTGAGCTTTTGGAAATATTTGATTCTTTTGGGTTTTGAAATATGTGATTTTTTTTGATTTTGGAATATATGATTTTTTTTTGGACTTTGGAATATATGATGTTTTTGGGTTTTGAAATATATGATGTTTTTGGATTTTGAAATATATGATGTTTTTGGATTTTGAAATATATGATGTTTTTGGATTTTGACATATATGATGTTTTTGGATTTTGAAAACCGATGCTTCCCCCGGCAATGTGAGCCCTCCTTATTACATCGAGAGTTCCCGAGGTTAGCGTGCAACAAGGTGACAACCCCCTGGCCAAGGCTCAACTTGCATGACGGTGTCTCTACTAGGGCCATACCCAGGGTACAAATCTTGGTCCTAAAAAAGGAAAAATAGAACACGGGGGTAAGCTTAGGCCAGATATAGAAGTTTTTTAGGACTTGATTTCCTCTCCAGACAATCCATTAGAGATTTGATCTGTTGCGCCGGGGCTTTGTGTCCGTCATCGAACCTTAGTCCACTCTAGACATGCATACGACCGGGCTCATTCATCCCGTGGGGAACTGTACTGCCACTCTTGCCATGCCTAGCTTTTCTTTTCTTGCCTTTTGGAGCTTTGGGATCATGATCGATAGACTTTTGAGATAAAGCTTTTGATTTTGTCACAAAGATTGCTCCTTTAGTTTCTTCTTTTCCTTTGCTCTATGGCGTCAGTTCATAACGGACTGCCCCTATTTGGGACCTCCTCTCGTTAGGGTGCCTGGATCAGTCATCACCTCCTTATTCACCTCTTGCCCCTGGAATCAGCCGAAGAAAGAAATGGACAGGGACTTCGACCTTCCCCCAAAGCATTGCCAAGGAGAAACGATGTCTACAAAGCGGGAACCTGACCAGGGATGTCATGTAGTGTGTGATTGCCGTACTCGGGACTTCTTTCATGGCGAAGGGAAAAGAACGCCTTGCTGCCGGGGTGGCACGGGTTAGACTCTAAGGAAAGAAACGCTTAAGATACAACTCATTCCAAGCGTGAGAGAGCTCCTCACCTTTTGCGTTCACTAAGCGATAAGCATTCCCTGGATAAGCCTCTTTTATAATGAACGGCCCTTCCCAGTTAGGTTGTAATTTAGACCTAGGACCTACAGACCGAATGAATTTACGTTTCAAAACCATATCACCTTTTTGAAATTTACGTTCAAATCACCTTCTTTTGAAAATAACGTGAAACTCTCTTTTGGTAAACGGATACGTGATCGGCCGCGTTCATCCTCTTCTCATCCAAGAGTTCCAGCTGGACGAGCAACACCTCTCGACGTTCATCGAGATTAAGTTTTTTATCAAGCTGCACTCTAAGGGAAGGGATCAAGATCTCAAATGGGAGCACCGCCTCCATCCCGTAGGTAAGAGCATAGGGAGTCTGCTCCGTAGGAGTACGGACGGAGGTGCGGTAAGCCCACAGAGCTTTCACTAACCTTTCTGGCCAATCGGAAAACTTATGACATTCGTAGGTTTTCTTTATAATTTTAAGAAGGGTTTTGTTAGTGGCCTCGGCTTGACCATTACCTTGAGGATAATATGGAGATGAATGATGCAATGCAATATTGAACTTCTTACATAGGTCCTTGAGCTCTTGAGAGACGAACTGGGGTCCGTTGTCGGTGATGATACTGCTTGGTACTCCGAACCGCGAGATGATATTCTTCATGATGAAGCGACACACCGTTGAAGCTTTGATCTCTACATACGCCTCTGCTTAGGCCCATTTGGTGAAGTACTCAGTGGCGGTAAGGATAAAGGATTTCTGTTTGATCTGAGAATTAGGATCACCGAGCGGGCCGACAACATCGAAAGCCCACATAGAGAATGGCCAAGGAGCGAAAAGAGGATGGAGAGATGAAGCTGGAGCATGGATTTTATCATCGTGGAGTTGGCATTTAAGACACCTCCGGACGTAGAGGGAGCGATCTTCCTTTAGAGTGGGCCAATAGTAGTCCTGCCTAAGGATCTTCTTCGCTAGAGCCTGGCCATTGACATGACCTCCACACTCGCTAGAATGGGCTACTTCAGCCACCTTCCAAGTCTCATCATCATCTAAGCATCTCATGAGCATTCCGTTAGTAGCGCGCCTGTATAGCTCTCCTGCGACAATGGTATACCTTGAGGTGGCTCTTCTTATTGACTTGCGCTGCTCGGCATTTGCCCCTTCTGGGAACGATCCATCTTTTCAAAACAACTCGATTTCATGATACCAGGGCAATTCTTCTTCCTCTAAGATCTCTTCTAACTCCATTAAAGATACTTCCTTGAGGTCTTTTTTCTCAGCCCTCACCTCTACAGTTTTCCTAAGGTTGATGTACCAAGGATCCAGAAGAGAGGGTGCGTCCATTCTCTGAACGATGATAGTCTCAGTACTCTGACTAAGAGGGAAAGATAGAGAGGAGGCAAGCGATGCTAAGGTATCGGCTAGAATGTTCTGAGACCTAGGACTATGAATGTAGATCAGCTTACGGAATTGCCTAGCCAGGAGCGTGACCAAATCTTAATATGGCTTAAGCTTGGGGTCACGAGTGCGGTAAGTGGACAGAACTTGTCGCAAGACGAGCTGAGAGTCTCCTATGATATTCAAGTAACGCGCGCCCAGAAGGTAGGCATGCTTTAATCCGGCGAGGAGAGCCTCATACTCGGCGATGTTGTTGGTAGCATGAAATCAAAGTTGATAAGCAAAGGGAATTGTCACTCCCTCTGGAGTGAGCAGAACAGCGCCGATCCCTCGGCCTTGAGAATTGAGTGCACCATCGAAGTGCAGAGACCAGAAGGGATGATGAGAGATAGCAGAGAGATGCTCATCAGAGAAATCGTCCTGAATAGAGTCGGTGTGAGGAATGGGGAGATGGGCAAGATGCTCAGCGATGGCGTACCCTTTGACCGCCTTCTGAATGACAAATGTGATATCGAATTAGGAGAGGAAGCTCTGCCAGCGAGCTAACCTACTAGAAAGAACAGGCTTTTCTAAGAGATAGCGGATCGGGTCCATTCTAGAGATCAACCTAACTGGGTGGGCAAGGAAGTAATGTTTAAGCTTCTGAGCTACCCACACTAAGGCGGCACAAGTCTTCTCCATGGCGGTGTATTTGGCCTCAGCCGAGTTAAATAACCGAGAGAGGTAATAAGTAGCCCGCTCTTTCCCTTCGTCATCTACTTGTGCTAAGACCGCCCCTAGGGAGTCCTCAATGACCAAGATGTATAGGATCAGGGGTTTCCCAGGGACAGGAGGTTGCAAAACCGGGGGATTGGATAGATATTCCTTTATGTCCTCATAGGCCTTATGACTGTCTTGATTCCATTCAAACTTAACCCCCGCTTTTAGCAATTCATAAAATGGGCGGCACCTTTGAGAATGTTGGGATATGAATCTTCTAATAAATTACAGTCTTCCAATCAGTCCTCGAAGTTCCGTAATATTCTTCGGCGGAGGCATGTCCATGACGGCCTGTGCTTTGTTAGGATCAATCTGGATCCCCCGTTTGCTCACTATAAAACCTAGCAGCTTCCCTGAAGAGACTCCGAAAACACACTTCTTCGGATTCATTTTAAGCTTGTACTCCCTGGCCCTTTGCAGGACCTTAGCCAGAATAGAGGGATATTCTTCTTTAGTCCTTGACTTCACCAAGATGTGTGGACGTCGAAAAAATATCAATGATGATCATACGGCATGCACGTCTCGACACTCGAGAGTAAGCCGAAGATGAAAATGCCGAATAAACATTATACCTCGCCCGATCAGGACGAGAACTCGCTTGGTGGTACACTACCTGCTAAGGAAGCCCCCCAGGTAGAAGATACAGGCACAATGCTCCGACCGGCCATGCCGAGAGCTGAATCAGAGAGAAGTCGGGAACTCTGGCACAATCTCGGCATGCACAGAAAGTTACGCAAAATCTGGGACCGAGTCCCAGAGGCTACAAACGGAATATTGCAGAGGCCATACATTGCAACCGGAACATTCTGGGAATGCCGACATTCATATAAACGGCCGCGACTTCGAGAAGAATCCGTTTAGTGCTTAAAACGGCACGAAGGGGCCTTAAAATGACGCGCCTTAAAACGGCGCGCCCCCCTCTTAAAACGGCGCGCCCCTTTTCTTTTTGGCTACACGGCGCGCGAAGGGGCATCCCCTTTGATGCTTAAAACGGCGCCCCTTTGAATATGGCGCCATTTTAACCCCTCATTCTATTCTCTGAAGTGCTTCCCCGGCGCGCAATCAACCCATCCCGTCGGCATGCCGATGCTCTGTTTAATGATGTGCAGAGAACATTGAATGCCCGACGCTCTGTCTCTACCTCCATTCGACAGCACAGAAACGGCAACGGCGAAGCAGGCTCCGGCAAATCCGCAAATGTCCCATCCTCGGACGAACGCCAGTGTACTCCACGAACCAGCATCATCCAGCACAACAACAACGTTGTTGCGAACAAGGCAGAGGTGGCGGGAGTTTTCTCCCCCACTGTCCGTTCTATAAAAGGCATGCCCCACTGGTGAAAAAAGAGAAGAGAGAGGCTTGAACCACCCCCCCGATGGGCGATTGAAAAGAGAAAAGAAGCTGGAACCCCCCCCCCCCTGGCTGGCCATTGAAGAGAAGAAGGAAAAGAGAGAAGAAGCCCCGTCCCTGCGCCTGCTAGGTGAAGAAAAAAGAGAGATTGAGCGTGAAAGAGAGAGGTGAGCTCGGAGGGGGAGGAGCTTGTGCCCCGTTCGCCCTCCCCCACCGATGTATTTCTTTCCTCTTTCTTTGATGTGTTTTCCTTGCTTTGGGGTAGATCTCCCATCCTGTATTTCTTTTCCCCCCTTTTCCTTGGGGATGAATAAAAAGAATGCTTTCTTTGTGGGCATGGGCGGTGTTCTTCTGCTTCCCTCTCCCTCTCTCTGTTTTCTGCTCACCTAGGGCCCTTCGAAGCTTGCTTCTGCGTAGCACAGCCTTCGGAGGAACCCGTCAGAAAGGTGAACATCTATGGCCCTTGTGGCAAACACTTGTCCCGTTTGAAAAGTTCCTCACCCGTGAGCTGTGGTCGTTCTTGTAGGCTGCCCCTCGAACGTTCCATACTCACATCTGGGTTCGGACCGTTGTGAGGCTACTCCGATTTTTGAGAGTCTACCCCGGAGCAATCCGAGTGGCGGCTTTCCTTTATCTCTGGCAAGTCCCGGTCTGGGGGAGGTGCTGCCCAATTCTTGCTAGGGCCAAGAACAAGATGAACAAAGAACAAGAACACATAAGGATGAAAAAAATGAAGCTTCTTCGGACCAAATCAACCCCACTCTTGAAGCCCCTGAACAGAATGAACCTTCTGAGTTCCTGTATAACAAACTCACCCCTCGAACGAAGCACTTAAGCATTCATGCTAATTCCTCTTAATAAACGACTAAAATGATTAAACCTCCCCTTTTCAACAACTTAATCTTCCAAATGGATGAACAAACCAACCATCAAACCGGCTTGCAGGTGAAAGAAAAGAAAACACACAGTTAAAGCAAGAAACCCTCGGGAGGGGATAATCTGGCGTGGCCACTATTCCATCGCGCCGTTTTAACCCTCCTCACAATAGCCCCATCTGCTTCTTTGGATGCTAAATGGCGCGCCCATTTCAACTCCTTATCTTGCCATTCCGGCGCGGCCTTAACCGGCGCGCCCTCCTCTTCGAGCCTAAATCCGGCGTGCCCCTCTTCTTGGCCAAAATCGCCCCCCCCCCTTGTTTAGCCCTTAAAACGGCATGGCCAACCGGCGCACCCCCCCTTGGGCTCCATTAACCGGCACGCACCCCTTTGCTCCATTAACCGGCGCGCACCCCTTTGCTCACTAAACCGGCGCGCACCCCTTTACCTGACCGCGCAGGTCGATCCACGTGCAAAGGTGCACGATGGCGAGTTCGGGCTCCATACTTAACAATTCACTCCCCCGGACTTGGCGCAAAGAGAAAATCAATGATGCCTTGTGGTATCGGACGTGGACCTCGGAGCCTCCGACATGGTCATGATCCGAACACATCTCGGGCCAATAGTTCGTTAACTCGACCCGCTTCTCCCGGGATCTAATCCCGCAACCCCACATTAAACTTGTCGTGTCTACGGCAGACATTTGCACGGTTTTATCATCATCTTCGATGCTTCAAACGTGGACTCGCGTCCGAACAATGAATGGTCCGACCGTGACCGACACGCACGTATACCTTGGAACCTTCGTTTCCCAAGACTGTGCGTGAAGAGAAAAGTAATGACGTCCCGTGGCATCAGACGTGGTCCTTGGAGACCCCGATATGGCCATAGTCCGCAACCACCTCGGGCCAATAGATCATCAACTTGACCCATCTTCATCGGGATCCGATCCCGCACCCACATTAAACTTGCCGCACCTACGGCAGACATCCGTACGGTTTTATTGTCGTCCTCGGCGCTACTAATACGGACTTCCGTCCGAATAATGAATGGTCCATTAGTGACCGACATATATGCCGGGTTCCAATCCCGTAATCCCATGAAACTCGCCGTACCTACGGTAGACATCTGTGTGTCTTTGTCGTTGTCTTCGATGCTTCGAATACGGACTCTCGTCCGAATACTGGATGGTCCGTTAGTGACCGACATATATATTGGGATCTAGCCCCGCACTCGCACTAAACTTGCCATACTCACGGCAGACATTTACACGGATTCACTCCCGTCACCGTCTTGTTTTCTATACGGACCTTTGTCCGAGCATAAAATGGTCCGTGTATGACCGACAAAATCCGAATGGAACGAGACGGCTCTCGTCTTCCCCGAACCCTACGTGCGGGAATATCAATAAGACCTTCGTGAGTCACATTTGGACCTCAGGTTCGCCCCAACCATGGTCATCGCCTGACCCACATCCTAGGCCTATGGTCGGCTATCTCTGTACAAATCTTTGTTTCAGAATCTAGTCCCAGGACACTTTCCCGCTGCCCTTCGGCACCGGAAATATTAATGATGCCCACGCGAGCCCGACTTCGACCGCGGGGGGCCCACCGCAGTATGGTCGTAACTTGGTCTTGCACCGGGTGAACAAACTTATCGGTTTCCGACCGCTCTAACCGGGATTCAACCGAATGTCTCATGTCCCTTTGAACAATAAACTTGCCGTACCCCCGGCATACATATGCTCCGGTTTTCTCGTGACGATTATGCGATTCACAAGCCGGACACTCGTCCGAACATCAAATGGTCAACACACGACCGACATGATCTTGAATGCTTTCTTCTC
The DNA here is from genome assembly GCA_022559845.1 of Amorphophallus konjac. Classification (NCBI taxonomy): domain Eukaryota; kingdom Viridiplantae; phylum Streptophyta; class Magnoliopsida; order Alismatales; family Araceae; genus Amorphophallus; species Amorphophallus konjac. The sequence continues at coordinate 331,291,089 of CM040118.1, forward strand.
ACCCTCACACGGGGGTTTCAATGTTTCCTAATAGACTTTTCACGTAACTAATTTTCCGGCCATGAGGCCCCTTTTCCCGGCGATTAATCAAGGGTGTTCCCCTCTCCGAGGGGATGTAAATGACGTCGTAGCCTTCACGGTACAGCGGGTTTCAGTCCCGACACGAACCATACAATCGTCTGATTAGTCAGATCGAGCGCACAATAAATCGTCACATTTGTGACTGGCACGCCCACGCACTTAATAAACGTCAATAAATAAATAAACAACGATTTTAATAAATAAAAAGTGCGTCCACAAGATGTCATCCACATAGGCTTCCATATAGATATGCATCATGTCGTGGAAGATGGCCATCATCGCCCTCTGATAGGTGGCACCTGCGTTCTTCAGACCGAACGGCATAACCACATAACAGTACGTGCCCAGGGCGTGGTGAAGGAGGATTTCTCTTGATCTTCAAGAGCGAGACGGATCTGATTATATCCTGAGTAACCATCCATGAATGACAAAGATTCGTACCCGACGGTGCTATCCACCAGAACGTCTATGTGAGGCAGCGGGAAATCATCTTTAGGACATGCTTTGTTCAGATCCCTGAAATCGATGTAAATACGCACCTTTCCATCCTTATTAATAACAGGGACTATGTTCGCCACCCACTGAGGATATAGAACCACTCTAATGAATCTGGCCTTATACAACTTGTTGACTTCTTCCTTAATCCTAAAGGCCATGTGGGGGTGAAATCTTCTCGACCGTTGTTTCACAGGTGTTGCCCCTGGTTTAAGCACAAGTCGGTGTTCCACTAAGGAGGGGTCAAGACCTGGCATGTCCTCATAAGACCAGGCGAAAGAATCTCTATACTCCCTTAGAACCTTGATCAAATCTTCTTCTACTTGCAGAGGGAGATTAGCGGCAATAATGATGGGCCTTGGGTCTTCTTCAGTTCCCAAATTTATTTCCTTCGTAGGTTTATCCACTGCCGACGATGGCTCGTCAAATTTCTTTAACCCTCGTGCATACAAATCGGCAGTGTCATCTACGTTGCTGTCCTCATCATCAATCGGGTCTTTTTCATCCAGGATTTCATAGACACTGAGTCCGTCATCGCTCCACACGCACTCTATTTCCTCTTCATCTTCGATTATGATTGCGGTACCAATGAATTCTGGGCACCTCAAAAGAGCATGACATCGCTGAGCTAGATCTTGCAGGAACCTATCAGGGACAGATTTTGGAGGACGCGCAAGCGGGCGCGGCTCAGAGGAGGAAGGGTTGGACGAGCTCGAACAAGACCCTACTTCTCTAGACCTAACTGATTCTACTTCCCTAGACTCGACGGACCCTAATCCTAACCTAAGGGAAAGAAAATCTAGTGGAAGGGAAGGAGCAAGGGACTCGTGCCCCTGGGCGGAGGATGGAGACAGGGTAGCATAATCTTCCACTGAAATCTCCGTTTCAAATTTGACGTTTTTTTTTGGAGAACAGTGGAGACCACACAACAGGATGGTATAGATTGTGTCACACCGACATCAAGAATTAAAAAGAAACTAAATAAAGGAGCAAGAGGTTGCTAATGGAGTGTGATCGTCGGAGGGATTACCTCAAAAGAAAAGGAGTATGATCGCGAATACCTGGTAAGAAAAAGTGATGCGGGATGGATTATGGTTCTTCTCCTCCTCCTTCTACCGGCCGGCCGATGAAGGGGGTTTCTCTTGTTGTGCCCCTGTGGTTTTGATGATGGTTTTGATGATTGGTTGTTGATGTGAGTTAATCAAATGTTCAGTCATCTTGCTGCTCAGTTTAGATGAACATATTTGATGTTCATTCATGCTACATGTTAAACTGATGCATAAAGCATTCATTGCTGTGGTTTTGATGATTGGTGTTTGTTGTTAATCACTGTGAGTCATTTTGTTGTGTAAGTCATTGCATTTGAAGTTCAGACTGTTATCTGCTGCATAAAGCATTCATATGCATTTACAGAGTCTATACACTGATTGGCAGTAAGTCTGTACATTGAGCGTCTCTTAGAAGTCCATACAGTGCATTGCATTGGCTAGGTGTATACACTATCAGTCTCATTTAGCGTCTGAAGACAAAGTCTGTACAGCGCATCACTCACGTTGGAAGTCTATACATTGGCGTTGGTCATCCAAGTCTGTACATCACTTGGCGCTCACAAAGTCTGCACATCCTGTTCAGTGAAGTGTGTACATTGCATAGTATGTTGCGTCAACGCGTGAAGTCTGTACATCCACAGTTAAACTTGAAGTCTGCACACTAGTCTTCACTGTCAAGTCTGCACATTGGTCTTCGATTTCAAAGTCCATACATTGGACTGTTCTTCAAAGTCTGTACATCAGACTGCACATCATCTTCGTGTTTGTTTCTGTATTTGAGTCTTCGTGTTGTTTCCCCTCACTAACACGAAAAGATTTCGTGTCGTCTGAGCTTACAACACTTCGTGTTGAGTTCTATGCCTAACAGGAAATATGCTATGAGGTAGTACATTGTATGTCCGTACTGTTTCTGTCATACTTCGTGTTGTTTATGTTTACTGTCCTTCAGGTCGTGTGTCCGTGTTGTTTCCACTATATTTCGTGTCGTTTCCTTTGTTTTTTAGTTATTCATCTCGTGTCGATTTCGTTTGTTTTGTAACCACACCTCGTGTCGTTTCTGTGTTGATCTTCGTGATGTGTCCGTGTCTTTCGTATTATTTCAGTAGTTATGTCTTCGTGTTGAGTTTATGAACTTCGTGTCATTTTCACTGTCTTCGTGTTGTTTTCCTCTTTAGACTCAGTGTCCTTTTTCGCCTTAACCACACTTCGTGTCGGTTTCTATTTTTCGTCCTTGAGTTGCTGTCAGCTCGTGTCGTTTTCACCTCGTGCTGTTCTCACTTAACTTCGTGTCGTGTTTCTAAAACAGCTCGAATAGTTCTAATGAACTTCGAGTCGTTTCCCTGTAGACCTCGTGTCGTTCCTATATAGTAACCACACTTCGTGTTGGTTACTGTTGTTCCTATGTCCTCGTGTCGTTTTTATTCCACTGCGTGCAGAACATTGCAGCACCTCGTGTTGCTTTCTGTGCCACTTCGTGTTGGTTTCTGTTTGTGTCTTCGTGTCTCCGTGTTATTTTTGTCTTCGTGTCTTCGTGTTGTTTTCTTTCTACCTCGTGTCATTTTCTTCTCACCTCGTGCCGTTCTTATCTGACCTCGTGTCATCTTCCTTATTGTATTAGCCTTGGTACCTCGTATCGTTCTCTTTTCTATCTCGTGCTGTTTTCTGTACCACCCCGTGTTACCCTTAGGTCTTTGTTTCATTTGTATTCATGTCTTCGTGTTTCTCTTGTGTTTATGTCCCCGTGTTGTTTCCTTCTAACTTCGTACTGTTCTCATATGAACCTCGTGTTGTTCTCTTGTAATGTTTACCTTTGTCACCGCTGTATTTCGTGTCGTCCTCAGTGCAGTGCACCTCTTGTTGTTTCTATATACCTCATGCAGCTCTATTGTTAATGACCATACAGCGTATTAATAGTTTTAATCTCATTACAGGTCCGAGGAAGAACATTCCACACTCCTGGGCTGCACGTGATCCGAGACAAGAGGAACCAATCTGATAAGGACACGTGGCAGGAAGATTCTGGAAATGTGGGAGGCACACGCGTTTTGTGCCCTATCCACCTGCTGCTGCTGCTATATAATGCAGCCTTCGTCCACAGATGAACGTTGATCGGGTTGGCGTGAGGAAAAGAACATAGAGCCACGATCCAGATCGAAGCAGAAAGCCTGAAGAGTAGAAAGCCCTTCGATCCAGAAAAGGAAGAAAAGAAAGAAAAGAAGAGAGCAGAGAAGAGAGTGAGAGTGAGAGCAGAAGAAGAAAAAGAGAGAGAGATAGTGCTCGTGTGTAAAGAAAAGAAAGAGTGAAGAAGAAGAAGAGCAGAAGGAGAAGAAGAGAAAGTGAGAGATAGAAGTGTGAGCCGAAGAGAATAGGGGAGCAGAGATCGAGAGAGTGAAAGAGAAGAAGAAGAAGAGAAGAGAAGAGGAAGAAAAACTTACCTGAAGATCTGTCTACTGGACCGTGGATCAAATCCAGGCCAGTCAGCTCTGTTGAGAGCCACATTATGTATTTCGTTTCTCAGCTTTCTGTTTTGCTGAAGTTATTTTCGTTTAGTGTTTTTCCTTTGTTTTTTGGTTTGCTGTATTTTCGATACTCTGTAGAGAGGTCGGGGTTCCTCCTGTTTGTTCAGGAGAAGGGAGATTGCTATCTCCGGTTGCAAGTTGCTGGGTGCTACTTGTGGGTTCCCTCCGGTTTGGAGGAAGGGAGATCTGATCTCCGGTTCTGGGCTTGTGGATTCAAGTCCAGGGGTTCCCTCCGGGTCTGGAGGAAGAGATACCGTGTGTCTCTGGTTTGCTAGTGACTGGTGTCACTAGTGGTTCCCTCCGTTTGGGAGGAAGAGGGGAGGCTGTTCCCCTGGTCAAGCTGTGTGGCAGCACCTGTTGCAGACTGAGTCTGCGGTTTCTAGCGTGAGCTAGTGGAAGCCACACTCAGGTTGAGTGTGGGGTGGATGTAGGTCTGCTGGACCGAACCACCTAAAAATCTATTGTGCAGTGGTGTGATTGTCTTTTTATACTTCCGCTAGGTGATTGCATAGGGGCGCTCCTTGTGTTTGCCTTCGGGTTGAGCAGAAGAGTTAACTATTTTTCAGATTGAGTAAATCTGTCTGGTTAGCCCCCTAGTGACCTCACTTTGTGTTTGGTTGTTTCACTACTGCCAATTTGCCTTCAAGTATATTTGGTTTGCGAACGAGCATTTTTAGTAAGCGAAACTTTAACTGGGCGAAAAGGTCTTTTTAAGAGGAAATATTCATTCACCCCCCCTCTGAATACTTGCACCGATCCTAACAGTTGGTATCAGAGAGGTTCCCTAGCTGAACAGATCCAACGATCTGAAGGGGATCCTGCCATCTTGTGAGGTGTTCTTCAGCTCGACTGTTGCTTGGATTTTTAATCGAACGCTTACTGGTCGCTTGATCAAATGGCTCCATCCGTGATATTTGATGGTTCTAATTTCTGTGATTGGCTAGGCGGCCTTGTTGTCTACTTAGATTCCATTGATCCAAATCTATGGAATCTTGTGTCTAGAGGCCCACATAAATTTTCTCACGATCAGACTAAATGGTCCAAGAAGGACAGACTGAAGAACCGTGAGAATCTCATGGCTCTTAATATTTTGACAGCGGCAGTCGATACTGACCTATTTCCATTTGTCTTCGAGTGCACATCTGGAGAGGAAATTTTTAACAAAGTGGCTGCCGTTCATGAAGAGCAAAATGATCAGTGTTTGGTGGCCAACCGAAGCAATCACAGTGAAGATCAAAGGGATGACGCATCATCTCAGGTAAGCTCCGAACCTGAAGATTTATCTTATGATGAGCTATCAGATTCTTATGATGTCTGCATGATAGACGTTAACAATGTTAAAGAACAAAATGTTGCTTTAAAAGTTGAGAATCAAAACTATCTAAACAAGATTATTGAATTAAAAGACAATCTGAATGAGAAAGATATTGATCTCCTTAAGAGCATGCAAGATGTAACTGTGCTTAAATCCATAATGGATAATCTGAAACGTGACAATGCTGAATGTCGAAAAGAAAATGGAAGATTAAAAGATGAAAATAAAAAACTGATGGTCTTGAACACAGTGATGGGACAGCAATGGTTAACCATTGAAAAAGAAAAAGGCATTCAGAAGGAAGACTCATGCAATCAATGTACAATCTTAGAGGATCTGGTTAAGGAAATCAAATTTGATGATAATTTTCAAAAGAATACAATCAGATCCTTAAGAGAAACGAATGAGTCATTAAAAAATTTGAATGATGCCCTACAAAAATAGATTGTCATATGTGAGGAAGAGTTAACAAAATCTGAATTGAAAATATCCTCCATACAATCTGAAATAGCCTCTCTATCAAAAACTGTGAAAGGGAAAGAGAAAATGAATGTCACCCTGAATGATAAAAAATCAAATCAGAATTATGTGTGTTCATGCTCAACTTCATCCATGAATATCTCTGCTGAAACTGTGCATGACAATCATAGCCTTCATTCATATTCACATGCACATATCTTTAAAGGATTGCTTGCTGAAAATTCTCAGGTCAAGAATTTTTCTGATAAAAGGAAAAGTGTTAAATGCTTTTACTGTCATAGAATTGGTCATGTTATGCATAAATGTGATTTAATGAGACAAGATGACATAAAAGCCAAAAATTCTCATGCTAACAATCATGCTCATCTGAATAAAAGAACTAATTGCCTTGAATGTGGTAAAGTAGGTCATACTGCTGCACAATGCTGGTGTGCTAGAAGTAAGAAAACATCACAGTCTTATCATGTTGATTTGAATGCTAAAATAAGAAATTTAATTGTCTGCTCTCACTGCTGGAGGCATGGCCATACAGTAGGAAACTGTTGGCATGTAAAGGGAAAGGATTTTCATTCCAAATCTGTAACATTCCCTGCTCCCCATGTTGCTGCTAGAAATGACTATGGCTTTAAAAGAAAAACACTTCCATGTCTTAACTATGGAAAGCCAGGTCATAAAGCTAATCAAGGTTGGTTGGCTGGAAATAAAAGACAAAATGTTCATATGGATAACAAAAACCTTCATGTGAATAGATTTCATGACAAATTAACATGCATGCTCAAAGGAACAAAAACTCTGTTGTCTCTTGCTATTATTGTGGTCAGTATGGACATTCCATGTCCAACTGCAAATTAATGACATCTGATGACCTTCATGCACAAAGTTTGTTTAGAACACATGTTGGGGGTAATACAGGACCCGAGGCCGCTTGGGTTCCGGCTGGATCAAAATAACCCAGTTAATGCAGGTGTGCCTTGGAAAGAAAGAAACAAGAAGGGGTAAATAAACCAAGGCACTCAAGTGAGAAGACCCCGGGTTACTACTTTGAAGGTCAGCTCTGAAAATTGTAATTAAAGTCTGCTCTATAATTTGCACTGCTATTATGATTGGATATCATGTTTAAATCTGATCAATTAGGAGCTTGTATCAGATTCTATCACTTGCACTGTTAAACCTGTCTTTTGAGCTGCTCATGCACACACTGCCATAATGAATATCAATTGCATTCTCCTGCTCACTCATAAAAGTTCAATTGCTGAAATTGTATGGGTGCTACACTGTCATGCATGATCACCATGGATTAATTTGCCAAGTGTACATGGAACTGGTTAAGGGGGAGCTGAACAAACTGTATGAAGATCTTGGAACTGTTAGTACTGAATTGATCTGTTCAGTCCTAATCAACCTGATGTTAGGTCTGCTCTTGAAAATCTGAAATGCACTCTGAAATTCTTGAAAATCCGAACTGAATGTGAATGCTGTTTGAAAACTGTCTGTTGCATAATTCATTGAAAACCTGAATTGCATACAGGACTGTTGAGTTTACCTTGTTATTCATGACCTCGATGGTATATCAAATGGTAAGCTACCAAAAGGCAGGGAAATCTGTCCGGAGGTCCTTACTATGTGAGAGCTGGTCTTTTAGACCAAGTGCTCCGCCTAGTACCATGGGTCATGTTGCTTGATAGGGCAGTCTGAATGTGCATGTATCATTTGGAATCATATGTTCAGTTTTCAGTGCAAGCATTGCATGTTTTCAGGGGAGTCACTTGCATATCCTTGCATAACAATTCAATGTTGAGTCTTTGCATGTCCCTGCATGCATATAGTGCATTGCATCTCCCTGTATTGAAAATGCCAAAAAGAGAGTTTGAATGCATATTGTGAGGGGGAGTCATTGCAATTGCATAAAGGTTGTCAAATGCATACATGGGTCAGAACTCATTACATATCCTCTCTTACTGATTTTATTGACAAGCCTTGATCATAATTTGAAAAAACTAAGCTTCAAAATCTCTCCTATCAATTGGTAACAATTGGTATCGCTTGGCTTCAGAATTCTATCAGTCTTTCATGAAGATTTCAATGGGCTATCTCGATCATAAATCTGAAAATTTTGAACTAGAAATCTTCTATTATACATTTTTATGAATGACTAAAATAACTCATGTGATTTAAGTTTAAATGTATTCAATGAGTTTGACTTTAAAATCTCTTTAAAAAAAATATCTGAAGCATGTTTAATAAACATTAACCATCTGTTTCATGCTGTATCTTGAAAACTTCTGAAATCTGCATTATTGAATTCATGGCTTCAATTGGTTAAGTACATGAAATTATTATTGACTTGAAGCAAAGGAATTTGTCTGTTTTGTCTAAAGGGTAATTATTGTCAGAGCAATGACTTTGATCACTGAGAAACCATGTCCAAAGGACTAAGTCATGAGGTGTCTTAGTCAACTCTGCAGAATAAATTTTATTGAAAATTCAGGTAGAGCAATGGCATGCACACTGAGAAATACAACTCACTCATCAAGAAATGATTTGGAGTGCATCATGATGTGTAAATGCTATCTCTGTTCATATATAGCATGACAGTTAGTCACACTAAGTGCTTAGGGATATTGGCCTCTAATCAAGGTATATCCTCTAGCTACAAGGTGTGAACTGAACTAGAGTGCTCGTAAAATTGTAGCAACAAAATTATTCAAAAGATTGAAATATCTGAATATTGATGCTAAAATCAAATTGCTACAACCCTAGATAAAATAATATGACTTCATAATTGCTTGATTTCAATACTAGTGCATGTAATTCTGAAAGAAGTCAATAGATTTGATTGTGTAAGACAAAGGGAGGATAATCAAGATAAATATGAGGGCTTGGTTCATTTTTATTAAAACATGGCTTTAGATATCAATACAGAATTTTATTGATAAACTCTGCATACATCATGTTTAAACCATGTTGTTCAAATAAATGTCATTCATAAGCCCTTATGATAGAAGACTTTGAAAACTTATGCTTTAGATTTATGAGATTGATATATCTTTGAAAATCTGACTAATTTTCTTGTGTTTGGAGCATCCTTGAAAAATCTGTCTGGCTGAATTTCTTCTGCTCATGTTATTGGTTCACTGAACTGAACTTCTCCTTGTTTGCCCCTGTGGTCTCCTTCTCATTCATCTCATAAGATTCCACTTATTGAGAGGGAGATTCCATGTCTTGCATCAATTTCATATCAATTGGCATCTATTCAGGGGGAGCATTCCTTGTCACACTGAATCATGTTCATATCATTTGTGACCTTGCACTCATATACTCAGGGGAAAGTATTGCATTCCTTGCAAGGGGGAGAAATTGACTGAACCTTTACACTTGCTTTAATTTCTCAAATTATTTTCTTTTTGATGAAGTCAAAGGGGGAGATTGCCTCACATCATCAGAATGACTCAATATATTGAAAGTGTTGCCATCATCAAAAAGGGGGAGATTGTTGTGCCCCTGTGGTTTTGATGATGGTTTTGATGATTGGTTGTTGATGTTAGTTAATCAAATGTTCAGTCATCTTGCTGCTCAGTTTAGATGAACATATTTGATGTTCATTCATGCTACATGTTAAACTGATGCATAAAGCATTCATTGCTGTGGTTTTGATGATTGGTGTTTGTTGTTAATCACTGTGAGTCATTTTGTTGTGTAAGTCATTGCATTTGAAGTTCAGACTGTTATCTGTTGCATAAAGCATTCATATGCATTTACAGAGTCTATACACTGATTGGCAGTAAGTCTGTACATTGAGCGTCTCTTAGAAGTCCATACAGTGCATTGCATTGGCTAGGTGTATACACTATCAGTCTCATTTAGCGTCTGAAGATAAAGTCTGTACAGCGCATCACTCACGTTGGAAGTCTATACATTGGCGTTGGTCATCCAAGTCTGTACATCACTTGGCGCTCACAAAGTCTGCACATCCTGTTCAGTGAAGTGTGTACATTGCATAGCATGTTGCGTCAACGCGTGAAGTCTGTACATCCACAGTTAAACTTGAAGTCTGCACACTAGTCTTCACTGTCAAGTCTGCACATTGGTCTTCGATTTCAAAGTCCACACATTGGACTGTTCTTCAAAGTCTGTACATCAGACTGCACATCATCTTCGTGTTTGTTTCTGTATTTGAGTCTTCGTGTTGTTTCCCCTCACTAACACGAAAAGATTTCGTGTCGTATGAGCTTACAACACTTCGTGTTGAGTTCTATGCCTAACAGGAAATCTGCTATGAGGTAGTACATTGTATGTCCGTACTGTTTCTGTCATACTTCGTGTTGTTTATGTTTACTGTCCTTCAGGTCGTGTGTCCGTGTTGTTTCCACTATATTTCGTGTCGTTTCCTTTGTTTTTTAGTTGTTCATCTCGTGTCGATTTCGTTTGTTTTGAAACCACACCTCGTGTCGTTTCTGTGTTGATCTTCGTGATGTGTCCGTGTCTTTCGTATTATTTCAGTAGTTATGTCTTCGTGTTGAGTTTATGAACTTCGTGTCGTTTTCGCTGTCTTCATGCTATTTTCCTCTTTAGACTCAGTGTCCTTTTTCGCCTTAACCACACTTTGTGCCGGTTTCTATTTTTCATCCTTGAGTTGCTGTCAGCTCGTGTCGTTTTCACTTCGTGCTGTTCTCACTTAACTTCGTGTCGTGTTTCTGAAACAGCTCGAATAGTTCTGATGAACTTCGAGTCGTTTCCCTGTAGACCTCGTGTCGTTCCTATTTAGTAACCACACTTCGTGTTGGTTACTGTTGTTTCTATGTCCTCGTGTCGTTTTTATTCCACTGCGTGCAGAACATTGCAGCACCTCGTGTTACTTTCTGTGCCACTTCGTGTTGGTTTCTGTTTGTGTCTTCGTGTCTCCGTGTTATTTTTGTCTTCGTGTCTTCGTGTTGCTTTCTTTCTACCTCGTGTCATTTTCTTCTCACCTCGTGCCGTTCTTATCTGACCTCGTGTCATCTTCCTTATTGTATTAGCCTTGGTACCTCGTATCGTTCTCTTTTCTATCTCGTGCTATTTTCTGTACCACCCCGTGTTACCCTTAGGTCTTTGTTTTCATTTGTATTCATGTCTTCGTGTTTCTCTTGTGTTTATGTCTGCGTGTTGTTTCCTTCTAACTTCGTACTGTTCTCATATGAACCTCGTGTTGTTCTCTTGTAATGTTTACCTTTGTCACCGCTGTATTTCGTGTCGTCCTCAGTGCAGTGCACCTCTTGTTGTTTCTATATACCTCATGCAGCTCTATTGTTAATGACCATACAGCGTATTAATAGTTTTAATCTCATTACAGGTCCGAGGAAGAACATTCCACACTCCTGGGCTGCACGTGATCCGAGACAAGAGGAACCAATTTGATAAGGACACGTGGCAGGAAGATTCTAGAAATGTGGGAGGCACACGCGTTTTGTGCCCTATCCTCCTGCTGCTGCTGCTATATAATGCAGCCTTCGTCCACAGATGAACGTTGATCGGGTTGGCGTGAGGAAAAGAACAGAGAGCCACGATCCAGATCGAAGCAGAAAGCCTGAAGAGTAGAAAGCCCTTCGATCCAGAAAAGGAAGAAAAGAAGAGAGCAGAGAAGAGAGTGAGAGTGAGAGCAGAAGAAGAAAAAGAGAGAGAGATAGTGCTCGTGTGTAAAGAAAAGAAAGAGCGAAGAAGAAGAAGAGCAGAAGGAGAAGAAGAGAAAGTGAGAGATAGAAGTGTGAGCCGAAGAGAATAGGGGAGCAGAGATCGAGAGAGTGAAAGAGAAGAAGAAGAAGAGAAGAGAAGAGGAAGAAAAACTTACCTGAAGATCTGTCTACTGGACCGTGGATCAAATCCAGGCCAGTCAGCTCCGTTGAGAGCCACATTGTATATTTCGTTTCTCAGCTTTCTATTTTGCTGAAGTTATTTTCGTTTAGTGTTTTTCCTTTGTTTTTTGGTTTGCTGTATTTCCGATACTCTGTAGAGAGGTCGGGGTTCCTCCTATTTGTTCAGGAGAAGGGAGATTGCTATCTCCGGTTGCAAGTTGCTGGGTGCTACTTGTGGGTTCCCTCCGGTTTGGAGGAAGGGAGATCTGATCTCCGGTTCTGGGCTTGTGGATTCAAGTCCAGGGGTTCCCTCCGGGTCTGGAGGAAGAGATACCGTGTGTCTCTGGTTTGCTAGTGACTGGTGTCACTAGTGGTTCCCTCCGTTTGGGAGGAAGAGGGGAGGCTGTTCCCCTGGTCAAGCTGTGTGGCAGCACCTGTTGCAGACTGAGTCTGCGGTTTCTAGCGTGAGCTAGTGGAAGCCACACTCGGGTTGAGTGTGGGGTGGATGTAGGTCTGCTGGACCGAACCACCTAAAAATCTATTGTGCAGTGGTGTGATTGTCTTTTTATACTTTCGCTAGGTGATTGCATAGGGGCGCTCCTTGTGTTTGCCTTCGGGTTGAGCAGAAGAGTTAATTAGTTTTCAGATTGAGTAAATCTGTCTAGTTAGCCCCCTAGTGACCTCACTTTGTGTTTAGTTGTTTCACTACTGCCAATTTGCCTTCAAGTATATTTGGTTTGCGAACGAGCATTTTTAGTAAGTGAAACTTTAACTGGGCGAAAAGGTCTTTTTAAGAGGAAATATTCATTCACCCCCCCTATGAATACTTGCACCGATCCTAACATCTCTTTCTTGATTACCCTTAAACAAAAACACAAACAACCAAAGTAGAAGAGAATTAGCCAAGAGTGTAGTATCAACCCACAAGTAGTATGAGATAATGATGAAATATGAACATGAAAACACACCTTTTAGTCTTTTTAAAAGAAACCCCTAAGAGAATTAGGGAGAGGAGATATGATGCAAAGACTAAGACAGACGTATAAAAGAAACACTATATGATGAATGAAGGTGGCGCGATGAATATCAATTAAGCAAGCTAACAAGTCCCTGCTGTTCCTGGCAACAGTAAAGGGAGGACACGGAACGGAGGACTTCTGACTGCTGCAACAGGAAGAGAGCCCGGAGGAAGAGGTCGAAGGACTTCGTAAGAAGTAAAGTCTTCTCTGTGTGTAAAATCTCCGTGTAAATCTTTGTCTCTCGTGCGGGCAGAGACGAGGCTCTATTTATAGGGTATAAACCGTAGATTTAATAGGATTAGAACCTGCAACATTCATTTACGGCAAGGTCTCTACTTCCCTGATCCAAGAAAGTGATTAAAACATAGCAGGAAACTCTTCAGGAAAGGTTCGTTCGAGAAGGACACAAAAGGGTAAAAGATGACTCTTAGAAGGGCGTCAATTGAAATTGACGACCTGCCTCAAGGTATTAATTAAAATGACGACCGAGACAAAGGCGTCAATTCATAGATTTAATTTTAGCAACAAAGTCCTTTCCTCAATCAAAATCATGAAATGACGCCTGTACCAACGGGCGTTAGTTGATAAACGACCCTCTGGGGGACGTCAATTCTCGCTTTTCCATTTTTGGCAGAATCCGTAAAATCCAGAAACTGACGCCTCTGACGACGGTCGTCCTTTCATTAGGAGACGCCCATGTCTAAGCCGTCATTTAAAAGACGCCCCACGCCAAGACGTTAATTCCAAAAAAAAGCTAAGAAAATCACAGAAAACACATAAAAATAGAAAAAATTCATATTACGGCAATATTGAAGTTCACTTTGGGGCGTCACATGGTGACATGAGATTTAATCAACATAGCATCAATTTTGGCGTGTCTACAGCTGCCCCGCCTTGGCGTCTGCTTTGCAAGGGAGTGAGACGGAATGAAGCGAAAGTGCAACAAGCGGAATGAAGTGGAACTAACTGATAAGTAGATGCCAAGGTGTGATGTGACACGCCTCCGACACTAAGTATCGGAAATCTTTCAAAGACTCTGAATGAAACAACTCCGGATGATTTCAAGAAAGCATTGATTAGCTGGACCAAAAGGATTAAACTAAAGGAACTAAAAATGTGCGCGAGGGCACGAAAGGGAGACACCATTGAAGAGCGGTTACCAGCCAATGTGGACGTGCTACAACCAAGGTTGATTTGCAAGAAAAAATAAAATGAATTGAGATGAAGACCCATCTATTGATATTTATTTGTCTATCTTCTATCTTTTCTTTTGAGGTTTGGAGAGTGATATGGTAAGATGACAAACAAGCAATCAAAGATCTACTCAAACCTATGAACATGTGATCATGAACCTAGGCAATCATATCTAGCTCTAGCATGGGCATGCTATCTCAATCCAATTACGCTAAGGAAAAGGAAAAACACACGCCGGGGCGTGGAGCAAGGAATAAATAAAAACACACCGTGAAGGTGGAATAAGCAAGGAAAATAGGAAGATATGATGAAGAAGACAGCTAATGCCCAATACCACGGAAAGATGTGATCGCCACCAAAGTAAAACAAGTCAAAAGAACCTGAATATACCTTGGAAATAGGTGGATGAAACACCCGCCCACGGGAGAGAAAACCAGAGAAAGCCTGCAGATCAACTTGGAAGTAACGGCCAGAATCCCGTGCGTCGCTTTGAAGTGACGGCCACACGATAGACCGCCGGAGGAGAATGACGTGCCTGCCCAAGACCGTCAGATAACCTGCAGTAACGAAGCTTGAATTCTTTTAACTCCAACTCTTCCAGCCGGCTAGAAGACCTGGGCCTCGTGTCAATGAACCTGTAAACCTGCCAAAGATGTAGAAAGACCAAACACAATAACCTCAATTAGTCCTTTTCACAAGCATAGCATCAATTCTCAAAGGACTTAACATCATCAAAAGGAGAGGGGATTACCGGGGAGTTTTGGTTTTTTAACCCCTCTGGGTGTTTTAAAAGTTTGGGAAGATGTTTATATGCTTAGAGGACAGTGAAAAACGTGGAGAATGAAGAGGGACAATGCCTTGATTGAGGAAAAAAACCAGGGAAGAACTCAAGCATGCAATGATGAACTTGAAAGACCAAAACTAAAGTACTTCCTTGATTATGAGATGGATGGACGTGGGAAGCAGTTCCTCTTGGATGAAGATGGCTCCTGAGTTTGGCAGCACTTCGTCGTGAATTCAAAATCTCCCCCCCCTTTGGCCATGAAGTCAAGGGTTCTATTTATAGACCCTCAAACTCTTAGGTCGAGCAGAGGATAATTCAAACGTGAAAGGAGATAACTCTTAGCAAATCCTCAAAGATAATATCACCAAGAGTCCATAGAATCGAATGGGAGGTCCTGAGGATCAGATTTGAAAGAGATAATGTCAATCCAAATCCTTATCTCGACCACGGAGTAGCAGAAAAAAGGCCTGAACTGCCAGGACTCTCGGAAGGAAGTAACGGCTGCACGACAGACCGCCACTTGGAAGCAACGCATCAAGGAACGACCACCATTTTCAACCCTATCCCAAAGGATAAGATCAACGGGAAGAAGACCCAAACAATAGGACTCTGCAAGGAAGCGACGGCCAAGGCATAGGGCGTTAGAATGAAACAACGGCTGCACGACAGACCGTTATTATCAACGTGGAAATTAAGGGATAAGCACTGAAAATGAGGCCTCAAGCCTTAGGACTCTTCAAAGAGTAACGGCCCAGGATCTATCCGTCAGAAGGAAGCAACGCGCCTGACTGGGACCGTTATTAACATTGAGGTTCCAAAAATAGAGTGAAGGGTTTTGCTAAGCTTCATCCAACGAAATGCCACCGGGAGCCACATCTTAATCCAGGAATTAAGACCCAAAAAATAGGCTTCAACTGATCAAGAGACTCAATGAAGAGTGAACAACTCGGAGCATCATATAGAATGAAATAAGGAGATGACCCGACTTATTGGGTATAAAACGGGTGTCAACAGATGCCCCTCCTTAACGTCCTCTTTGCAGGGGAGCGAGTGGAGGTGAGGCGGAAGTGAAATGGAACATGAAGATGAAGCGGAAATGAAGCGGAGTGTATCAAAAAGAGGGCGTTAAGGTAAACGACACCCGTTTTTTTACCAACAAGCGATAGGAATTTTTCTGGAAAACTTCAAACTGATCACAAGGAAATAGCCAGCCAAAGGACGCGAGTCTGGAGGAACTAATTAACTAAGGAAAGGAAACACGGCTAGCCGCCGGAGGCAACGGAAAGGAAAGAGACTAAACTCCAGACAGGAATCTTCAGCAAACCAGATCAAGCGAGCAGATCGAAGGAAACCTTCTAATTCAGAGTGGAATAATTCTCCTTATTTGGGATAATCAACACAGCCGTTCACCATCAACGAGACACTTTGAACAAATGAAGCTTCATGAATGCTCAAAGAATGCGTATGATGCATGCTGGGTTAAAGGAAAAGAAATCTTCAAAACAGATGCAAAGAAAGATAAAATATCAAATACTCGAGAATAATATTGCTAGTTTGGAGAAATCGGAGTCAGGACACTATCTGCAACCACGGCGTGCAAGATAGAACCATCGTCCCCAAATTTTCCAATCTAACGGCCTATCCAACGATTAATCATGTGAACTTAGATCATCATCATTTTTGTTTAAGGGGAACATCAGATCCCAGGACACATGAATGACCAGCCGGTTCTCGAGATAATATATCATAGGTAACATATAGTAATGCATTAAGGGAGTGAGGGAACAAGATACAATACCTGACTTACCTGCCTGACGGACGATAAAGCACGACTTCACTCATAATTCCTTCATGAAAGATAGGTTAGCCAACAATAAATATGATCATGTATCAAGTCGTAACCATTTGTACATGCGAGAGGCATCAATAAGGAACAACATGGAAGAAAATGGAACCATTTTGACATTAATTAGACCATTTAATTCATCAAGAAACTTGCAAGTTTGTAACGGTCTCATGTACGTGCGTTACATCAAGTAACGGACCACCCCTAGTCCGTCATAAACCAGGCGGTTCACATTCTTCAATAAAACAGTGCCAACACATGTAACGGTCAGATCCAGACGCGTCAGAATGATGTGACGGTCGGTCGATAGACCGTCACATTTCCTGAGCGTTCAAAAAAATAAAACCGAACGGTTACGGCCTTCATTCAACACCCATCACCCAAAAAACCAACCGAGGGAAACCACCGGCGACCACCGTCCCCAATACTACCATGGCCGGCGACGAGGCTCCCCAGCCGTCACCAAAGAAGAGAGAGAGAGGGAAGAGGATGGCAATACGGCGGTTCCACCGCCGTCTTGAACGGGAGGCGATCCCGCCGGTGGAAGAAGAACAACCGGCGAGGAGAAATCCAAGGGAGGAAGAAGAAGCTCCCACGGCCACGGAGGACGAAGGGGAAGCTCCCTTGGGTGCAGAGGAGCCCAAGGAACCGAAGAAGAAGAGGAAGAGAGCCATGGACCACGAGGTAGGCCCCCGCCCTAATTTTCCAATTTTTGATTTTTTCATGTTTATTTATGGATGCATGTGAGGGAAAGGGGTAGAAATGGGTCTACGAACCCACTAGGAGCAATTGTAGGCCATTTGGCCATAGTGGGAGACCACGGGGATGCAAGGGAAAAAATTCCCAAATGCAGATAATGTGACGGTCCTGCCAGCGACCGTCACACACCCGACGCATCAGGCTGCGTCCGTCAGAGTCAAACGACGCCCTACCCCAGGGCCGTCACTCTAGCCAGGGAATTAAACTATTTTTTAGGGTTTTCAATTTTCAAATTTTTGTTTTGTTTTCAATTATGAATGATTATGCAATGATTATATGATGCAATTGGACTAATGAATGATCTAATATGTAATGCAGGGGAAGAGACGGTCGCGGATCTCCTGGCTACAGATCGGGCAGTGTACCAGGCATTGCCCGACTACCAGAGAGAGAGATTAGCCGGCATGGGATTCGCCGAGGTGCTCAGCATCGAGGTGATCCGGATGGACACGCCGCTGCTGTACGCCTTGCACGAGAGATGGGACCCGATCAGCAGGGCGTTCATCTTCCCGTGGGGCCACATGATCCCCACGCTAGAAGACATAGCGAGGATTACCGGATTGAGAGTCCACGGAGCCGCGGTGACAGGGTGGACATACGGCGACTACCGAGAGATGGCGCAGCAGCTGCTCGGGCTGGATTTGATCAGGCCGGGACAGTCCTCCTCTCAGCTTTCGAGGTCAGTGCTGCAGGAGAGCTTAGGCTTGAGAGGAGCGGCGATCACCGTGGGAGAGCTACCCGAGGAGCATCTGGGCAGAGTGATAGACCAGGTGCGCCCTCGCGTGGCGGCGGAGGCTGGACCAGAGGGAGACAGGGTGCTCAGACGCTTCCTGATGCTGCTATTCGGGAAGCTCCTCTTCGCGACCCGGGCGGATGTCATCAGCTGCAGACTGCTGCCGATGATAGAGGATTTGGGCAGAGTCAGGAGATACGCCTGGGGAGCAGCAGTGCTCGCATTCCTGTTCGAGTCCCTCAGCACTACGGACCGGCAGACGATGCTGGGCGGCTTCTCACCTTTCCTACAGGTAAATGCACTTCATATGTTTCCTATTATGCCATGAATATCGATGCTATGATTTATGCAAATGATTTATGCAATGATTCATGCAATGATTTATGCAATGATTTATGCAATGATGCGACTGACTCGATTTCTAAATGCAGATCTGGAGCTATATGTACCTCCCGGGCATCGGGAGAGGCGCATTACTCTATCCAGGCCACATACCGATCGCGAGGCGTTGGTCGGTGGTGAGGGACACAGGGTCGATCATTAGACTGACCCGGACGATCCAGGACGACCTGCACTCCTTCCCGCATACATCGGTAAGTCCAGAACTCAAAAATGATTTCTATATGCTTCTAAAATGCTTCTAAATGCTTTCTAAATGCTTTCTACATATCTCTAATATCTTTAATGCTTTTATATGCTAATGAATGAACTAAATGCTCTCACGTGAGATGGACCCCATACCGCGATGAGGGTTATACGGGACAGCCATGGGTGGAGGCGGCCTTATCGTACCGGGGGTGAGACATATGGTTGCATTGCATCCATATCATCGAGCCTCTGCACTACAGGCTGATCCTGCGGACCCGGGGACTACACCAGCCCGAGGTGACCTTTCCACGTCACAGCGATGACCACCCCGGCAAATCAGCAAGGGGCATCAGCGGCAATGTGGATTGGTGCGCCCGGAAGGCGAAGTACGTCCACGATTGGAATAGGCGGGGTCGAGTGCTGAAGGAGCGAGATGAGAGCGACGAGGCATATCTGAAGGCCTTCGCTTGACTCTACGGCGATCGGGTGTACCGAGGTACCCGACGACCGGTATGCAAACTAAAACTCTAAACTTTTCTATTATGCAATATGCAACGTGATATATGCTGACTCGTGCTTTCTAAAATGCAGCTAGACCCTGAGGGACGGATAGCCGAGCTGGAAGGGCTACTCCACTCCACCATCCAACAGCGGGACGGGTACCGGTCGGCCCTGGAGCTCCTGGTGAGACTAAAAACTTAAATGCTCATGATTTATGCAATGATGTCCATGATGCAAATGCCAATGTCAACTAACCATGACTTCTAAATGCAGCGGGCCGAGGGAGCCCAACGCGCTGGACCGGATGCCCCATCGTCTTCCTCGCAGCCTGCGGGAGGCAGGGCTGAGCAGGAGGCCGACTTTGCTCGGGCGGTTGCCCGGGCCGAGGAGGCGGAGGCCACCCTCGCGGAGCGGGTAAGAGACTAAAAATGCTTATGATTATGCCTAATTAAATGCTTCATGACTAATGATATAAAATGCAATCTACAGGCGAGGGATCTAGCAGCAGCAGTGGCCGAGGCCAGCCAGGCGAGAGCAGAGGTAGAGAGAAGCCGGGCCGAGACCGATCGAGCCCGAGTAGAGACGGAGCTGGTACGGGCAGAGATGGCCCGGCTGAGAGCGGAGACCCTGCGACGCCCAGATGATGCAGAGATGGAACAACTCCGGAAGGAGTTAGCGCGGGCACGAGCTGAGGTGGAGGAGCTTCGGATCGGGACGGCCGACTTGGATCGCTACCGGACCGAGGCACGGGAGACGCGGCGTCAGATCTTTACACTGAAGATCGAGCTGCGGACACTGGAGCGGACGGTCCGGATGATGGGCCGGGGACCGGAGCGGAGTGCCTCCCAGAGTGGGGTACATAGGAGTGCCGCCCCGAGCGGCTCAGTAGGAAATTTCCTTGTCAGCTCCTCCGCCCAGCGGAGGAATGAGAGGGCAGAGAGAGGACAGCAGGAGGAGAGTGCTTCCATAGCACCGCCACCCGTGAGGAGACCCGAGGATAGAGAGGATGAGGGCGGTCGGCGGATAAGCCGACCGAATGATGTATTTTTATGTTTTTTCTTATCTTTTGTATAGAACTTTTGGCAAAATGGAATGAGATCCCTTCTTTTTAGTTTTCTGTTTTGTTTTAATTTTATGCAAGCGTGAATGAATGAATGTGAAAAATGCAGGATGGACGAAATGTGAATGAATGAATGAGATGTATGCAGGAATGTATGAAAATGGGAAGAGGACGAGGTGTACAATGTGAAAGACCGCCAGGTCTAGGCAAGGGCAGAAGGAATAGCCTGAACTCAGCAGCAGAGAAAGTGACGGTCTAAGATCTGACCGTCATAATCAAACGACGCTCTGGTGAGAGACCGTTAATCATCAGAGGCCCACTCTGGCAGTGGGGCATCAGGATAAACGACGGCCAACCGAGGGTGCGTCAAAGACAAGTAACGGCCAAGGGTCAGACCGTTGATCATGGCAGAATGATAGTTGGTCAGGGCAACCAGCAGGAAATGCGACGGTCTGAAGGAGACGCGTCAGACTTAAGAGACGGTCATAAGCAAGACCGTCAGGAAGCGTTTATCCCAGAAGAGAAGGAACTGAGTGCTGGGAATACGACAGCTCATGGTTTGCGCGTTACAGAAAGCGACGGTAGACCCGTAGACTGTCATTATCCACAGAACATGATTCGGGGAATTGAAACCCACAGAAAATGCGACGGCCAAGGGCTGACGTGTCAGAATGAAGTAACGGCCGCACGATGGACCGTTAGAATCTGGGTTGTAATCCGAAACGGATTGAGCCGAGATAACTAAAACCCGAGGTTTAGCCACTTAGTCCATCATTAGAACTTATCCTGATTGAAGATAAAGACTTCTAGTCTGAGTCTTATCCTTCCAAAGTTAAATATAAGCCTTAGCAACTTGGAACCTTAATCAAAATCGCAGCTTTGCTGAAACCTCTGTTCTAGGGTTTGAAGAGCTCTTCCAAAGAGCAGAAAGCATGATGAAGAGGAGCTTCGAGGTGATGGCTATGGAGGAGAAAGCTTACACCGGCCCCAAAGCTGCAAGAAAAGAGTATGGAGAACTCCAGCGGCTGACATCAATTCCCAAGCACTTAAGCTCCAATGCCCAAAGAGTGGTAAGTTCTTACAACTCACCCAAAGTTCAGAATTTTGCTGCACTTATTCTTTTCATGACTTCCTTCTTTCTTTTCTCAAGCCCCTTCCTGGTCCAAGGTGCTATTCCAATCTGAAGTGGGTGGCTCCCATGGTAAAGGCACTTCCCATAGAGATCACCTCAATCCTTAAAGCATGGCATCTTCAACCCCTCTTGGTTTTAGGCAAGAATTTCCAGAAATTATCCTTCGATTGGCCAAGCCTTTCAGCACTTGTGGAACTATGGCATCCACAAACTCATACTTTCATCTTCCCTTCCTTTGAAGCAACTGTCCTTTTAGAAGAGGTAGAGACCTACGTAGCCCTTCCTAAGACTAAGGTGGGGGATGAAGACCGGGTTTACTACACAATAGAGCATATCGACCCGTCCTTGATCTTGAGTGATTTCATTCACAATCCAAAGGACGTGAGGACCATGATCAGCCCACACCACATTCACTTGATACCCTTGGCGCAATGGATAGTGTCTCATTGTAAAAATAAGTGGGAGAGATATGAAGCAATAGCCAAGGCGGTGGTGGTTTGCTTGTGTGGAGTCTTTCTTTTTACCACTACCGACCACCTCTTAGACATCCAAAATCTTGGCATTATTAGCGGGCTGTGGCGGGGAATGTCTATCTCTCAAGCGGTCCTCTCATACCTTTATGAAGGACTAAGCTCGGCTTGCATAGGAGGCCCTTTGTTTGGTTCCATGACACTCCTTGAGTGCTGGATGGGAATAAGAATCAAATTCCTTCCTAAGGAAGACATAATTTCAGCAAGCCGGATCTTCGGGAGCCACCCTCTCTTCTTCATCGGAGGGGCATTTGGATATTCTCCTCAGGTTGAATGCAGGACGGAGGACAAGAAAACTCGAGACGAATGGCGCCTCTTCCTTCATATTCTTCCCATGGACAAGTTCATCATGCGACCAAGAGTCCTCCGAAGCACTCTTCTCAAAATACCGCGGCGTCAATGCCTGGACCTTCAGCTAGTAGGGAACACTACCATGGCGATCTACAACCCGCACCGATGCCATCTTCAGATCGGATTACCTCGAATCAGCGTTTTTGCACTATCACACTATCCTCCCCTTCTACCTAGGAAGATGGGGACCGAGGAAGATGAACGAGCAGTCCGGAACGCGCTGACCATGTGGGAGATCAGCAAGGTGCGTCCGTGGCAAGCAGAAGTTGAAGAGAACGACGAAACACGCCGAGATTACATGAGAGAGTTGAGAAGAATCTGCCCTCTTGCGGATAAGAAATTGAATGTATCTTGATTTTTCTTTTTGTTCATGAGAGATATCACGTAATTGACAATCGAAGTTGAATTTATCAAGAATTATATTTCATTAATCTTTGCTTGAATGAGATGAGATTGCCATAGTTGAATGATCTTGAGTTCCATAGTTTGAAAGGCTAGAATGATGTGAACAGACAGGGCTTCTGGAGTAAGAGACGGATATGCACTGGGCCGCCATAAGGAAATAATGGTCCTACGATAGGCCGTCACAATGAGAATAATAAGAGCCATATCTCTGAAGGATATGACGGATGAGTCTTGAGCCGTTATACGCAAGTAACGGTAGATCAGGGACCGTTATAGTGATGGTTCAACGAAAAGGAAGAAGGCCCATGCCTGAAGGGAAATAACGGTCAAAGATGGGCCCGTTATATGACTGTAACGGTCTGATGCTGGCGCGTTACACCCTTTGAACCTGCATAGTTGTGAGTTTTTACTTTTGGACTTGTCCCTGTATTCTGCACATACTCAAACATGAAACAAGTTAGATCTGTTCTTAGACTCAACCCCTTGCCTTGAAGCAAGTTAGATAATGACCGTTTCTTGATATTTAGTCAAGGGGTGGAGCCTTATTAAATAGGCGAAAACATAATGAAAATGCGATGCATGCTATACATATGATGGTATTTGTGGGAGTTTTGGAAAATATTCAATGTTTTTGGATTTTTGAAATATTTTTTTGTTTTGGATTTTGAAGGCATTTGTTATATATTTTTTTTTGGATTTTGAAAATATTTGTTGTTTTTAGATTTTGAACGATATTTGATTGATTTTTTTTTTTGGATTTTGAAAGAATATTTGATGTTTTTGGATTTTGAAAATATTTGATGTTTTTGGATTTTGAAAAAAACCAGTGCCTCTCTAGCAACACGAGACCTTCCTTGTTTTAGGTTGAGTCTCGAGATTGGCGTGCAATAGTGTGACAACCCCTGGCCAAGACCTAATCATTGTGACGGTGTTTTTACCAATGCCATACCTAGGGTACTCATCTCAATCCTAAAAGGAAAAAAGATAATGGGGGTAAGCTTAGGCTAGATATGGGAGTTTTTAGGACTTGATTTTCTCACCGCACAACCCTATTAGAGATTGGGTCTGTTGCGCCGGGGCTTTTTATGTCCGTCATTGAACCTTTGTCCACTTAGGCATGCATGCGACCGGGCTCATAACGTCCCGCGGGGAACTGTACTGCCACTCTTGTCATGCCTAGCTTTTTTTTTCCTTTGGAGCTTTTGAAAATTCTTTCACAGACTTTGAGATGATGCTTTTGATTTTGTTGTAAAGAGCACTCCTTTTCTTTTCTTTTCCTTTCTTTCTTGTGGCGTCAGGTCATAACGGACTTGCCCCTATTTGAGACCTCTTCTCGTTAGGGAGTTTGGATTGATTGTCTCCTCCTTATTTACTCCTTGCCCCTGGATTCAGCCGAAGAATGAAACAGACAGGGACTTCGACTTTCCCCTAAAGCATGGCCGAGGAAAACGGTGTCTTATAAGCAAGGAACCCGACCAGGGATGCCGTGTAGTGTGTGATTGCCTTACTCGGGACCCTCTTTTCGAAGATAGGGAGGAAGTTCTTATTACCGGAGAAGCACATGGTTTAGATTTCAAGGAAAGAAACGCTTAAGATACAACCCATTCCACGGGTGAGAGAGCTCCTCACCTTCCGCGTTTACTAAATGATAAGCATTTCCTGGATAAGCCTCCTTTACTACAAACGGCCCTTCCCAGTTAGGTTGCAACTTGGACCTAGGACCTGCAGACCGAATGAATTTGCGTTTCAAAACAATATCACCCGTCATGAATTTACGTTCAATTACCTTCTTTTGAAAATAACGCGAAACCCTCTTTTGATAAACAGAAACATGATCAGCCGCATTCATCCTCTTCTCATCCAAGAGTTCCAACTGGACCAGCAACGCCTCCCGACGCTCATCGAGATTAAGTTCCTTATCGAGCTGCACTCTAAGGGAAGGGATTAATATCTCATATGGGAGCACCGCCTCCATCCCATAGGTTAGGGAATAGGGAGTTTGCCCCGTAGGGGTACGGACGGAGGTGTGGTAAGCCCACAGAGCTTCCACCAGTCTTTTAAGCCAATCAGAAAAATTATGTGCTTCGCATGTTTTCTTGATGATTTTAAGAAGGGTTTTATTAGTGGCCTCGGCTTGACCGTTGCCTTGAGGGTAATATGGAGATGAATGATGCAGTGCAATATTGAACTTCTTACATAGGTCCTTAAGCTCTTGGGAGATGAACTGGGGTCCGTTGTCGGTGATGATGCTGCTTGGCACTCCGAACCGCGAGATGATATTCTTCATGATAAAGCAGCACACCGTTGTAGCTTTGATTTCTGCGTACGCCTCGGCTTCGGCCCATTTGGTGAAGTACTCAGTAGCGGTGAGGATGAAGGATTTTTGCTTGATCTGAGAATTAAGATCACCGAGCGGGCCGACAACGTCGAAAGCCCACATAGAGAATGTCCAAGGAGCAGTCATAGGATGGAGGGATGAAGCTGGAGAGTGAATTTTATCAGCATGGAGTTGGCATTTAAGACACCTCTGGACATAGAGGGAGCAATCTTCCTCTAGAGTGGGCCAATAGTAGCCCTGCCTAAGGATCTTCTTCGCTAGAGCCTGGCCATTGACATGACCTCAACACTCACTAGAATAGGCCGCTTCAGCCACTTTCCAAGCTTCTACATCATCCAAGCATCTCATGAGCATTCCATTAGTAGCACGCCTATACAGTTCTCCTGCAATGATAGCGTACCTTGCGGCGGCTCTTCTTATTGCTTTACGCTGCTCGGCCTTTGCCCCTTCTGGGAATGACCCTTCTTTACAAAACAATTCGGTTTCATGATACCAAGGCAATTCTTCTTCGTCCAGAATCTCCTCCAGTTCTGTTAATGAAACTTCCTTGAGATCTTCCTTCTCAACTCTCGCCTCTACAGATTTCCTGAGGTTGATGAACCAAGGATCTTGAAGAGAAGGGGCGTCCAATCTCTGGATGACGATGGTCTCAGTACTACGACTGAGAGGAAAAGATAAGGAGGAAGCAAGAGATGCCAAAGCATCAGCTAGAATGTTCAGAGAACGGGGAGTATGGATATAGATCAGCTTACGGAATCGCTTAGCAATGAGCGTGACCAAATCTTGATAAGGTTTGAGCTTGTGGTCACGAGTACGGTAAGTGGACAGAACTTGCCGTAGAACGAGCTGAGAGTCTCCTATGATGTTTAAATAGCGCGCGCCTAGGAGATAGGCGTGCTTCAAGCCGGCTAGGAGAGCCTCATACTCAGCGATGTTGTTGGTGGCAGGAAATTGAAGTTGATAAGCGAAGGGGATGGTTACTCCCTCTGGAGTAAGCAAGACAGCACCGATCCCTTGGCCTTGGGAGTTGAGCGCACCATCGAAGTGCAGAGACCAAAAGGGATGATGAGAAAGGACAGAGAGATGCTCATCAGGGAAATCATCCTGAATGGAATCGGTATGAGGAATAGAGAGATGTGCCAGATGCTCAGCAATGGCATATCCTTTGACTACCTTCTGAACGACAAAGGTGATGTCGAACTGAGAGAGGAAGCTCTGCCAGCGAGCTAACCTACTAGAAAGGATGGGTTTTTCTAAGAGATAACGGACCGGGTCCATTCTAGAGATCAACCTAACTGGGTGGGCGAGAAAGTAATGTTTAAGCTTCTGAGCTACCCACACTAAGGTGGCACAAGTTTTCTCCATAGCGGTGTATTTGAATTCAGCTGGATTAAACAGTCGAGAGAGGTAGTACGTAGCCCGCTCTTTCCCTTCATCATCTACTTGTGCTAAGACCGCCCCTAGGGAGTCCTCAATAACCGAGATGTATAAGATTAGGGGTTTCCCAGGGACAGGAGGTTGCAAAATCGGGGGATTGGACAGGTACTCTTTGAGGTCCTCATAGGCCTTCTGACAATCTTGATTCCATTCGAACTTGAAACAAGCCTTAAGCAATTCATAAAACGGACGACACCTCTGAGAATGCTGAGATATAAATCTTCTAATGAATTGCAGTCTACCAATCAATCCTCGAAGTTCCGTAATGTTCTTTGGCGGAGGCATGTCCATGACGGCCTGTGCTTTATTAGGATCAATCTGGATCCTCCGTTTGCTCACTATGAACCCTAACAACTTCCCTGAGGAGACTCTGAACACACACTTCTTCGGATTCATCTTAAGCTTATACTCCCTGGCCCTCTGCAGCACTTTAGCCAGGATAGAGGGGTGCTCTTCTTTTGTTCTTGACTTCACCAAGATGTCATCCACGTAAGCTTCCATGTATATGTGCATCATGTCGTGGAAAATGGCCATCATCGCCCTTTGATAGGTGGCACCTGCATTTTTTAAACCAAATGGCATAACTACATAACAATACGTGCCCCAGGGTGTGGTGAAGGAAGTTTTCTCTTGGTCTTCCGGAGCTAGACGGATCTGATTGTAGCCCGAGTACCCATCCATAAATGACAGAGCTTCATACCCGGTAGTGTTATCCACTAGGACGTCTATATGGGGTAGCGGGAAATCATCTTTGGGACATGCTTTGTTTAGATCCCTAAAATCAATGCATATGCGCACTTTTCCATCCTTCTCGAGAACAGGGACTATGTTTACCACCCACTGAGGATATAACACCACTCTGATGAACCTGGCCTTGTATAGTTTGTCGACCTCTTCTTTGATCCTTAAGGCCATGTGGGGGTGAAATCTTCTTGACCGTTGTTTCACAGGTGTTGCCCCTGGTTTAAGCACGAGCCGATGTTCTACTAAGGAGGGGTCAAGACCTGGCATGTCCTCATAAGACCAGGCGAAAGAATCGCTATACTCCCTTAATACCTTAATTAGATCTTCTTCCACCTGTGAAGGGAGATTAGCAGAAATAATGACGGGCCTTGGGTCTTCTTCTGTTCCCAAGTTGATTTCCTTTGTAGGTTCATCCACTGCCATCGACGGCTGGTCGAATCTTTTTAGTCCTTGTGCATATAATTCGGCAGTGTCATCTACATTGCTGCCTTCATCTATTGGATCATTCTCATCCAAAACCTCATAAACGCCTAATCCGTCGTCGCTCCATTCCCCTTCTATTTCCTCCTCATCCTCAATCACGATTGCTGTAGCGACGAATTCCGGATATTTCAAAAGAGCATGACACCGCTGAGCTATATTTTGCAAGAACCTATCAGGAACAGATCGGGAAGGATGCGCAAGCGAGCGCGGTTCAGAATGGGAAGGGTTGGACGACCCAGAACAAGACCCTACTTCTCTAGACCTAACGGACTCTACTCCTCTAGACTCGACGGACCCTAATCCTAACCTAGGGGACAGAAGACCTAGTGGAAGGGAAGGCGCAGGGGACTCGTGCCTCTGGGAGGAAAATGGCGGCAAGATAGCGTAATCTTCCACTAAAATCTCCGTTTTAAATTTGACATTTTTTTTTTGGAGGTCAGCGGAGACTATACATCAAGATGGAGGAGGTGGGAGCTGCATAGGGAACAGCTCGGGGAAAATGCAGTCGAAGAAAGGATCGGAAGAAGAGAACCACATCTCGTGGAGTTGGGCGTTGGGAGGAGGAGGAGTGAAGAGAGTGGATAGATCGAGGGGTGGGCACTTCCCGTAAGCATAAGGAACAAATAGAATCTCGGGCGGATCAATGAAAGACGGATTTATTATGATGGGAGGAAGGCGGGGTATGAAGTCCCTTTGTTGAAAGATAGATTGGAGGCGTGAGGGAGGCCAAGAAAAGATAACGGGAGAGCCCCCCCTTTCCTGTAGATCAACAATAGGCTGCTTCTTCGGCCTCCACTTCATAAGCCGAACTTCTTGTTGCTTCTTCTGACATTCCTCCTCATGAAAGAGCCCCTGCAAGGCCTGACTGTAGTTGAGCACGTCATCATCTGACCCTCCTAGCAAGGGAGGCGGACTGGCGATTGGACAAACTGTATTCCTTTCTTGTTGAACCGGCTTTGGAGCTAATGTGCCAGGTTGGAGAGGCCCTTTGACAAAATGCTGACGATAATCCCAGGTGAGCGGCCCAGAATCACCCATCATAGATAATACTGTTTCTTTGTAGCCGAGACCTCTCCTACCCATTTTCCTTCCCTTAGGTATAGGCTTAGTCATCCCTTGCAGTTGCGCACCGATGCCTCTCCCCGGTTGATAGCCCAGTTTCAATATAATGTTCCACCCCTTTGAATCTCGGATCTGCGGCTTCACTTTGACATTAACTGGAGTAGCGACGGGCTTAGGGGATGTGTAAGCCCAAGGAAAGTTCAAATCCAGCACTGACAGAATGGGCCGGCTGCTTGGCCAAAGTGTGGGAAGAACTTGCTCTGAATAGCCTTTACTGACTGTACTGTGGATAAGCTCTTAACTTTGACGACCCTCCCTTGAAAGGGGAACTTAATGCACTGATGTGCGGTGGAGGGCACGGAGCCGAGTGTGTTAATCCAGGGACGACCCAAGATAGCCTTGAACATAGGGTCGATATCAAGAACATAGAATTCCACGGCCATAGTAAGGGGCCCGAGCTCTGCCTGAATGGTGACTACCCCGTGGCATGCTCACCTTGAGTTGTCATATGCCGCTATAGTGGTGGGGGTAGGCCGTAGTAACTCTTCAAATATGTTGCATGCTCGGAGGGTGCTGAGTGGGCAAACATTAATTGAGGCCCCTGTGTCAACCAGCGCTGCCTCAATGTTGACTTTGTTCAGGGTAATTGTTATGCAGAGCGGCATTTACCGAGCCCCAGGAGGTGCAAGCTCGGTTTCAGAGAACGTGATTGCCGGCCCTTTGGAGATGGTTGCCAGTGCCGTCGGTAGGCTATCAACTGCCATGTCTTCGCTAACCATTACCTTCTGTAGAAAATCCCTCAGTGCATCTTGATGAAGGGTAGACCTTTTGATCAGCTCCAGCACAGATATTTTGGCGGGCACTCAATCTAGATGATGCAGCAAGTCATATTGAGTACCCGGCAAAGGTCCAGTTTCTTCTTGCTCGGCCACCGGCTGAGAGGACTGGGGATTAGAAGTAGTAACGTAATTCCGATGGAACATCTTTCCGCTCCTCAAAGCACAGCTTGCCGCGGCATCTGAAGATAGTATGATGGGCCCTACGGGATGGGTGAATAGAACTGGTGGTGCGGGGGAGGCGGTTTGGTGGAGCGTAGGGTTGGTGAGTTTAATGGGCGGTGCGCGGATGATGGATGAAGGATTGGTGGAAGGCAGGGTGGTGATGGATGTAGATGCGGGTGGAGGGAAGGCTAGCGGTTGGGAAAGAATGGGTGAAGGATTGGGCGGCGGTGTGATGGTGGTGATGGGAGTAAATGAGGGAGAGTATGATGGAATGGAGAGTGGTAGAGGATTTGCTGGAGCGGGTGCGAGTGGGAGGATGAGTTGAGAGGACGTCGGATGTGCAGGGATGATTAAGGGAGGATTGCGGTGGTTATGGTGGAGGGCCATGACCTGCGGTGTGGCGCCATCATCGTCGAAAGACCATCCGGCGTTGGAGGCCGGTGGTTGGACCATGTTTACTTGCGTCGGTGCTGGCGGCTGCTGATGAGGAGCGGGCGGATGATTGGGCATCGGGTTCTGATGGATGCCCAGGTCTTGTACTTGCTGTGGTTGCTGCTGTTGTGGTGGCTGCCGCGGCGGCGGTGCTTGATGCTGCTGCACTTGCTGCCCCTGTGGCTGCCTTCTCTTTTATTTAATCTCAACAATGGCCCTATGCATTTCGGCCCAGTCGATCCTCTGCCCCTCATGTAGGTCATACACAAGATCTCGGAACTGAAAACATCCTTCTATGGTGTGGCCTGGCTGCCGGTGGAACATACAATACTTAGTCTGATCGACTGCCGGGTTCCAAACAGGCCGTTCCGGAGGAAGTTGGATTGCATTCACTGACATGAGTGCCGAGAAGATATCCGTAAGTGTCTCGGGCAATGGAGGATACTGGGCTCTCCTTGGAGCCGGGCGCTTGCTATTTGGATTGTTGTTGTTGTAGCCGTTGGGTGGAGGGACGTTATGGTATTGTGGTGGCGGCGATGGTTGTTGTGGTGCGGCGAAGGTGTTTTGTGGAATGGTGAAGGCGGGTGGAGGGTTTTGTGGAGTGGCTTGGAAGTTTTGTGGAGCGGCGTTTTGTGAATTGCGGGGGTTTTGGTTGTAGCGGAAAGGTGCGGCCTGATTTGGAAAAGCAACGGCTTGTACTGTCTCATTTGTTTGGACTCCCTCAGTAACCGGCCCTTGGGGTTTCTTGTGGAACTTGGGCTTTTGGTTTTCGAAGAGGGAATGGATAGGGGAGTCCTTGAATTGAGTCTGGATGAAGCGCGCCCGGCTATAGAGTTGATGCATGTTGGCTATGTCATTCATCGCCAGGATGTTGCGGAAGGTCGGGGTGGCATTGGAAATCAGCAGTTTGACCTTCTCTTCCTCCGGAATGTGGCCCGGTACCCTGGCGGCCATTTGTCTCCACCTGTCTGCATAGGTGGCGAACTCCTCATCCAACTTCATCTTCTCGGCCACTAGATCTGTAAATGAATATTCAGGGCCGACCCTGTCTTGAAACCGCTGGATGAATTTGTCTTTTACTACCTTGAAACTCTCGGCCTCTTCCAGTGGTAGAGAATAGAACCATTCTAGAGCAACACTGTCCAAAGATCGGCGGAATAAGTACGCCATGAGGCGATCATCATATTGGAACTGCGCCGATTCATAAAGAAAATCCCTCACATGGATGAAGGGATTACTGTTCCCATCGTACTTGCGATAGTTGGGGAGCTCTGACTGCGGAGGGAACCGGATGTTCTGGAAGCTCGGAATAGGAATATCGGCCAAGGATTGTGGGCCAACCCTTTTCTGGAGAAAGTCGAGTTGTTGCTGCATGGTGGCCCACTTGTCAAGCAAGTCCTGCTCTCGGGAAGGAGCAGGGGCAGTGAAGGATGTTGTTTGTATTTGAGGGGCAGATGGAATGGCTGTTGCCACAGGCGGGAGCCCGTAAGAAGGAGTGGAAGGATAGATAGTGGGAATAGGCGGCCCGTAAGA
The DNA here is from genome assembly GCA_022559845.1 of Amorphophallus konjac. Lineage (NCBI taxonomy): Eukaryota > Viridiplantae > Streptophyta > Magnoliopsida > Alismatales > Araceae > Amorphophallus > Amorphophallus konjac. Next base: position 331,322,788 of record CM040118.1, read on the forward strand.
AGGATATTGGGCCTGAGATAGACCCGGATTGGAATTATTTTGGGCCACTCCTTGCTGAGAGCGTAAGAAATCGGAAGGGTTCATAAGGAGCTGCGGAACTACCGAACCAGAGTTGTGATGATCCAACTGGACAAAGGAAGAGATGGGTGACTTCCCTTTATCGAAAGATTGATGGGCTGGATTAGAAGACTGGCCCATCTCCATGCCAGTGAAAGTGATGGTCCGGGGTTGGACCGGAGTGAGATCAATCGGAGTGGGCTGAACGGGCGGCCCAATATTGGAAGGATTAGATTGACCTTGGATAGTGGCAGAGGGAGAAGTATTGGACCCTTGCATAGCTTGATATAGAACTTGGAGTTGGGTCGGATCCAATTGGGCCATCATATGAAGGACGGAGCCTGCGGAAGGAGTAGAGAGAGAAGGGGTAACTTGACTTCCTTCCATAGAGGTGGAGGATGGGAGGGGGGCAGTCCCCTCTCCAGAGGAAAATGTAATAACCCTAGGGGGGTTTTCAAGGAGCCCTTGAGGAAGAGAGTCCTCTTGGGAGCGAGGAGGATTGAAGGATGCCATGGTGGACTCGAAGAGGGGATTAGAATAGAACGTGAAGACGAAACTGACTCGAGAAGATGATTCAGACGGACGAAAACAACCCCACATGCAACGGGCAACCTTGGAAATGCGAAAACAACCAACAAAAGACACTCAATAAGCAACCAAACTTAGGTGATTCTAACAAGATGTAAGTGATAAAAGATGAAGACACTCAAATATCAACCAAATTGTTTTAAGATGATGCAACAAGGTTCTTATGATTTCTCCTTTGGAACTTTAGTGGACTGATTGATATGTGCTCTCAACAATGGGTTCCTAGTAGGAGATGAATATGGGACTTGGTTTGACTCTAAGTGTAACCACTCCTTCACCTATGCAACCCTAGACACGGGGTGGGAAAGGTACAACCAGCCCGGCGTCCGTGTGAGAATCCACGGCTCGCGGGGACTTACGGAGGTCCCTGTTATGATTTCCTGGTCGGCTCCAAGGAATATGGAGACGAGAGGTCCTCATAACAAGGTAGGAAAATGCAATCTAAGATATGACAAGATGAATGACCCTATGTGCACCGGAGTGCATGCAAAGTCTAACCAAAAATCTAGCAATCAATGATGCACACAATGATATGGAGATATGAGCAAAGCAAGGAGGAAGTCAAGTATCACCCAAGCAATAAATCACAGGAAAAACCACGGAAATAAATGCACCTCGGATGTGTACCTGCCAGGAGAGTAACGGTCGAAGGACCCTGCGTCAGAGAACAATAACGGTCTAAGGCCAGACCGCCAGATAATATATAACGCAGGGGGATGAGACCGTCAGATGAGCTAGGGAACCAAAACCAGACAGAAGTAACCGGAAAGCCCATGGAAACTCACACAGCAGAACCAAAGTGGCGGTCTAATGCCCCTGCGTCAGAGAACTGTGACGTGTTGTGTAGTGGACAGCGGATCTAGAGGGGAGGGGTGAATAGATCAGCCCCACTTTTCGCAATGCGGCCCTCTAAACAGCTAGTTAAAATGAATTGCAGCGGAATAGAAACTAGCTTCCAAGAATGCTATGATTCACTTAGCAAGATAAGCAAGATATATAAATTCGATCCTAAGCATGCATCTAGAACGAATCAATCACACAAGCAAACCACACTAGACAGGATTTTTAAGGTGGTTCGGACTGAATCCTCAGCCCTACGTCCACCCCTCACCAAAACCCGGTGAGGCTTCACTTGTGCAGCGCACCAACCCGCAAATCGGAAACCACCGATTGCCTTCCTACTAACCAACGGTAGGGACGTCAACACCGCAGATCGGAAACACCTCCGATTGCCTTCCTACTAACCAACGGTAGGGACGAATCACAACTTCAATGTTTAATCAATATTGAAAGGAAAACAAATGTGAATGAACTAAGACAAGAAATTGAGTTATGAGTAGAAATGAATTGGCCCTTGTATGAAATGTTGATCAGCAACAAGGATCCTCTTGGCTTCAACTCAATCTTCTTGATTCACCCTTGATTGGATGAATGTTCTTCACGGAGTACTGTTCACGTGAACAGTACCTCTTCCTTCGATTCTTCTCTCTTGATCTTCTCTTTGAACTTGAATGAGGTTGAAAGAACTTGAATGGATGAAGATGATCTCCCTTGAGAGTGAGCTTCAATGGATCCCCTTGAGATGATGAAGAGGATGGATGAAGATTTGATGAAGAGCTTCTTCCCGGAGTATCTTGATTTCCTTCTTGAAGTATACTCCTTCTAGCTTTCTTTGATCACCCTTCTTGCCCTTGATTGCTTCTTGCTTTGTAGGAGGTTGCTTGGCTTCAGATCTGAGCTTGAATCACCTTGGATGGATGAAGAACTTCCTCCCGAAACACTGTTCACGGAGGTGCTACAGTAGCTCGAAAATGGGCTCCCTTGAAGGCTTGAAGCATTAGGGTTTTCATCCCCTCATGTGTTGGTTTTATAGACCTTGAATGGTCTATAGACAAGCCTCAGACCAGATCCACAATTTGTGGGAGATTAGGTGACATTTGGATTAAAGAAATCAAGGTTGAATGGCCCTTTTCGAAGTTGGAAACAAAGTCAAAAATGAAGGCTCGGGGCTGGCGGTCGACCGGAATTCATGGGCCGGTCGACCGGAACCTGCTGCAGCCAGAACGTTTCGGCTCTGGCAAAATCGGTCGACCGGACGCCTGGGGGCGGTCGATCGAAACCTGTAACAATGTCAACATTTCAGTTCTGGGAAAACCAGTCGACCGGAAAAGTAGGGGCGGTCGACCGAAATCTGTAATTCCTGGAGTGTTTCGTTTCTGGAAGAACCGGTCGACCGGAAAGGCAGGGGCGGTCGACCGAAACCTGTAAAACGCGGAATTCTTAGGCTCTGGCAAATCTGGTCGACCGGCCAAGGTGTGTAGGTCAACCGGAAATACCTATACCTGCAAAAATGAAGTGTTAGACCAATGAAACATGTTCATAAGTCAAGATATTCATGTCCTCATCAATTTCATGTATTTTGGGATTGAAATCAACATAGAATATGCTTTGAGCATTTCTAAATTTTGTTCCGAGGGCTCCGCCCCCGGAAACCCCCGCGACCTGACCGCGCAGGTCGATCCGCGTGCGAGGGCGCAACATTGAGCTTTCATGTGCATATCTGTCATAAACACAACAGAACATATGTCAGTCATATAAGAGTGAAAAGCAACAATGACGAATAGTGTTTAGCCATTATCAAAACCAAGAATATCACAAAACACATATGACCATAGAATGATGTCGAATTGACCCAAGTGACCATGTGAAACTCAAATAACCACAGGGGCACAACATGACGCGGGGACACCTGGCCATCAGAGAACTCAGAAAACCAGAATGAGCAATAATCAAAGGGGAAACAAAAGGCAACTCCACAAGCAGATGATGGCAGGTTTAAACAAGAATCAAAAGCACGATTGGCACAAGTTGTCCCACCGTGATCGCCAAAAAATTATCTGTTGATATTTATTTGTCTATCTTCTATCTTTTCTTTTGAGGTTTGGAGAGTGATATGGTAAGATGACAAACAAGCAATCAAAGATCTACTCAACCCTATGAACATGTGATCATGAACCTAGGCAATCATAGCTAGCTCTAGCATGGGCATGCTATCTCAATCCAACTACGCTAAGGAAAAGGAAAAACACACGCCGGGGCGTGGAGCAAGGAATAAATAAAAACACACCGTGAAGGTGGAATAAGCAAGGAAAATAGGAAGATATGATGAAGAAGACAGCTAATGCCCAATACCAAGGAAAGATGTGATCGCCACCAAAGTAAAACAAGTCAAAAGAACCTGAATATACCTTGGAAATAGGTGGATGAAACACCCGCCCACGGGAGAGAAAATCAGAGAAAGCCTGCAGATCAACTTGGAAGTAACGGCCAGAATCCCGTGCGTCGCTTTGAAGTGACGGCCACACGATAGACCGCCGGAGGAGAATGACGCGCCTGCCCAAGACCGTCAGATAACCTGCAGTAACGAAGCTTGAATTCTTTTAACTCCAACTCTTCCAGCCAGCTAGAAGACCTGGGCCTCGTGTCAATGAACCTGTAAACCTGCCAAAGATGTAGAAAGACCAAACACAATAACCTCAATTAGTCCTTTTCACAAGCATAGCATCAATTCTCAAAGGACTTAACATCATCAAAAAGGAGAGGGGATTACCGGGGAGTTTTGGTTTTTTAACCCCTCTGGGTGTTTTAAAAGTTTGGGAAGATGTTTATATGCTTAGAGGATAGTGAAAAACGTGGAGAAGGAAGAGGGACAATGCCTTGATTGAGGAAAAAACCAGGGAAGAACTCAAGCATGCAATGATGAACTTGAAAGACCAAAACTAAAGTACTCCCTTGATTATGAGATGGATGGACGTGGGAAGTAGTTCCTCTTGAATGAAGATGGCTCCTGAGTTTGGCAGCACTTCGTCGTGAATTCAAAATCTCCCCCCCCCCCCTTTGGCCATGAAGTCAAGGGTTCTATTTATAGACCCTCAAACTCTTAGGTCGAGCAGAGGATAATTCAAACGTGAAAGGAGATAACTCTTAGCAAATCCTCGAAGATAATATCACCAAGAGTCCATAGAATCGAACGGGAGGTCCTGAGGATCAGATTTGAAAGAGATAATGTCAATCCAAATCCTTATCTCGACCACGGAGTAGTAGAAAAAAGGCCTGAACTGCCAGGACTCTCGGAAGGAAGTAACGGCTGCACGACAGACCGCCACTTGGAAGCAACGCATCAAGGAACGACCGCCATTTTCAACGCTATCCCAAAGGATAAGATCAACGGGAAGAAGACCCAAACAATAGGACTCTGCAAGGAAGCGACGGCCAAGGCATAGGGCGTTAGAATGAAACAACGGCTGCACGACAGACCGTTATTATCAACGTGGAAATTAAGGGATAAGCACTGAAAGCGAGGCTTCAAGCCTTAGGACTCTTCAAAGAGTAACGGCCCAGGATCTATCCGTCTGAAGGAAGCAACGCGCCTGACTGGGACCGTTATTAACATTGAGGTTCCAAAAATAGTGTGAAGGGTTTTGCTAAGCTTCATCCAACGAAATGCCACCAGGAGCCACATCTTAATCCAGGAATTAAGACCCAAAAAATAGGCTTCAACTGATCAAGAGACTCAATGAAGAGTGAACAACTCGGAGCATCATATAGAATGAAATAAGGAGATGACCCGACTTATTGGGTATAAAACGGGTGTCAACACCATCAAATGAACACTTTCCAAGGAACCAGCCTGAGCGGCTTCAAAGAGAATAAAGTACTTGATTTGGAATGGAATATCTCATGCCAACTCAATTAAGAGAGAGCGACCTTCATTATTGGCGTAATATGAAGATTTTCATTGTTAAGCTCCAAGTCCTACATGATGCATGCTGGGCTAAAAGAAAAAGTAAATCAAACTAAAAATAGAAAATAATCAAGGATAATATTGTTAAGCCATCTAGATTTGGTCAAGAATCCAGATCTCTAAGCTGACACTAAGCCGAAGCCCGTTTGTCCACCCATCAACTCAGAAAGTGGAACCGTCGTCCCAGACCTTTAATGACTCAACGGCCTATCCGTGTGATCAAGATTCACCTGGAATTATCACTGTTTTTGATGAAGGGGAACTCAAATTCCAGGTTTATCAGAACCACAAGGTCCTTGATGTGCTATAATAACGTAGATACCATATAGTAACAATGCTTACAGGAGAGAATACAAAAGACGGAGTGATGTTACCCCAAAGAATCAACTACGCATTTCCAGACCTGCACTCTTCTGCACTTAAAAATTCATCAGTCCACATGAAAGAATGATCAACTCATGAAAGAATCCTCAACTTAAAATATCACATGATCATAAGTGCATAATATAAATGATTCCAATTAAAACATATAGCACTTAAGTTCATAAAAATGCTGTAAGGCAATTCGACATGTAAGCCCAGAAATTGACGACCATAGGAAGCGGCGTCAAAAGGATAAGAGACGACAAGCATAAAGGCGTTAATTGTATTAAAGGTCCGATTAGGCCTTGGAAAGTAAATGACGCCCTCCAGGTAGGCGTTAAATAAAAGATGACCTAAAGCAAGTCGCTAATTCAATAAATGACGCCCTGAAACATGTCGTTAATTCACTGAAATTCGATCAGTCTCTGAAACAGAAAGCTTGAGACACAATCCTTTTCGAATTCAAATAGCAGAGCCTTGAACATCCTTCGATCTCTATAAAAGGAGGAGTTTTCCTTTCCTGCTAATCAACAAAATCATCCGAACTCCTTTCTGTTTTGCTTTCTTCCTTTCGTTCATACACAGGTGCTGCAAGCTGCTGCTGTCTTCGTGAAGCTTAGTACCGCAACACACTCTCGAAATATGTAGATAGCTATTAAGAAACCGAAGACTTCCACTCCCAGGTTCTCCGAAATTAACGGCCATATCAGCAACCGAATTGCCATGAACCAGGTATTTATTCGGGTTATCTGCTTCTTGCTCTTCATTGTTCCTTCAACTGCTCATCCTTCTTCTCCTCTGTGCCTTCTCTTTTCTTTTTACAGGACTATCCAAACATTCTCGGTGCAAGGAGATTCACTAAGAATAAGTGGCTCCCCCTCTTACTTTCTAAGTTCAATTCAGACATTAGAGTTTTCTTATCTAGATGGCATCTCCTAGGTTTAGTCACCCATGCCAAACACTATGACCAAATTCACCTAGATTGGGCAGCTATAGGAGCTCTTGTGGAGATATGGCACCCTTCTACCCACACCTTCCTTTTCTCTACTTTTGAAGCCACAATCTTATTAGAAGAGTTAGAAATGATCTTAGGCTTAAAGAAGATAAAACAAGGGGATGAGGAGAAAATGGCCATCATGCCAAGACAAATCACCTCTCATGAATTACTATCAAGCTTAATTCCTAGCCCCAATCTAGTGAATCAAATTAAAGCCACCAAAGGGATTAACCTCTTAAAGCTTGCCTCATGGGTAAACAAAAGGTCCGACCAAGCTAAAAAGGATGATGAAGTAGAACAGGTGGCAAAGGCCTTCGTGGTGTGCTTAGTGGGAGCGATCTTGTTCCCCTCCATGGAAGATTTTCTAGAAGAGTCCCAATTGAGTGCTACAGCTAGCCTTTGGGAAGGAGAGAGAGTGGAACCGTTGATATTAGCCTTCCTATATAGTGGACTTACTTCGACAGCAATGGGGAGACCGATTTATGGATGCATGATCGTTCTTTCTAGTTGGGTAGATCTCCATTTCAAATTTGACCCATGCGAGGAGGCCCAACAACCATCAAGGATATTCTCTAAAAGCCCTCTTTCCTATATGACCGGCTCATTGGGGTTGAGCAATAGAGTGGTGAACCGGATTCCTCAAATCAAGAAAAGAGTGGAATGGAGGGAGCACCTCAAGGTGATGCCTAAGTATCTTTTCACATGCACCCCGGGACTACTCAAGGTTCAACAACTCCGCGCACGATTCTCTCCCGAGACGGATCTTCGGCTAATAGGTGCCACGGAATTTGCACTATACAACTCTCATAGGTGCCTTCCCCAACTCGGGCTCCCACGGTGATTATTCGAGGACTTATCTCATCTTCCTCCTATCAAGACAAGGGACATCGACAGCAATGAAGATGGAGAAGAAACCACAACAATTCGAGCATTATGGACAATCAGCAAAGCATATCAACCCGTGGAAGACTTAGAAGAAGACAAGGATGAATAGAAAGCATATGTAATAGCTTTAAGAAGTCTAAGGCCCAAAATGGCTCATTAGATGTACAATAATCTTTTCTTCAATAAAATAAAGATAAACCTCCATTGGAGCCAATTATAATGTTTCTGATTAATTCTTCCAACAAATTACGTTTCTGTTCTGAATAATGACTTAGAGAATGGCGTCAATTTCAAAAGTAACGCCTTCAAACACGTCGTCAATCATTAATCATTTTCCGAAATCCAAAATATCAATTCCCATGATTGACGCCTTCAGCAAGTGGCGCTAATTGGTTCACGCCTCAGGACAAGGCGTTAATTTTATTCAAATTCCAAAGATTAATCGTTTAAAATCTATAAATAACGCCTTCAGATAAGCCACTTCTTATGTAAATAACGCCTGCAACGAAGTCGTCAATTAAAAACTGTAATGATTACTTCAATCACATCTATCAATTCCATTAAATGCGCCTGACGACGGTTACTGATTCCCACGCAAAGGAAAATGACGCCCCCACACATGTCGTCAAATCTTGAACTAACGCCCAGAGGTATATCCATCAATTCAAAAAGCCTCGCCTTTCCTTAGGTCGTCAATTAATCTCGACCGTTTGATTTTTTCTCTCCCTCCTTTCTTCCTCTTCTTTCGTCCATTTTCCCTCTTTCTTCCTTCTGCAACCCTAACCGAGCCCCCATCTCCAACTCTCTCACTTCTCCCTCTTTCTATCTCTCTCACTTTCTACTGGCACCCATGGCAGACAAACGCCAACGCGTCATGGCCCCCGACGTGGTGGACTTGGAAGAACATGCTGTGGAGGAGCTTCCTCCCGCGGCGGCCGAGGAAGCTCCAGCGGCGGAGCACGGCGAGGAGGAAGAAGCGGTTAATGAAGAGGCACAAGATGATGAAGATGAAGGCAAGGACGAGGATGATGATGAAGGCGAAGGAGAAGAAGAGGAAGGAGGAGATGAAGAAGGAGAAGAACAATAAGAAGGAGAAGACGAACCACCGGCCACAGCGGCGGTGCTCCCTCATCCCGGCCAGCCACGGCGGCCACGGCAACCCTGACCCCAACTCCGGGGAGGACTAGTGGTGCCCGAACGACGAAAGGTAAGCCTCAAACCCCCATTTCTATCATTTTTTTTCTTTTCAATTTTATTTCCATTTTCCATGATCGCCCATAGCTCTCGGGTGACACAGAGAAAAGACGCCCCCAGGGGTGTCGCTAATTAAAACAACGCCCTCCTCCGGGGCGTCAATTTCAATTAATTTATTTTTTTTGAAAAATGTTAATTCATGAATCACGCCCTGCAGCATGTCGTCATTTAAAAATTATCATGCTTAACATCATGCTGTTATTTTCCATGCTTCTTTTTTTCAAATTATTTTCAATATATGTGCCCCTGATTATTTATTTCGCATGTTGTTTTATTTTAAAAACCCTGGGAAAAATAACGCCCCGCATAAGGGCATCAATTCAATAAACAACGACCGATGGAGTGGTCGTTAATTAAAAAAAATCCAGAATTTCTTTTCGGGCCAAAATTGCACATTTGAACAACGCCCCCTACAGGGGCGTTACTTAAATAAATGACAACCCGGGGATGGGAGTTAATTCAAAATTTTCTTAGAATTTAGGAAATTAGCTTCAAAACAACGCCTCCCACAGGGGCGTCTTTTAAATAAACAACGACCCAGGCTGGGTCGTCAATTTAATGAACGCACAGTATCACCAGAAACCCATTTGGAAATAACACCTCCCTCAGGGGCGTCAATTATGAAAACCATGACCCAAGGTAGGTCGTCAACAGCAAATATCACAGTAAATGAACTTAAATGAATTTCCACATGAAAACTTAAGCAAAAAAGTTCTTTTATATGCATGCAGGGGTTGATGAGGACGCGGATTTCTTGGGTCCAGGTCCGGGTAGCGTATTATGGCCTCCCCGAGTTCCAGAGGACTAGAGTAGATGCCATGGGGTTTGGGGCCTTCCTTAGCATTGAGCCAGTGAGACCCGACCTACCCTTGATCCAGGTTTTGAGAGAGAGATGGGATAGGACTAGCCGGGCATTTCTGATGCCGTGGGGGTATATGGTCCCCAGCCTAGAGGATGTGGCTAGGATTACCGGGTTGAGGGTAGATGGCGAGGCGGTGAGCGGGATCACCCTACCCGACTATAGCGAGCTTACACAGAGACTGCTAGGGCTAGAGACCGTCTATGAGACACCTAGCGAGTGTAGGACCATCTTTCGCACGGACCTTACCATAGTTATGGGGTTAGGTGATTCTAGGCAGAGGTCTAGGGAGTCCCTACAGCAGTTTTCACAGAGGTTGATGGACGGGGCGAGGGCTGCGTACTGTCAGGACCCAGCTGACAGGGAGAGGGTAGACCGAGATCTGAGGAGGTTCTTATTATTGATGCTCGGGAGGCTGCTGCTTGGCACGAAGGGCGATGTCATCAACTGCCGATTCTTGGGCATACTCGAGGACTTAGAGGGAGTTGGCCGATACGCCTGGGGAGCAGCGCTGCTGGCGCACTTGATAGCCGACTTGTCCACGGGGACAGGTCGAGAGACGACGGTCAGTGACTTTTCACACTTCCTTCAGGTACGCATTTTCTTTCTTTTTTTCCTTCTTTTCTTTTCATTTTTTTTATATGCATATGAATGCTTTACTGATGCAATGCATGGATGCAGGTGTGGAGCCACCTATACATGCCGATGTGGCGCGCTGACCCACGGTCTGGAGATGAGCGATCCTTCCCTCTGGCACGGCGCTGGCTACCAGTGGTGACTGGAGCCCCACTCGCCTACGAGTTGCGAGTGTTACGGAGGGAGTTCCGCGACTTCCCCACTTCACTGGTACGCATGATGCAATTTTTATTTATTTTTATGTGAAATATGTTGATATGATGATGATATACTGATATGCATGCTTGTGAATGCAGGTTTGGTGGAGACCTTATGAGGGGATGACTGATGAGGGCCAGCCCTGGGTCGTAGCGGGCCGACCTCGCTTTGGATATGAGCTTTGGGTTCATTGCCTGTGCGAGATTGAGCCGCTACGGCTTAGGCTAGTGATGAGGACCCTCGACCTACACCAGGAGTGGATCGAGGTAGGAGAGCCGCGTGGGATAGGTAAGAAGACGCGCGGTTGCACGAAGGTGATCGACTGGAGAGTGCGGTTCTCCGACCAGTATGCAGACTGGCAGGGCGGCGGGACCCGAGTCACTTCCCAGGCAGCGGACAGCTCCGAGTACCTCTGACGCTACTGGGAGGTTTACGCCGGCCGACCCCAGATGAGGGTCTTAGGGGTATGTATGAATGCACTTATCTTGCAAATGCTTATATATATCTATTATGCGACTAATATGTGGTGAATGCAGGATGCACGGGACATAGCAGCGATGGACATGCAGACCCACCTCCATAGCTTGGAGGCCCAGTTGGCTACCACACGGGCAGACCTTGAGACCCTGGTGAGTGTTTAAATTTTATATGCAAATGAATTACTGAATTATTGATGATTAGCCATTGACAATCTCAATGAATGCAGCGTGACCAGCAGGGAGTAGCAGTGAGATCGACGGGGGAGGCCTCCCGCTCAAGAGGACCTAGTGTAGAGACGACTGCACCAGCGGAGCAGCTAGCTGGAGCGGTGGCACGGGCCGAGGCGGCAGAGCGCGACCTCGCCACACGGGTATGCACTTAAACTCAAACTCAATTTTGCATTAAATTATTTATATGATATGCTCATGAAAAATTGTGTTTGCAGACTGAGGAGCTCCGGGCCGCTCTTACCTACGTTGAGGAGGGTCAGCAGGCGATGGCCACTCGGGTGAGTTATTTATTTATTTTCAGTTGTATATTGCCTATTTTCATGAATTATTGAATTATTGAATTGTTGAACTGATGATTTATTTTGCAGTCCTCAGAGTTACAGGTGGCACTTACCCGGGCTGCCTTGGCCGGGGCAGAGTTAGCGATCCGAGAGCAGCGGGTCGTGGAGCTGGAGTGGGCCTTGAGGCGGTGAGAGGAGCTGCCTCAGGACGTGGCGGAGCTGCGAGTCACCCTCAAGATGGAGCGGAGAGAGCGTGCTCGGGAGCGCGAGGAGCACCAGGCGGACCGTGCCCGTGACCGTGAGCAGCACCAGGCAGACCGTGCCCGGGACCGTGAGCAGGGGGCAGCACGCGAGCGGGAGCTTGCGGACTTGAGGGCCCAGCTAGCCGTTACTCAGGAGCGGCTGCGAGCGACAGAGGAGCACCTCCAGCGAGGCCAAGAGCGAGCATGGGCTGCGGGGTACGCCTTCACCAGCTCTACTTTTGTGGTGGGTTCCTCTCTCCGACAGAGGAGCGAGGCAGAGGAGCCGGCTCGAGCTCCAGCTACTTCCCGGGGGTCCATGCCCCCTCCACCAGCGCCTCGTCGGGAGGACGAGAGTGAGGCAGAGAGTAGGAGAGAGAAGGGTGGAGGCGAGAGCTGAGAGACTTACTTGTACTCCTCCACCCTCACACCTGTACTCAGACATTTATGATGTATATATATGAGATTGAAATTTTTGTTACCAGAGCACTTGTGTAGTGGTGTACTTGCATCTTCTTTTCCTCCTCGCCTTTTACTTCTGCCCTGCGCTTGTAGTTCACACTTGAACAAACAGGTTAATCCCTCTGTTCGACTTGGCCCCTTGCTCAATAAGCAAGGGATGTCTTTACTTTGACCTTGATAACGGGTCAAGGGGCCAAGCCTTTAATCAATGAAGGCAAATGATAGATATAAAATGCGCCATGCAAGCAAGCAAATGCTAACTGAAAATAAAAGATGCCCCATACAAGAATGCAACCAAGCATATGAGAAACAAAGGGCTTGAAATTCCATAATTTGTATCATTTTTTGTTATTATTTATATTTTTTGAAATTTTTGTTTTAAAAGTGGCGCCCACGATAGGGTTGTTAATTCTGAAAAGGACGCCTATTCCAAGAGGCGTGATTTTTAATTTGAAAAATTTTTGTTTTAGAGGCAAGTATAGTACAGGGCTTTGAAACCTTAACCATCATAATCTAAAATTCATTAGACTTTCTCAAGAGACTTAACAAAAGAGTCAACGTGACTTGTACTTGGCTTTTACTCATATTCTCTCGCAGCCCATCCTTCTTAGTCGGTCTTCACCATTCTTCGAGTTCACAACCCACCATGGAGGGAGAAGAGAAGAATGATTAAGGAAGCTCACGAAAGGTTTTCAAGAATGGGGCACGCTCCTCCCCTGCCCTAATGCCTGTTGGGATTCGGTCTTTGGCTTAGGGAAATTTTGTTGCTCTTTTTGCCCTTATTCATGCACGCTTACGACCAGGGTTTTCCCTGCGGGGACTTTGCCCTCTTGACATGCTTTCTTTTATCATAACTTCCTTTTCTTTTCTTTTTTCTGAAACAGATAAAGACCTAATTGTACTTGGGCTTTAAGCATTTTCTTCCCTTTTGGGCCCTGACTTCCACCTACTAGGGCGGCGGGCAGGCTTGGTTAGTAACCCCTAACTTGTATTCCCTCTCGCGAGCCGAAGGGAAGAGAATAGGTAAGGCTTTTACACTCTTGTTTGGGTCGGACTTCCTCGAATTCCGGGCTGCTTGAGCTCAAGAATAAAGCGTGTAGTGTGTGCGTGAATTGACCCAAGAGTTAAACCGTCGAGACTGAAGAATGAATTAAGGATTTTGATTGTTTCGGGCTCGTGGCCCATGCACCATACCAGCCTTCAAAAATTCTCTTTTTTTTCTTGTTTCTTTTTTTTTTTGTATATTTTTTTTATTTTTAGGGGTAGTATTTCATTAGATAGAGACCATTCCAAGGATGAGTTAGCTCTTCGCCTTCAGCATTAATCAATTGATAAGCATTGCCAGGATAAACATCTTTTATGATAAAGGGTCCTTCCCAATTTGGTTGGAATTTTGAACGAGGTCCACTAGGTTTTACAAAGATTCTTTTAATTACCATCTCACAGATTTTAAACTTTCTCTCAATCACTTTCTTTTGGTAAAAACGTGAAAGCCTGTTTTGATAGACACGCGCATGCTCAGCGGCGGCCAAACGCTTCTCATCTAGGAGTTCCAACTGGGCAAGGAGAGATTCACGATGTTCATCAATAGAGAATTTCTTGTCCAATTGTACTCGCAGAGAAGGAATGAGAATCTCATAAGGAACTACCGCCTCCATTCCATAAGTGAGGGCGAAAGGGGTCTGCCCAGTAGGGGTACGAATGGAAGTGTGATAGGCCCAAAGAACTTCAACCAGCTTTTCTGGCCAATCCGTGAATTTGTTAGCCTCACACATTTTCTTAACAATTTTAATCAAGGTTTTATTAGTTGCCTCTGCTTGGCCATTGCCCTGTGGATAATAAGGAGATGAATGATGCAATGCAATGTTATACCTGTTGCAGAGATCTTTAAGCTCCTGAGAGATGAATTGGGGTCCATTGTCGGCGACGATGGTACTTGGGATGCCAAACCTTGCGATGATGTTTTTCATTATAAACTTACAAACGGTTGACGCTTTAATCTCCACGTATGCTTCCGCTTCCGCCCACTTGGTGAAGTACTCCGTCGCCGTGAGGATGAACGACTTTTGCTTTGTAAGGAGGTTGGAATCACCAAGAGGTCCGATGATATCGAAAGCCCACATGGTGAAAGGCCATGGGGAAGACATAGGATGGAGTGAAGAAGCAGGAGAATGGATTTTATTGGCGTGTAGTTGGCACTTAACACACCTTCGGACATAGATAGAACAATCCTCTTCTAAAGTGGGCCAATAGAAGCCTAGCCTAAGGATCTTCTTAGCTAGCATCTGGCTGTTCACATGACCACCACACACTCCTGAATGCGGCTCTTCCACGACCTTCCAAGATTCATCATCGTCGAGGCATCTTAATAAAATACCTGTGAGCCCTCTTCTATAGAGCACGCCTCCAACAAAAACGTAACGTTGAGCCACTCTTTTAATTGCTTTCTTCTCTTCCGCAGTGTCTTCCTCAGGATAGGACTGATCATTGCAATATCTGGAAATCTCGTAATACCATGGTTTCTCCTCATCAGCCAATTCTTCTTCCCAATCTAATAACATGACCTCTTTATTTTTAAGAGCTTCACTCTACCTGACCTTCTCAAGCACATTGTCCCTAATGTCGAGGAATGCACGATCCTTAATAGCTGGAGTGTCACGCTGATGAATGAGGGGAACATGGAAATCTCGTTTAGGATAGAAGACTAAAGCAGAAGCCAATGAAGCAAGGGCGTCAGCTAAGATGTTTTGGCTACGGGGGACATGGACAAAGATCAACTTGGTAAAGAGTTTGGCATAAGCTGAAGCAAGTTCCTGGTATGGCTTGAGCTTAGGATTGATAGTGCGACACTTGACAAGCACCTGGCGTAGAATGAGCTGACTATCACCAATGA
This sequence comes from Amorphophallus konjac, assembly GCA_022559845.1. Taxonomy (NCBI): domain Eukaryota; kingdom Viridiplantae; phylum Streptophyta; class Magnoliopsida; order Alismatales; family Araceae; genus Amorphophallus; species Amorphophallus konjac. The sequence continues at coordinate 331,338,014 of CM040118.1, forward strand.
TTTGTAATTGGGTAACACCATATTCATGAGCGGTTTGCAGGCCGGTCAAAAGATCTTCATACTCAGCTATATTTTTTATGACAGGGAAAGTAAGCTGAGCGGCGAATGGGATGGTGACCCCTTCTGGTGTTAATAGAACCATGCCGATCCCTCTTCCCTAGGAATTTAGAGCTCCATCAAAATGTAATGTCCACATAGGATCATGGGGTTGATTAACTGACATTAGTTTCTCATCTGGAAACTCTGAATTGACTGGATCAAATCGAGGTAGAGGGTGGTGAGCAAGATGTTCGGCAATGGTGTAGCCTTTGATAGCATTCTATTGAATGTAAGTGATGTCAAACTGTGAAAGGAAACTCTGCCAGTGTGCTAATCGGTCGGTAAGGACAGATTTTTCAAGAAGGAATTTAATCGGATTCATGCGAGCAATGAGGTGAACCTCGTGAGCTAAGAAATAATGCTTTAACTTCTGAACTACCTAGACTAAAGCGGCGCAAGTCTTCTCCATGGCTGAGTACTTCTGCTCACAGGGGTTAAGAAGTTTAGACAAGTAGTATGCTGCCCTCTCCTTCCTTTTTTCATCTACTTGCGCAAGGACAGCATCTACAGAGTCATCCAGGACAGAGACATAGAGAATGAGCGGTTTGCCTGGAATTGGTGGCCTTAGGACAAGAGGATTGGCCAGATAATCCTTCAGTCCGTCAAAAGCTGCCTGACACTTGTCATCCCAACTAAACTTGACTCCTGGCTTAGTAAGCTCGTAAAACGGCCTGCATCTTTGTGAATGTTGGGAGACAAAGCGGTGAATAAATTGTAACCTCCCGATTAATCCTCGAACTTCCTTCAATTTCTTGGGAGGAGGCATATCTCTGATGGCCTTCACCTTATTAGGATCGACTTCAATTCCCCTTTTGCTGACAATAAATCCGAGTAATTTTCCTGACGAAATGCCAAATACACACTTCTTGGGGTTCATCTTCAACTGATACTCTCGTGATCTTTGCAAGACTTTAGCTAGAACCCCAGGATGCTCAATCCTTGTTCTTGATTTTACTACTAGGTCGTCCACATACACCTCAATATAAATGTGGATCATATCATGAAAAATTGCCATCATAGCCCTTTGATAGGTGGCTCCAGCGTTCTTAAGTCCAAAAGACATGACCACATAGCAGTATGTACCCCACGGTGTAGTGAACGATGTTTTCTCTTGGTCTTCCTCAGCCAGGCGAATTTGATTGTAGCCTGAAAAACCATCCATGAAGGAGAGAGTCTCATATCCTGCCGTATTATCAATCAAAACATCAATATGAGGGAGGGGGAAGTCATCTTTAGGACACGCACGGTTGAGGTCCCGAAAGTCTATACAAATCCTGACCTTTCCATCATTCTTCATGACTGGGATGATGTTAGCCACCCAATTGGGATAGAGGACAACTCTAACAAATCTAGCCTTATGAAGCTTGTCGACCTCTTCTTTCATCTTTAAAGCCATATTAGGGTGGAAACGTCTCAACCGTTGTTTGACTGGGACAGACCCTGGCTTAAGTGTAAGCCGATGTTCAACAAGCACATGGTCTAGTCCAGACATATCTTCATAACTCCATGCGAACGTGTCCTTATATTCTTGAAGTACTAAAATAAGCGCCTCCTCTTCGGACGGCGGCAAGTTTTTACTAATGAGGACAATCCTAGGGTCTTCTTCAGGACCCATATTTATTTCTTTGGTAGGCTCTTCTACTGAGACTGATGGTTCATCAAATCTCCTCATGCCACTGGCAAAAGCATCAGCCTCGTCCTCATATTCTTCATAACTTTCATCCCCCCTCTTCAACAGGGTCTTCATCATTCATAATCTCATAAACACCAAAACCCTCATAAGAAGCACAAGTATCCTCATATTCTTCTTCCGGTAGGACAATCGGATTCTCCACAAATTCGGGGATGGCTAAACAAGCCTGACATCTAATGGCTAACTCTCTGAGAAATCTATGGGGAATCTGCTTACCCTTGGATTTCTTATGTGAAGCTACCCCATGAGTCTTATCATCAGAGGAATAAGAACAACTAGCTTGATCGCTAGAACCTGACAAAGAAGAGAAAGGAGGAGGAAAAGCGGGTACAGAAGAGGATACAGATGAAGACCCCTCACCAGAGGGGTAGAAAAGATCGATCAATGAATCCTGGAAGAGCGGCCCCTGGGTCGGGACACACTCAGAAAGGAGATAAGAGGTCTCCTCAATGGAGATGGAGGATTGAAAAGTTGGATTTTTGGCATTTTTTTTTCGTTTTCATTTTTATTTTTATTTTCATTTGCATTTTCAAGGAGGAAGCAATGCGAGGGGGAAACAGGAGGTGGAGTGAAGATTGACAGATTGGCAAAAGATTGAATGCGTGATGACCTGCACGGGGGTGTGATGGAGAGTCTGGAAAATTGCTCGAGGAGCAAGGGAGGAATTGGAGGAGAAGCTTGAAGTGGATTTGGGGGAAATTTTATTAAGACCGCAGGTGATCTAGGAATATCTGAGAAAAACAATTGATCAATCAAACGGACAACAGCCGTCAGGTGAATGGACTTGGTAAGGAAGAGGCCGGCCCACAACCTATCTATATTGAAGCCTTCCTCGAACGGCACATCGGGCTCTCCGGTATCTGTATAATCACTTAACAACTACCACTTGTCTGTGATCACTGCTGGCTTCTCAATTAGTTCATGAATCAACGGCGGCCATTTCGGATCAGTTGGCATAAACAACCGGCTCAGAGCAATAGTAATATCATTCATATCAAACCATCTATACCAATCACACTTTGGATCATCCATTTTCCTTCTTTTGTCCGGCCGTAAGGATTCCAAGGCTTTGTAAGTGGCCAGTGGGGCTATGTGGCGAGCAAACTGCCTTGCATGCACATCTTGATAGTCTAGCATAGAAGTAACTATTGTAGTCTGCTCATTGTTTTGATTGCCACCTTTGACAAAGCGTGTTTGCAGTGTCCAGGTAAGCGGTTGGCGATCTATCTTCAAAGTGGATGTCATAATTGCCCATGGTTCATTTTCATTCTTACTCGGCCCTTTATAGCCTAGGCCGCCCCGTACCATTAATTTTTGTGGCATAATGGGCTTAGTTCTGCCTTGGAAATTGACACCCAGGCCTTTGCCGACCTGGTACCCCATTTTCATCAGAATATTCCAGCCAGGGGTATTCATTATGATCTTCTTCTTCTTCCCCTTGGAAGTCAGGGGTGTCATGGCAATTGTTGTAACTGTCTTGGATGGCATCGGCCGTGGGTTAGTGAAATCTAACACTGATAGCAACGGTTTATTGGAAGGCCAAATAGAAGGAACTGACGTTGCTAAGTGTATGTCTTCATCTGGCAGAATCGGCATGCTAGTGACTTTGATAATGCGGCCCTTATGTGGAAACTTGAGGCATTGATGATTTGTAGAGGGCACTGCATCTAGCTGTTGAATATAGGGGCGGCCCAGGATGCCATTAAATGTTGGATCCACATCCAAGATGTGAAAATCTGCTCTGATTATAGCTGGGCCCAAACTGACTTTTAATGTTATCATGCCCAAAGAAGGCTTCTTGGTGTTGTCGTAAGCTGTGACTGTTATAGTGGACGGCCGAATCTGATTTCCCGGAATGCTGCACATCTTTAAAGTGCTGGGCGGCAATACGTTGATGGATGCCCCAGTGTCCACCAAACATTGTTTTACTGCCACCTTGTTAATGTCCACTGTGATACACAGAGCATATTTTCTAGCCGATTGAGGTGCTAGTTCATGTTCATAAAAAGTAATTACCGGCTGATCGCTAGCGGGCGTTAGGACTATGGTTATATGCTCGACAGGAATGTCTTCATTAACAATAACCTTCTGCAGATATTCTTTTAAGGCCAATTGATGGGTTGTTGACCTTTTAATCAGCTCTAAAATAGAAATTCTTGCTGGAGTCCTGTCCAGATGCTTTAGTAAATCATATTGAGTGCCCGGGACAGACTCTTGCTCCTGTTCTTGCTCATTGGGCCCTTGTGCGAGCTCTTGCTCCCTCTGAGGAAAAATGCGGTGGAATATCCGTCCACTGCGGAGTACCATAGTTTGGTTTGGTGACGCCTCTGTCAGGCTAAGTGTGGATGGAGGGTTAACAGAAGAAGAAGGGGTGTTAGTGTTGGCAGGTGTTGGAGGGGTGTTCAAAGAAGAAGCCCCTGTAGGGGATGTCGGAGAAGGGTTCAAAAAAGGAGCCCCCGTAGGAGGCGTAAGAGAAGTAAGGGGTGCCTGAGTGTGGGAGGAAATAGTTGGTTGAATAAGGAGAGGTCTGGGTACAAATGGGGGGTGGACTGACGGTGAAGGGATCCTTGCCGGTGGAGGGGTAATGGCGGTGGATGTAACGGGTGTCAATGATGGGCGGATGAGGAGTGGCCTAGATGGCAAGGGTGAAGGGTTGGCGAGGGGTGGTGGAGCTTGCTGCGTCATAGGCTGCGATGGCGAAGAACGGATAAGGAGAGGCCGGGTTGGCAAGGATGGGGAATTAATTGGAGCAGATGGATTAACGGGGCGTAGAAGGGAACAGGCCAAGTGAGGAGTAGAAGAAGGACGTTTGCGTAAGAGGCGCGGAGGTTGATTTGAATTGTGATTAAATGCCCCGACAGAGGCGTTTTCTTCGTGCCATCCCTGCCCTCTCTCGACCTCATGGAGGGTTGTGACAGGGTTTACATGCTGGTTTGGGGTGCTCCGGCAGTGGATTGTGGACAATCTCCATATCTTGCTGCGGTGCTGGAGCTTGCTGTTGTGCTTGTGGAGCTGGTTACTGCAGTTGCTGAGCCTGCTGTTTCCGAGGAGGCCTTCTTGCTTTTAGAGTGGCGATAAACTGCCTCATCTCGTCCCAATTAATATCGCCTTGGTCATTTAAATCATAGATATAGTCCTTGAAATGAAAGCAGTGGTCAATGTTGTGACCAGGCGAGCGGTGGAAAACACAGTAGCGGGACGTGTCAACGTTAGCGGGCCACGCCGTCCTTTCTTTCGGCAATGTGAGTAGGTTGGCGGCCATGAGGGCATTGAATATGTATGTGAGACTTTCCAGCAATGGTGGATACTGGGCCCTTTTGGGGCCTTGTGGTCTCCTTTGTTGTTGTTGTGGTGGGCCATAGTTGGCGGGTGGTGGTACTTGGTGGTATGGTTGTGGAGCTGGGGGGTCCGGGTGAGGCGTTTGGTTTTGTGGAGGAGTAAAGGAATGTTGAGGAGCAAATTTGTGTTGTGGGGGTGAGTTGAAGAAGGGGTTTTGTTGTGGAGGTGGCGGAGGTCGTGGGTTAGATTGGCGAAAAGGTGTGGGGTTGCCAACCACGCCAACCTGCTCATTAGTGACGGTACCCTCAGTTGTGGCGCCGCTATTGTTGACATTTGTATTTATCTTGAACAACCGTGGTCTCTGTTCAAACATGCCCATGATGGGCGAATCTTTCATCTGAGTTTGAATGTATCGAGCTCTCTCATAGAGCTCTTCTATGGTAGTCAGCCTGTTCATGGCCAATATGTGTCGGAACTGAGGGGTTGCATTTGAAATAATCATCTTGACCTGTTCCGGCTCTGACAGTGTATCTTTCAACTTTTCGGCCATCAATCGCCATCTATCAGCAAATATAATGAAGTCCTCCTCGAGCTTCATTTTCTCGATGACCAAATCAGTGACTGATAGGGAGGGTCCGACACGGTCCCTATATTTCTGCAATAATTTCTTTTGAACCACATCAAAGTCACTAGCGTCTGCCGGCTCTAAGGAGTAGAACCACTCGAGGGTTGGCCCCTCTAGAGACCGTCTGAACAGATAAGCCAACGAGGCTTTGTTACCCTGCCAAAAGGAAGTTTCATACATAAAATCCTTCAAGTGAATAAACGGATTGCCAGTTCCATTGTATCGCCGAAAATTTGGCATCTCAGAAGGTGGTAGATGGAAAACTGGCAATGTAGGGAGAGAAATCTCCGGGGCATTCTTCGCTGCGGTAACCTTCTTAAGTTGTTCTTCCATGCTAGCCAACTTTTGCAGCAGAAGAGTATTGGTGTCCGACTCGACTAGGGCCGAATTTGGAGGGAAGGAATTTGGCATAGGTTTCCTTAGAATTTAAGGAGGTGGAGGGAATTGGGGCCTAGCCGCAGAATAGCTTGCCTGTTGGGCTGGCATGGCCACAACGGGCGTTGGTGGACGTGAAGGGATTTTATGTAAGACCGCCGGGTCATTAGCAACATGATGGCCACTCGTCGCCGGAGGGGGTTGGAAGATGAAGAGGGAACAGCTTTCCCATTCAAAGCGGCCTGAACTGCCTGCCGCTGGGAATCATCCAGTTGTGATAAAGCTTGAATTAAATCGTTGACATTGAATGATGGGGAGGTGTTCCCCGATGTGTTTTGATTGGAGGGTGGAGCTTGAGAAGAGGGCTCGACCTCTTGAGTTGTGGTGTCAACCACATGGATTTGAGAATAATATGCATGAGAGGGAGGATAATTTCCCTCATGGTAAGTGGAATCTTGGAGGGGGACCTCATAAGATTGATTGAAAGCATTCTCATCTATATCATCATAAGAGTACCCATAGCTTGCCATGTTGATGATTTTACCTGAACAAAGTTGCATGTTTAAGAAGAAAGAAAGCTTTTCTTGAAGGAAATATAACCACAACAATCACCCAATCCAATCAAGCTTATGCAAACAAGTTGTAATGAATGCAAGCTTTTAGATTTGTGTTTGAGGTTAGGGTGAATTGAATTGAAGAGCAATTCACTCCCTTTGCAATGTGAATCCTAGTTGTAAATTTTGAGTGTAATCTCCAGGTCAACTAGATTCTTTCTCTCTCTTCACAACGATGGATTATCTAAACTTCAGGTACTTCAAGGTACAACCAGCCCGACGTCCGTGAGGGAATCCACGGGTGCGAGGACTTACGGAGGTCTTAGAAAAGGAATTTCCAGTCCAAAGAGACGGAATGCTCAATGGAGGGTCGTCCCAATTCCAAGAGAGGTGCGTGGGATCCTAGTGTAGAGAGAGGAGGTCTCTCAACCAAATGCCACAAAGATGCAAAATAATATAATCAGATCCAACAAGTATAATCAAATGATGAATATAGGAATCAATCCAACAGAAATAGCCACAGCAAATAGGTTTCTGTTAACACACAGGTAATTAGCGACTTGGCAGAAGTCACTACAATACAGAGGGGCTATCGCGAATCACTTATAAGTTGCTCAGAAGGCACAACCTCAAGATAAAAAACGCCTTGGAATTAGGCGCTGAATGAACAAATGACGCCCGTAATGCAGGGCGTGAAATCACAGGCAAAGATGAAATAAAACACAAGATATGCTAAAATGACGCCTTTGATGAAGGCATTAAATGAGGAAAAGACGCCTTGGGGGGAGGCGTCAATAAAGGAAATGACAGAAAAAAAGCAAACAGCGCCTCTGAGAGGGGTCGCTGGATAATAAGAAGATGACAGGAGATAAGTCGCTAAATCAGATGATCAAACAGAGATAAAAAAAGTAGTCAGTAACCAAATTTCTTTCTTTTAAAAGATGAGGTGGATGATCACAAACTGGCTAATCCGATGGGGAGTGTGCACGTGGTGCACAATGGAGGGTGCCGCGTGGGGCACAATGGAGGGTGTCGTGTGGGGCACAATGAAGGGGTACCGAGGGTACCAAAGGGAGGGGCACACGTGGGTGCCAAGGGAAAGGGCACACGTGGGTGCCAATAGGAGGGGGGTAATCAAAAGAAAAATAGTGGAAGTCCCACCGTGATCGCCAATTTGTAGATCATGTCACACCGACATCAAGAATTAAAAAGAAACTAAATAAAGGAGCAAGAGGTTGCTAATGGAGTGTGATCGCCGGAGGGATTACCTCAAAAGAAAAGGAGTATGATCGCGAATACCTGGTAAGAAAAAGTGATGCGGGATGGATTATGGTTCTTCTCCTCCTCCTTCTACCGGCCGGCCGATGAAGGGGGTTTCTCTTTCTTGATTACCCTTAAACAAAAACACAAACAACCAAAGTAGAAGAGGATTAGCCAATAGTGTAGTATCAACCCACAAGTAGTATGAGATAATGATGAAATATGAATATGAAAACACACCTTTTAGTCTTTTTAAAAGAAACCCCTAAGAGAATTAGGGAGAGGAGATATGATGCAAAGACTAAGACATACGTATAAAAGAAACACTATATGATGAATGAAGGTGGCATGATGAATATCAATTAAGCAAGCTAACAAGTCCTTGCTGTTCCTGGCAATAGTAAAGGGAGGACACGGAACGGAGGACTTTTGATTGCTGCAACAGGAAGAGACCCCGGAGGAAGAGGTCGAAGGACTTCATAAGAAGCAAAGTCTTCTCTGTGTGTAAAATCTCCGTGTGAATCTCTGTCTCTCGCGCGGGCAGAGTCGAGGCTCTATTTATAGGGTATAAATCGTAGATTTAATAGGATTAGAACCTGCAACATTCATTTACGGCAAGGTCTCTACTTCCCTAATCCAACAAAGTGATTAAAACATAGCAGGAAACTCTCCAGGAAAGGTTCGTTTGAGAAGGACACAAAAGGGTAAAAGACGACTCTCAGAAGGGCGTCAATTGAAATTGACGACTTGCCTCAAGGCGTTAATTAAAATGACGACCGAGACAAAGGCGTCAATTCATAGATTTAATTTTAGCAACAAAGTCCTTTCCTCAATCAAAATCATGAAATGACGCATGTACCAACGGGCGTTAGTTGATAAACGACCCTCTGGGGGACGTCAATTCTCGCTTTTCCATTTTTGGCAGAATTCGTAAAATTCCAGAAACTGACGCCTCCGACGACGGTCATCCTTTCATTAAGAGACACCCATGTCTAAGCCGTTATTTAAAAGACGTCCCATGTCAAGACGTTAATTCCAAAAAAGCTAAGAAAATCACAGAAAACACATAAAAAAAGAAAAAATTCATATTACGGCAATATTGAAGTTCACTTTGGGGCATCACATGGTGACATGAGATTTACTCAACATAGCGTCAATTTTGGCGTGTCTACAGATGGAGGAGGCGGGAGTTGCATGGGGAACAACTCGGGAAAGATGCAATCGAAGAATTGATCGGAGGACCGAAACCACATCTCGTGGAGTGGAGTGGTGGAGGAAGGAGGAGTGAATAGATCGAACAGATTGATGGGTGGGCAGCGCCCACATGCGCAGGGGACAAACAGGATTTCAGGTGGTCCGTCCGTAAAGTATGGATCGACCATCATAGGGGGAGAACGAGGAATGGGTTCCAATAGTTGGAAGAGAGATGTGAGACGGGAAGGAGACCAATAAATGATAACGGGTGAGCTCCCCTCCTCCCGTGGATGCTGAACTGGTTGCTTCTTCGGCCTCCATTGGATGAGCCGAACCTCTTGATGCTTTTGTCGGCGGTCCTCTTCATGAAATAATCTTTCAAAGGCCTGACTATAGTCAATCATGTCATCAACTGGCCCTTTTGGTGGTAGAGGGGGACTGGCAACTGGACAAACTAAACCTTTCCTTTCTGGCCGAACTGGCTGTGGGCTCAATGTGCCTGGCTGAAGAGGCCCTCTGACAAAATGCTGACGGTAGTCCCAGGTGAGTGGCCCATAGTCACCCATCATAGATAATGCGGTCTCTCGGTAGCGGAGACCTCTCCTGCTCATTTTTCTTCCTTTGGGGATGAACTTGGTCCTTCCCTGCAATTGAGCACCGAGGCCTCTCTCCGGTTGGTAGCCTAGTTTCAGTATAATGTCCCAGCCCTTGGAATCTCGGATATGGGGCTTCATCTTGACATTGACGGGGGTAGAGATGGGCTTGCGGGGTGCATAAGCCCAGGGAAAGTCTAGATCTAGCACAGAGATAACTGGTCGGCTGCTTGGCCATAAGGTGGGAAGAACCTTTTCTGAAATAGCTTTAACAGATTGGACCGTGGATAAGCTCTTAACTTTGATGATCCTCCCTTGGAAAGGGAATTTAATGCATTGATGCGCAGTGGAGGGTACGACGCTGAGAGTGTCAATCCATGGGCGACCCAAGATAGCTTTGAACATAGGGTCAATGTCTAGCACATAGAACTCCACGGGCATAGTAAGAGGCCCAAGCTCTGCTTGAATAGTGACCACCCCATGACATGCTCTCCTCGAGTTGTCATATGCAGCTATGGTAGTGGGGATTGGCCGTAGCAATTCCTCTGAGATGTTGCAAGCTCAAAGGGTACTGAGCGGGCATACATTAATAGATTCCCCTGTATCAACTAGTGCTGCGTCAATATTGACTTTATTCAGAGTGATTGAAATGCAGAGCGGCATTTGCCGAGCCTCTGGTGGAGCTAGCTCGGTTTCAAAAAATGTGATTTTTGGCCCTTTGGAAATTGTTGCCAGTGCCGTAGGTAGGCTGTCGACTGCCATATCTTCACTAACCATCACCTTTTGCATAAAGTTTCTGAGAGCATCCTGGTGAAGGGTAGATCTTTTAATGAGCTCCAGAATAGATATCTTGGAGGGCACCCTATCCAAATGATGTAGCAGGTCGTATTGGGTACCCGGTAGAGGTTCGGTTTCTTCCTGTTCGACAGTCGACTGGGAAGACTGGGGATTAGAAGTAGTGGGATAATTCTGATGGAATAGCCGCCCGCTCCGTAGGGTGAGGTTTTGTGCCGGCACGGCATCAGGAGACGGTATAATTGGCCCGGTGGCGTGGATGAGTGGACTAGGTGGTGTGGGAGAAAGGATTTAGTACGATGTGGTGTTGGTGGAGGTAATAAGTGGTGATGGGCGGATGATGGATGAGGGGTTAGTGGAAGCCGGGGTGGTGATGATGGGTGTTGGTACGGAGGGAGGACAGGCTAGTGGAGGTGTGGTGATGAGTGAAGGGTTGGGTGATGGTGTAATGATGGTGGCGGGGTAATCGGTGGTGGGTGTGATAGAATCGTGGGTGGTGGCGGAGTTACTGGAGCGGGTGTGAATGGGAGAACAAGTGGTGAAGGTGTCGAGTGTGTAGGTAAAATGTTAGAGGAAGCAAGGGGATTGCGGTGATTATGGTGGAGGGCCATTATCTGCGGTGTGGTGCCGTCGTCATCAAAAGACCACCCGACGTTAGGAGCCAGGGGCTGGACAACATTGACCTGAGCTGGTGCCGGCGGCTGAGGCTGCGGAGCGGGAGGGTGGTTCGGCATCGGGTTCTGATGAATCCCCAAATCCTGAACCTGTTGCTATTGCTGCTGTGGTGGTTGCTGCTGCGGCTGCGGTGCCTGTTGCTACTACACTTGCTACCTCGGCGGCTGCCTTCTCTTCTCTTTGATTTCGATAATGGCCTTGTGCATCTTGTCCCAATCAATTCTCTGTCCCTCATGGAGGTCATACACTAGGTCCCTGAACTGAAAACATCCTTCGATTGTGTGCCCCGACTGCCTGTGGAATATGTAATACTTTGTTTGATCAACGGCTGTGTTCCAAATGGGCCGTTCCGGAGGAAGTTGTATAGCATTTACTAACATGAGAGCCGAGAAGATATCCGTGAGGGTTTCTGGCAAGGGTGGGTATTGTGCCCTTTTAGGAGCCGGAGGCTTGCTGTTGTTGTTGTTATAGCCGTTGGGTGGAGGGACATTGTGATATTGCAGAGGTTGTGGTGCTTGTTGTGGTGCGACGGAGGTATTTTGTGGAGTGGTGAAGGCAGGCGGAGGGTTTTGTGGAGTGACTTGGAAGCTTTGGGGAGCGGGGTTCTGTGGAGGGGAAAGTAACGGCTTAAACTTGCTAGTTCGTTTGGATCCCCTCGGTAACAGGCCCTTGAGGTTTCTTATGATACTTCGGCTTTTGATTTTCAAAGAGCGAGTGTAAGGGGGAATCCTTGAACTGAGTTTGAATAAAGCGTGCTCGGTTGTAAAGTTGATGCATGTTGGCTATATCATTCATGGCTAGAATGTTGCGGAAGGTCGGAGTGACGTTTGAAATAAGCAATTTGACCTTCTCTTCCTCCGGAATGTGGCCGGGCACTCTAGCGGCCATCTGCCTCCATCGGTCTGCATAGGTAGCAAATTCCTCATCAGGCTTCATCTTTTCGGCCACCAGATCTGTAAATGAATATTCCGGGCCGACTCTATCTTGGAACCTCTGAATAAACTTATCTTTTACTATCTTGAAACTCTCGGCATCTTCCAGTGGCAGAGAATAGAACCATTCCAGTGCAACACCATCCAGCGATCGGCAAAATAGATACGCCATGAGGCGATCATCGTGCTGAAATTGAGCCGACTCGTATAAGAAGTCCCTTACATGAACAAAAGGATTGTTGTTCCCATCATACTTTCTATAGTTGGGGAGCTCGGACTGTGGAGGGAACCGGATGTTCTGAAAACTCGGGACTAGAACGTCTGCCAATGACTGAGGGCCAACCCACTTTTGAAGGAAATCGAGTTGCTACTGCATGGCGGCCCATTTATCAAGCAACTCCTGCTCTCGGGTGGGAGCAGGGACAAAAAAGGATGAATTTTGGGGAACAGAAGGGTAAACAGATGGAGGAGACGGTCCATAAGAGGGATGGTGGATCGAAGGGTGACCCACATTAGACTGGACCTGGGCTGCCCCTTGCTGAGGGCGCATAAAATCATTGGGACCAAGAAGAACTTGCGGCATAGCTGGGCCTGAGATGTGATGATCCAACGGGAAAGAAGGAGGCATAACTGGGTTGCCCTTATCAAGGCACTACTGGGCCGAACCAGAAGACTGGCCCATTTCAAGATTGGAGAAGCGGAGGGTCCTAGGTTGGACCGGAGTGAGATCAACGGGCTGCGCAGTGGGTCCATCGGCTCTAGGTTGAGCGACGGACGGATTGGAATGACCAAAGACAATAGGAGAAGGCGGGGTGTTGGACCCCTGCATAGCCTGATAGACCGCCAGAAGTTGGGCCGAGTCTAATTGAGCCATCATCTGAAGGACAGAATTGGCGGAAGGAAGAGGAGGATTTTGAGTGGATGGAGCAATCTGCATAGGGATGGAAGATGAGGGAGGAAGGGGTTCCTCCCTGGGCTGGAACGAGACAACCCTAGAGGGATCCTCTAGAAGCCCTTGCGGGAGAGACTCCTCTTGGGACCGAGGAAGATCAAAGGAAGCCATGGTAGATTCGAAGAGTGGGTTGAAATAGGATGAGGAGAGGGACTCACCCCCGGGTAATGATGCTTCTAACGGATGGAGGTGACTCCACATGCAACGGACAACCTTAACAAGACGCAAACAACACACAACAATCACATAATAAGTGACCAAACATAGACGATTCTAGCGAAGATGTAAGTGAAAAAGAAATGAAGACACTCCAAGTCAACCAAGTTGCTTAAGATGATGCCACAAGATTTCTATGATTTCTCTTTTGGAACTTTAGTAGATTGATTAAAAATGTGCTCTCGACAATGGGTTCCTAATAGGAGAGGGGTGTAAGGCTTGGTTTGACTTTAAATGTTAATCACTCCTTCACTTATGCAACCCTAGACACGGGGTGGAAAGGTACAACCGGCTCGGCGTCCGTGTGGGAATCCATGGCTCGCGGAGACTTATGGAGGTCCCTAGTGTGATTTCCTAGTCGGCCCCAAGGAATATGGAGACGAGAGGTCTGCACACCAAGGTAGGAAAATGCAATCTAATGTATGAAAATATGAATGAACCTATGCGCACCGGAGTGCATGCAAATTCTAACCTATAATCTAGCAAACAAGTATGCACACAATGATGTAGATAAGTAGATCAACCAGGGAGGAGACCAGATAACACCCAAGCACAAAGATCATAGTAGAAACTACGGAAAGAAAATGCACCTCGGGATGCGTACCTATCTGGACTATGTAACGGTCTAGGGGACCTGCGTTAGAGGAAAGTGACGGTCGAAGGCCAGACCGTCAGAAGTAGTGTAACGCAGGAACTGCAGACCGTTAGAGGAGCCAGGGAACTAGAAACAACAGAAAATAAAAGTGAAATCTGGGGAAAACCAAGACAAGGAAATGATGGCAGGTTTAACAGAGATCAAAACACGATTGGCACAAGTTGTCCCACCGTGATCGCCAAAAAAACTGTTGATTTGTTTTCTTCCTTTTGTTTGTGATATGAAGAATGACAAATATAATGAGCAAATAACAACGATCTCAATCAACCTATGAACATGTGAACCATGAACCTAGGTAATAAGAACAAGCTCTAGCATGGGCAATGCTATCTCAATCAAACTAAACTGAATAGGGAAAGGAAAAACACACATCGGGGCGTGGAGCAAAGGAATAAATGAAAACACACCGCGTGGGTGGAACAAGCAAAAGAAATAAGAGATATGAGAAAGAGAAAACCAATGCCCAGTACTAAGAAAGAATGTGATCGCCACCAAGGTAAACACAAGCCAAAGACTTGAGAAATACTTTAGAATAGGAGGATGATGCACCCGCCCACGGGAGAGAGAAATCAATAGGAAACTGTAGCTCTTATGAATGTAACGGCCCAGCACCTATGCGTCACAGGAGTGTGACGGTCGCCCGATGAACCGTTAGAGGAACCTGACGTGCCTGATGAAGACCGTCAGAGTGTCTGCAGAACAACCTCGTGAATCCTTCAAACTCAAAACCTTCCAGCCGGCCAGAAAGCTTGGGCCTCACCTTATGAACCCTATAAACCTGCCAAAGAACGTAGAACACAAGAAAATAATCCCAGATTAGCCTTTCACACAACGCAGCATCAATTCTCAAATGAACTTAATATCATTCAAAAGGAAAGGGGAATACCGGGGGAGTTTGGTTTTTTAACCCCTCTGGGCGTTTTAAAAGATAGGAAGGATGTTTAGATGATTGAAACAAGTGGAGGAATGTGGAATAAGGAGTGGGACAATGCTATGATGCAAAGGAGGAGGGAAGAACACAAGTTTGCCAATGATTGACTTAAACACTTGAAATCAAAGTACTCCCTTGACTGAGATGCAGATGGACGCAGAAAATCAATTCTCCTTGGTTGAATGTGGCTCCAGAATGCGGCAGCACTTCGACGCAAACTCCAGATTTCTCCTCTCTTGACCATGAAGTCAAGGGTTCTATTTATAGACCCTCAAACTCTCCGGTCGAGCAGAGGATAATCTAGCTAAAAAGGAGGATGATTCTTAGCAAACTCTTGAAGATAATACTCCCAAGAGTCCTTAGAAATAAACAAAAGGTCTTGAGGATCAGATTTGGAAGATAAACCACAAGATCAAACTCTCAACTTGACCACGGAGTAGCAGAGAAGGAGCCAGACCTGCTAGGACTCTCTGTTGGATGTAACGGCTACACGACAGACCGCCACATGAATGTAACGCTTCAGAGGAAGACCGTCACACAACCTTATCTCTTAAGAAGATAAGATCAACGGGAAGAAGTTCTAAACAGTTGGACTCTGAATGAAGGTAACGGTCGAGGGACAAAGCGTCACAATTATGTAACGATCTCCCAACAGACCGTTAGAGACAACGGATAGGCAAATGGATAAGGATTAGAATAGAGGCCTCAAGCTCTAGGACTCCTCAAGATATAACGGTCATGGGCTGATGCGTCAGAAAGATGTAACGCCCCTGTGTTGGACCGTTAGAGAAAATGGTTTCAAAGGATAAGAGCTTTGAGGGTAAGTGCTCTTCAATATGTAACGGCCATGGGCTAATGCGTCATAGGAATGTAACGCGTCTGGAATAGACCGTTAGAGACAATAAGGATCCAAGATTAAAAAGGAAAGCTTGCTAAGCTTTATTAAATGCAAGAAATCAAGGAATCCGACCCAACCAAGGAATCAAGACCCATGAAATAAACCTCCAACTGATCAAGAAGGCTCAATGAAAGAGTGAACAACTCGGAGCATCATATAGAATGAACAACGAGATGACCCGACTTATTGGTCATAAAACGGGTGTCAACAACTATCACCCGGGGGATGCCATAGCGGTAGATGATCGACTTCCAGACGAAACTCCATACGACTGTCTTGGTGATCTTAGCTGTAGTTTCAGCCTCGATCCACTTGGTGAAGTAGTCAATGGCGACGATGGCGAACTTCTTCTGGGCCTGAGCCATAGGGAACGGCCCGAGGATGTCGATCCCCCACCGGGCGAAAGGATAAGGCTCGGCTAGGGTGACGAGCTCCATTACCGACTGATGGACCAAGTGGTCAAATCATTGGCATCGGTCACACTGTTGCACGTAGGCAGAGTAGTCGTGCTGGAGAGTGGGCCACCAGTAACCCTACCGAAGCAGGATCTTGGAGAGTGACCTTCCCCCTTGATGCGCTCCACACAAGCCTTCGTGAACCTCTTGAATCGCTCGGCTGGCTTCGTCAGTACTGATGCACTTCAGAAGGGGACCGGAGAAGGATCTGCGGTATAAAGTGCCATCCAGAATGACGAATCACCGAGCTTGGTATTTCAATCTCTGGGCTTCACGAGGGTCGGGAGGTTCCTGAGAGTCTTGGAGCCACGATAGATAGGGGGTACGCCAGTCGCTTGGGGAGGCTGAGTCAACAGCCATGAGCTCCGAATCAATGCTCGGTCGCTCTAGCTCTTCGAGAAGGACCGATTGAGTACTCTCGGAGTCAAGAGAGGAGGCCAGCCGAGAGAGGGCGTCCGCTCGGGAATTTTCCTTTTGAGCTATTCGGACTAACTCAAAACTCTCGAACTGTTGTGCCACGGTTTTGACCAGCCGGAGATATTTGATCATCGATTCTTCCCGAGCTTCGTAATTGCCGTTGACCTGGCTAGCGACCAGTTGGGAGTTAGTGTGAATTCTGACTCGCTCAGCCCCCAACCGTCGGGCCATGCGGGCTCCCGAGATAAGGGCTTCGTACTCGGAGGCGTTGTTGGATGCCTGGAAGTTGAACTTCAAGGCGTATTGTAACTCTGCTCCCTCGGGGGACTTCAGGATGTTGTGCCCCTATGGTCACTTGAGTTCATATGGTCACTTGGGTCATTCGACATCATTCTATGGTCATATGAGTTCTAATGTATTCTTGGTTTTGATAATGGCTAAACACTATTAGTCATTGATGTTTTTCACCTTCATGTGATTGACATACGTGATGTTTTTGTTCATGACAGGTGTGCCAATGAATGGACAAGGAATCAAGTGGAAATGGTGAACGTGAACGCTGAATGTTGCGCCCTCGCACGCGGATCGACCTGCGTGGTCAGGTCGCGGGGGTCAAGGGGGCAGCGCCCCTTGCGGGGGTTTCCGGGGGCGGAGCCCCCGGAATAAAATTTGATTGAAGACTCAATAATAAAATCTTCAAGAGAGTCAAGGAAGATGCCACGGACATGACCGGGCTGCTAAAGAAGTTGAACGACGGAGCTGACGCGGATAACGGACCAACCCGGGATGGGCCAGGTTCTGCCCAACTGGCGGTCGACCGCCAGCACAGGGGCGGTCGACCGCCCCAGCCAGGGATCCCAAGTCTGCACGTCTTTCAGTGGCGGTCGACCGCCAGCCAGTGGCGGTCGACCGGATTTCCCAGGGATCGCTCGTTTGCAGGTGTTTCAGTGGCGGTCGACCGCCAGGAGCCTTAGGTCGACCGCCAGCCCTGAGCCATCAATTGTTGACTTTGTTTCCAACTTCGAAAAGGGCCATTCAACATTGATTTGTTTAATCCTAAAGACACCTAATCCCCCACAAATTGTGGATCTGGTCTAGGGGGTGTCCATAGACCATTCAAGGTCTATAAAACTCTTGTAAGAGGGTTAGAAACCCTAATCCTTCAAGGGGCTTCTTGTGAGATCTAGGGTGGTTGCAAGAGAGCTTGGAGACGAGCTACTGTTCACGTGAACAGTAGTTCGTGAAGGTGTTCTTCATCCAATCAAAGGGGAATCAAGCTCAAATCAAAGCCAGCAAACCTCAAGGAAGATTACATCAAAGCAAGGCTATCAAAGTGATCCAAGGAAGCTGGTTTGATTCAAGTTCTTCAAAGGAAATCATCTTCATCCATTCAAGTTCTTTCCACCTCATTCAAGGTGATATTTCAAGCATTCAAACTCCTAGAAGCTAAAGAAGCAATCAAGATTCAAGGTAGCTTCATCATCTCCTTCATTCATTCAAAGAAATTCAAAGAGAAGATCAAGAGAGAAGAATTGAAGGAAGAGGTACTGTTCACGTGAACAGTACTCCGTGAAGAACATTCATCCAATCAAGGGTGAATCAAGAAGATTGAGTTGAAGCCAAGAGGAGCCTTGCTGCTGATCAACATTTCATACAAGGGCCAATTCATTTTCACTCATAACTCAATCTCTTGTATTAGTTCATTCACATTTGTTTCATTTTCATTATTGTTTAAACATTGAAAGTGTGATTCATCCCTACCGGTGGTTAGTAGGAAGGTAATTGGAGGGTGTTCCAATTTGCGGTTGACATCCCTACCAGGTGGTGAGTAGGAAGGCAATCGGTGGTTTCTGATTTACGGTTCTGTGCGCTGCACAAGTGAAGCCTCACCGGGTTTTGGTGAGGGGTGGACGTAGGGCTGAGGATTCAGTCCGAACCACCTTAAAATCCTATCTAGTGTGGTTTGCTTGTGTGATTGATTCGTTCTAGGTGCATGCTTAGGATCGAATTGTTATATATCTTGCTTATCTTACTAAGCAAATCATAACGCACTTGGAAGCTAGTTTCTATTCCGCTGTAATTTATTTTAACTAGCTATATAGAGGGCCACATTGCGAAAAGTGGGGCTGATCTATTCACCCCTCCCCTCTAGATCCGCTGTCCACTACACAACACAGGAGGTTACCGGCGCCTCTCCCGGCCAAGTTGGAGGATCCGTCGATGAACAATTCCCAGGTTGGCTCGGGCGCGGACGGAGATTTTTCTTCGATCGGGATGGTGCTCTCGGTGATGAAGTCAGCGAGTGCATGTCCGTTGATAGCCGAGCGAGGCCGATATGATATATCATAGGCCCCGAGCATAATGGCCCAGTTGACGAGGCGTCCTGAGGCTTCAGGGTGAGCGAGGATCCTCTTCAGTGGTTCGTCGGTCAACACGATGATGGAGTGTCCTTGGAAGTAGGGTCAGAGGCGCTTGGCTGAGGTAACCAATGCTAGCACGAGTCTCTCGGTTGTGGGGTACCTTCTTTCAGCCTCGTTGAGCACCTTACTGGTGTAGTAGACCGGTCTCTCGACTCCCAAGTCATTTCTGACCAGGACCGAGCTAACTATGGATGGAGTTGCCGAGAGGTAGAGATGTAAGGCTTCACCTGGAACAGGCTTGGATAGCACCGGGGGCGAAGCTTGGAACTCCTTCAGCTCAGCGAACACCTTTTGGCATTTCTCGTCCCATGCGAACGTAGCAGATGCCATTTTGGGCCCCCTCAACAGTTTGAAGAAGGGTAGGCATCGTTCGGCCACACGGGACAGGAATCGGTTGAGCGCAGCAATGCGCCCGGTAAGGCGTTGAACATCCTTGGTTCAGGTGGGCGGCCGCATGTCCAGGATGGCCTGGACCTTGTCGGGGTTGGCCTCGATCCCACGCTGGGTCACCAAGAAACCCAGGAATTTCCCAGACCTCACTCCGAAGGCACACTTGGCGGGGTTTAGCTTCATGTTGTACCTCAAGAGAGTGTCGAAGGTCTCAGCCAGGTCAGTGAAGTGGTCCTCGGCCTTGGGGGTCTTGACGAGCATGTCGTCGATATAGGCCTCGAGGTTCCGGCCAAGCTGTCCTTCGAACATATAGTTGAACAGCCTCTGTTACGTGGCTCCAGTGTTCTTCAGCCCGAAGGGTATCCGGATGTAGCAGTATACGCCGAAGTCGGTGATGAAGGCAGTCTTCTCGATATCTTCTAGATCCATTCTGATCTGGTGATAGCCTGAATAGGCATCTAGGAAGCTGAGTATCTCGTTGCCCGAGGTTGAGTCAACTAGTTGGTCGATGCTCGATAATGGATAGCAGTCTTTTGGTGTGGCTTTATGCAAGTCGGTGAAGTCCACGCACATTCTCCACTTTCCCGAAGCTTTTTGCACCAGGACGACGTTAGCCAGCCACGTCGGGTACATGACCGATCTAAAAAGACCAATCTTCTGTCCCTTGGTGACTTGTTCTTTGATGATCATATGCTTCTCTGGCGCGTGCTTCCTTCTGCATTGTTGTACGGGCTTCACGGTCGGGTCAAGGTTGAGTTTATGCACTACTGTCTCTCCTGGTATCCCGAGGAGTTGATCATCAAACCATGCAAAGACTCAGATATACCCAGAAAGAAATTCTTTATATTGCTGTTGAACCTCAGATGGTAGGTCGGCTCCAATCTTTACTCCTAGGGTCGAGACATCGTTTAGGAAAACCGTTAGCAACTCGCCTCCAGGCTCGGATGTTGCGGGTTTTTACTTGACTTCCCGAGGGCCCTTGTTTTTCCCGTCCGGCCTTGTGGCTTCGACCGAGATATTATAGCACTTTCTGGCCAGCGCCTGGTCGCCCCGGAATCGCCCCACCCCATGTTTAGTGGGGAACTTCATTTTTTGGTGATAGGTAGAGGGCACCGCTTTCATTCGGCTAAGGATCCCCCAGCTGAAGATTGCGTTGTATGCCATCATACCCTTGATCACTATGAAGTCCACCATAACCGTAACGGTTTTGGGTGGGGTGTCGAGAGTAACTGGCAAGCTAAGGGCTCCCTCGGGATAAGTGGCCTGGCCATTGAACCCGCAAAGGGGGGTTCAGATTGGGTGGAGTTTAGATGGATTCTCCCTCATCTTACGAAAACACTCATAAGACAATACATTAAGGGCGTTCCCATTGTCAACTAGAATCCTCTCTACATTATAATGGTTTATCGTAGCCGATATAACTAGGGCGTCGTCATGTGGGGTAGTTAGCCCTTCCAGGTCTTGGTCGGAGAAGACTATGACCTGTGGCTCACTTGGCGGGGCCATGGGAGGCTCTGTGGCTCGACTCGCCCGCTCAGCATGACGCTTCCTTCCTCGGCTGATGGCTCCTACTTATGCAGCTCCTCCAACGATGACATTGGTGTGGACCCCGCGAGGGGCGTTGTCGATCTCCTCTAGGGCGCCTTGGTCTTCCTTATGCCCGGCCACGAATCGGGTGTTGGGTTAGATGGACGCAGTCTATCTCCACAGAGTGTGGATCTAGAGGGGGGGTGAATAGATCAACATGCCTAATTTAAAACTATTGTAAGTTCTAAAGCGGAATTTAGGCAAACATCGGTTAAGCTAAAGGAAGAATGTTAAGCAAAGGGTCGACCCATGAAAGCCATTCACCATATCTATATATCGAAAGCTAGACATGAGCATGAGCGATGAAACCAAATAAGCTAAGCAAGAATTCCCATCACACACAGATCAAACAAAAACACAAACACACTGCACACACAATTTTTAGGTGGTTCGATCAACGACCTATGTCCACCCCACACTAAACCGAGTATGACTTCTTGCTGCGCAACACAGCTTGCGTCCACTGGGCTTTACAGCTTGGCCAAACAATCCGCTGATACACAGCTTCACTGGGCACTACAGCTTGCCGACCAAAGGATCTGATCCTCTGCAACCGTTGGGGAAATACAGCTTAACCCGTCCAGTGGAGACTACCACTGCAACCGCTGACGCACAGCTTGAAGAAACAATGTTCGGAATTGAAGGACAGAATCAAAACGAAAAAGCAAGACCCAAAAGCAATGTAGCTCTAAAGAGCAAAGCTCAGCTCTGGTTTTAAACCACGAGACTGAGATACAAACTCTCTCACTCTCACTCTCAATCAGCTCTCTCTCAACTCAATCTCTCTCGATCTCTTCTTCTCTCTTTTTCTTCTTCTTCTCTGTATCTTTTCTCTAAGTGGATCGAAGGAGCCTTGCTGCTTTGGCTGTATAGACTTTCTATCATTCTCTTCGATCTCACTTCTTCTGTGGAAGAAGGCATTTATATAGCAGCAACAGCAGCAGCAGGCGTTTGCTCTCCACGTTTCTCGCCAAAGCGTTTGGACCACGTGGCAGCATCCAATGGAGTGTCAGAACACGTGTCCTCATCTGGATACCTTGTTCTTCTCGGATCACGAGCCAGGTACCTCGGATCACGTGCCCTTCATTTGTCTCTGCATTCCCTGTCAGACAGACAAGAACATATTCAGTTTAACTGTAAACCCTGTACAGGCTTTGCAACCACGAGTGCAATGCAAAGTCTGCACAACGCAGTGTATAGACTCAATGATCGTAAAGGCTTCATGAGAAGGAAAGCAGTGTATAGACTTAGTAAATATAAAGGCTTCATAAGAAGGAAAACCAGTGTACAGACTTGCCCAAAGTATAGACTTTATATAAAGAGGCAACGGCTGTACATCCTTCCTATATGAAGCAGCCACTGTACATACTCAAGGTGAAGACCAATGCCAATGTATAGACTTTACTTAAGACAACGGACTCGAGTGCAGTGTACAGACTTGACTATGCTCACCCAATACCAATGTATATACTTGATGCTCAAAGAGTGGCTGTACAGACTTGATAACGATGCAGAACGAACGGATGTACATACTTCATGTGAAAGCCCAATGTACAGACTTTGAAGAACAAGCAGCTACAGTCCAATGTGTGGACTTGTCGTTCACTGGTGAGTGTACAGACTTCGAATGAAACACCAATGTGTAGACTTACCACCGACCATTGTGTAGACTTGAAGAAGTGAGACGATGGCTAAGACACTGTACAATCGGATGTATAGACTTTACTTAACACAGTCCGATGTACAGACTTGGAATTTCAACTGAAGGGTGTATAGACTTGAGCAAACAGTCCAGTGAATAGACTTGAATAGCTGAGGCCAGTGTACAGACTTGCCACCGACCAATGTGTAGACTCGATCATCATAAGGCACAGTATAGACATCAACTCTGCACATCGAATGTATAGACTTCAAGTGTGAAGACCATTGTATAGACTTTGGATTCGAAGACCAATGTGCAGACTTTGGATTTGAAGACCAATGTGCAGACTTCAAGTTTCACTGTGGATGTACAGACTTTAGGAAATCAAGCGATGTGTAGACTTGAAGCTCCACGATGGATGTATAGACTTCAAATATCACTATGGATGTATAGACTTCAAATATCACTGTGGATGTATAGACTTCAGGAAATCAAGCGATGTGTAGACTTGAAGCTCCACGATGGATGTATAGACTTCAAATATCACTGTGGATGTATAGACTTCAAATATCACTGTGGATGTATAGACTTCAGGAAATCAAGCGATGTGTAGACTTCAAAGAAGTTGGCGATTCAATGTACAGACTTGATGAAGCGAAGCCAATGTACAGACTTGAGTGTAGCTAAAGCCTTGATCGTAGGAATAGGCTGGACTGTATAGACTTTAAGCTTCAAAAACGAATGTACAGACTTCACTTAAGAAACGTAGGGAAAGACTCCAATGTATAGACTTTGTCTTGAACGAAAGTTAGTGAAGAATGAATAGACTTTCACGATGTGTAGACTTTGGATACGTGAAAGCTACAGTGAAGGAATGTACACACTTGACCAATTCAAAGGTGAATCGAGTGTACAGACTTAGTGCGTTGATGCTGTAACATGAGCCAGTGAAATGCGTTGACGCTGTACACACTGAGCCTAATACATGCATGCGACTGACGCTGTACAGACTTTGCCTAAGATAATGTAAGCGACTGACGCTGTACACACTTAGTCTAAGACGTTGTATAGACTTAGCCTAAGACATGCATGAACTGATGCTGTATAGACTTTATCTAACATGCACAGTGTATAGACTCAATGGATTGAAGAGTTTCTAGTGTATAGACTCAATCTAAACAAGTCAGCTAAAGGAGTCGATCCATCAGAGGATGCGTCGACCCATGACAGTGAGAAATGCAAACAGCAGTGTATGAAATGCAAAGAACACATAGTCAATCTGAAAGAGCAATTTCATCAAAGCAAGAGCAGTTGCCAATCAATCAAAACAATGGTGTTGCCAATGAAATAAAGCAAGTGTCAACATCATCAACATGGAGGGGTCACAACATCGGGATAGGTGTCCCTGGCGGACGCGGCGCTCGATCTCATCTTGGAGCTGGCGGCAATCTCCGGTGTGATGCTCGTGGTCGCTGTAGAACAGGCAGTGCTTACTACGATTGCGGCTCTTCGACCTCATTGGCTCGGGTTGGTGGAGGAGGCTCGAGCCATTGATGTCTTCATAGATCTCGTACACCGGGGCGGTTAAGGGAGTGTACTGCTCATATTTCGAGGACGATTCCTTGTGCTCCATGTCTCGGTTCCACCTTTTTCCTTGGCCCGAGCTTGGCTCGGGTGCTCGCTTCTTGTCCCCCTCCCGACCTGAACCGGTTGCACCTCGGCATGCGCTGAGAACTTCTTCGCACTCAGCATGGCATAAAGCCAGAGTCACTAGCTCAGCAAGGGTCGAGGGAGGGTGGAGGACAAGATCGCGGGGGAGGTTCTCGTCACGGGTGCCTCCGGTCAGCGGGGTTATGGCCGAGGCAACATCCAGACAGGAGATTCTCAGGGCTTTCGATTTGAATCAGTTGATGTAAGCATGAAGTCTCTCCCCCTGCTCCTGTTTGAGAGCCAATAGCCCCGCTACCGACCTTGGGGGGCCACTGCCGGTGAAACTCTCCTTAAATAATTGCCCGAATTATTTGAAGTCCCAGATGGATCCGGGGACGAGGGCCCGAAACCATGCTTGGGCGCCTTGGACCAGGGTGGTCACGAAGGCTCGGCACTTAATGGCATCGGACGCCCCGTGAAGGGTCTTTAGGCATCGAAGCTGTCGAAGTGGTCGGCCGGGTCACCCTGGCCATCGTAAGACTTGAAGGTCGGAATGGAGATTCTGGGAGACATCTCTGCCTTCAAGATATAGTCAGAGAATGGGGATTTCTCCTCATCCTCTGCTGGGGAGGTCTTCTGCAAGGCATGTAAGGTGCGCTCCTGCTCTGCGAAGTGCCTATCGAACTCTCGCAGCCGGAGGGATAACTCTGGCTACCGTTGCGCGGTGGGGCTAGGGGGGCGTGATGGTGGGCTGTCCTGGCATTCCCCAAGGACTTCGGTCTATGGGTGTGGACGGCGTGCCCCAGGTTTTCCCCTTTTCGGCATGGAGGAGGCCTCTTGCTCCGGAGGAGGGGCTTGTGAAGGTCCTCCTGGCCTGTTGCGAATAAGACGTTGTCCTTAGAGGGTGAAGTGGCCTCCGGTAGTGTGTTGGGATGCATCTCCACGGGGAGGGCTTTCCGGAGGGTCGCGTGACCTTCCTTCCCTGGCCGCCTGAGTCCTTATGAGTTCCACGAGGTCGTCCAGTTTTACGTTGAGGGCTTGGAAAGCGTCAGCACCCTCGTTGGATGGTAGCTCCACCGCCGTGTGTGGATGTGGTTCGTCAGCTGGGGTGCTGGCGTTGGAGGGGGGTTCTGTGCGGCCTTAGAAGGGCCCTCTCCCCCCACCACTATGGCTTTCCCCCTATCGCCCGTGGATCTCCTCCCTGTACTTCTTCACACCATGTTGGCTCTTTGATCGTTTCCCACAGACGGCGCCAGATGAAGAGGGGCGATCTCACGCTGGTCTTGAGCTGGAGGAGATGATCAACGAACAGTGAACTGCAAGGAAGGGAAATGGATCAGGGGGCCCAAGGATGGTTCCCAGGGGAAAACCCTCCGATGCCTAAGTCAGTAGAGCAGTGGTGGAAGCTATGAAGGGAGGAGGAAGGAGATGCATGAGATCCCTCTCCACCAAGGTGGTGAAGTGGTTCCTACTTAGAGAATTTTAGGCCTATGTTGGTCTTACCTTTCGCTGGAGGGAGTCCCAGGTTTAAATAGTGCGCCAGCCTTATGAGTCCCGTAAGCTGAGGAGTTTCAGGCGGGGGTTACGTCCTCGATGTGGGTTCTTTACGTCCTCACCGTGGGCTCTTTATAGCCTTGAGGATTCGTGGGCTCCCTTATCCTCGTAACTCCTGCTCAGAAAGGGCTCTCAACGGTAGCCTGGATAAGCAACCGCCGGTCGACCCAAGCATGAAGAGTGCCAGCCCTGTCCTGGGTGATAGGCATAGCTCGGGTGAGAGTCGGTCGGAGTGGGCGCTGAGCGCTAGCCTTTATCTAGATGAGGGGAATAGGTCGAGCGTGGGTCTTCCTCCGACCGGACCGATGCTCGGCCTTCCGAGCCTAATGGTCGCCTAGGAAGTGCTTGATCCCGAGTGAACTTATTGGGCTTTTATGCTAAGTGGGCCATGCGGGGTGGTCACTTAGATGAGCTGGGCCTCGTTTGGTCTCGCTGGACCTATTTTGGCCGCTCTTAGATGGGCTACAGAAATCCCCCTCTCCAATACTAAACTGTGTGATATACCAGGAGTACGTGGGGGAGGATCTCCTCAACGCAAGGGTTCATGTTCCAGATAGGCGTAGCCTAACTTTCCCACTAAGCCTTTTGATATACGCCTGACAGAATGTAGCTAAGCTAAGAGAAGTTTAACTAGCATGCATGTTAATCTACGTTAACTACTAGTTTAGCTAGATCTTGAGAACACCTACATTTTTTTGACATAAACATGTAGAAGGAATAAGAAGGTAAGCTTCTCTGCAAGGTTCTCCAGTAGCAGGAGGAAGAACCCCTTCACGTATGCTCCTGGAAAGACCCCCTTCTGTTGACAATCACCTTCTAACCTTAGGAGGTTGTGTATAATTATAGGGAAGGAAAGACAAGAGGGTCCTTTGCCAGGGAAAATGAAGCAATTGATGCTTCAATCCATGGATTCCACTGTCGGGTAAGAGGGCCCGTTGCCAGCAAAATGGAGTTGTTCAGGATAGGATGACAGGGATGGTTTTCTATTTTCTCAAGGAAGTCGCGCCTCTCCCAGCAGGCATGATTTAGGTGAATAGCGCCTGAGTGTAGGGTGCTATATCCTCTGGTCCTTTCCAAGAAAATAGCGCCTCTCTAGGCAGCCGTTATTTATGTGAATAGCGCCCCTTGAAGTGGGCGCTATATTCTTGAGTTTATATATATGTATATATTTTTACTACAGGGGCTCAGAAATGGCGCCTGTGACCTGGGCGCCCTTTCCGGAAATAGCGCCCAGGTCATGGGCGTGATTTTTCCTAGGTGCATTATTATGTACTGTCCATTGATGTTACGTATCTAGGCTAGTGGTTACACTAATAATTGGTTAGTGGATTGGGTTGGTGGCATGAATAGTATTTATGAATAGTAAATGAATAGTGCATATGAAATAACGCCCATATAAGGAGTCGTTATTTCATGTGAATGGTAAGGAATAGTATAGGTGAATAGTTCATATGAAATAACGCCCCTACGTGGAGTCGTTACTTAGAGTCACTATTTCGATGAATAGTAAAGAGTCACTATTTCTATGAATAGTGCCACTTTTATAAATAAAAGAATGTTTTTGAGGCAGATACGTGGATGGGTAGAGAAAAATATAAGGAATCTAGCGGTATGCTCACGCATTAGATTAGGTATCATGATTCACATTTATTAAATTTTTAGCATGGATGATTTATATACTAATTTAGAAGTCACGATTGTTTATTCAGTCGTGCTTCAAGAAAATGGCACCTTAGTGAAAGGCGCTACTATTTATGGTGAATAGTATTTTTGAATAGTAAATGAATAGTAAGTGAATAGTAATGAATAGTATTTTTAAATAGTAAAGTCTATTACGTAAAGGGTGGCATATTTGTGTAATGACCCTTATGGGATGTTCTAACTTTTTGTTTAACCTTACTATAGAGTTATCTAAAGTTTTAGTTATTTGGAAAAAAGTATATTAAATTTTTTTTCCTCATTTTTATACGGGGTGCTACACGGTGTCTGGGTCACACGCTCCTTGATATCCTTGAATGCAGCAGCGGCGACCTTCGTCCATACAAATGTGCCCTTCCTGATAGCCTCTGTGATCGGGGCAGTGATGGAACTAAATCCGCAGATGAAACGACGATAGAACGTCGCGAGGCCATGGAAGCTGCGGACGTCATGGAGCGTGCGGGGCACCGGCCACTCAACAATGGCTCGAAATTTCTCCGGATCAGCAGAGACCCCTGTACTAGACACAATAAAACCCAAGAAGGAAATCTATGGAGTCATAAAAGCACACTTTTGTGGGTTTGCATACAATTGCTCTTGCCTCAAAAGTAGACAGACCTGTTGCTGATAGTCTAAGTGGTCCCCCGTAGTGCATCTATAGATGAGAATATCATCAAAATACACCACGGTAAAGACTCCAATGAAAGGTCGAAGGACCTGAGTCATAAGTCGCATGAAGGTGCTAAGGGCAATGGTCAACCCAAAGGGCATAACCAACCACTCATAGAGAACATCCTTGGTCTTGAATGCGGTCTTCCACTCATCACCCAGCCTAATCCTTACCTGGTGATAGCCACTCTTAAGATCAATCTTGGAAAAGATAGTGGCTCCAGCCATCATGTCAAGCATATCATCCAGGCGGAGAATATGGAACATGTACTTCACGGTGATTTTGTTGATGGCACGACTATCAATACACATCCTCCAAGTGCCATCTTTCTTTGGGGCGAGCAACACAGGCACAGCACACGGACTCATGCTATCCCGAATAGATCCTCTCTGCATAAGCTCATCGACCAATCGCTTTAGCTCAGTGTGCTCAGTGGGACTCATGCAGTAGTGGGGAAGATTAGGCAATGAATATCCCAGAATCAGGTCGATAGCATGTTGAATATCCCACATAAGTGGGAGTGCCTTGGGAAGCTCCTCTAGGAACACATCAGCAAACTTCTGTAGAATCGGAGCAACATCGGTTGGGAGTACACCCTTAGACTCTGGCACCACCAAGCAGACCGTGATTGCAAACACATGATTGCCCTTACTAGCCTCCCGCTCCATCTCTCGGGAAATAATGAACATCAACCCCCTAGACGGGGGCTCGCCTGTGCTAGATGAAACAATCATCGCCTGAGTTGGGGATGAGGTACTAGGCCCTGGGATGGATGGTTCTGGGGTGCTAGGGCCAGCAGGACCCTTAACCAATGGACTCCTAGGTTGAGTGGGGTGGAGAGTAATCTGTTAGCCACCATGGTCGAAGGTATAGGTGTTCGACCGGCCATGGAGCGTGGCATCCTGATCAAACAACAACGGCCTACCAAGAATAATACTGCCCACCTCCATGGGAAGGACATCACACCAAATGTCGTCACGGTAGGCATGGAACTACAATGGGACAAAACACTACAGCCTGATTGGAATGGAGGTGGAATCCACCCATGATACTCGATAGGGGCTGGGTGGTCCACGGGGGTAAGACCAAGACGGGAAACAATGCCCATGGAGATATCATTGATGCAACACCTGAAGTCCCGCGATCAATGACACCCAAGAGGGGGGAGAATTGGGTGATTACAAACTTTTTTAAAATTCTTGGCCAAATGAAACAAGTGTGAAGAATAGTCGTAATGAAAAAATAGATCTATATGTAAACACTTGGATCTAATAAAATCTATCGCACTCAACCGATCTTAGGTACGATGGCGGAAGTAAAAATCTGAAGATTCAACTCACACAAGATGTTATCTTCTAGATAAGGTTTACCTTGCCGATCCGAACCTACCTTTTAATATACCCGAGATCTAATATGCGAATGATAAATTATGCTAGATCTAACACAAACAACACAACCAAATAAATCCACGTGAGTGCTGCATAGAATGGGGATAGAAGAAAATGAACAAACCACACAATAGATAGAGATTTTTAGGTGGTTCAGATGCAACAACGGCAACCTACATCCACCCCTCACGATCTGTGAGGATTCCACACTATCTAGTAAAAGATTACAAGATCAAAACACGTACACACATATACGTGAGAAGTTGGAACTCCCACGAAGGTGCACAAGCACTTAATCACAAAGATATGTGAGAACTAGAAGAAACACACATACACACACACACACACACACACACACACACACACACACACACACACACACACACACACACACACACACACACACACAGATCTGCGTAAATCCACACACACACAAGTGTTTAAAAGTACAAGATCACACACTTGAAGCTTGATGAAAAACAAGGCAGAAACACAAAATGAAAAACTCAGATTTAAGCTCCCCCTTAATAGATGAAGATGATCTTGGATGAAAATTCCTCCACAGCTTGATCTTGACTTGAATGGCTTGCAAAATGATCTTGAATGTTTGGAGATGGATGAAGAAGTTCTTCCCTGAAACACTGTTCACGGAGCTACAATGATAGCACTCTTCCTCCCGTTGATAGCCTCTTTGAACTCCCTTTTGTGATTAGGGTTTTTGACCCCAATATGATGTATTTATAGATCTTGGTTGGTCAAGGGACAAGCCAGGGACCAGATCCACAAATCATGGTAAGTTGGGTGACTTTGGGATTAAACAAATCCAATGAAAGGGCCTTCCCACGTTGAAGAACACAAGTCAACAAAAGCTGTCTCGAAGCTGGCGGTCGACCGGCAGGAAGGGGGCGGTCGACTGGAATTTTAAAAAAATGAGGCTTTTCAACGCTAGGAAAATCGATCGACCGGCCCAAGACTGGCGATCGACCGCCACCTGTAAATCCTATAGATTTTTGAACGCTGTTAATTCTGGTCGACCGGCCCATGCTCTCAAGTCGACCGAACTGTGAAAATCCTGTCAAAACAAGTTGTTAGCCTAGCAAATTATATCCATATGATCGATGCTTGAATTAAATCTATGTTGTTATTTATTTCAAGTCCATTTGAGCTTGTTTAAGGCATTTGGAAGGGTATGAACACTCAAGCATAATGCATGATGAAATTAGACCTTATTTGCGTATGAAGGTCGAATTTGATTGCTAATACATGGCACATGATTGAACGCATGTCCTGGGTTTTGTTCTCATCAAAATCACCTTGATATACCCAACAATCTCCCCCTTTTTGATGATGACAAAACTGAAGGGGTATTTAAATACATTGGCATGCCTTTAAGCAATCATTGAAAATTGAGATCAATGGTCGAAATCAAGGCATTTGCTCACATCACATCAAGCCAGCAAACGCAAACCATTCAACACTTTATTTGCCAATTGGGAAAGGAAATGAGACTCAGGAGCCAACCATTTGAGATCAAACACCAGTTGCATTCATTTGATCATTTCATTACAAGGTACATTGATGCGAGAATTATTGTGCCCCTTGTACAAGCTTATGATATTTTGTTTTGATGATAGCAACACAGTGAGAGTATCACAGTGAGCCAGTCAGTGTGTTGTGTATACATTTCCCTGCTGCATTGCATGCGTTCAGAGTTTGTACAGGGTATTTCATGCATGCTATCAAGCCAGCACAAGTCCATACATCCGCATGCTATCAAGTCCCACAGTCTATACATTCATATAGCATGTCTGCACGCTATAAAGTCTGTACAGAGTCTTTGTAGTGTCTGGCTAGCAAGTCCATACGTTGCTCATGCATATAAAGTGTCTGCACGCCATATAGTCTATACATTGCATTGCTGCATCGCTGTATAGACTAAGTCTATACATCCCTGTCGGTTCATGCATCAATTAGCAAGGTCTATACAACCTTCTTGGCACAGGCACGCGAGCATAGTCAGAGCACTCAAGTCTGTACATTCGCCACCATGCATTAAGTCTCAAAGTCTGTACAGCCTTTTGCATTGGACTTAAAGTCTATTCATTGGCAAGTCTGTACATCGGCATGTTCATGCATTCAGCAAGTCTGTACATTGGGCCATCACTTGAAGTCTGTACATCATCCGTCTTACTTAACGTCTCATGATTCAAAGTCCATACATTCAGAGTACATCGTCTCATGCATCGTCTTATGCATTGTCTTCAAGTATGTATAGCGTCCAGCGTCTCACTTAGCGTCTCAGGCTAAGTCTGTACAGCGTCCAGCGTCTCACTTAGCGTCTCGTGGCTAAGTCTATGCATCGGCCAGGCAAGTCTGTACATCGCACGTCTCATGCATCGTCTCAATCAAAGTCTAGACATTGTCTGCCCTGCAGTACACTAAGTCCATACATTAGCACTGTATCATGCACGAACTCTAAGTCTGTACATTCGTTGCGTCTTGTGCAGGCATCACTCAAAGTCTGTACAGCCTGTGTTCACAACACAAAGTCTGTACATCGTTCTGCTTGCACAAACACCAAGTCTATACATTGGCTTTGATTGCACGAGCTGAAGTCTATACACTGTCCACGTGCAGCATTAGCACAAGTCTGTACAGCCTGTGTGCTTCATTCACAGAGTCTGTACATTGCTTCATGCATTACATGAAGTCTGCACACTGTGTGTTGCCATGCTTTAGCTTCGCATTCACGAAGTCTGTACATTGTTCATACATTGCACACAGAGTCTACACACTCGTTTGGCATGCCTGAACATTCATCGTCAACGTACATACTTCACCATATGCATACTGCAGCATAGTCTATACACTCATAACTCTAGCCAGTGGATTCAATGATTCAAGCGTTTCCAAGTCTGTACACGCTTTGTCTTCGCATTGCAAAGTCCATATATTACAAAGTCTGCATAGTGAACATGAAGTCTGTACACGCTTCAAGTGGTAAGTATGTACATTATTCAGAATGTAAAGTCCATACAGCCATTGTGCATTCGTTCTTGATGTATATACTTTGTTTACTCCAACTGATAATTCTATGTCTGACAGGTACTATTCGTGAAGCTTAATGAAGGGCACGTGATCCGAGGTTGGAAGGGCTATCAGGATGATGACACGTGGCCAAAACAATTGGGTGGGAACTGTGGAAGACACGCGCCCAGTGCTGCTCCTGCTGGAACTGCTATATAAGGAAGACTCCTTTGTCTGAAGAAGACTGGTCGAATAGGCAGAAGTCCTGAAGGAAAAGCAAAAGAGCAGAGAGCCCTTTTGATCCAGCAGAAGAGAAAAGAAAGAGAGAAAAGAAAGAGAGTTGAGAGAGAGAAGAGTTGAGAGTGATTTGTTCCTCAGATCGTTGGTTCAAAATCCGATCTGAGTTTGCTCACTTGTTTGAGCTACATTCCCTGCAGGGATTCTTTTTATCTTTTGTTTGCTTTTGTTTTGTTTTTCGAATCTGTTCATCAAGTTGTGTGTCAGCGGTTGTAGTGGTGGACTCCACTGGACATCAAGCTATGTTGCTCAGCGGGCAGAGGAGGATTCCTCTGGACGGGTTAAGCTGTATTCCTCAGCGGTTGTAGGCAAGCTGTGGTGCCCAGCGGTTCAAGCTGTGAGTCAGCAGTAATCCACACTCGGGTTGAGTGTGGGGTGGATGTAGGTCTGGAAGACCGAACCACCTAAAAACCTCTGTCTACTGTGTGATTGCTTTTTGGTTTGCATTGCCTCTTTATTCCAGTACTCTGCGAAGTAGATGTTTGTTTAAGTTCTTCAGCAGTTCTCGTTGGTCTTTGATTTGTGCATTCTATCTGTTTAGTAGAATTTCTCATTCCGCATTTGATTCTGCTACAGTAGTTTTTATCGGGTGTTTGATCTATTCACCCCCCTCTAGATCACCTTAAGCGTCCCAACAATTGGTATCAGAGCCTAACTCTTTGTGCAGGACTAACATCCTAAAGAGGAACGGCCATGGATTCTAGAGGGTTAACAGCAGAGGGACTGTCTACTACGAAGCCACCATTCTTTGACGGATCCAACTTCCCATATTGAAAGAACCGGATGCAGGTCTTCCTTAGAGCCAAAGACTACGAGATCTGGAAGATCATAAGCAAAGGTCCCTATGAGCTACATGAGAATGAGGAATTATGGACCAGAGAAGAAATCAGGAAATCTACTCTGAATTGGAGCGCCATCAACGCCATTCAGTGTGCACTCCATCCCACTGAATTTGATAGAGTGTCATCCTGCAAGACGGCGAAGGACATGTGGGATACTCTTGAGGTCATTTATGAGGGAACGTCTCAAGTGAGAGAGACACGGGCTAATATGCTAGTGACAAAGTATGAAGCATTTCGAATGAAGCCCGGTGAGACAGTGACTGAAATGTATGCTCGTCTAACCATTATAACAAATGGTCTACGAAATCTGGGAAAAGGCTATACCGATCATGATGTTGTGAGGAAGATCCTTCGATCGTTGACTTCGATATGGCATACCAAAGCAACTGTAGTTGAGGAGTCAAAAGATCTTCAAAAGATGAAACCTAATGAGCTGATAGGCTCTTTGATGGCGTACGAGATGAATCTTCTACAAGCTGAAGAGCTCGAATACAAGAAGCCTATTGCTCTGAAGGCCAATCATAGCTGTTCAAAACAGTCCAGATGCAGTGGATCATCCAGTGATCGGAGCCTATCTGGATCGGAGTTTGAAAAGGATGAACTAGCTATGATTACAAGAGAGTTCAGAAGATTTCTTAGAACAGAAGGAAAACATGTCTACAGAATACACCACAGCAGGAAGCATAACAGGTATAAATTTTACCCTGCTAAAAAATCTGATGTTAATGCTTGTTATCATTGCAGGAAGACAGGCCATATGAAGGCTGATTGTCCAGAGTTACAGAAAATGAAAGTAAGACCATGGAAGAAAGCGCCAAAGGGAAAGGCCATGGTCAGTACATGGAGTGATGAGGAAGAAGGCACGCTGAGCACTTCCTCAGATAGTGAGAAACAAGAAAAGGACATCTGCTTGATGGCCAAAAATGGAGAAGAAGAAGATGAGTCTGATCAGGTATCATCCCCTTTCGAGCATTATACTATTTCTGATTGGGAAGATGCTTATGGAGAACTGTTAGATAAAGCTAATGATATTAAGAAGGAAAATCGACTCTTCATAAAGAAAATGAATTCTCTGGTTAATGATAAAACACTTTCTGATAAAGTTGCATGTTTACAATCAGAGAATGATAGATTGAAAAGTGCATGTTCTGAGTTTGATGAATTAAAGCATGTTGTGATTGATTTTAGGAAAGAAAAAGAATTGCTGAAAAATGTTGTTGATGAGTTGAAATTGAAAATTCAGAAGTCTGAAAATGAAATAAAGATTTCAACTGAAAAATATGAAGCTGTCTTGTCTGTGAATGATGAACTAAAGAAAACTGTTGAAAATTTAGAAAATGAAAATTCTGACAAAAGGAAAATCATTGAAAGCATGACCCAAGGAACAGAAAATCTTAATGCTTTGCTAGGGTCAAAAGTCAATTTCAAAAAAGAGGGTCTCGGTTTTAATCCCTCAGCTAAAAAGAGCTTTGAATTGAAAACTATTTCATTCGTGAGAGAAAAGAATAAAGGACCACTCATAAAAATGGTCAATGAAAAATCTGTTTTCAATAATGAAAAATCAAAAGTGTCTAGTGCTAAGGATAGGGGAAAGCAGAAAGTTGTAGAGCCTAGAGCTGCATGCTCTTCTCCCAAGGGTAAGTCCAAGGCTAGTGGTCAGCCAGCTAGCACATCAAAACCCCAGTCCAAGGCTGCTAAGTCTCCACCACCATCAATTGCTCAGAAAAAGGCCCAATATAAGTCAATGCAGAAACCTAGAGAGTCAAAGGTGGCGGGGAGACCAAGTGTAGCTAGGAACCAGTTTGCACATCCCTATTTCCCTCGAGCCCAAGTCTATCATCACATTCACTCACAACCACTTAATAGGTTTAAGTGGAATCCTGTGTATATGAGGTCTAGGTATCAGAATTTCCCCACTCAGCCCTATAGATCTCACCCAGCTAGGAGATGGGATACTCACTTTAGGACATGGAGTCCTAGTCAACATGTGTTCTATGGTCAGCCTAGGACCAATGTGGGCCACAACTTCCAGTACACTCATTGGCCAAGGTACTGGCAGAAAAACAACAATGCTTTTAACAAAATGAATGCCATGACTATACAAAAACCATCACAGCACCAGAAAAAAAAAAGCTAAACCTGTTGGTGCTGAGAAAAAGAAAAATAACAAAAAGAATTCTCAAGCTGTAGAATCCACCAAACCTTCCACTTTCACATAAATGTAGATCCCTAAACAGCTTTTGTCATGTTTTCACTCTCATATGTCTGTTTCTGTCTTGGGGCCCAAACTATCTTGGGTTCCAAAATATGCTCCCTAAGTGTGTTTGCAGGTATGCCTGGTAGCCGGGAACAAAATGATAAAACAGGAATAGCTACTCCAGGCATATGACAAGAGACATGGCCAAAAGTTCTAAAAGCTGAAAGAGATTGGAAGCCTTGTCAACAATCTGATGCAACACTAAGAGTAAAAATAAATCAGTCAGGTAAAGCAGGTAAGTGATTTACCTTCAGAATTGAATTGAGAAAGTCATGTTGATTCGGTTGCTTAATTTCTGATTTTTTCTTCTTGTCTAGCTGATCAGTCTGCATTCCAGACTCAGCTACTGATTTAATTCTGCATAAATTTGATGCTCTTCTTTTGCCATCTATTGCACTGAGTTTGAATGGTTCATTTATTGCATATAGTTGATGCATGTGTCTAATGTCTGCATTTATCATTTGCATCAAGAAAATTGTTCAATGCATATAGGACTGCTTTGCACTGCATATATCATTTGCATAACCTTGGTATATTAAATGGTAAGCTACTAAAAGGCAGAGAAATCTGCCTGTAGGTTCTTACTATGTGTGAGATGGTCCTTGAGACCAGGTTCTTTGCCAAGTACCAAGGGTCAAGTCCTCATGTAGAACAGTGTACTGCATCAAATTTGAAAAATCTGAAAAGAAATGATCATTGCATAGCATATTTCTTGCATCATGGTGTCAGGGGGAGCTGAGAGTTCTGTTCTCGACATTGAATCTTTTTCACTCCGTATAGTCCCCACTCAATTCCTTCATAGTCTTTGACATCAGATGCTCTTAGATCTTATTGCTTATTGCTATCACTGTTTAACAATTGCCATCATTTCCCTAACCTTCACTGAACAACAGCATTGCTTCTGGTTTAGTACATTGAGCTGTGGTTATTGCAATTGTTCATTTATAAGAATTACACTTACAAATTGGAAGGAACTAAAGGTTTAACCTTTATAAATTGAAGAGTTAAGTGTCTGTACTTCAGAACTTGAGATAAAAGAAAACTTTTATAGCTCTTAATCTCTGTCTCATGGTTAGAGTAGAAAAAGTTTTTTTTTTACCTGAATGTGTTAATCTGGAAATATCTAGAAAAGGTAAATAGAGTGTGTACTGGTTTTTAAACAATCACTCTAAAAGAAATAAGGGCAGTAGTAAATAAGATCATCAATGTAAAGAGCTGAACACAGTGACAGAGTAATGGCTGAATTGCACTGAGAAACTGTGATCTCCTCCAAAGAAGTAGGAGAATTCATAAGTCATAAAGTGCTTCAGACTATCTCTGTTCATAGGGTCAAATCTATAGGGGGAGTCTTCACCAAGTAACTAGGGGTACTAGCCTCTGATCAAGGTGTGCCCTTAATGTCAAAGGTGAAAACTGTTCCTTGTAGGTCTTGATCTGAAATAGATCTAGTAGTTTATGCCTAGTAACTGGGGGTACCTACCTCTGATCAAGGTGTACACCTAATGTCAACAGCATAAATGCCACTGGTCTATTCACTTAGCTCAGTTTCTGAAAATTAAAAAAAATGAAAAACAAACTGTTGTAACCCTTTGAAATCAAAAGTCATTGAGTGAAAATTGTTTTTCTCAATACATATTCAAGTTGCCTTTCTTGATCTTCCATGTTTAATCACAAAGGGTATTAATTCTGACTTTTCTATTAAAACCATGTGCCTTAGATTCATTGCTATAAATGGAGTCTATAAACTCTTTTTCAGTGGTCAGCTGCTTTACTCTATCTTTATCACTGTTAAACCTGAATTTTTTTTTAAGACTGTATATTGCCGATTCTTATGCTTTAACAGTTGTTTATAATCATGCTCACCTTCTGAACCATTGCTTCAGCTGTTGTGTAGTGACCCCTTCTTTATTCATGTTCTTTCCCTCCTATCTTCATATTCCTTTCTCAAAGGGGGAGAATCAATTCAGGGGGAGTTATTCATTCAGGGGGAGTTTGAGCTGATCTAAGGGAAATCTGCATGTTGCACTCATGTTTTTCTTTCTTTTTGATCATGTCAAAGGGGGAGAAATTTTGGTTGGTGACTCACTGTCACTTTGTTGCCATCATCAAAAAGGGGGAGAATGTTGTGCCCCTTGCACAAGCTTATGATATTTTGTTTTGATGATAGCAACACAGTGAGAGTATCACAGTGAGCCAGTCAGTGTGTTGTGTATACATTTCCCTACTGCATTGCATGCGTTCAGAGTCTGTACAGGGTATTTCATGCATGCTATCAAGCCAGCACAAGTCCATACATCCGCATGCTATCAAGTCCCACAGTCTATACATTCATATAGCATGTCTGCACGCTATAAAGTTTGTACAGAGTCTTTGTAGTGTCTGGCTAGCAAGTCCATATGTTGCTCATGCATATACAGTGTCTGCATGCCATATAGTCAATACATTGCATTGCTGCATCGCTGCATAGACTAAGTCTATACATCCCCGTCGGTTCATGCATCAATTAGCAAGGTCTGTACAACCTTCTTGGCACAGGCACGCGATCAAGTCTATACATTGCATGAGCATAGTCAGAGCACTCAAGTCTGTACATTCGCCACCATGCATTAAGTCTCAAAGTCTGTACAGCCTTTTGCATTGGACTTAAAGTCTATACATTGGCAAGTCTGTACATCGGCATGTTCATGCATTCAGCAAGTCTGTACATTGGGCTATCACTTGAAGTTTGTACATCATCCGTCTTACTTAACGTCTCATGATTCAAAGTCCATACATTCAGAGTCCATCGTCTCATGCATCGTCTTATGCATTGTCTACAAGTGTGTACAGCATCCAGTGTCTCACTTAGCGTCTCAGGCTAAGTCTGTACAGCGTCCAGCATCTCACTTAGCGTCTCGTGGCTAAGTCTATGCATCGGCCAGGCAAGTCTGTACATCGCACGTCTCATGCATCGTCTCAATCAAAGTCTAGACATTCTCTGCCCTGCAGTACACTAAGTCCATACATTGGCATTGTAGCATGCACGAACTCTAAGTCTGTACATTCGTTGCGTCTTGTGCAGGCATCACTCAAAGTCTGTACAGCCTGTGTTCACAACACAAAGTCTGTACATCGTTCTGCTTGCACAAACGCCAAGTCTATACATTGGCTTTGCTTGCACGAGCTGAAGTCTATACACTGTCCACTTACAGCCTTAGCACAAGTCTGTACAGCCTGTGTGCTTCATTCACAGAGTCTGCACATTGCTTCATGCATTGCATAAAGTCTGCACACTGTGTGTTGCCATGCTTTAGCTTTGCATTCACGAAGTCTGTACATTGTTCATACATTGCACACAGAGTCTACACACTCGTTTGGCATGCCTGAACATTCATCGTCAATGTACATACTTCACCATATGCATACTGTAGCATAGTCTATACACTCATAACTCTAGCCAGTGGATTCTGTGATTCAAGCATTTCCAAGTCTGTACACGCTTTATCTTCACATTGCAAAGTCCATACATTACAAAGTCGGCATAGTGAACATGAAGTCTGTACACGCTTTAAGTGTTAAGTATGTACATTGTTCAGAACGCAAAGTCCATACAGCCATTGTGCATTCGTTCTTGATGTACATACTTTCTTTACTCCAACTGATAATTCTCTGTCTGACAGGTACTATTCGTGAAGCTTAATGAAGGGCACGTGATCCGAGGCTGGAAGGGCTAACAGGATGATGACACGTGGCCAAAACAATTGGACGGGAACTGTGGAAGACACGCGCCCAGTGCTGCTCCTGCTGGAACTGCTATATAAGGAAGACTCCTTTGTCTGAAGAAGACTGATCGAATATGCAGAAGTCCTGAAGGAAAAGCAGAAGCGCAGAGAGCCCTTTCGATCCAGCAGAAGAGAAAAGAAAGAGAGAAAAGAAAGAGAGTTGAGAGAGAGAAGAGTTGAGAGTGATTTGTTCCTCAGATCGTTGGTTCAAAACCCGATCTGAGTTTGCTCACTTGTTTGAGCTACATTCCCTGCAGGGATTCTTTTTATCTTTCATTTGCTTTTGTTTTGTTTTTCGAATCTGTTCATCAAGCTGTGTGTCAGCGGTTGCAGTGGTGGACTCCACTGGACAGCAAGCTGTGTTGCTCAGCGGGCAGCGGAGGATTCCTCTGGATGGGTTAAGCTGAAGTCCCCAGCGGTTGTAGGCAAGCTGTGGTGCCCAGCGGTTCAAGCTGTGAGTCAGCAGTAATCCACACTCGGGTTGAGTGTGGGGTGGATGTAGGTCTGGAGGACCGAACCACCTAAAAACCTCTGTCTACTGTGTGATTGCTTTGTGGTTTGCATCGCCTCTTTATTCTAGTACTCTGCGCAGTAGATGTTTGTTTAAGTTCTTCAGCAGTTCTAGTTGGTCTTTGATTTGTGCATTCTATCTGTTTAGAAGAATTTCTCATTCCGCATTTGATTCTGCTACAGTAGTTTTTATCGTGTGTTTGATCTATTCACCCCCCTCTAGATCACCTTAAGCGTCCCAACAAGAATGAATGCACGACTCTACACATGTGACAAAAAACCAAATGCAGAACTGACACAAAAGATCCTCACATGATGATCATGCATGCAAACATACGAACATACTGACATATATAAATATATAACCTGCACTACTACTTCTCCCCCTTTGGCATCATCAAAAGGGGATAGGATAGACGAAGGGGGACCCAAAAGACACAGGATGAAAAGATACAGACTGGAGGTAGGAAACTAAGAGACATCCTAATTGGTCATCTGCAGGAGGCGGGGCATCTAGTGAAGGAAGAGGCACATAGCCAAGGCGCTGCCGAATATCCGCAAATATGTGTTCATGATGCTGAAGGCAGTGCTGGATATGGGTCAGTTGTTGATCCCTATCATAGTCACGGCGCTGCATGTTCAGGAGAACACGGTTCATAGCATGAAATGCTTCATGTGAATCTTCATGGCTTTGGGTGAGGGTGGTCATGTTGGTGGAGAGAGTGTGCATCTGGGTGGCTAAGGAATACAAAGCTATAGAGAAGGAGTTTGAATGCTGTGGTAAAGATTCCAGCATGGTGCCCATGGTTGCAATATTTTCCCCAAAGGTAGAGAGTTGTTCCCCAAAGGCATCCACCTGAGCTTCCAGCCCAGTGAACTGCCTGTCAAAAGACTCATAGTCTACCCAAGGATGTTGTCCGACCCCTGAGTAGAAGACTCTCCATAATGGTACTGTGGTTGAGGAGGTATCTCTGGATCCATGTGGTGAGGTGAAGGTGGAGGAGGCTGGTCCTCAGCCTGAACTGGAGGGGGTAGTTCCCCTGGATCCTCCTGCTGCTCATGTTCTTGTTCTCCTTCATTGGCCGCATCTTCCCCATAAACGGGCACATCACAACGGAGTTCACCATCCGGACCCCAATAATATCCCATATCTGTGAAAATCTTGTGCTTATTATATATATCATCTTGTCGAACATAAATGAACTGTGCGTCTGCCAAATTGATCCCACCATGGATGAATATGCCGGTCAACTGTGAAGCATAGGGCAGGGATCGTCGCAAATTGGTTCGGCAAGATCCAATGAGAGTCGTCATGAGGTGACCTATGTTGACTTGTATCCCATTCATAACATGGTAAAATAGGAACTTGTGAACCTCTGTCACTTCATTTCTGCTGCCAGTCTTTGGATAAATGAGAGAGGTAAACATATGGTGCAATATACGCTGTAATAGTGGAAAATGATTTGCATTCAATATGATTAAGTTGCTGACACCATGCACGTAATCATAACTAGTCATGGCAAGAAAAGTTTCCTCAATAGCTCCATGACCAAAAACCCATGTCGGCTCCTCTAGCCGCAACTACTAAACCCCGCTCAAATAGATCGGGAGTGATATGAAACTCAACACCTTGAACAACTGTATATAATTCCTCATTTCTTTCGATCAAATTCCCATAAAACTATTGCACTAGATTGGGGTAATATCAGGTATATCTAGTGACAAAATCAGTCCAACCGGGTTGAATCTCAAAGACAGCACATAAGTCAGGAAAAATCTCATTCACCTCATTGAAGTCGACCAACCGAGGGTCGATAATGGGCCGTGGAGGCAGCCGAGGTGCACGGCGAGGTGCAGGTGCCCACTGTGGTGGAGGGGCCTGGGTCTCTCGTCTCTGACCGCTTGGTTTCCCTTGGGCAGGATGCCGAGAACTCCGTCGAGGTGGCATCCTGAACTAGAAAACTCACCGGGAAACCCTTGAAGAATCAATCTCAACCCAGGGGATGAAGATGGACCAGAAGAGCACTCCTAGGGCTTGGAATAGCCTTCTCCACAACTTGGAACCTAGAAGGTAGCTCCACAAATGCACGAACGGCTGAATGGAGTTCATCCCGAAACCGTGACAAACTTGTCGGATCTTGTGCGGGTGGAGGAATGATGAGGTTTAGGGGCTTGGGAGGTGGAGAAATGTGGTTCTAGGGTTAGGGAATGGGGTATGAGAGATAGTGGGGGTGATAGAATAAGAGAATGGGGTAATAGGACCCCTTAAGAGATGTCTCAGTTGAGGTGTCAGCCGGGCCGGTTCGCCGCCATCGGTCGACCGGTGCGGGAGCGGCGGTCGACCGCTTTGGCCAAAAAAATCCCCATTTAGTAATTTTTGTTTCTTTTTCTTTTCTTTTCTTTTTCTTTTTCTCTTTTTTTTGTATGGGGGACCACCATCCGACCTTCTAATTGGAACCATCATCATGAAGTGGAGTGAAGGAGAAGAGATGGAGATTTGAGGAAAGTTCTCTAACTCCCCTTCAAAAGTTTCCTTAGGTCTGGCATCACTGAGTCCACAATTATTTAACCAAAGAAAGTCTGGCCTTAGAAATATTTTTCAAGGAGGGCCATATATATAAATACATTCAAGCATGCAGGAGTGTATGTGAACATACAAGGTATTAAAAGTAAATATATGCAATATGCATGTTCATCTACCCTTGATGCATATGAGTTTCTACAAATGCAATTCTTATCCTAAGTGCAGACCTATGTATGTATGCTCTCACCCTTGCACATCCCAAGTTCTCATCTTATCTTGCTAAATTGATCTTGGTTTAGGGGTTTTGTGAAAATATCAGTTAGTTGATTATGTGTGTCAATAAAATTCAATTCAAAGACCCCTTTTCCAATATAATCTCTCAGAAAATGATGTCGAATGTCAATGTGCATTGTCCTAGAATGTTGAACAGAATTTTTTGACAAGCTAATTGCACTGGTATTATCACACAAGATTGGCACACATTTCATTTCAACATCCAAATCAAGCAATGTATTTTTGATCCAAAGTACTTAGGCTCTGTAACTTCCGACGACTACATATTCAGCCTCGGCCGTTGAGAGAGCTACTGAATGTTGTTTATTAAAGGCCCATGAGACTAGACACCCACTAAGAAACTGGCAGTAGCCACTAGTACTTTTGTGATCTACAATGCATCCTGCATAATCTACATCATTATGCAATCAAATCAAGTAAACTACCGATGGAAAATCACAAGTAAAAGTCTATGGTGCCAATTAAATATCAAAAAATACGTTTAACAACCATTAGATGAGATTCTTTAGGGCATGACTGAAAATGAGCACATAGACATACACTGAATTGAATGTCAGGGGGCATGCTGTGAGATATAGTAGTGATCCGATCATACCTCGAAACAGTGTGGGATCTACGGTTTTACAATTTTCATCTTTGTCTAACTTCAAAGTTGTGGCCATGGGAGTTGACAAAGGTTTTGCTTCAGCCATCCCAAATTTCTTTAACAGCTCCTGTGTGTATTTTGCTTGATTGATGAAAATGCCCTCGGGTGTTTGCTTCACCTGTAATCCAAGAAAGAAATTCAGTTCACC
Source organism: Amorphophallus konjac (assembly GCA_022559845.1). Taxonomy (NCBI): domain Eukaryota; kingdom Viridiplantae; phylum Streptophyta; class Magnoliopsida; order Alismatales; family Araceae; genus Amorphophallus; species Amorphophallus konjac. The sequence goes on from CM040118.1 coordinate 331,381,917, forward strand.
CATTAAGCTCATCTCAAATTCTCCTTGCATGATTTCTACAAATTCTTCACATAAGACATTGTTAGTAGCTCCAAAAATAATGTTATCCACATATACTTGAACTACTAATATGTGTTTACCTGATTTCCTCGTGAAGAGTGTTTGGTCAACCTTACCTCTTTTGAAACCATTTTCCACGAGGAATGAAGTGAGCCTTTCATACCATGCCATTGGTGCTTGCTTCAATCCGTACAAGGCCTTCTGCAACTTGTACACATGCTTTGGATTCTTTGAATCTTCAAAACCTGGAGGTTGCTCTACAAACACATCCTCCTTGATGTAACCGTTAAGAAATGTAGATTTAACATCTATTTGAAATAGTTTGAAGTTCAATGAGCAAGCATAGGACAGTAAGATCCGGACTGCTTCTAGTCTAGCAACCGGTGCAAAAGACTCATCGAAATCAATACCCATCTCCTGGCTATACCTTTTGGCCACAAGTCGGGCCTTGTTCCTAACAACCAATCCCGTATCATTTAAGTTGTTTCTAAAAATTCAACGGGTTCCAATTGTGGGATGATTCTTAGGACGCGGCACGAGAGTCTACACTTTATTCCTTTCAAACTAGTGTAGCTCTTCATGCATAGCCTGAATCCAGGATTTATTTTGAAAAGCTTCATGAATATCCTTTGGCTCTTCTTGTGAAATTAAAGCAATCAAATCCACTTCTTCTACTTGCCTGAGTGATGATCTAGTTCTTACCCTATCTTGAGAATTACCGATTATGTTTTCAACTGGGTGATCTTTTAAGAACGTAGAAGAGCTGGGCAAGTCGGGGTGTTGTACTTGTTGTTCTTGAAGTGTTTCAATTGAAGGATCTTCATCCTCTTCACTCTTACTGGGTATCCCTTCAGTTGGTTCATCCTTGGCCTTAGCATCATTTGAACGTTTGGGATCTTCATCTGCATCCACAATTGGAATAGATTTATTGGTTAGTCTTAACTCAGATTCATCAAAGATTACATGAGGACTTTCTTCAACAACCAAAGTCCGTTTATTAAACAATCGATAAGCTCTAGAGTTAAGTGCATAACCTGGGAAAATTAATTTGTCACTTTTCTCATCAAACTTACCTAGGTTATACTTACCATTGTTTAAGATGAAACACGAGCATCCAAAGTGTTTAAGATGAGAAATATTTGATTTCTTATCCCTCTATAGCTCATAAGGAGTTTTCTTCAAGATGGGCCTTACCATTACCCTGTTGATGATGTAGCATGCTATACTTACCGCCTCGGTCGAAAAGTATTTGGGTAGGGAGTTCTCACTTAACATGGTCTGTGCCATGTCTATCAGGGTTCTATTTTTCCTCTCCACCACTCCATTCTGTTGAGACGTCCTTGGTGATAAAAAATTATGCGTGTATCCCTGCTCTTCACAAAAATTGCTGAAGTCATGATTCTCAAACTCACCACTGTGATCACTTTGGATGGTAGTGATAAGATAACCTCTATCATTTTGGATTTTCTTGCAAAACACTTGAAACTTCATCAATGCATCATTTTTATTGGATAGAAATAACACCCATGCAAATCTGGAGTAATCGTCAACAATCACAAAACCATAGAATTTCCCTCCTAGGCTGGATGTCCTAGTTGGGCCAAACAAGTCAAGATGCAGCAATTCCAAAGGTCGGGAGGTAGAAACCAAATTCTTATTTTTGAAGGAGATTCGTGTTTGCTTACCTTTTGTGCAAGCTTCACAGATTTTATCACTTTCAAACTTTAATTTTGACAATCCATTCACTAAATCATGTCTAGACAACTTGGAGATTACTCTAAAACTAGCATGACCTAATCTTCGGTGCCATAACCATGTATTTTCATGATTGTTTGCTACCAAGCACAAATCATCACAAGAGACATCATCAATATCAACAGTATAGACATTGTTATTTCTTTTTCTAATGAATTTGATCTCATTTGTGTTCTTGTTCATGACAATACAATGGGTTTCATCATAAACAAGTTTAAAACCCTTATCGGACAATTGACTTATACTCAACAGATTATGATTTAGACCTTTCACCAAAAGCACATCTTCAATAAGAATTTTAGAATTCTTACCTATGTTGTCGATCCCAATGATTTTACCTTTGTCTTTGCCTCCAAAGACAACTGAACCTCCATCCTTGTCTTGTAGTGTAGAGAACACCTTCTTGTCCCCTGTCATATGTCTTGAACAGCCACTATCCAAGTACCATTTGCTCCCCCTAGCTTCAAGACATATCTGCAAGAAATAAAACTCTCATCCAATTATTTTTGGTACCCAAACTAGTTTGGGTCCGTAAGAGTTAGTCCAATTCTATGCGTATCTTTTCTTGGTCCAAAGTGCATGATTTCTTGGTGAGTTTTGTCTAAACCAACAATGAGAAATAACATGTTCGAAATGACCACAATGAAATCAATTGACATTTGAAGACCTTCTTGGAAATTGGCATGGTTTTGGTTGAACATGTATTTGCTTACAGTATGAACATGATGCACAATCATTTCTTTTTTCATGCACATGGGATGTTGTGATCTTATGCTCAAAGAATTTTTTATTTTGGGGAATGTATCCCAATCCTTCCTTTTGGAAGTTAACCTTGACTCCCAATAAATTGTCTAAGTTTTGTTTATCTTTGACAAACGTAGACAGAGTGGACTGAAGTTCAGCCACTTCTTCAACCAACCTCAAGTTCTGAATTTGTGAGTTTCAGAACCTTTTCTTCATTTTTCAATTTTTCAAGACCTTTTTCAATGTCAAAAAATTTGCAGATCACTTCTTCTTGATTTTTCTCACTGGCTAAGATTGTTTGTAACAAACTTTCTTTTTCTTCAGTTAACTCGAGCCATTCTTGTTCCAGTTTCTCAAACTTCACATAAATATCCTCATGTGTCAAATCATCAATCTTCTTTTTGATAGTTTTATTTTCAGATCTGATTTTTCTGTATTTTGCATACATTTTTTCATATTCCGACTCTCATTGTTCATTTGAAATAAAATCAGGGTCAGAATTTACATCGGTTGAATCATCTTCATGTGCCATGAGGCACAAGCTCTCCACTAGCTCTTGGATCTCCTCGTCGGACGGTTCGTCCTCTTTGTCGCTCCATGTGGCGACCATTACTTGGGGTTTCTTTAGTTTGTCCTTCTTGAACTTCCTCTTTAGATCTGGACATTCTCCACTCATATGCCCAGGCTTCTTCCATTCATAACAAATGACATTATTGGGCTTGCTAGGCTCGCCCTTGGTCTGAAAGGGCTTTCTTTGCCCCTTTCTGAAATTGCCTTGAAAATTTCTCTTCTTTCTCATCAATCTCTTTACTTGGCGAGTTATCATGGCCAAGTCTTCTTCTTCGTTGCTTCCCTCGCTGGATTCTTCTTCTTGGACATCATCATCAGATTGGTGAGCTTTCAATCCAATCACTTTCTTCTTCTTCGTATCTTTCTCGACTGTTCTCTTCATGTTTATCTCATAGGTCATGAGTGACCCTATGAGCTCGTCCAAAGTGGGTGTGGACAAAATTTTTGAATCCTCAATTACTGTGGCTTTTGTGTGCCACGCTGACGGAAGTGATCTCAGAACTTTCTTTACAAGATCAGAGTTTGTGTACTCTTTCCCGAGGCTTTTGAGACCATTTGTGATCTTCGTTAATCTTGCGAACATTTCTGAGATGGTTTCTTCAAGCTTCATTTGAACAGCTCATAATCTCTGACAAGAAGGTTTGCCTTGGTCTCCTTGACCTCGGAGGTTCCCTCGTATATGAGCCGCAACTTGTCCCACATCTCCTTGGCTGAACTGCACATGGATACACGAGAGAACTCATTAGGATGTATGGCACATTGCATAATAATCATAGCATTAAAATTTATAGTGCATTTCTGAATTTCCTCGGGTGTCCATTTTTCTTCATCATCCGAGAGTTTATACGGACCCTTGTCCACAACCCTCCAAAACATCGTACGCCTGAGCCGTTAGGAAAACGTGCATTCTATTTTTCAAGTAGGAGTAATTTGAACCGTCAAAGAATGGAGGACGGTTAATGGAATGACCCTCAGGCATCATCCCCTTGTTGGCCATTGATCTGGATCTTTCTCTAGATCGTTAGATATGTGAAAGTTAGAGCCTTAGCTCTGATACCAATTGAAGTCTCGCGATCAATAACACCTAAGAGAGGGGTGAATTGGGTGATTACAAACTTTTTTAAAATTCTTGGCCAAATGAAACAAGTGTGAAGAATAGTCGTAATGAAAAAATAGATCTATATGTAAACACATGTATCTAATAAAATCTATCACACTCAACCGATCTTAGGTACGGTGGCGGAGGGAAAAATCTGAAGATTCAACTCACGCAAGATGTTATCTTCCTGACAAGGTTTACCTTGCCGATCTGAACCCACCTTTTAATATACCCGAGATCTAATATGAGAATGATAAATTATGCTAGATCTAACACAAACAACACAACCAAATAAATCCATGTTAGTGCTGCACAAAATGGGGATAGAAGAAAAGGAACAAACCACACAATAGACAGAGATTTTTAGGTGGTTCGGATGCAACAACGGCAACCTACGTCCAACCCTCATGATCTATGAGGATTCCACACTATCTTGTATAGGATTACAAGATCAAAACACACACACACACATACGTGAGAAGTTGGAACTCCCACGAAGGTGCACAAGCACTAAATCACAAAGATATGTGAGAACTAGAAGAAACACGCACACACACACACACGGATCTGCGTAGATCCACACACACATAAGTGTTTAAAAGTACAAGATCACACACTCGAAGCTTGATGAAAAATAAGGGAGAAACATAAAATGAAAAACTCAGATTTAAGCTCCCCCTTAATGGATGAAGATGAACTTGGATGAAGCTTCCTCCACAACTTGATCTTCACTTGAATGTCTTGCAAAATGATCTTGAAAGCTTGGAGATGGATGAAGAAGTTCTTCCCCAAAACACTGGTCACGGAGCTACAGTGGTAGCACTCTTCCTCCCCTTGATAGCCTCTTTGAACTCCCTTTTGTGATTAGGGTTTTTGACCCCAATATGATGTATTTATAGATCTTGGTTGGTCAAGGGACAAGCCAGGGACCAGATCCACAAATCATGGTAAGTTGGGTGACTTTGGGATTAAACAAATCCAATGAAAGGGCCTTCCCATGTTTAAGAACACAAGTCAACAAAAACTACCTCGAAGTTGGCGATCGACCAGCAGGAAGGGGGCGGTCGACCGAAATTTTACAGAAATGAGGCTTTTCAACGCTGGGAAAACTGGTCGACCGGCCCAAGACCGGCGGTCGACCGCCACCTAGAAATCTTGTAGATTTTTGAACGCTGTTAATTCTGGTCGATCGGCCCATGCTCTTAGGTCGACCGAACTGAGAAAATCCTGTCAAAATAAGTTGTTAGCCTAGCAAATTCTATCCATATGATCGATGCTTGAATTAAACTTATGTTGTTATTAATTTCAAGTCCATTTGAGCTCGTTTAAGGCATTTGGAAGGGTATGAACACTCAAGCATAATGCATGATGAAATTAGACTTTGATTGCATATGAAGGTCGAACTTGATTGCTAATACATGGCACGTGATAGAATGCATGTCCTGGGTTTTGTTATCATCAAAATCACCTGGATATACCCAACAACTCCCACTATCGAGAATTACCTTACAAACCTTCCTACCCAGCCTATAGTATGTATGACAGATATTAGTCCGACGCCAGTCATCACTGGCCTGTGGCTGGGTAAGGATACACATGACGACCCCTAACTGGACATCGTCTGGATACTGAGCATCTTGGATGTCTTTAGGATCTCCCCGAACATCTTCATTCTCACAAAAGAACTCGTCAGCTAATTCCTGCTCAGCCTCATAGCTAACCGACACAAGCCCTGAAGATGAGGCTTCTCCGACTTGCGTGTCCCCAATGACTAGTGATGGACGAGTAGGACACTAGCCTGCAAAGTGGCCAAACCCATTGCAGCGATAACACTACTATCGTGATCCATTAGACTCCCTGATAAATGGTCCCTTACCCATATCCTCCTGACGGACAGGAGGTGCAGGCAACAGGGGACGAGTAGAGGGTGTGGGTGCCAGAGGATGGGCAATGGGTGCAGATAGTTGGGGTTGAGGAGGAAGATCCCTCGGCAGGGGAGGGCGAGACCTTGGGGCAGATGGCTCTTGACTGGCGGGCTCCCAAGGTCAAACCATGGGAGCCCTCTAATATGGGCCCGAAGTGCTACGGGGCTCGGCCCCACGATGAGGAAAGGGCCCCAACCGCTGGGCAAGCTCGAACTCCGCCTCGAACTGCTCCAATTCGAGAGCAACCTGATACGCTAGTTCCAAAGTGGTCACATTGTGGCGAAAAAGCTCATACTAATAGTGTATTCATAGACCCTTTTTGAAGCGAGAAATGGTCATGGTGCTCTCTTCCGTAACTCCACATCACAAATAGTATTCATCAAACTCAGCGATGTACTCAGTCACGGACCGATTCCCCTGGGTGAGGCTCTGCCATTTATCTATGAGACGTTGAAGGCATGTGGCAGGAAGGTACTTCTACCTCAATTTGGTCTTCATCTCATCCCAGGTACCGATCTGGGGCTGACGTCACTGCATCAACAGGCTCTCCACATTGGTCTAATAGGTTTGCACTTGCCCTTACAACTTCATCTTCGTGTAGCAAACTCTTCGGTGGTCTGTCATCTCAAACCACTCGAAGTACCGATCCATACCAGCCTCCCAATCCAAATAGACCTTTGGGTCCAAAGACCCATCAAAAAGGGGAGGGTCCGCACTCACGTTCCTAAGAATATGGTCATCTTGATCGTAATCACGATTCTGTTGTTGGACACGACGGTCATAACCATAACCCCCATACTCGTTATCGGACTCATAATCATCCACCTCGGGGACTCAATGCCTCCTATCATCTACCACCTGAGCCCTTGGCACAGCAAGTTGCCGAGCCGGCTCTGGTTGACCATTCGTTAGCGCAGGGTGCTTTCCAACGGGGGCTCTCTCTAGAACGACAACTCTCCCCACCAGACCATGAATAGACTGTTCCGATGCTTCAGCCCGATCCTCTAAGACCTTCATTCTCCCTTCCAAGCGTGTGCCTAAGCCATCCACATGCGTACTCAGCCCATCCATACGTGCGTGAATCCAATTTATCCATAAGAGTTCGGAACATGTCTATCACAGATGGCTCATCGGGACTACGGACTCGGGGATCCGCCATAGGTGGTGGTGGAGGTCAGTATTGGGTACCTCTACTAGTGGGCATGCAATGACACAGAGATTGGAGTGCACTGACTAATGCGAAATGAAGTACCTAGACTCAACCAATATGCAGTACGTGGCGGAGATAAGACCTGAAGATCCAACTCACGCAAGGCTACTACCTTCCCAATAGGCTTAACCTATCGTTCAAGTAACACCTTTTCATATACGGAATGGAATGCAACACCTAGGATAAGACTACCCTAGACTCAAACCGTGCTCTGATACCAATTTGATGCGAGACAGGATGTGAACCTGGTACTCTAGGCGATGACGCGACTAAATTGACGATGCGACCAGCGACGACGCGAACAACTCAACACTAAAAGAGCTCTAGAAGAGGAGTATGTGTCCTCAACAAGAAATGCAAGCTCACAATTTCTCCCAAGCGAGGAAAATGCATGGATTTGCGTGGTTGAGAAACTGGCAGTGAGTCAAAGGTGGTCAGCTCACACTCTTGCTCGGATTGAGTCATGGGACGGTCACGCTCTCTTTCTCACAGCAATGATTGAATTTGAGCGAGTGAGAATCCTATCAATCTCACATGTAGCGGCATCAAGAACGCATACGGAATAAGCAAATGTGATAAAGGGGGACCGAAAACATACCTCCACTCTTAGAGCGTGGGGAAGACTCCAGGCCAAGGCACGTAACTCCCGGTACAAGTAATTAACAGATAATTACATATCCTAATTTGTTGCCCACTCCACGCAGGTGTTGACATGTTTTCCCACTCTCTTTTGCTCCCTTCCTTACCTTATCGTCATTTCCCAAATGTATCGAAGCGTAAAAAAAGCTATGTAAAGGAAGGAAGAAAGAGGGGAGAAGAGTGTGGTCGTGATTGCCACTAAGACACGAGTACCAGATGGTGAAACGTACCTTGGAAAAGACGGAGAGCACTCGCGTAATGTTCAGCGCTGACAGGTGTAGACAGTCATGGAGGATCCGCTCAGGGAATAGGATGGTCGCGTGACAGACCGCTCAAAGCGCTGAAGTATGAAGCGGGACGAAGGTAGATCTGGCACTAGAGCGGCTCGAGGACAGCCGCGTGAAGAATTGAACAGCTGGTGATAAACCGCCTTGATCTCCAGATGGACGGAATGAGGCCGTGTATCAACGCCAGACTTCAAGCTCGTGTGACCTGATCCTCCACCCTTTCCGACCGGCCGGAGAGGATGGGCCTCGTGCTAGTATGCTGCTGACCGGCAAAACACAATGAAGACCACAAAATAAAACCTAAGATCAGAACTATGAAGTGTAGTAACTAGAAAAGAGCATGAAAATGAACAAACTAACATGGACTGGGGGATACCTGGGAGGTTTTTAAACCCCTAGGGGCGTGAAAAATAGTAGGAAGGTGTGTGAAATGATGTGCAATGAAGAAAGCGTGGAGGGAAGAACGAAAAGAAAGAAACATGCAATGAACAAGACGACGGGTGGGACTATCAAAACCAAAGACTCAAACACCAGTACTCCTTGAACTGGAGGCCTGAGTGGACGTAGAAGGCCTCCCTCCTTGACTGTAGGTCGCTCTGGATTTTGACAGGGCTTCGCCGTGACCCTCAAATCTCCCCCCCTTTCAAAGCTTGGCCTAAGGGTCCTATATATAGAGCCCCTAAGTCCTAGCTCGAAATTAGGGTTTCCACCCATTTTTAGGTCGAGATAATAAAAGAAAATCCGTAGATAATTGAATCATCTCTCCACTAGAGGAAACGGCACCCCATTTGGTGGAATATCCGTAGAGAAATGGGCGGAAGAAGTTGAGGATAAAACCATGGGTGGAGAGAGAAAAAACCTTAAATTCTTCAAAAATCGGGCAGTTACACGGTCTGTCGATAGGCCGCCCATCATGTTGCACGGTTGATCTTAAACCGCTCAACCTGTCGGTGGAAATTCAATAAAATAACAAATATTATCTATATATCCATCGAACTGACCGACTATTTTGCCGTTGGACTCTCATGGATTGAACGGGTATTTCTAGACCTTTCAACAACTAGAGCGGCCAAGGGCTAACCGTTCATAGCCTGTCGGTGGTAAATCAAAAGAGATAAATAAATAGATAATTATCTGAAAGAGTTAACGAGCTTAGGACTCTGGGAGATGCACGGCTAAGGTCAGTCCGCTCGATTAGCTTGAACGGCTACACTCAGACCGTGTGATAGCTTGTCGGTAGAAATTCAGAAAATCAGCTAAATATCCCATGAATATATGAACGGCTCAATTACAACCGCCTATGGTGTGAGCCGCCAGAGACTGCCCGTGCAAGACTAGATGCTTCAACAAAAATAGATTAAACAAAATCAAGGCCCATTAAGCCCTGAATTGAAGCAGACCTAGCCAGGGAGGGAGGCTACCCATAAAATAGGCCCAAAGATGTGCCAAAAAAAATAAGCCAACGAGTAATGGACAACTCGAGACATCAACAAATGAAAGTAAGAGAAATGACTCAACTTATCGGTAAAAAACGGGTGTCAACAGATGCCCCTCCTTAACGTCCTCTTTGCAGGGGAGCGAGCGGAGGTGAAGCGAAAGCGAGAGGGAACATGGAGATGAAGCGGAGATGAAGCGGAGCAGACTAAAAAGTGAGCGTTAAGGTAAAACAACACCCGTTTTCTGCCAACAAGCGATAGGAATCTTCCGAAAAACTCTGAACCACTCATAAGGAATAGTTGGACCAAAAGCAACGCCAATCTGGAGGGACTAAACTAAGCGAAAGAAAAGGAAAACACACGACCAACCTCATAGGGGACACAATCCCTCGGACCATTGAGGAGATCAAAGCAGTAACGGAAAATAAAGAGATAGACTAAAAACTCCAGACCGGGGACTCTCAATCAACCAACCCAAGTGAACAGACCAGAAAGAACATTATGACTCAGAGTGGAATTATTTCCTTTACTCAAACATGAACGAACATCCATCAATCACTGATGGGACATTTGCAAGCAAACCATGGGTCATGAATGCTCAAAAGAATGCGTATGATGCATGCTTGGCTAAAACAAAGAAATCATTAAAATGAATGCAAGGAAAACCAAAAAATAGAAAATACTCGAGAATAGTATTGCTAGACCGGAATAATCAGGGTCAAGACACTACCCGTAATCACGGTGTGCGAGATAGAACCATCGTCCCCTAACTTTCCCGACCTAACAGCCTATCTGATGATTAAACACATGAACCTGGATCATCATTGTTTTTGTTAGAGGAGAACGTCAGATCCTGGAACACATGAATGACCAGCCGGTTCTCGAGATAATATAATAATATAGATACCATATAGTAATGCAACAATGCGTAGGGATAGAAGGCCATACCTGACTTACCTCTGCAGACAAAATGGCAAGTGAAGGCGACGCTGCCAATAAGATCATTAACAAGATTTGCAATACAAAGTAATCACATTTAACCATTTAACCACATAATGAAGCAACCATTATTTCACTATTTGAATGGCCAATGAGGGGCCGCTTATGTTAAAGAACGGCTAAAGATAAGCCGCTCCTAAGCAGAAAGTTTGAAAGTGAAATAGGAAGCTGAACGGCTCATCTTAAACCGCCAATAAGGCAGACGGCTAGAACTCTACCGCTCATGATGAAATAACGTTGAGATTCAAACGGCCAGAAAAGAACCATCCTTAGGATGTACGGCCTTACGATAGACCGTGCAACAACTGAGGTTTCGAAAGCTTAAACCCTTCGTCTCCCTCCCTCCACCGTAACCTACGGTGGCAGAGAAAGAACGAAGGCCGAAGCACCCTCCCCCCATTTCTCCCTTCTCTCGATCTCTCTCATTCCCAATCTCTCTCATACTCCCTCTCCCTCGCTCTCGCCCTCGTTTATGTGCTCTAAACATCAAGCCAGGGGTCCGCGAATGGCCGGAGAGGAAGGAGCACCGCCACCGCCACCGGCGGCCGCCGCGGAGGTGCTCATCGGTGGGGTACCACCGGCCGTTCCCGAGGAGGGGGAGACCGCGCCGGAGGTCGAGGAAGCGACTGCGCCCGTGCCGGAGGGAGAAAGAGAAGTCAAAGAGCCACTAGGGGCATCCACGGCGACGGCCAAACCTCCCAAAACCGACGAGGTAAGTCGCCCAAACCTTGGCCATCTTTAATTTTTAATCAATGCATGGTAGTCCTAGGGTGATGACAGAGGCAAATGACCTCTTTGGGACCGGTTTGGGGGGCTATGGTGGCCCTATCGCCGGTGGGGGAAGGTCCGCCGTCATCGGGGAAGATGATGGATGAACGGTTCAACACGAACCACACAAAAGGAAACATGTGGCTCACATAGAGCCGCCCATGCCACATACGGCCCAAGGGTGGCCGTCTAAGTCCAGAAGACGAGTGGGCTAAGCTAGGGAAGAATGGTGAGAGGGTCACCGTGGGAGAGATGGACGAGCCATAGTGGTCCGTTCGAATACGAAAGGGCTAAGAACCAAACGGCCCATAACGGTCCATTCAAAAGGAAGAGTGGTCCATGGGGAACCGCCCTTATGACAAAAGTGAAATTTTTTTGTTTTCATTTATTTGTTGATCATAATGCATGAACCCGTCATTAAACGTTTGCAATTATGAAAACGAGTGCAGGGAAAGCGTAGCACCTGCATCTCATGGCTGCAAGTCCGGGCGGTGTATCTGGCACTTCCTGACTTTCATCGAGACCGGTTAACAGCCATGGGATTCTCCCCATTCCTGAGCATCGAGGTGAGCCGGTTCGACACCGCTCTCCTTTACGCTCTACACGATCGCTGGGACCCAGTGAGTCGTACCTTCCTTTTTCCGTGGCGGCATATGGTCCCCACATTGGAGGACGTGGCTCGACTAAGGGCCTACGAGTGCATGGGTTGTCGGTCAACGGGAGCACTTATCCCGACTATCGCGGGATGGCCAGGGAGCTACTGGGCTTGGAGCTGCGGCGTCCTGAGCGGCAGTCCACTCTCCTTCCCCGAACGAGGCTACAGGACAGCCTTGGGCTACGACTTTCTATGAAAGAGACGGGGGAGCAGCACCTCCAGAGGTTGGTGGACCTGGCCAGATCGAGAGTTGCGGCGGAGCCGGGAGCTGAGCCGGACAGAGTGCTGAGGAGATTCCGGATGTTGCTGTTCAAGCGACTCCTCTTCTCGACGCGTGCGGACGTGATCCACTACTGCTTCCTTCCACTACTCCAGGACCTCAACCACGTTGGCGACTACGCGTGGGGAGCGGCGGTCCTGGCTTTCCTCTTCGAGACCCTAAGTTCGACCAGCAGGCGGACCATGCTCGGGTTCTTCTCCCCTCTTCTCCAGGTACAACCTCTACCTTAGACTTGATTATGCAATTCCTATATTCTGACGCGGTGTGATGTGATGCAGGTTTGGGCCTATGAGAGACTTCACAGACTGGGGAGAGGCGACGAGACCTACCCTGACCTACTGCCCGTTGCCCGGAGGTGGACCGCACCTCGAGAGACCGGGGCCCTCAGGAGACAGGTCCGGGAGCTACAGGATGACCTGGACGCCCTACCGTTCACCTCGGTACGATTCTAAACTTAGACCCTTTAATTAAATGCAATTCTATATGTTGATGATGCTGATGCAACTTTCTATTTTGCAGGTACGATGGACACCATACGCAGAGGAGGGACAGGAGGGCTAGCCCTGGGTGGTAGGGGCCCTCGCCTTCTTTGGGCGAGATGTGTGGCTTCACTGCATGAATGTGGTGGAGCCACTCTACTTCCGACTGGTGATGAGGACCGCCGGGGTCCATCAGCCAGTAGTAGAGTTCCCAGTGCCGGAGAAGCCAGGGGAGCGTGTCACACAGACCACATGGGGCCTGGTAGCTGCCTTCGACTGGATGGCGAATGCCGCACAGATTGTCGACTGGACAGCACTTGGATGGGTGGTGATCGCACGAGCAGAGAGTGAATCTCAGTACTATACGACATACGCCAGACACTATCGAGACCAGGTGTTCCGGGGTGTTCACCGACCAGTACGACCTCTAAACCTAAACATTGTTTATTATGCCTATGATTTCTATATGATGACGCACTGACGTTTGGACTTCTAAATGTAGATCGACCTTGAGGGATGACTTACAGAGCTACAGGGGCTCCTACACTCAATGATCAGGGAGCGAGACGAGGCTCGACAGGCCCTGGCCCTGCTGGTGAGTTTTCTAACCCTTAAACTCAATTATGCACTTCTATCATGATCATGTTATGAGATGACTGACCTTGGAACCTCTAAATGTAGCGAGGCGAGGGGACCCAGCGGCAGGGGACAGACGGTCCTTCCTCACCTACATAGATGCCAGCGAATAGAGCAGAGCACGAGGCAGAGTTTAGACGGATGGTGGCCCGCGCTGAGGCAGCCGAGGCGACACTCTCCGGGCAGGTACTTCTCTACACTTTCCTTTGTTAAATTACGCTGATATGAAATGTAGTTTTGACTAATGATAATGATGCATGTATGCAGGTGACAGAGTTGACAACAGCCCTGGGTGAGAGTGCCCGACTGCGGGAGGAGCTTGTAGCGGCACGGGACGAGGCTGCCCATCTCCGAGAGGAGCTGGCACAGAGCAGACCAGCAGACGCACTTGAGACGGCGCTTCTCCATGTGGAGCTCGAGCGACTTCGAGCTAGCGCGGGAGAGGCGGACCGGTATCGGATTAAGGTGGCGAAGCTGGAGGGGCTAGTGGAGGGCTTGAGAGAGCGCAGCAGGGCTCCGAGTGGCAGCCACACCCACAGCTCCGTTGGGCGCTACTTCACGACTTCCTCTAGTTGGCGGAGGAATGAGGATGAGGAGCGACGCCGGCGTCGGGAGAGAGAGGAGGCGAATTCCGCGATGGGCCGGCCATCGAAGAGGCAAGAGGGAGGAGGAGACAGCGACAGGCCAGAGGGAGCGGCCTGACTTTGTACCCTGACACAATTTTGTACATGATATGATATGACATGATATGGTTTTTAGTTGTTTTTATTTTGTTATAAATGTGAGTGTATGAATGTAGATGCAAATGCTAACTAACTGAGTCACGACTAACTCGGAAGAGCGGGGAGGAGAGAGACGCACTAACTTATGAGAGAGCGGAGCGGAGAGAGAGACGCCGACACAGAGTGAGAGAGAGACGTCGACTCAGAGTGAGAGAGAGACGCCACTCAGAGTGAGAGAGAGACGCCGACTCGGAGTGAGAGAGAGACTGGAGAGCATAAGGTAGTGTGGTAGGGGATGAGCGGTCACAAAGCGACCGTCTAGAAGATGCACGGCTCGTGTAGGACTGCGTGAAGACTATTTGACTTCAACCAGCATAGACAGATAAATGGTCCTAGACCATCCATTCAAGTAGAAGAACGGTGGGGTTTCGACCGTGCGAAGCCTTAGATTCGAACTGTCTAGAAGCAGATGAACGATCCTATGTCGACCTTTCGATGGAAGGGCAGTCTATCGAGAGACCGTCCAATCCCACGCACTGGGAGTCTGATCGGGACCCTACTGGAGAATCCCAAGCCGAGATATGGTGTTCTAATGCAACCCAAACACTAGCCTATCCCTATCTAGATGTATTCTATACTAGTCCTAATGGGTTTAGGCTTCTATGCTATCTCTATAAGAAGAGGGGGATCCTAAATTCGCAACTCACACCACACCCCTCTTTCTAGGCCTCAAACTTTTGCTATTCTTCATCAAACCGTCATGAAAAGATCCTTTGAGGGGAGTTCCATGGAGGGGGTAGCTTATGAAGGGACAAAGCCGGCCAGGAAGGATCGTGAAGTGCTCCAACGGCTAACTACGATCCCTCGTCACCTCAGCTCGAGCCCTTCGAGAGAGATATGTTAGCATAATTTCATTCAGGTCAATTTATTCATTCACTTACACGTTCTTCCTCTCTTTCTCCTTTTTTTTTTCTTTTCCCTCCATCTCAGCTTCTCCCTGGCTCTAGGCGCTATTCCACTTTAAAGTGGATGGCTCCGATGATCCGTGTGTTGCCCCTAGCAGTGACATCCATCTTGAAGTCTTGGCACCTACACCCACTCTTGGTATTAGGCCAAAACTACTCGAAGTTGTCTTTAGACTGGCACAGCATCTCGGCTTTGGTAGAAATCTGGCACCCTCAGACCCATACGTTCATATTTCCATCATTTGAGGCCCCTATCCTACTAGAAGAGGTAGATACCTATTTTTCCTTTCCTAGGTCTAAGGTGGGTGAGGAGGACCTAGTGTGCCACACTGTTTTCCCTACAGACCCAAGCCTTATCTTGGGAGAGTTTATACCAGATAGCAAGGACATCCGCACCTTCATAGGCCCACGTCAGATCCACCTTCTTCCCCTTAGCCAGTGGGTAGTTGCTCATTGTAGGAATAAATGTGGGTGGAATGAGGCCATAGCCAAGGCCGCGTCTATTTGCCTGTGCGGGGCCATCTTGTTCCCCTCTACCGACCATGTCCTAGATACTCCGATCCTTAGTACCATCAGTGGCCTGTGGCAGGGTCTTTCTATCTCCCAGACCATCCTTACCTATTTGTACGAGGGTCTAAGTTCAGCAGCCTTAGGAGGTCCTCTCTTCGGTTCCATGGTGCTCTTAGAGTGCTGGATGGGTGTCAGGATGAAATTCATCCATAAGGAGGATATCACTTTGGCTAGTTGGATCTTCGGGAACCATTTCCTTTTCTTCGTAGATGGCACCTTCAAGTTCTCTCCACAGGTAGAGTGCAGGACAGTGAAAAAGAAGATCAGGGACGAGTGGCGACTCTACATCAACGCCTTGCCCCTAGACCGGTTTGTGATGCGCTCTGACTTCCTCCACGGCACTGCGGTCAGACTTCCTAGGAGGCCAGGCTTGGATCTGAGGCTCGTGAGTGACACTGCATTGGCGATGTACAGCCCGCACCGGTTCTACCTACAGGTTGGACTACCCAGGACCGTACTATCAGCACTAACCCACCTTCCTGCATTACAAGCGAGGAGGATCGGGACAGAGGAGGATGAGTAGGCGGTCAGGAGTGCCCTGATCACGTGGGAGGTGAGCAGGGTGGTTACCCTTCCAGCTGAGGTTGCAGAGGTTCCAGCGACACGCCAGGCTTATGTTAGAGAGCTGAGAGAGATACGTCCCCGCGGGGATGCCCAGCGGAGGATTGAGTGATTTTTCATTCTTCATGATGCTTGATATAAGGACTTATGCTTAGAGGTATATGAATGAATAAAATTGATGACTTGATTGATTTGAGCTTGGCTTTTCTTATATGTGATTGAATGAGTTTGGGATATGATCTCAGAATGAACATGGCCACACACAGACCGCTTGGTATAATAAACGGTTAGAGACTAATAGTGCCAGGAAAGGAACGGCAAGACTAGAGCCGTGCATTAGATCAACGGCAGCATTGAGAATAGGGAATTGAATGGTCTATTGAGGACCGTAGATCCTTGAAGTAGCTAGAGATTGGAACAATCAGAGTTAAACCGCGTGAATTGGTGGACGGTCTGAGATTGGCCGTTGTAAGGAATGAAACGGTCACCAGAGGACCGTTCAGTAACAGAAGTGCTGACCTTCAACCTGCCCCTGCACTCACACAAACAAAGAAACAGATTAAATCTATTTTAGGCTTAACCCCTTGCCTGTAGCAAGTTAGGGAATGACCAGTTCTTGATTTTTGGTCAAGGGGGTAAGCCTTATCAAACAGGTAAAATAACAAATGAAAATAAATGCGATGCATGAATGCAAATCATGATGATGAAAATCTTTTTGTGGTTTTGAAAATATTCGATTTTTTTGAATTTTTGAAATATTTACTTTTTTTTGGATTTTGGAGTATTTGATTTTTTCTAATTTTGGAATATTTGATTGTTTTTTAGATTTTGGAATATTTGATTTTTTTTAGATTTTGGAATATTTGATTTTTTTTGGATTTTGGAATATTTGATTTTTTTTTAGATTTTGGAATATTTCTTTCTTTGGATTTTGAAACCAGCTTAATCCCGACGGCGGGGAACCTCACACCTCATTAGGGGTCTCCCAAGTTCGACGTGCATTATGGGTGACCGCCCATGGTCGGGGTCCAATTCTGCTTAACGGTGCCTCTACGAGGTCATACTCGGGGTATGATCCATTCCTTGGAAAAATAAAAAGAATTTGATAGAAAAGCCAGAATCATGTATAGATGTTTTTAAGGCTTGAGTTCTTCTCACGACAACCCCTTTTCAAAGAATTTGGCCTGTTGCGCCTGGACTTTGTGTCCATCATCGAACCTACATCCACTCTAGGCACGCGTACGACCGGGCTCATAACGTCCCGCGGGGAAACTGTACTGTCACTCTTGCCATACCTAGTTTCATTGCTTTGTGGTCTTTTAGACTTTCGAGCTTTGAGCTTTTGGATGAGCTTTTAACTTTATCTTTGACTTTGCCCTTTTTCTCTGTATATTTTTCTTTTTTCCTTTTTGCTCTCATGAATGCAGAATAAGGTCATAACAGACCGCCCCTATTTGAGACCTCTTTTATTGGGGTGTCTAGATCAGCTCTCTCCCCCTTATTCACCACTTTCCCCTATTTTCGGTCGAAAGGGAGGAGAAAAATAAGGATTTTCACTTTCCCCTAGGCATGACCGAGGGATAAACGGTGTTGCACAAAAGGGAAAATCGAACCACAGGGGGTCGTGTAGTGTGTGAATGTTGAACCGGGGATCTCCCTTTATGATCAAGTAGAGGCATGCCCCGCCACCGAGCCGCTGCCGGTTTGACTCTATGGATAAAAACGTTTTAAGTACAACCCATTCCATGGATTTGGCAATTCCTCACCCTCCGCGTTAACTAGACGATACACGTTATCAGGATAGATTTCTTTGATTACAAACGGCCCTTCCCAATTAGGTTGCAGCTTAGACCTAGGACCTGCTGATCTGATAAATTTGCGTTTCAAAACCATGTTATCCACTTGAAATTTCCTTTCAATAACCTTCTTTTGAAAATGTCGCAAGACACGTTTTTGATAAATTGAGACGTGATTGGCCGCATTAAGCCTCTTCTCGTCTAAGAGTTCCAGTTGGACTAATAACGCCTCTCGACGCTCGTCGAGATTAAGTTCTTTATCTAGCTGCACTCTTAGGGAAGAGATCAAGATCTCATACGGGAGTACCGCCTCCATCCCATAGGTGAGAGCAAAAGGAGTTTACCTTGTGGGAGTGCGGATGGAGGTGCAATAAGCCCATAGAGCTTCTACCAATTTATCGGCCTAATCGGCAAATTTGTGTGACTCGCATGTTTTCTTAATGATTTTAAGAAGGGTTTTATTCGTGGCCTTGGCTTGGCCATTACCTTGAGGGTAGTATGGTGATGAATGGTACAATGAAATATTAAATTTCTTAGAGGTCCTGAAGTTCTTGAGAAATAAATTGAGGTCCATTGTCGGTGACGATATCACTTGGCACTCCAAACCGCGAGATGATGTTCTTGAGGATGAAGCGGCATACTATAGTGGCTTTGATTTCTGCATAAGCTTTAGCTTCCGTCCACTTGGTGAAATACTCTATAGCGGTTAGAATGAAAGATTTTTGTTTGATTTGAGAGTTCGGATCACCTAGTGGGCCTATAATATCAAAAGCCCACATGGAGAATAGCCAAGAAGCAAAAAGAGGATGGAGAGAATAAGCCTGAGCATGAATCTTATCAGCATGGACTTGGCATTGAAGACACCTACGGCCATAGGTGGAACAGTCTTCTTCTAGGGTTGGCCAGTAATAGCCCTGCCTAAGAATCTTCTTCGCCAACGCATGTCCATTAATGTGCCCTCCGCACTCGCTCACGTGAGCTTCTTCTACTACTTTCCAAGCCTCATCGTCATCCAGACACCTCATCAGAACTCTATTGAGAGATCGCCTATATAATTCTCCAACAACAATCGTGTATCTGGCGGCGACTCTTATGATGGCCTTGCGCTGGTCAGCATTTTTCGTCTCTGGGAAGGATTCATCCCTGCAATACTGCTCTATCTCGTGATACCATGGCAATTCCTCTTCTTCTATAATCTCCTCAAGCTCAGTCAATGATACTTCCTTCAATTCCTCCTTCTTTGCCTTCTTCTCTATAGCCTTCCTAAGGTTATCGAACCAAGGATCCTGAAGAGAGGGAGCGTCCATCCACTGGACCACAATGGTCTCAGTGGAACGACTAAGCGGGAAGGAAATGGAAGAAGCAAGTGAGGATAATGCATCAGCAAGGATATTCTGAGAACGAGGAGTGTGAATGTAAATGAGCTTCCGGAACTGCCTAGCCAAGAGCGTGACCAAATCTTGATAGGGCTTGAGTTTAGGGTCACAGGTGCGGTAAGTGGAAAGAACTTGACGCAGCACCAATTGAGAATCTCCTATGATGTTTAGGTATCACGCGCCCATGAGGTAGGCGTGTTTCAGTCCAGCAAGGAGAGCCTCATACTCGGCTATGTTATTAGTGGCAAGAAAAGAGAGCTGGTAAGCGATAGGGATGGTTACTCCTTCTGCAGTGAGTAGAACGGCGCCGATTCCACGGCCCTGAGAATTGAGAGCACCGTCGAAGTGAAGAGACTAAAAGGGAAGATGAGTAAGTACAGCCAAGTGCTCATCGGGGAATTCATCTTGAATTGAATCAGTGCGAGGGATAGGAGAATGAGCAAGATGTTCAGCAATCGCATATCCCTTAATCACTTTCTGAACAACGAAGGCGATATTAAATTGGGAAAGGAAGCTCTGCCAGCGAGCTAATCTGCTAGAAAGGACGGGTTTTTCTAAGAGGTAATGGATTGGGTCCATTCTAGAGATCAACTTAACCTCATAGGTAAGGAAATAGTGCTTGAGCTTCTGAGCTACCCACACTAGTGCTGCACAGGTCTTCTCCATGGTAGTATACTTAGATTCAGCTGGATTGAACAATCTAGACAGATAGTATACTACTTTTTCTCTCCCTTCATCATCCACTTGAGCCAGGACAGCTCCTAGGGAGTCCTCAATTACAGAAATGTATAAAATCAGGGGTTTACCAGGGACAGGAGGTTGTAGAACCAGGGGATTAGACAGATAAACCTTAAGATCTTCATAGGCCTTTTGACACTGTTCATTCCATTAAAATTTGGCTCCCACCTTCAACAATTCATAGAATGGGCGACATCTCTGCGAATGTGGAGATATAAATCTTCTAATGAATTGCAAGCGCCCAATCAGCCCTCTAAGTTCAGTGATGTTCTTAGGCGGCGGCATTTCCATGACGGCCTTTGCTTCATTCGGATCAATCTGAATCCCCCGTTTACTAACTATGAACCCTAGCAATTTCCCTGATGCAACTCCGAACACGCATTTCTTTGGACTCATCTTCAGCTTATACTCCCTAGCCCTTTGTAACACCTTGGCTAAAATGACGGGGTGTTTTTCTTTGGACCTCGACTTAACTAGGATATCATCCACGTAGGCTTCCAAGTACACATGCATCATGTCATGGAAGATGGCCAACATTGCCTGTTGGTACGTGGCACCTGCATTCTTCAATCCAAATGGCATAACGACATAGCAGTATGTGCCCCAGGGCGTGGTGAAAGAGGTCTTTTCTTGGTCCTCGGGAGCAAAGCGGATCTGATTATAACCAGAATACCCATCCATAAATGAGAGTGCCTCATACCCAGCCATGTTGTCCACCAACACATCAATGTGAGGAAGCGGGAAATCATCTTTCGGACATGCCTTATTTAAGTCCCTGAAATCGATACAAATTCAAATTTTTCCATCCTTTTTCATTACCGGGACTATGTTTCCCACCCATTGCGGATATAATACAACTCTAATAAACCTGGCCTTATGCAATTTATCGACTTCCTCTTTTATCCTCAAGGCCATTTGGGGATTGAACCTTCTTGCTTTTTGTTTAACGGGTGTCGCCCCTGGTTTAAGAATAAGTCGGTGTTCAACCAAAGACGGGTCAAGACCCGGCATGTCCTCATAGGACCAGGCAAAAGAATTGATGTACTCCATCAAAATCTTGATCAACTCCTCTTCAACCTGAGGAGGGAGATTAGTGAAAATGATTATGGGCCTGGGGTCCTCTTCCATTCCAAGGTTGATCTCTTTAGTGGGTTCATCCACTGCCGTCGACGGTTCGTCAAATCTCTTCAAACCTTGTGCGTACAGATCGGCGGTGTCATCCACATCGCTTTCCTCATCATCCGTTGGGTCCTTCTCATTTATGATCTCATAAACACCCAATCCGTCATTGCTCCATACCCCTTCTACTTCCTCCTCATCTTCTAAGACTATTGCGGTCTCTACAAACTCAGGACATTTGAGAAGGGTGTGACATCTCTGGGCTAAATCTTGTAAAAACCTATCTGGAATGGATTTAGAATGACGCATCACGGGGTGCGCCGCAGACGTGGACGGGCTGGAACACTAGAGCTAGACTCTACCCCAACTGACTCAACTAACCTAGGAGATTCTGCAGAATGTACATCTAACCTAGGAGATAAGAAATCTACTGGGTAAGGAGCAGGGGTCTCACGGTCCTGGGAAGATGGGCAGAACACAGCGTAATCCTCCATTGAAACCTCCATTTTTAAATTGGCATTTTTTTTAGAAGTCGGAGGAGATCACGCAATAGGAAAAGGAGGACGGAGAAGGAGGAAGTTGCATGGGAAACAGAGAGGGGAAGATGTAATCGAAAGATGAAAACCACATCTCGTAGAGTTCGGCAGTGGGGGAGGGAGGAGTAAACAGAGTTCACAAATCAATGGGTGGGCAGCGCCCACATGCACAAGGAACAAACAGAATTTCAGGTGGTCTTTCCGTAAAGTACGGGTCGACCATAATCGGAGGGGAATGGGGAATAAACCCCAATTGCTGAAACAAGGAGGCAAGACGGGACGGGGACAAAGAAAAGGTAGTGATGGAGCTCCCCACTTCCCGCAGCCTCCGGTGAACTAGCTGAGTAGGAGAATGCTTCACCAACTCCATCTCCATCTCTTTCGGACAAGCTTCCTCTTTACTGAACATCTTTTCAAAACAACTGTAGAAATCATCCATGTCACCCACCAGCCCCTTCAGTGGCGGTGGTGGGTCAGCAACAACATAGGCGGCATCAGTCTTCCTATCAGAACAGGGCGACTGCTTCTTCAGAGTACCTGGCTGTAACGGGCCTTTCACGAAGTGTTGACGGTAATCCCACGTCAGTGGCCGGGAATATCCCAGTATAGACAGTGCCGATTCACGATAGCCAAGGCCTCTTCGACTCATTTTTTTGCCTTTAGGGACGGGCTTAGTTCGTCCTTGCAACTACGCGTCGAGGCCCGAGTTTCAAAATCATGTGCCACCCTTTGGAATCTCTAATCTTGGAATTAATTTTAACATTTGTCGGTGTAGTGGCGGGCTTACGTGACTCATATGCCCAAGGAAAGTTGATGCGGGATGGACACGCGACTCGACTCCAAATGGATATGCGATCCTTGGACTCTAAGCAAGATCGCGATCGTCCCTAACGAGGGAAGCGTCGGACGTGCACGGTTGAAAAATCGACAAGAGCTAGGGTAGTCAACTCTCAACTTCGTGCCCGGATCGGGTCACGGGACGGTATCGCTCTCTCTCACAGCAGCGATGATATAAAAGTAAAGCGGGCTACGATCCTAGCATGCTCTCTAGCAGCGGTATATAAAGCATATATGAATAAAGCAAAATGTCGAGTCAAGGGAGCGAACACGATACCTCCACGCTCTCGGCGTGGGGAAGACGATCCCGGCCGAATTTGGTAGCTCCCGATAACAGTAATGAATTAAATTACAGCAATGAAATATCGTCCACTCCACGCAGTGAGGTAAAGGGCTACACAAGTGGGTCCGGGAGGACCGATCTCGATTTGACGGGCTGCACTTGATCACCCCGTCGGCGCGGTTCGGACGGCGTGTTCTACGGGTCTGTGGGGACCACGTGCCGCTGAATCCTACGGGACTGACGAGGTGGGTCCCGCTGTGATGCTGACACTTGGAGGCGTGCCTCCCAGGACAGCGGCCAGGCGGGAATGCTGGTCGGAGGCCGGGAGGCTCCGAACACCACCGGTCGGAAAGGGTGCCAACGGATCTGCTGCATCAGTTTTCAGGCGCGCGTTCCGGCGAGATCGGCTGCTGCGATCAATCCTGACGTCGGATCGAAGCACAGAAGATATCGTTGGAAAGCTCTTTCGAGGTAATTCGATCTAGGGCCATAGAGATTAATTGGATCTGCACGGATCTGGCCTTAGTCGATTTTTGAAGTTGTTGTTAGACAGGGCCTGAAATCTCAGGGCAGTAGAGAAGTTTCCTGAGAATTGCCATTGACCGTGGGGTAGATCTCAGATTCAGACCTTGTGCTCTTCATTAAAGTTGTAGAAAAATAAACGAGGAAGACGGGCATATTTTTTATGGAGGATTTGGTGGAGGTTTGGGTGGTTAAAATGATTTTATGGCACTGGGTGGTCGGATCTGGACAGCATGGACTGAACAGATCTTAGGGAAAAGACACAATTTTTAAAAATAGATAGATGGCTTACAAAATTTGAAGAAAATTTGTAGATGGAGGTAATGATGGACAGAACCTCCAGTAAAATTGGGGGTTCCATGAAAAATCACAAAGGGGACCAAGAAGATGAAACTTAGGGTGGCTGTGACTGGATCTGAGCAAAAGGCAGAACTGTGGGTGGAGATGCACGAAATTGGAAAATTATAAAACGGGGTTATAATTGTTTTTCAATTTTTTTGGAGGGTTATGATGAACCCTAGAACGTACCCTTAAAATATCAGCTCCATAAGATGAGAGAATTGGGAGCTAAAATTCTCGGAGTGGCCTTTTATTCAGTAAGATAGAACCTAGATAGAACTTCCGACGGTGGCTCGTGGCGGCTCGATGGCGGCACGAACGGCGGCGGCGGCGGCACCGGATGAAATCAGAGGTGGGGGGGGGGAGGTAGAAGGGTTCTAAACCCTGAGATGCAGAGGGATGAAGGAGAAACACTAGGGGAGAGAGAGGGGGGCGCAGCTAGCTTCTTGCACAATGCAATTTTCTTCTTCTCATTAATTCACAAATAATAGAAATACATGGCTTATATAATAAATGGAAAAAGACTAAGAATGCCCTCAGATCTAGAATTTGGGAGGGCAAACTAGGGAGTTCACAAGTATTTCTCCCATGTGGTCAAAACTTTTAACACATATTCTAATCAACCTTAGACTATTTCCATTCAAACTCCACCTAATTTTCACCTACCTAGCCTAATTAGGCCAAAACAAGGGGCGCCCCCTTCTTGGGCTATTCTTGGGCCTAGGCTGGTCCAAGGTCCAAGGCCAACCAATACAAGCCCATAACCCATGTCTAGTCTTAGGCCTTCCAAACCTTGTTGGTCCATGAGAGGGGAAAAGCCCACTTGGGCCTTAAGTGAGTTAAAGACCAATATGAACTAACCCCTTAATGGACTCTTCTAAATGCAACCCTTTGATGTATTCTACATGGAATGTGACCCATTGGCTTGTTAAAAGCCTTACAAAGGAGCCCAAATGAAAGAAATCAAACAAATACACAATTACAAACTCATACAACCCATAAGACACACCTATACGAGCCAATACACACTAATACACCTTATAAGCCATTGATGTCCCCATCAAAAGTTCAAGTCCATTACAGACAAAATTGGCCTATTACTTGGCCAGAGTGTAGGAAGAATCTTGTCAGCAATCGCATCAACAGTTTGGACTGTGGAAACACTCTTTACTTTGACTACCGCCCCTGAAATGGGAACTTGAGGCATTGGTGGGCAGTCGAGGGTACTACATTCAAACTGTCAATCCATGGATGACCCAGAATTGCCTTAAACATCGGGTCTATGTTCAGCACATAAAGTTCCACATCCATTTTTAAAGGCCCTAGCTCGGCCTGAACTGTTACAACCCCGTGGCACGCTCGTCTGGAGTTATCATATGATGCAATGGTGGTTGGTGTCGGGCGCAGCATGTCTTCTGAAACGTTGTAGGCACGCAATGTGCTTAATGGACACACATTTATCGATGCTCCTGTGTCCACAAGGGCTGACTTGACTGCTACTTTGTTCAAGGAAATAGTAATGTAGAGTGGCATCTATCGTGCCTCTAGGGGTGCCAATTGTGATTCAAAAAATGAAATGGAAGGCCCCCTCGTGATAGTGGCCAACACTGACGGCAAACTGTCCACTACTACGTCTTCGTTAACCATCACTTTCTGCAGAAAAGCCCTTAGGGCATCCTGGTGTAGCGTGGACCTTTTTATTAACTCCAGTACTGAAATCTTGGCCGGCATCCGGTCCAAGTGCTGTAGCAAATCATACTTCGTGCTAGGCACGGGGTCTACTTCTTCTGCTTCAACTGTTGAGGAAGGAATTGGAGGGTTGGGTGCAGGTGCACCAGTGCAGGGGTAACTTCTGTGAAATAAACGCCTGCTCCGGAGGGCGCATTGTCGTGCCGGCACGGCATCAAATGGACTCCTGATTGGCCCGGTGGGGTAAGTGGAAGGGATAGAAATGGGGGTGAGGACGACGGAAGCTGGCCTAACGGGCCCTGGTGGAGTGGTGATTGGTGAAGGGTTAAGTGGAGAGATGATGACGGAGGGTATGGCGGGTGCTGGTGGAAGGATTGGTGGAATGGTGGGGAATGTGGCGGGTGCAATAGGCGATCGGGAGAGGATAGTGGGTGGAGCGGTGGCCATGGTGGTGGGCCGTAGAATGGAGGGAACAAACGGTGCGGGGGAGTTGGTGTGGTGGAAGGCCAAGAGATGATCGGGAGTCTCATCGTCAAAAGACCACCTAGCATTAGGGGCTGGGCGCTGAACTACATTTACTTACGCCGGTGCCGGCGGCTGTTGTTGTTGTTGAGGAGCGGGTGGATGTTCTGGCATGGGATTCTGATGAATCCCGATGTCTTGCTGTTGTTGCGGCTGCTGTGGAGGTTGTTGTTGGGGAGGTTGCTGGAACTGCTGTTGCTGAGGTGCTGCCTGCTGCGGCCTTGCTTGTCTTATCCTTTCTTTTATATCTTCAATTAACTAGTGCATTTGGGCCCAGTTGATCCTCTGGCCCTCATGCAAATCATAGACTAGATCCCTGAACTGATAACACCTCTCTATCGTGTGCCTGGGTTGCCGATGGTATATGCAATACCTTGACTGGTCGGCTGTCGGGTTCCAGTTCTGGCGTTCCGGAGGCAATTGTATGTCACCAGTGTACATTAAGGCTGAAAAAATGTCAGAGAGTGTTTCTGGAAGTGGTGGATAATTGGCCCTCTTTGGTCCCGGCCGAGCAGGCCCATAACCAGCAAGAGGAGGGACGTTATGGTACTGGGGTGGCTGTTGAGGCTGTTGTGGTGGTGGTGGTTGTTGTTGTGGGTGTTGAGGAGCTGGGAAAGAAGGTCGAAGAGCTTGTGGAGCGGGGAACTGGGGGTTGCGTGGGGATTGCTGGAAATTGGGTGAAGCGGGCTTGTTAGAGAATTGAACAGCCTGGACCTGCTCGTTGGTTTGTACTCCCTCAGTAACTTGGCCCTTGGACTTTCTGGTGGTTTTGGATTTCTAGGCCTCAAAAAGGGAATGAATAGGGGAGTCTTTGAATTGGGTCTGGATGAACCGGGCCCGGCAGTACAACTGGTGCATGTTCAAAATATCGTTCATTGCCATTATGTTCCGGAACGTTGGGGTGGCATTCGAAATCAACAGTTTCACCTTTTCTTCTTCCGGGATCTGCCCGGGCACATGCGAGGCCATCTGCCTCCATCGATCTGCATATATTGCAAAGTTCTCATCTACTTTCATCTTTTTTGCAACTAAGTCTGTAAAAGAATACTCAAGACCAACCTGATCTTGGAATCTCTGGATAAACTTCTCCTTCACAGTCTTGAAACTCTCTGCCTCCTCTAGAGGCAAGGTGTAGAACCATTCAAGGGCGACCCCGTCCAGGGATCGGCGGAACGAATACACCATCAGGCGGTCATCGTGTTGGAACTGCGCCGATTCATAAAGGAACTCCCTGACATGAATAAACGGGTTGCCATTCCCGTCATATTTGTGGTATATGGGGAGCTCAGACTGGGGAGGAAAATGAATGTCCCTGAAGTTAAGAATGGGGACATCGGCAAGGGATTGTGGGCTGACCCTCTTATGGAGGAGATCAATCTGTTGCTGCATGGCAGCCCACTTTTCAAGAATCTCCCATTCCCGGGATGGAGGAGACGGAGCAGGAAGAGCAGAACCTGTGTATGGGGCAGATGGATAAACCGATGGAGGGGGAAACCCGTATGATGAATAATGGGCCAAGGAAGGGCCCATATCAGAGTATGCAAGCTGGGCCGCCCCTGGCTGGAGGCGAGCAAAATCAGCCAGGGCTACAAGGGCCTGCGGCGCTGGAGAGATGGTAGTGTATGGATCCAAGTAAGAGGGTGTGGGGATCTGGGTCTTCCCCTTGTCCTGAAATTGATGGGCCGAGGTAGAGGCCTGGCCCAATTCCATATTGGGGAATCGAAGAACCTAAGGATGAATTGGAGTAAGGTCAATGGGGGCCGTAGAGGTGGCCCCTAATCCAGCAATCGAAGATGTAGAAGTGGCGGCAACAGTCACGCCAGAAGAGAGCACTGAAGGCGGGGCATCTGCCACTTGCAAAGCTTGTTTCAGGAGGTGGAGTTGAGTGGGGTCCAACTGGGCCATCATGTGGAGAACCTGACTGGCCGAGTTGTGAGTGGATGAATTAGAGAGGGAGGGTTGGGCACCCTCAACAACAATAGTCGAGAGAGGAGGGGCAGTCCCCTCTCCCCCTTGCACATGACAGACCCTGGGCGGGTCCTCCAAAAGTCCCCGAGGGAGGGAATCCAAATGGGAATGGGAGAAGTTGTAAGACGACATGGTGGGTGATGAATCGAACAACGGATTAAAATAAGAAAAGAAATGCGAGCTGCCCCTAGGAGATGATCCTAAGGGAATGAGGCAGCTCCACATGCACTGACCACTACAAGGAATAAAATGCAACCAGCCCTAACCAAGATCTAAACAAACAATTCAAACAAAAAGCGTACAATGGAGGGGAGAGATAAGAGAAGAACCAACCAATTAAGCAACCAAGTTTTAAATGATGCGCGAAAATTTTTATAAGTTCCTTTCTAGGAGCTTAGTAGATCAATTAAAGTATGAATTCACTCGACCACGAGGTACCTAACCAGGGTGGGAAATGGAGAACTGGCTGACTCTAAGGAACTCTCTCTCTCACGGATGCAAACCCTAGACTAGGGTGGGTACGGTACAACCTGCCCGACGTCCGTGTGGGAATCCACTGCTCACGGAGACTTACGGAGGCCCTCGGTAAGGTCACCTAGTCGGCTCCAAGGAATATGGAGACGAGAGGAAACTCTACCTCGGTAGGAATGCAACTACTGATGAATAGTGGTGTATGGTCTTATGTGCACCGGAGTGCATGCAAAAGTCTAGCCTAGAAACTAGCAATCAATGAACAAATATGAATGACAAATATGGCTAGTAATCATGCAAACATATAATGACAGCGAGGGAAGATCAATGATCAGCACTAAACATCATGATAATAATATAGCATGTCAATCAAAGTGAGGCTCGGGTGCACTATAGCACGACAAGAACAGTCTCTGGGAGACCGTGCAGGGAGGGTGACGGTCCTGGGTAGATCGTTCAGCAGCAGGGAGTAATGACACGAAATAACAAAAATCACAGAATGTTGAAATGAACAGAATACTAAAATGAACAAAGTCAAGAAACGGGGCGTAACAGGATGAACGGTCTTTCGACAGACCGTGCACAATCTGGAACGGACCTGTATCAACTGTAGAACGTCAGTAAACCAACAGTGCAAAGACAGAGGCGTACCTGAGCCAGCAGGATGAATGGCCTATGTCAGACCACAGGAGAAATGAACAGGCGGAGTAGGATCGCTGAAGGCAGCAGGCTTGCTGAATGATCAACACTGTAAGCAAAGAAGAACGGCTGATTCTCCGCCGCTCAGACGCGTGGACAGCTCTATCAGAACTGTGCAGACTCCAGATGATAGAAACAAAATGGACCAGAGAGTAACCTGAAACCTTCAATGAAGAACACTAACCAAGCACACGAACGGGTCAACAAAACACTAGCACGATGGGCACTAGGCGTCCCACCGTGATCGCCAAAAAAGAGGGTGTTGACATGTTTTCCCACTCTCTTTTGCTCCCTTCCTTACCTTATCGCCGTTTCCCAAATGTATCAAAGTGTAAAACAAGCGATGTAAAGGAAGGAAAAAAGAGGGGAGAAGAGTGTGATCGTGATCGCCACCAAGACACGAGTATCGGATGGTGAAACGTACCTTGGAAAAGAGGGAGAGCACTCGCCTAATGTTCAGCGCGGATAGGTGTAGACGGTCCTGGAGAATCCGCTCAGTGAATAGGACGGTCGCATGACAGACCGCTCAAAGTGCTGAAGTATGAAGCGTGACAAAGGTAGATCTGGCACTAGAACGGCTCGAGGACAGCTGCGTGAAGAATTGAACGGCTGGTAATAAATCGCCATGATCTCCAGACAGACGGAATGAGGCCGTGTATCAACGCCAGACTTCAAGCTCGTGGGACCTGATCCTCCACCCTTTCCAGCCGGCCGGAGAGGATGGGCCTCATGCTAGTATGCTGCTGACCTGCAAAACACAATGAAGACCACAAAAGAAAACCCAAGATCAGAACTATGAAGTGTAGTAACTAGAAAAGAGCATGAAAATGAACAAACTAACATGGACTGGGGGATACCTGGGAGGTTTTTAAACCCCTAGGGGCGTGAAAAATAGTAGGAAGGTGTGTGAAATGATGTGCAATGAAGAAAGCATGGAGGGAAGAACGAAAAGAAAGAAACATGTAATGAACAAGACGATGGGTGGGATTATGAAAACCAAAGACTCAAACACCAGTACTCCCTGAACCGGAGGCCTGAGTGGACGTAGAAGGCCTCCCTCCTTGACTGTAGGTCACTCTGGAATTTGACAAGGCTTCGCGGTGACCCTCAAATCTCCCCCCCTTTCAAAGCTTGGCCTAAGGGTCCTATATATAGAGCCCCTAAGTCCTAGCTCGAAATTAGGGTTTCTAGCCATTTTTAGGTCGAGATAATAAAAGAAAATCCATAGATAATTGAATCATCTCTCCACCAGAGGAAACGGCACCCCATTCGGTGGAATATCCGCGGAGAAATGGGCGAAAGAAGTTGAGGATAAAACCATGGGTGGAGAGAGAAAAAACCTTAAATTCTTTAGAAATCAGGCAGTTGCACGGTCTGTCGTTAGACCGCCCATCATGTTGCATGGCTGATCTTAAACCTCTCAACCTGTCGGTGGGAATTTAATAAAATAACAAATATTATCCATATATCCATCGAACTGACCGACTATTTCGCCATTGGACTCTCATGGATTAAACAGCTATTTCTAGACCTTTCAACAACTAGTGCGGCCAAGGGCTAACCGTTCATAGCCTGTCGGTGGTAAATCAAAAGAGATAAATAAATAGATAATTATTTGAAAGAGTTAACGAGCTTAAGACTCTCGGAGATGCACGGCTAAGGTCAGTCTGCTTGATTAGCTTGAACAGCTACACTCAGACCGTGTGACAGTTTGTCGATGGAAATTCACAAAATCATCTAAATATCCTATGAATATATGAACATCTCAATTACAACCGCCTATGGTGTGATCGGCCGAAGACTGCCCGTGCAAGACTGGATGCTTCAAAAAAAATAGATTAAACAAAATAAAGGCCCATTAAGCCCTGAATTGAAGCATACCTAGCCAGGGAGGGAGGCTACCCATAAAATAGGCCCAAAGATGTGCCAAAAAAAAATAACCCAACGAGTAACGGACAACTCGAGGCATCAACAAATGAAAGTAAGAGAAATGACTCAACTTATCGGTAAAAAATGGGTGTCAACAGCAGGAAGGTAAAAGGATACACACTAGATCTGGGAGTGTCGAGCGTGGGTTGATGGGCCGCAAGTAGAAGGGGCTTTCGGGTAGACGTGAGCTGATGGCCCAACTGGGTACTGTTTAGATCGACAGGACAGCAAGGGTGTGCGATCAGTAGAATGGTGGCCCCCGGGTATCTCCTGGTTGTGGCGATAGGCTGGGACAATGGCAGGGTGTCCCTCTTCGAGCCCTGGGATCGGCGATGGCTGGACCTCTGTCGAAGTATTGAAGGGAGATCTGAAACCCAGATCTATTCCGCAATCCTATAATTGGACAGATCTGCGCGACCCGAGAAAAATAATCGATGTGTTAAGATCCGAAGTCGGATCGGAACGAAATTTATGCCATTATTAAGGGCGCTCAACGATCTTCAACATATCATGATTGGAGAACCATCCATCGTGCCTATTTTCCAGTAAAAACTCTGCATCAGGGATTTCATTCTGGCAGGGTGTGCAGGGTAGATTGTAACCTGCCTGAAGATGGAGGTTGACCGAAGGGGAAACGATGGATCTGGATCAAGGGGTTAACATGGATGAAAGAGGGGGAAGTGGGGGTCGTGCGCAAAAAATTTGATGACAATTAGAGAAGTTTTAGGTGGCAGGAAAAATTAGTTTGCAGGGTTTTATCTCACAGGTCTACATACAGGCAGACTGCGCGGGGTGGGAAAACAATCGTGGGGAGGGGATCAGACAGTAGTAAATTAAAGTAAAAATTGAATTGGGAAGAGGGGAGGACGTGGGGATGAGGCTGTCAAAGTATGAAGATGATCAGACAGTGGGATTTGGCAAACCAACCTTTTCTTTCAGGCTTTGTCCTGCTTCACGCAGCTCTGGACAGCAATCCAAAAGATGGCTTACGGCAGATCGATGGCGGGACGGATGGGGGTGGCGGTGGCGATGACTGGATGTCGCACCCAGTGGAGATGATAGAGGCTGTGAATCACTCCCAATGAAAGGGTTTCACACCCCAGATCTACAGCACTCTCAGCTGTGAGAAGGAGGAAGTAGGAGGAGGAGAGAGGGAGAGGGCGCCCCTTGTTGATCTTCCACAAAAAATGATATTTTCTATGCATTAAAATTATTACAAGAGAGATTAAATATGAAACCCTAGACCTAGGACAAAGACCTAAACTACCCTTGGTCAATGGGAGAGGGAAAGGCATAATGGGGAGGGGAATTAGTCAAAGCCTACATGGGAGAGTAGGTGGGGGGCGCCCCCCTCTCCATGGTCAAATTTGGCACCTTTGGTCCAGAAATCAACCATGGACCATAGACCAGCCCTAATGGGATTTCTAGGCTAAGAAGCCCATAGGAGAGGGAGTGGCCCAATTGGGCTTCAAGTGGCCTTGAGGTCCAATCTGAAAATAAACCCCCTAATGGACCATTTTGATGACATTAGCCCAACTAGTACTCCCTTGACCCAAAATTAACCCAAAAAATACAAGCATACATTACACTCCAAATAAATACTGGAAAATGTCAAGACTCAAGATGGAGACTCTAGACTGCCTCCAAGCCCAAGAGATGCCTGGATAGCTCGAGTGGTACTGCATGTCCTGTAGTGTCGACCCACTGAGTCGTGCTGCTCAGAAGCTCTGGTGTCCGCACCACATTAGGACAACTAAATTCAACTATGATTCTTTCCATTTGCAAGCAATTCCTTTTTTTAAAACAACTCTCTTCCCCTTAGGAAAAGAATTCTCTCAGATTTAAAAACAATCTCTCCCCTTAATGACTCATGTAATCTCTCCCCCTTTGACATCATCAAAATAAAGGATATGGAAAGATTATATGGCACAATCATGAATGAAAAAAGAGAGATATGAGATGTTTAGCACAGGATGTACGGATGTAAATAAAAATATAGCAGCAAGCAAACAGACATACAGCTAAACAGAATTGAGCACATGTTGGAGAACACTTGTTGGGTACCACTTGTTGAGAGGATGATACAATAGATATCACTTGTTGGGCACATGTTGGGTTCCTTATGGAGTGAGCAGACCACACTATTCAGCAATGGGCTTGTTGGGTCCACTGTTGGGTCCTCAAGCGGGGTTATATGCCTTGAATTCTAGAGCAGCAGTATACAAGAGAAATTGGGAATGCAACAAAATCCGAATCATGATAATCAGATCAATGGAAGATGGGTAGCCAATGAGCAAATTTTGATTTTAACATTTTCAAAATTTTAAGTTTTCTAGTTTTTAGATTTTTAGTGATTTCTATGCAATGCATGGAATTAATAAAAGCAGTTAAACTACATGCATGAACGGAATCTGATACCAATGAACCAAAGGGTTCCCCAAGATAATGACTTCATGTTATCTCCTCCTGTGAGACCATCAAGGATTTGAATACAAGGCAAGGTGGGAGATGTACAAGATGTGGAACTCATGCATGCTAAAAATAGGAGCTGAAGTAAAGGATTATAGTGGAGAGGGATTGAACAGCTCACAAAGAATGAGGCATCAAACTAGGCTCACACATCAGGGGTTTTTATTTGAAGAATCAATATTCTTATTTTAGAGCAACATTGTTCAAGACCATTAAATGCAATAATGGTTCAATGTTTATAAGCCTAAAATCGAAATGTAAGAACCCTAAAAATATGTTCTAGCATATTTAATAGAACTAAAACATATCCTTTTAAGATCAAGAGTCTCGCCACCATTCCTTTTCATCTCACTTAGTGATTTCATGAGACACCTCTAGAAAGAATTTTAACTAGTATTGATGATAAACATCTTAAGGTGCAGAATTTTTTTTAGGGTTAGCCCTTCGAATACAATTTCTTTCAATTAGATTTTTCATGTTGCTCAATTTTTTAGGAACAATCAGGTTTAGTTCATTCCTTTGGCACGAGGAGACACATTCATCAGATGCCAGACTCCCCGGTTACTCAGAATTTCACTACCCATCTTTTCTCAACTTGATCAGAGGTGGCTTGTCATATCATGACACAGTCCACGTCACTTCTTGGGTGAATGGACAAGGTTTCTCAATGAGTTTTAGCCAATGCTCTGCCTTAGTTCTGATTATGCTCAATAATTTTTTAAACAGAGGTAACTAGGCCTTTACTTCATGACATAATTCCCATCACTTCTTTGGTGAAGGGTTCATGTTTCTCTGTTGGTCGAAGTCATTGCTCTACAGAAGCATGTTTTCAATGTATAAGCATGTTCCCTTTAAAAACATCAGACCATTTTCAATGTTTAAAAAAAATACTTAGTGCAAAGTTCTTTAACCAGGGTGGCCTCACTAGTCTCAGCTTTTAGATTACAGGAAGCATTGAGGACATAATTCTTTATGTCGGTTTTAAGTCTATTCCATACACTGAGATGTTCATTTTCAAGACCCTTAAATCCAGATTTAAGGTTTATATTGTTGAATCTATGAGATGGTGCAGATCGGATTTAGAGGGGGGGTGAATGAATCCCCTTTAAAAATTCTGCCCAAATAAAACTGAATTAGAAAATATTACAGAATTAAACTCTATAATTCAATTAGTCTGTTGCCCTAAACACAACCAGCAAACTCACTTAAACACTCAGCAGATATTATACCATAGATAACTAAAACACACTTTGAATTCAGTGAAATTTAAACTGATCAGATGTAATAATCCTAAGCTGTAACACCCCGGTTATAAAAATAAGAATTTTGAAATATAAAATATGATGAACAGAAATAAATGAAAACGTGTGGTTAATTATCGTTTGAATTATTACATCTCATGAATTAAATAAAAGAAAAGATAAGGGGACCAAATTGAATGACTAATCGAATCATTAATTTAATGTAAGATATATTAAAACAGATTCAAGTTATTAACTTGCTATTTAATGACCACAAAAATTTCTTAGTCAAAGAATATTATTTTAAGTGGTCAAATTATATTAATAAAAAGAGATAATTATTTTTCTACAAAGACCATAAAAAGAATATCATATTTCACAATGCAATTGAATTTTTCACAATAATCTGAATTTAATATATATATATAGATTACATTAATTCGATTTCACCCATAGGCTAAAGTTTTGGCTAATTTCTAAAAATATAGAAAAATTATATTCTTGTAGAGAAAAAAAAGTTTAGCAATAGTGTCAACTGGGCTGACCCCTAAAAAAAATTGGATTAGACCGAATTAAAAAATTAATAGTCAGAATCGTTGTTTTAATAACTCAAACTACATCAATCTTAAACGACTTCGAGCCCATTTCTCAATCAAATGAACCCAAATAAGGTCCATTGGATAGATTAACCCTAGGAGCTCATTTCCCCTCTGTAACCCCAGCCTCTAGATCCTTCCATTGGCGACGGCGGCGTGGATTAGGTGGAAGAATCGAGTTTTTCACCGATTTTAATCCCATGGACTCTTGAGACTAATTCGATCTGTAGGAACCTTATTAGACCCTATAAATAGAGGGATTTCGACCCCGCGGAACCCTATTTGTCTCCCCAGCCAGCGGCGTGACCTAGGGTGGCCGACCGAGAGCGAATTTGGGTGAGGATCGGAGGCGTGTTCGCGGATTAAGGTTTCGGGCGTCCTCCTCCTTCTTCTTCGATTAAGGTAGGCTTCTCTCTGGCTAAAGATTGAGTAAAATATATCATTTTGTGCGTCTTTGAGCCCCATTTCATGTGATACTAAAAGCCCTAAAATCGATCTAGCATCATGAGAGTATTTATCGTTTTAGTGGAAGCATGTCAAAATTAGAGTTTTCATTGTTACCCTTGATTAATGTACGGGTTAGCAGACTTTAAACTTAAATTGATCATGTCATGCTATGCATCTTCATGTTCTCATTCCATTGATTGTAAAATACCCAATTTTCATGCTTTCTCTGATGTGTATTTAGCCATTTTTGATAACCCTCGCCGAGCTCGCTGGAGTCGGGCTAGGCGACCTTAGAGCGGTCCTACAGGAACCGCCCTGTTTTGAATGGCCCTTCGATAGACCATGTGGTCGTTATCGAAGGCCAACAGTTGACTGCTTAATTGTCTTCGCGTTTTGGATCCTCCATGATCAGGACGGCCATATCTAGACCGTGCCGAGACCCTCGCGGCCCTCGATAGACCGCTTAGGCCCCGTTTGATCCCTGGCCCTTCGGGATTGAACGGACTATCGACCGACCGCTGAGGCCCTCGGAGCGGTTCTGGACGAACCGTTCTGTCCCACAGAGTTGCTTCATCCTTGTTCTAGCATGATTCATCTGAGGCAATTAATGTTAATGATAATTTAGCAACCTACATATTTATTGGAACGTATGAAATTTAGAAATTTCTAATTCTTTTGCTTAATTACTCTGTCATGACCTTGATGCACCATTTCAATAAAGTTAATCTTAAACATGTTCTATTGAAAATGAAAGAATGTTGCTAGGATTGTTTTGACAGTCATTCCACTCCGGTGGAGTTGACTGACTGACGTACACCCGTTTTCTGATGTTTTCTAGCCTTTATTTCTTGTAATGGTTGGAACTCTCCGTCGGATACTCCTTCCGTCAGAGTAGGACCTCCATTATGAGACCTCCGTAAGTCCCCGCGAGCCTAGGATTCCCACTAGAACGCCTGGTAGGTTGTATCTCAAGTCTTGCACCTGTGAACTCGACCGAATCGCTTGCCTGTCTCTGTCTAGATTCACGGCCCATATGGAACCGTTCGAGTCCGTACGCGGCCTGGATCTGACCGTTTGATTCATAAGCGGCTTATATCGGACCATTGTATGCCATTTGAGCGGCCCATCTAAGACCGTGTATCCCTGGCTAAATGCCAAGTCTTGTTGGTCGATTATGCTTGACTGCTTTTCTTGATCAGGCCCTTTTAAGTCGACCCAGAGCTTCTAGCCAGACCTAAGAATCATGGGTTGAACCCTGGTTTAGTTCCACCATGCCTATGGTGGCCTAGGAGCACTTTTGGGTAGCTTTCTCTATATCCTACTTGGCCCAGTTACTGAACGGCCAAGAACGCCCCGTTTAGGTACTGGAGCGGACTATCGTCCGACCGCTCAATTAATGCGCGGCCCATTTTAGACCGTGTATCCACTTAGCTTCGGCTGGGCTGATCTTCGGCCAGTCATCCTTGCACGGCTTAGTGTGTGACCGTTCTATCATGAGCGGCCCAATAATGACCGTGTACCTTTCAGTTTTTCAAGAATTGATGTTTTCATGGTTTTGATGTGTGTGAACTGCTCTAGCCTATCCAGGCTATGGTTCCTCGAGTTGGGACCTATTGTTAGGTCTATTGCTGACATTATCAATTCTAAGTCATTTCTTTGAATGACTTTTCCTCTTGATCAAGGAGCTTATTGCTTGGAATCTTAAGAAAATCAATATTCTTATGCACTTTACCTTGATTACATGAACTTGATCTTGGAACTCTTGGCCATTCTATTCGTGGATGTCTAGATTTCGTCGGATCAATGATCCAAGCAAATCAATGCCAAGGCAAACACATTAAAGGGCCCAGTCTGGTCCTAGGAGGCGCACCCGAACAGTACTTGATCCCCGGGGAGGTGAATGACTAGGTGTGGCAGTTGGCACCGAGTACTATCTAACGTGTTGAGTCTACGACATCCCACCTTCTCGTGATACTTGTTATTCATGCTTAAGACATGAAGTACTTGCTTGCATGACTCGACCTGACTTGACTTGATATATGACCATTCACTTGAAGTTCTGATTACTTGCTCTTGCTATCATGACTTGCAATCTTTATCGTGCTAGTTATCTTGTTATCATGCTTAATTATTTTTCTCGCGTTATTCATGCATTCATGAAATGGTTAATTACTTAAATTATGCATAATGAAAGAGTGTAATTCCTAATGAGCTTCTTGCTCACCCCTACTTTCCAACCATTTTTAGGTAACGTGGTAGATGGAACGCCTACAATTAGGATCGGGCCAGCATGATCGAGTGAACCTGGAAGTCAGAGATCGAGTCTTTTTATTTTCTTGAGTCTAGTTGTATCATGGTGCTGCTATCTTATCTTCTTTATTTCGTTTATTGAGTCCGCATTGTATTTAAATTTCTAAATATCAATAAAAATCACTTTTTTCTCAAATTAATGGCCTCCATGTGTTGAATATTATTAATTATGTTTTATTTATTTATGCTCTAATTATCATGACTGTTTCGCTGCCACATTCCGAGCATCACCTCCCGCTGCTATCGGTTCGGGACGTGACAGAAGTGGTATCAGAGCCTCGGTTATTTAAATCCTAGGTTCTTGCCCATAAGTATAGGTTATCCTAAGTAATAGGTCGTGTAATCCTTGTCATCCCCTTTGTCACCCGGTGAGATTGGGTAGTGCTTCGGGTTAAGTAATAAATTTGTATAAGATTGCGTAGCACGACGCGTAAGGATAATAGAAATTTTAACCTTATAATTATTTTTACAGGTATCAAAGCTCCTTTTTGACATGAAAGTAAGAGGGTCTACGAGTAAGCTAAGGTTCAGTTTCGCTAGAAGATGGTGAGTCCATCGTAAAAAGGTCCGAAGTAATAAGAAGAAAAAGAATAATTTTTCACAAATGAAATATTTTTACTGTCACAAACTTGGTCATCTAATTAAGGAGTGCTGGCGAAGGAGCGGAGCGTGTCTTCATTGCGGAAATAAGGATCATATAATGGCTAAATGCCCTAAGATACTTCCAGAAGCAGAAATACAAGGAGAATTGGAACTGATTTCTATCAAATGAGGAATTATATAAGGTATCATTCTCCCTCATCTATAGTTAAAATTCTTTTGCATTCCATTAGTGGTATGATTAATATGTTATTTTGGATAGATAAGATCATCTTAGTTTAAATGTTCGAATAATTAATGACGTCCGACGAATTTTGGGACCAAATTCCTTAAAGTGGGGGAGGATGTAACACCTCGGTTGTAAAAATAAGAATTTTGAAATATAAAATATGATGAACAGAAATAAATGAAAACGTGTGGTTAATTATCGTTTGAATTATTACATCTCATGAATTAAATAAAAGAAAAGATAAGGGGATCAAATTGAATCACTAATCGAATCATTAATTTAACGTAAGATATATTAAAACAGATTCAAGTTATTAACTTGTTATTTAATGACCTCAAAAAAATCTTAGTCAAAGAATATTATTTTAAGTGGTCAAATTATATTAATAAAAAGAGATAATTATTTTTCTACAACGACCATAAAAAGAATTTCATATTTCATCATGCAATTGAATTTTCCATAATGATTTGAATTTAATATATATATAGGTTAAATTAATGTGATTTCACCTATAGGCTAAAGTTTTGAATAATTTCTAAAAATATAGAAAAATTATATTCTTGTAGAGAACGAAAAGTTTAGCAATAGTGTCAACTGGGCTGACCCCTAATAAAAATTGGATTAGACCGAATTAAAGAATTAATGGTCAAAATCGTTGTTTTAATAACTCAAACTATATCAATCTTAAACGACCAAATTCGAGCCCATTACTCAATCAAATGAACCCAAATCAGGTCCATTGGATAGGTTAACCCTAGGAGCTCGTTTCCCCTCTGTAACCCTAGCCTCTAGAGCCTTCCATTGGCAGCGGCGGCGTGGATTAGGTGGAAGAATCGAGTTTTTTGTCGATTTTAATCCCTTGGACTCTTGAGACTAATTCGATCTATAGGAACCATCTTAGACCCTATAAATAGAGGGATTTCGACCCCCTGGAACCCTATTTGTCTCCCCAGCTGGCGGCGTGACCTAGGGTGGCCGATCGAGAGCGAATTTGGGTGAGGATCGGAGGCGTGTTCACGGATTAAGGTTTCGGGCATCTTCCTCCTTCTTCTTCGATTAAGGTAGGTTTTTCTCAGGCTAAAGATTGGGTAAAATATATCATTTTGTGCGTCTTTAAGACCCCTTTCATTTCATACTAAAAGCCCTAAAATCGATCTAGCGTCATGAGAGTATTTTTTATTTTAGTGGAAGCATGTCAAAATTAGTGTTTTCCTTGTTACCCTTGATTAATGTACAGGTTAGCAGACTTTAAACTTAAATTGATCATGCCATGCTATGCATCCTCATGTTCTCATTCCATTGATTGTAAAATAACCAATTTTCATGCTTTCTCTGATGTGTATTTAGCCGTTTTTGATAACCCTAGCCGAGCTCGCTTGAGTCGGGCAGGGCGACCTTAGAGCGGTGGTGCAGACACCAGAGCGATCGAGAAACACGAACCGGGGAGCCGTCGGTACCGTACGTGGAGCACCACTCGAGCTACATCGGCTTCCATCTGGCTCGGAGACAGTCTGGAGACTCCCCCTTGAGTCTTAGTATTTATTATATTTACTCGGATTTTATTTGTGTGTAATATGTGTTTATTTGGCTTTATTCGGATTGTAATTCGGATTGTAAAAGGGGTTTATTTGTAATTTGGGACCACCTGGGTTACGCGGGCCCCCCATCCCTTCTCCCATTGAGCCACCTCAGCTCTTGGGCCCTTGTGGGGTCAGTCAACCCTCCAAGGTGGGCTTCTAGAAGGATTGGACCAAGGGGGGACAAAGGGTAACAAAATTCAAAATTTGGAACACATAAGTCAAGGGGGTGCCCCAAATATAATGTAGTTTATTAGGATTGAAATCTTATTTTATTTGTTTCAAACCACATGGGAGAAATAAATTGTGGACTCCCATTTTACCCCCCAGCAATCCTAGATCTAGGGATAGAACTAGTCTTTTTGTATTTTCTATAAGAACCTTGTATTTTCATTTTGAGTAGAATTAATGCAAAGAAATTCAGATATTTTGTTCCAAAGGCAAGGGCCGCCCCCTATCTCTCTCCCCTCTCCCCCTTCTGCAGCTGGGAAGGCTGTGTTTCTGAGGTGAGACGCCTCCTATATCGGTTCATGAGATCGCCATCGCCGCCGCCACCGCCATCGTACCACCGCCAACATCGTCGGAGTTCTGTCCACTCAGGATAGCCACTTGATCTCGAATTTCTTGCTCTCAATCACGAGATCTTCTGGAGCCCAAACTTTCAGGGTGAGTTCTAGGGGTCATCACCACATCCTAAAAAAATTGGTGGAGCTTCTAGTTTTTATTTTCCATTTTTCCATTTTTGTTCTCCACCTCCTCGCAGATCTGCCAGCAGTCTATCCAGATTTCCAGAAACCCAGTAGAACGTTCATGAACCCACATTCTCTTGATCAAAATGACTTGATATTTTTATTGGGGGTTCTGTCTACCTAATCCTTCATCCAAAAAATTTCGTGGAAATTCTGGAGTCTTCTTCCTATTTTTAAAAAAATCACTGTCAGATCAAAATTTCAGATCTGTCTCTACTATCCAGATTCGACCACCCATTAGTATAAAATACTTTTCCCAAACGAAACCTCCACCAAACCCTTCATAAAAATTATCCCCGTTTTCCTCTCTCTCCCCTCTACAACTTTCATGAATAGCTCATCTTCTGATTCGGAGTTCTACATCGCGGTCAACGCCAACTCTCAGGAAAGTTAATTTCTGTCCGGCTAGATCTGAAACAGAGATCAGTCCGGTTCTAAAATTCCCCATCAGAAGCACAGTCACAACGAATTTTCTGGAGTGACAGAAGGTCGAAGGATTTTGAGTCAGTGTTCCAACGACGCTATTTTTGTGCCGATCCGACATCGGTCCTGATCGCAGCAACAAATCTCACCGGGTCACGCGCTACAAAATAGAGGTTGTAGATCTGTGGCCAGCACTTCCGACAAGTGGAGATCGGAGCCCCCCGACCTCCGACCGGTGTTCCAATCCGACCGCCATCTAGGGAAGCGCGCCACCAGGTTTCACCATCATAATGGGACCCACCCCATCAGGTCCAGAGGACTGAGCAGCACGTGGGCCCCACGAACCCGTAGATCGCACCGTCCGGACAGCACTAAAACGTAGATTTCAGCACCATCGGAGCGACATCAAGATGCTGCCCGTCAACCCACTTCCTGAGACTCCCGGGCCCCACATGTGACATGTTACCTCCCTGCGTGGAGTGGGTCGAAACATTTGTACTGCAGTAAACTTTGTTAACTGGGAGTACGGAATTGGCCGGGGTTGTCTTCCCCACGCCAGGAGTGTGAGGTAACAGTCTTACTTCTTGGCGTTCATTTTCTAGTTTAGTATATGGTCATATGCTGCTGTGAGTGCATTAGGATTCTAGCCCATGAGTTCATGTCACCGCTGTGAGCGAGAGAGTGACCCGTCCTGTGGCTCGATCCGAGTACGGAAGTGAGTCGACCACCCTTGACTCTGCCGATTTCTCAACTACGTGGATTCGCGTTTCCCCTCGCTTGGGACGACGAGTGAGCTTGCATTTCTGTTAGCGACGTATAGCCCATAGGAACTCTTAGTGTCGGGCCAAAGAGTCTCCATTGTTGTATGTTGCTGGTCGCGTCTGCATTTAGAGTCCGAGGTCTGCATCACTTAGAGTTGGTCCCCGTGTCCGTCCCGCATCAGTTTGGTATCAGAGAGAGTCGAGTCTAGGGTAGTCGTTGCATAAGTCTTGCACGGTCTAAGTCGAGTCTGGGATCATCATTATTTTCAAAACAAAAAAAGTGTTTTAAAATTGCATTTCATCTCGATAATCCGGTATATTAAAAGGTGTTGTCTGAATGTTAGGCTACGCCTATCGGGAAGGCCGCACACTTGCGCGAGGAGATCTTCGGGTCGACCCTCCGCCACGTACCGGATATTGGCTACGTCTAGGTGCATTAGTTTGTATCTCCTAGTCTGTGTGTCAGTTGCATGCCCACCCGTCAAGGCACCCAGTACTCGCCACCACCACCTATGGCGGATTCCGGAGCCCGTAGTTCCAATGAGCCCTCGACGGTCGAGATGTTCCGAGCCCTCATGGATCGTCTCGATACGCTTATGGATGGCCTCAGTACTCATCTAAATGGCGTAGGAACGCGTCTAGAAGGAAGGATGAAAGCCCTAGAGGATCGGGCCGAAGCATCGGACCAGCCCATTCAAGGTCTTGTAGGGAGGATTGATGTCCTTGAGAGGGCCCCAGTGGCGGTGCAACCCGCGCCGACGAATGGCCAACAAGAGCCGGCTCAGCAACCTGCTCCGCCAAGGGCTCAGGGGGTAGATGTTGGGAGGCAACAGGTGCACGAGGTGGATGCCTATGCATCTGATAATGAACAAGGGGGTTATGGTCGTGATCGTTGAAACCAACGACAGAATCGTGATAATGACGACGATCGCGTTCTTAGGAGCGTGCGTGCGGACCCTTTCCTATTTGACGGGTCTTTGGACCCGAAGGTCTATTTAGATTGGGAGGCCGGCATGGATCGGTACTTCGAGTGGTTTGAGATGACAGACCATCGAAGAGTTCGGTACGCGAAGATGAAGTTACATGGGCAGGCCCAAACTTATTGGATAAATGTGGAGAGCCTGTTAATGTAGCGACATCAACCCCTGATCGGTACTTGGGGTGACATGAAAATCAAGTTGAGGTAGAAATACCTTCCTGCCACATACCGCCAGCGTCTCATAGACAAATGGCAAAGTCTCTCCCAAGGGGACCAATCCGTGACTGAGTACACCGCTGAGTTTGATGAGTATTATTTACGGTGTGGAGTTACGGAGGAGAGCACCATGACCATCTCGCGCTTTCGAAGAGGTCTGCGGTCGAACTACCAATATGAACTTTTCCACCGCAATGTGACCACTTTGGAACATGCGTATCAGGTTGCTCTCCAATTGGAGCAATTCGAGGCCGAGTTTGAGCCTACCCATCGATTGGGCCCCTTTCCCATTCATAGTGTCAAGCCCCGTGGCTCTTCAGGCACGTATCCGAGGGCCCCCATGGCTCAACCTCAGGAGCCCACTTGCCCCGAGCCATTCACTCCTAGGCCTCACCCTCCACCTCCGAGGGATATCCCTCCTCGTCCCCAACCCACGGCACCCACGGTCCGTCCACCGACACCCGCACCCGTTGCTCATCCTTTGTTGCCTACACCTCCTATCCGTGGTAGGATAAGGGGAAAGGACCCTTGATCGGGGAGCCTAGTGGATCACGGCAACAGTGTTATCACGGCAATAGGTTTGGCCACTTCGCCAACCAGTGTCCCACTCATCAGTCTCTTGTCATTGGGGACACACAGGCGGGGGACGCCACCTCTTCAGATCTTGTGTTAGTCAGCTCTGAAGCAGATCAGGAGCTAGCTGACGAATACTATGAGATTGAAGGTGATGGCTAGGATGCCCAGCATTCGGACGATACCCACTTGGGAGTCATCATGTGTATTCTCACCCAGCCACAGGCCAGTGATGACTGGCGTCAGACCACCATCTTTCATACATACTGTAGGCTGGGAGGGCATGTGTGTAAGGTGATTATCGATAGTGGGAGTTGCATCAATGCAATCTCCACGGGCGCAGTCTCACGTCTTGGTCTTACTCCCGTGGACCATCCTTGCCCCTATCGAGTATCATGGGTGGATTCCACCTCCATTCCGATCAGGCTGCGGTGTTTGGTCCCA
The DNA here is from genome assembly GCA_022559845.1 of Amorphophallus konjac. Lineage (NCBI taxonomy): Eukaryota > Viridiplantae > Streptophyta > Magnoliopsida > Alismatales > Araceae > Amorphophallus > Amorphophallus konjac. The sequence goes on from CM040118.1 coordinate 331,426,694, forward strand.
CTGCAGTTCCATGCCTACCGTGACGAGATCTGGTGTGATGTCCTCCCCATGAAGGTGGGAAATATCATTCTTGGTAGGACATGGTTATTTGATCGGGATGCCACACTCCATGGCCGGTCGAACACTTGTACCTTTGACCATGATGGCCGACGGATTACCCTCCACCCCACTCAGCCCAAGAGCCCATCAGTTAGGGGTCCTACTGGCCCTAGTACTCCGGAGCCTTCCATCCACGGGCCCAGTACCCCATCCCCAGTCCGGGCTATGACCGTTATCTCTGGCACAGGCGAGCCCTCGACTAGGAGGTTGATGATGATTAGCTCCCGAGAAATGGAGCGGGAGGCTAGTAGGGGCTGCCTTGTGTTTGCTATTACGGTCCGAGAGGTGGAGCCGAAGTCCAAGGGTGAACTCCCACCTGATGTCATTCCTATTTTACAGGAGTTCGCTAATATTTTCCCAAGGGACTCCCACCCATGCGGGATATTCAGCATGCTATCGACCTGATTTCGGGCTCCTCATTGCCCAATCTTCCTCATTATCGCATGATTCCCACGGAACATGCCGAGCTAAAATGGCAGGTCGATGAGTTGATGCAGAGATGGTCTATTCGGGATAGCATGAGTCCATGTGATGTTCCCGCATTACTCACCCCAAAGAAGGATGGCACGTGGAGAATGTGCATTGATAGTCGTGCCATCAACAAAATCACCGTGAAGTACAAGTTCCCTATTCCCCGCCTAGATGATATGCTAGGCATGATGGCCGTTGCCACTATCTTCTCGAAGATCGATCTTAAGAGTGGCTACCACCATGTGAGGATTAGGCCACGTGATGAGTGGAAGACCGCATTTAAGACCAATGATGGTCTATATGAGTGGTTGGTTATGTCATTTGGGTTGACCAATGCCCCTAGCACCTTCATGCGACTCATGACACAGGTCCTTCGACCTTTCATTGGAGTCTTTGTGGTTGTGTATTTTGATGATATCCTTATATATAGTCGTCTAAAGGGGACCACTTGGACCATCTATGGTAGGTCTGTCTGCTTTTGAGGCATGAGCAGTTGTTTGCGAACCCACAGAAGTGTGCCTTCATGACACCTCAGGTTACCTTCTTGGGTTTTATTGTGTCTAGTACTGGGGTCTCCGGCAATCCGGAAAAGGTCCAGGCCATTGTTGAGTGGCTGAAACCCCGTACAGTCCATGATGTCTACAGCTTCCATGGCCTCGCGACGTTCTATCGTCATTTCATCTGCGGATTTAGCTCTGTCACTGCCCCGATCACGGACTATATTCGGAAGGGCACATTTGTATAGACGAAGGCCGCAGCTGCTGCCTTCAAGGACATCAAGGAGCACATGACCCAGACACTGATCCTTCGATTTTCAGATTTCTCGAAGGTGTTTGAGGTCTCTTGTGATGCGTCGGGTGTTGGGATAGGAGGAGTGTTGAGTTAGGATGATGTGACACAACCTTGGGGTGATCATCACATGATCAAATGACCCTTGGACCTAGCTAGCAACCAACGCACGAATCGGTGACTTTACTCGGGCGGACTCACCCGCTAAGCGCACTCTTGTGCCCGTAGGCAAACCGGTGATAGTGGTGAGGGTCCGGGACGGGCCCTTGCTGCTCCGGGGGTTGGCTAGCTTTGGATTGGACCTCTCAAGGGTCCTAGGATGCCCACTCTCGTAGGCAGCCAGCACGCCGAGGGCGTGGGTGTTAATGGCTCTCTCGCAACTCACCCGCGGTAGTCACTCAATCACAAGCAAATTCGGGTTCGGGCGCTCCACTTACCACCGACGGCACTAAGATGCGATACTACTTAAGCAAGGGAATTTCAGCAAAGAGGAGTGTGCAGTGGCTCACCTAGTCGGTGTGAAGACACCGATCCCGGTCGGAGACGAGGGCGAGCGAGGAAGCGTGGGCTTACCCGCACGCCGTGCCGGAGAAGCTTCGATCTGAAATTTTAATTTACATGCACTACACCCCATGCAAGGGGGGGGATCTTGGGGTTGGGGTTAAGGTGAATACAACAATACTACCTCCACGCAGGGAGGGGCCTTCAGCCGGCCAAGCGGGGTGGGGAAACTAAAGCAAAGAACGACGACTAAGTGTGGATGCCGACTCTGCCGGCTGTCTGCCAACAGGGATAGTGGGTCGGTGTTGCAGCTGTAGATCCCGCTCACGAATTTTGCTGATGGCGAGGTCAGCGGAGAAATCTTTGTAATAGGAAGGGGAATGCCTCGGAATTTTTTTGATTTCTTCTGGAGAAGCTACTGGTTGGGGCTGAAGATGGAACAGGACCTCTATTTCTCGGACTAGCAGGGACTGACTTCCAACAGTAGGATGCAGAGGGTACCCCGGCCGATCCCGTTGTCAGAATCAGGCGCCGTCAGAGTCGTTGGAATCGTAGTCAAGGTATCTTCGCAGCAAAAGAGACGGGGAAGCCTTCCGATGTCGGGGGAGGTCTGAGGACGCTGAACACTGCTGACAGGTCGAAGCAGACTGTGTTGTAGCAGAGCGACGCAGCAGGGGGAGAAAATGGTAACTCCGGCCACCGGAGGCCGAATGGAACTCCGCTTCCTGATTCTGAAAATAGACAGGGAGAAGTAGAACTTTGTGGAAGAAATGGTGGACTGATTCCTCCGAGGTTTGTCGTGGCAGGGCTCTCAATCCGGTTCTGGTGCTCAGCAGGATCGGTTCCGCACAGTCGGGGGAGAACGGAGTTTCTGAACAGCCCCGAGCTCTGATGAAGACGAAACCAATTCTGTTGCGAAGAAGACCCGGAGAAGCTTCCAACAATGGCTCTTGTGTCTTCAAACTCATTCGGATGGCATCGTGGTGATCGCTGCAAGAGACTGGTTCGTCTGTAACCTGTGGACAGCAACCTGCAACTCTTGTGTTGGCTTCTAAAGAAGGAGATGGGGGAGGTGTATGTATGAAAGGGGTGATGGGGTGGAAGAAGTAGTGTGTATGGAGGGATGGGGAATGCTAATGGAGATAGGAAGGGGATGGGAGGGGGCAGTGGGGGCAGGTCCTCAGCTGGAGGTAGGGGAAGGTGGAGGCAATGGAGGTGAATGGAGGGAGATGAGAGGGGCGACCCTAGCTAGAAGGGAGAGGGGGGGGCGGCCAAATCATGGAGGGAGTGGTGGATTTCAAATTTGAAATGGCCTTGGAAGTTGTGGGGTTGTGTGGGGAAGGGGTTGACTGTGTTGGAATGGGGAAAGTGGTGTTGGAATGTGGAAGATAGTGTTTGAATGGTGAGGGATCTCCTTGGGACTAGGTGGGTGGAGTAATGGAGGCCATGGGGAAGTGGAGGGCTTTAATGATGGTAGGTGGGGGTTGAGGTGGTTGGGAAGGGAGGAGAGAGAAGAAAATTCGAAATTGGGTGTTGAGGAGAGAGAAAGTGGGGTGAAAAAAAGAGATTAAGAGAGGGAAGGGTGGGGAATCTCTCCCCTAGGGCTTTTCACCCAAAAAATATTGGAATCACTCCACTAAACTAAGCTTTGGACTCTCAAATGGCATTTTTCATTCAATGATTCATTACCTCAAAATGGAGAGAGTGGAGTCCTATTTATAGGGATCCCACAATTTACAATAAGACCCTGACTTTTGACACATTAACAAATAACCGAAGGAAGGGGGGGACGCCCATGGGCCTAGCCCAAAGAAATAGGCCCAATAGCAAACTCATTAGCCTAATGTGACTCAAACTTAGGGAAATGACTCAAATAAAAGGAAAATTACATGATTATGACTCAAAGAAAATATGAAAATTACATGACTCGATTTAGAGAAATATGACGGACACAATGGAGCTATGCTAGCAGGCAATTGAAGTTGTAAAAAATATGAAGGGCGAGAGATGCCCCCATCATACCCCCGGGGTGTGAAGAACTCGACTCCGTCGAGTATGAGTCCGCCGGGGGAGAGGTCTTCCAACGCAACTCTGAGCAAGCTACAACCTCCAAACTCAACCTCGCGTTCGCAACCAGGGGACGGCGCTTCAACTTCTCAAGGTGGCTTGGACACACCCTCTTGCCAATGATAGTACCTTGCTTGCCCAGTATTGCCTCTGTGTGCACACGTCGGACTCTCAAGCTTTTATGTGGAAGCTCTCCGAGGGTGTCGCTCACATAGATGGGGGTAGGCTCAATGTGCTCACTAGGATCTACCGCTGTGCCCTTAGAGGGTGCTAGATCCGTTATATGAAAAGTGAGGTATATCCCAAAATCCCATGAGTAAATCCAACCCATAAGCCAGGTTGCCAAAGCCACTTGGAACATGGAAGGTCCAAGTCCTCGTGCCCTCGATTTGGAGGTGGCCCTAAGGTAGAGCCACTCCAATGTCATCATCACCAGATTGCCTACTTGGAATTCCAAGCGGCGCTCGCGAGCTCTTGTCCGCTCTTTGTGAACCTCACCGCTCGTCAAGAATTGCTTGCGTGTATGCTCATGCCATGCATCATAATGCGGTGAGTGGGTGTAAAAGTGGATAGCATGCAAAGGTGGACCGGGGCAACCGTACATAGACCTATCATGCATAGATGTGATGAAGACTCTTATGGACTTGGGGGGGCCGGGGAAAGCATAGGTGGATCTATCGTGCATGGTTGTGATAATTACTGGGGGACCCGGACATCCATGTATGCTCCTTTCATGCTTAAGAGTTATGACGAATGTGGGAGGACCAGCACATCCAAATGTGGCTCTATCAGGTATGGGTGCAATGAATGCCGGAGGACCTGGACTTCCATGTAGACTCCTA